>WOXC01011245.1:0-612436 GCA_011680675.1 Gymnobelideus leadbeateri
ATTCACCCTTAGGATGTCATTGTCAATCAACCAGTACACATTAAGTGTCTGCTAAGCTGCTCTCCTAAGTGCTGACAATAATAAGGAAGAAAGGGTTAACTATCTGTCCTCAAGGAGCTTACATTCCAACAGGGGAGGCAACATATACAAAAAATAAATGTATACATACAAAGGAGAAGGCTGTATACCTGTATGTATCGGTGTACAGCAGTGTCCCCAAACGGCTTGGAGAAGGGGAAGTGGAGGGCACAAACGAACAGAAGCAAAGCAACCCTTTACAGAAAGACCTAGGACTCTTGCACACTGACTAGTAGGAGACAGTCACTTGGACTCCAGGCCTGCAGAGAGCATAATTAAATGGATCTTGTTCCTTAAGGGACTATCACACTATGGAGAAGATAGAATAGGCTAAAGAGAATTCATGTGTCCTCTGAGAAATCTGTCACTAGTCTAAGCCATGGGATCTTAAACTGCCTGAGAAGAAATACAGACTCCTTCCTCAGAAACCTAAGCCAACTGACACTTGACATATATATATGTTGCGGGGGGAGGGGGAAGAGAGAAGGGTAGTAGTAAAGAAACAGTCCCACATTAAAAACAAAAACAATTGCCCCACCCAAGCCTAAAAGTCTCTCAGAAAAGTACAGCAATTACAGTGCCTATTTAGAATGGTCTGTCATGTTTTTCAAAGAAAGTCTATCATACAAAAAATTGAACTTACACAAAAAATAAATTAGGGGGTGATTACTGAAAGAATCTTCATTCTGTGGCTGAATGAAATAGAAAGTCTCCTTTTTCTCCCACTTGTCCCTATTCTAACGATGCCATTAAAATTATTCCATTTACCAAGATTTATAATATTTTAAAATTATTAAATATTTACAATAGATGTGCATTTTTTTTTCAGGATCACATCTACTGGGTAAACTAAGAGCAGACCTTTTGCAAATGTACATTTAACATTATTAGGGAATCAGAATCAAATGGTAATCCTGAATCACAGTAATGCACAATGCCATAAATATGTAAGAAGTGTTTATGACACAAATGAAGCCTTTGACACTGAAGAAAATGTGTTTGGCAACCAAGCATTTCAGTACTGATGGAGGATGACCCTTGGGCCCCTCAGCTTCCATACTTACACCTTCTGGTCTTGTTGCAACAACAGAGCAGCAAAGTTACTCAGCTGGATGATTAATATTGCAAATTGCTTATTCTTCTCATCATACCTGAAATGAAATGGGGAACATGTAGCACCTGTTACTAACAAAATGCTTCTTCAGTAGCAAGAAGATGCAGTTGCTAATGGCTTAGGAAGTGATGCTGGAAGAGTTTTCAACACACTCGCTCTTTGCTGTATTGTTAGATTATCAGAAAGCTACAGACCTGGACCACATTATCTCAGCTCCCTGCAGACATCCCTTTGCTGAGCTAAAATTTAATGTTATGCTTTCAGTTTTTATAGAGGGGTTGATATATCTTTTCATAAGAGATGTCTCTTTGAAGAATGTTTCAGTATCTTTTTGCCAAACCTGTAACTGAAGACATTTTCCATTATGGTACCCAAAGTCCATTATATGGCCCCAATCAATGAATCTATTCAACCTAATATAGCAGAAGGAAAACTCAGTTCTCCTTCTGCCTCTGCAACTGACTTGCTTTGGAAATGTCATTTAAAGTCTGTGAGACTTAGTCTTTCACTAAGGGATCAGACTAGGTCTCCATGTTGGGGACCAGGGTTTCTTTGGGGGGGGAAGAATGAAGGACAGAAGAACCTTGCTTAAAGGTACCTTTCAGGTCTTCTAAAGGTCTGTAATTCTATAATTCTGTGACTTCAAGATAAGGAAGAAGCTTTTCCCCCCCAAGAAGAATGAGTTTGCTTCCCCTTATCAAACAATGAGAACAATATAATGAAATGTTTCCTTTTTGCCTTAACTGCCAGAAAACTTGGAGTTTAAAATTAAACTGTAGCAGCTCATTTCAGTTACCACAAATTGTTTTTGAAGGTAGGCACAATGTATGTAGGTGTACACATCTACATGTATTTATGTAAATGTAAATGTACACACTTCTATTTAGTAGGAGAAGCTACTAGATTGAGTAGGAGCCACCTACTCTTCTCCACCAAAGGAATCCTCAGGGAAAAGGCAGTGAGAATAGTCTGAGAGCTCCCTCTGCTGGCATGATTCCATCTGCAGCAGTAGCTTAGTGGATGAGCCCATCTTTGAACCAAGGTTGTGTTCCCAGGTCAAGGTGTTTATTACAGATCAATTCTCTCATGGTTGAGGAGGTGTGCAAGTTGAAGAATAAAACTGAAGACTTCAGAAAGCGTTATTTGCATGTGTTTACAGTAGCTTTGACCTATGCAAGTCTGCAAAGCTGAGCTTACATGCCTTTGAAAATAGAAGAGACTTGGGCTCAGGAAGGTAAGAGCATCCTGGAGTTAACTATCAAGAAAAGTTCTCCAATAATAAAGGTGTCCTCACCATAAGTAAAGAAGCGGGCTAGGATGAATGCTCCAGAGATTGGAGGACATGTCAAACTTTTAATTCTGTTACATAAAAGACAATGTCTAGCACAATGGAAAGAATATTGGATTGGAAATTTGAGATCTGGGTTCTAGTTTGACTCTGAAGTTTACTTTTTGTGCAACCTTGGGCAAGTCATTCAGGCTCTGTGTCTGCTTCTTCCTCTGTCAAAAGGAGATAATCGCACCTTTCCTAATTCCTTCACACGTGGGGTGTGAGAATCCCATGAAACAAATGTAAAAAGTAAAGTTTAAGGTATGGAGGGACAATGAATAAGTCTCAAAACCAAACTTCCCTATTCCTTTGCCCCCTTTCCCAGTCCTTACTTCAGAGCAATCTGAACTCTGGCAGCTCCTATGGCTTCCAACTCATCACTGTCAAACACAGTAGCTTCTGAAGTGCCCAGTCTGAAAGGCAACAAAGGAGAAAAAAAAAATCAGGGTTTAAGCAGCTCCCGTCAGGAATTATGAGGACAGCGATGTGCATTTCTAAATGAACCAGCAATGGGGAAACACATTTGTGGTATTTGAATATAATAGAATATTATGGTGCAGTAAGAAATGACAAAGGTGAGAATTCAGGGAAACAGAGAAAGCAGTACATGAACTGATGTGGAGCTACATAAGCAGAAGTAGAGACATTCTGCACAATGGCTGTAACCAACAATGGCCAAAAAGAATAGGGACGAAACACAACACCCTTCTTCTGCAGAGAGGTAGGAGCATACTAAGGTGGAACATGCACCTCACGATCAGACCTGCTAACAACATTCTTGGTTCTTTGCTTAACAAAAGGTATCCCCAGAAAGGGCAATTCTAGAAAGGGCTGTGATGTAACAATGAAAACATCAATGAGGTGTATGTAAAATCAAATGTAACTTGTAAAATAAAAAAAAAATTAACACCAAATGCTGTAATTATAATGACCAAGCTTTGTCCTGAAGAAGAGATGAGAAAATGAACCTTCTTCCCTTCTTTGCAGAGGTGGTGAACCATTGGTATGGAATACTGAGGACACTGTCACTTATATTTGATGTGCTGGTTTGTTTTGCTGAATTACTTTGCCTTCCACCTTACCCCAACCCTCTTTCTTATTATTTGTTGCAGAGATGGCTTTCTGGGTAGGGAAGTATGTGTATGTGGGAAGAATATATGGAAAATAAAGATTGTGTAAAACCAAAAAATCTCAATTAAAATGTAAATAAATTAATGTAACAATGAGACTTTGTGTTCACCTACCAAAGTGAGCCCCCTTTCCCTGTGCTTTCTTCTTTAGGTTTGCCTATAAAATCACCTGGAGCCCCCATTCCTAGGCAAGTCAAGCAATAGGTTTTAATAAATGGTCCCAGTGCTCATCTGTGAAAAAAGTTCAGAGAACAGGGGCTTCTTTCTTCTAATTGTACCCTATGGTTCTGGGACGTTTAAACCATTCCCAGATGAATGAGTGACCTCAAAGAGCTGACATTTTCTCTAATTTTCAAAGTCCTCAGCCCAACCAGAGCATCTTCTGAGGATAGAGAACCAGGTTAGGATAAGGGCTACATCTTTGCACCATGACCATCACTACTGTTAAAAACCCTAACAATGCACGGCGCCATACTGATGATTGCAAGGTCATGCATGGCCCCTATCCTCCTTGTGCTTAACAACCCGAGGCAGAGAGAGAGCAACAACATGGATTGTTACCTCTGCCCAGAAGCCTCGTATACACCACTGTCTCCTGCCACTGACTCGTCTGACACTGCCGCCGATACACAGGCTACTTTCAGGACTGGTCCTCTGGCCACATTCGAGCCTGATGGAAGAGGAAGAGGAAAAGAATGAATCAGCTAATCAGGCAATCAATAAGCAGTCCTTATATGCGTCGTATATGCCAGGCACTGGACATACAAAGACAAAAAGTTATAGCTCCTTCCTTCAAGGATCTCAGGTTCAGAAAATATCATACACAAGCAGAATATATCTCCTAGTGACCTGTCCTTGCCCCACTGCTCCCCAAGAGAGTCAAAGCAAATTAAAAATAATTCCCATGTAGTCTCTGAGAGGCAGAATGATATAATGGAGAGAGATTTGGGTTTAGAGTCAAAAGAGACCTGTATGTGAATCCCAGCTCTGACCCAGACTAGTTTCACAATCCTACATAGAGATAAGCCTGCATCTCCTTATCTATAGGGTTAGGGGCTGGTTCTGGGATTTCATTGAGATCAGAAATTCCCAAAAGAGGAAGCTCTCTCTATCAAAGTAGGCCAACACCTTCTGGGTAATTTAAGGGTCAGAGAAAGTTGCCTAGGGCACTGAAAGGCTAACTGATTTACCAAAGGTCACATTTTTATTATATGACTAAAGATCTGAACCCTAGGTCTTCCACATTTTGAGGGAAACTATCTACCATCCCATTCTTCCTTATCTATAAAATGGAGATAACAGCACTTGTACTGACTACCTCATATGGTTGCTGTGAGTAAGGGGCTCAAATATTGTAAATATTTCACATTAAATAAATGTGAAATATTGAGGCAAAAACATTGGTACTTATCCTGTCCATCCTGAGGGAGAGGCAGTATGGAAAGAGACTCCTCTTCCCCCCTTCCCAGTTCCCTTTCCCCTTTAAAAAAAAAAGGCAGGGTCTATTTTTCATCTTTGTTTCTGTATGCTGGCATCTAGAACAATGTTTTGCACAGACTAGGCTCCATTTCTTCCCTGATTCTTTGAAGTTCTCACCCACCAGGTCACTTGGGACAGGGTCTCTAAGCTTCTAGACCTTGGCCAAGTAATTAGAATGAATGCTGAATACCAGCTGTGTCTGTCTAGCAGTCTTACCACTGAACCAGGATGATAGTGTGTGTCTGGCAGAGAGGGGAAGGAAGGACAATCTTGTCATCAATTACAGTGCCTGCTGGGAAGGCAGAGAAGGAAGAAAAGGGGAAGACCTGTTGGATGCTGCTAAGAGACATCTTTCCAAAGCTGATGTCCATTAAGACAGCGTATTTTTGTTGCTCAGTTATCTCAGTAGCATACGACTCTATGTGACTTTACTTGGGGTTTTCTTGGCACAGAAACTAGTTTGTTTTGCCATTTCCTTCTGAAGTTCATTTTAAAGATGAGGAAACTGAGGCAAACAGGATTAAGTGACTTGCCCAGGGTCACACAACTAGTAAGTATCTGAGGTCAGATATATTTTTTTTTTGGAGGGGGGAGGCAGGGCAACTGAGGTTAAGTGACTTGCCCGAGGTCACACAGCTAGTAAGTATTAAGTATCTGAGGCCGGATTTGAACTCAGGTCCTCCTGACTCCAGGGCCAGTGCTCTATTCACTGCACTACCTAGCCACCCCCAGAAGTCAGATTTGAACTTAGGAAGAGCTGTCTTCCTGACTCCAGGCCTGGCACTCTATTCACTGTACCACCTAGCTACCCTGAAGATAGTGTAGAGATTTCCCTTATTTTTCCTCCCTCACACCTCATAGTAAGTATAGCTCTGAGGCCTAAGTCTCCCATGATCAGTCATACTAGAAGGATCAGAGCAGGCATCATAAAGCCAGACAGGTCTTCCCCTTCTCCTCTAAACCACTTAGGGAGATTACTCTGTCTGCTGACTGAACAGCAGTACTAATCACTTAACCTGCTTAGCAGTTGAGTGCCTAGCTCCTACCATCAGTCCCAATACCACTGACAAGGGACCTCCCCATAAGACCATTCACACAAACATAAGAAAAGCTGCACTCAGCCCAATGGTTCATTAAAGCCCTGCATCCTGACTGACAGTGATTCCAAGGAAATTTGTGGATGAACATCAGAGCTACCTTTTATGATTCTGCCTTCATTGCATGTGTCCTGGACATTTCTAATGTAACTGAATAATTCCATCATAGCAGGGGTCCCTTTCACAGACCCCTTGTGCAGTCTGGTGAAGTCCACGTACTCTTTCTCAGAATAATGTTCTTAAATGCATAAAAAATGCATAAGATTACAAAGCAATTATACTGGATCACAGTTTTCAAATATGTATTAAAAAAACCCCAACAACAATCAAGTTCATAAACCTCAGGTTAAGAACCTTTGCACTGTAGAATTTATATTCACAGATTTGCCTCGATCCTGCTTTAACCTCTTTATATCTGCAGTCTGGACCACCTCACAGTGTAAAAGATTTCCTTCAGTTTACCACCTGCTGCATTAAAGAAGTACTTGCTTTCTATTTATTTTAAGATTCTCTTCTTTAAGCAGTAAGGGGTATACTCTGCTTACATCCATCTAGCTGCTTCAGACACAGGGCTGGTGGGCAGCATTGATGTTCCTGCCTATTGCTCTGATTAAATGCCAGAATTCACCCAACAGGGTTCCCTATTACTGGTGTAGCCTTCCCTCACTCTCCTCCCTTCTCCTCACACCATATAACTCTGTCATCTGAAGTAGATTCATTTGGGCCCAGTGCTAACTGGATCTACATTCCTACATTCCTGGGGTTGTATTTGCTTTAAGGATAAGATAAGCTCTATTTGCTTCAGGTCCTATCCCATAAGCAGGCAGATCCCTCTGTAGGCAGAGAATTTCTGGGGAGATAAGTTACTTGAGAGCCAGGACCACTGTCTGTTCTTTTACTTTGCATCCCAAGCCCCAGAGAGAAACCTTGAAGGAGTTCAGTAAGTCTTTGTGGGCTGACAGATATCCGTTCTTTGTTTCTGATATCCAGACACTGTGCTGGGATTAGCTGGGCTAGTTGCAAAGGCCTGAGAAACACATCCCTTGAGAATGTCAACCAGGTGTTCTTAATCTAGGGTTCATAGACCCTTAAAGAGTCTTTGGATAGATTTTAGGTTTTCTAGGAATTTGGACAAGAAAAAAAATCATATCTTTATTTTTATACAATTTGTTTCTTTTGCAAGCCTACATATTTTATTTTATGCATTAAAAAACAGTATTCTGAGAAAGGGATTCCTTCAGACTGCCAAAGGGGTCCACGACACAAAAATGGTTAAGGACGCTCAGTGTAGATCATCCCACTTATTTCACTGCTTACGCAGTGACTAAAGATTCTATTCTAAGCTCAGCCAAAAGGAAGGCTTGGGGCAGCTAGACTCTTGCCTCCTTCCTTGGGGTTTCAAAGTCACAGGCAGTATATGTGGGCAGCTTATGGATGCCACAGGTTTATGAGTAACTAGAGACAACAGGGCATAAAACCTATAAGGTTACAGGTTCTTCCGTATCACCAGGTTCCCACAGCCCAGAGAGGCCTCATTATTATTATTATTATTATTTTTTGGCGGGCAATTGGGGTTAAGTGACTTGCCCAAGGTCACACGACTAGTTTTTGTGTTAAGTGTCTGAGACCAGATTTGAACTCAGGTCCTCCTGACTCCAAGGCCAGTGCTCTATTCACTGCACCACCATGCCGCCCCTCAGATAGGCCTCATTATGATGGCATAGTTGGATGCAACTCTACTTTTGCATAGGGTATTCATAGCAAAAAGGAAGGAGGAGAAAGAACATATTCCATCTTTGTGAGTGAGACAGGACTTGGCTCCAGTTTCCTAAATGACTCAAGCTGAGCTTATAGAAAAGAGAATAAGGAAGTATGAGAAGACCACTGGACAAGGCACTTTTGGAACCTATGTACTTCATAAGTCCTGGCACAGTGAGGTTCCCTTTCCCTGCCCCTTTTCAGAACTAGCTGGGTCTAGATGTGGAAGCCAATTAGGAAAGCTCTACCTTGACAGAGTTGTTTGTCATCCCCTCCAGTCTCCTCCAGTCGGTAACCATTTCCGGTGCTGCTACCAAGGGTGAGCTCAGAAAAGTTTACATTCAGCTCTGGATCTTCAAAGTCCAAGGGGCTCAGGAAAGCATCTCCTGCTAAGAGGGGATCGACGACCAGAGGGGAGCAGGGTGGGGATGGGGAGGAAAGAGAGGATCGGGGGGAGAGTGAAGTCATGGACTTGGGAGTGCCAGACAGGGAGCGGAGAGCCTGAAGGCGGCTGGCTGCCTCAGCTCTCTGAGTCTTTACCACTTCATTCTCATGGATGGTGGTGATGTAGCCAGAGGGCCGGAAGCCACTGGCCCCCTCCATTAGCAGGAATTCTACTTTGCTCTGGAGCTCAGAATCCAACTGGTCCAGTGGATCATAGTAGAGATCAGTCAAGCTGGCTGAGGTGGAAGAGTCCAAGCTGGAGGCTGCCAGGGAACCCCGGCTGGATGTGAGTGAGCCAGGGCTGCTGCCAGAGGACAGGGACTGCATGCTGCTGGAGAGGCTGCAGGGAGTATGATAGAAAAGTCTGTGCATCACATGGAGAGACTCTGCAGCTCTAGGCCCTCCCTCCAAAGCTACAGGGAATGGGAGCAGACTCAGGGACTGAGAGTTTTCTGATGCCTGGGTCCAAAGTGTAGAAGGTCAAACAGACCACTACCAAATACTCACCTTTTCAGTTGAATGTGGAGACTTGCAACTAGCCTTGTCATCTCTTCTAGTTCTCGCACCAGCTGGTTTCTCTTACTATTTAACTTCAGCCTGTAGGGAGGCACAGATTAGAAGGCAGTAAAGTGAAGTGCTAACATATCTCTCTACGCTCCTCACAAAATAACTCACATGAAATAACTTCTGTTTCCAGAGAGGTTAGAGATTTACAAAGAGCTCTCTTAACAATAGCACTGCTTAGACCTGAGGTGGCACAGTGGACAGTGCTGAAACTGAAGTCAGAAAGACCTGAGTTCAAATCCAGCCTCAGACACTTACTGAATCTGGGCAAGTCACTTAACCCTGTTTGCCTCAGTTTCCTCAGCTATAAAATGAGCTGGAGAAGGAAATGGCAAACCACTCTAGTATCTTTACCATGAAAAACCTAAATGGGTTTTTGGAGTTAGATGTGACTGAAACAACAAAAGTCCAGACCTGATATTCTATCAATGTGAGGAACTCCTAGCGTGGCAACTTCCTCTGCTCAGACAGATAAGTAATTAGGTCGCAATATATGTAGTCATAGTATCCTGATGACATCAAAGTTAAGTGGCTTCATCTAGGTCATGGTATATATCAGGAACAAGGCTTGAAACTGCCTTGCTCTGAGGCCAGCCCTTTATCCACTATACAAGTATTGCCTCTCAATAGTTAGAATTACTCATATTTTACAGATGAGGAAGTTGAGACACAGATAGGTATATTGACTTTACCTAGTCACTATTCCCATAGTCACACAGTTAGGAAGTATCAGAGCTGGGAGTCTAATCCAATTCTCTTCACTCCAAGACCAGTGTTCTTTCCATTCTTTATCTCACTGCCTCACAAAAAGAAGAAAAAAGGTTCTCCTACCCCTGCCTTACCCTCTCAGCTCCATCTTTCTGTCTCTCTCTCTCTCTCTCTCTGTCTCTGTGCGCGCGCGCGCACACACACACACACACACACACACACTTTTTAGTGCTAAGGTATCTGTGGGATTCTGAATCCACAGAGTAGCAAGTAAATATCAGGCTAAAACTCTCTCTCTCTGTTCTTGAAGAATCATTTATAAAATAGAAGTACTTTCCAGCTCCCTACCTAAATTCCAATGAAGACTGAAGTACTCTCCAATTCTATGGAAAATCCCCCAAATTTCCATCCATCCCTCTTTTAAAGCCAACTCAGATAGGCTCTCCAGTCTCCCCCAGGGTTTGAAGTTTTTTCAACCCTTCTCCAATTATGCCAACTACCAGTTTCTGGAGGCTTGGTTAGGAAGGGCCATTCTAAAATGAAGAAAGAACAGTCTCGTCATGAATGGGAATGGGACTCTCCTTGGGCTGTGACAGTCTATTGTTCTCCAGTGCATGCAAAGCTGCATCTGCTCTGAGGAAAATCCCAGTAATTAAAAAATACCGAGGGAACATATTCCACTGCTCCTTGTCAAGAGTACAGCCTGCTCCTGGGTCTGGAAGCACTGCTGTCATCTGCTGCCATCTGTGCTAGTGAGGGCCTCCCTCCCCTTGCTGCCCCTGGTGGCCTGATCACCAGGCCCCTGTCAGGGACTGGAGATAAGCTGGGGAACCCAGACTGGGGCTTAGCCACTGAGAGGGGACTAACATTGATGAACCTGTTCAGCTTCTCAATGTCAGAAAAAACAAAACCAACAAATCCCAGCAAAACCAAGCCTCAAAGAACAGCCACAAAACAAAACAAAAAGAACAAAGCTTGCTATATAGAAAACCCCATAGAGAGATGGGAGGTTGTTGGAAAAACAATATAGTGGAACATTTTAATCTAGGGTAATTAAGAGAAGGGACAGCCAGAGCCAGTGTGCAGGGCCAGTGGCAGGCTTCCCCCTAGCAAATGAGGATCTCCAAGGACTGCCATATTCAGTGACCTCTCTGACCATTTTCTGCTAAAGGAGGCTGGCTGGAGCTCAGTAAAAATGCATGCCTAGGGCTTTAGTGAACTGGCAGCATTTGAGTCAGATGGAATCCTTTATGAATGAAATTCTTTAATATCAACAGAACAGAAGACACTGAAAGATCACTCAATGATCCACTAGAGAGATCTTTAGAAAGGAGATGATTGCTGAGGTCAACAAAGAACTATGTTCTTAATGTCTACTCTTTGAGACACTCCTGAGCATCTTCTCAGCCATGAGAGAGAAGCCAGGGTTAACTGCATCAGATTCCAAATGAAAAACACAGTCCAAACTAGAGGCCTCAGTGGGATGCTTACAGAATTAGAACTCTATAGTCAATGAAGCTTTTAGAGAACCCCTAGAATTTCATGCCCCTTTGTACCCACAAAAATATGTAGGTGTGACTATCACCTCTGAAAGGCTCTCATCTAAGCCATATGGTTTTTCTCTTCAATGACTCATGCACTACAGGGGGCCAGGAACACACAAAATCCTCAAATATCCATCTATTTGGGGCACTGAAGGCAAGGCAAGAAGCGAGGACAGTGGGGGAGAATATAAATCAGAATCAGCCATTGCTACTCTGTAATTTAGCAGTTCTTATGGGACTTTCATCAATGAAGATGGAGGCATTATCTTTTATTATGCTGACTGGAAGGGCAGCTAGGTGATACAGTAAATAGAGCACTGGCCCTGGAGGCAGGAGGACCTGAATTCAAATCCGGCCTCAGACACTTAACACAAAAACTAGCCCTGTGACCTGGGGCAAGTCACTTAATCCCAACTGCCCTCCAAAAAGAAAAAAAAAGGCACCACACTTTGTTTCAATCACCCTTCTGGAAAATAAGGTGTAGCAAAATGTAGCCATGACCTATGAAGTGGAGACTGGGTGAGACCTACCAATCTGGCAGACATACTGTTGGGGATCTTGCCCCACCACCCCATCCTTGTGTCTCTCTGACTTTTTTACTTAACCCTGACTCATTTTCCTCATCTATAACACGGGAATGATGAAAGCACCTACCTTCTAGGGTTGTAAGGATACAATGAGATTATAACATTTGCAAAGCATTTTGCAAACCTTAAAGTACTATATAAATGCTAGCTATTAGAATCCTCAGTGCTCATGTTGGTTCATATCCTCCCTTGAGTGGGAGGACAACCATTAGATAAAGAGGGGCGGGAGGGATAAACACAGAGAGAGAAAGAGAGAAGGAAAGGAAGGAGTCAGGAAAGAAATGGAGAGGTGAAGAACAGAAGGAGAAAAGGAAGGAGAGGAAAAGGAGGAGGACGAGAGAAGAAGAGAGGGAAAGAAGTAAAGAAAAGAGGGAATGATGGAGGCAGGGGAGGGTTATTATATTAATTGTTCCATCCAGGAGGATGCTTGCCTCTGTTAGCAGCTATGCTGCCCAGAGAGCATCCGCCTCCAGGGAACTGTCTTGAGGTTTCTCACAGCAGCATCCGGCTCCCTGCCCACAAGCTGTCTGGCTTCTCTGTTAATTCCCACCTAAGGATTCAATCTCCCCAAAGCACTAAATTACATTCTCAGCAGCTGCTTCAGAAAGGCAACTCTTACTTCTCTGGTCCAGGGCACACTCCACACCAGATGGGATGGGGAAATGGAGAGGAGAGGTCAGCAAGAGACTTTGAGACCAGGACTTCATCAGCATAGGGGAACCAAAAAACTTCCCAAACACACCTCTCTTAGAGGCATAGTCCTCACAGGTAGAGGACACCTCCTATTACTGCTTCCAAATAGTAAACATTATTGGCTTCACAGAATCCATCTAGTCCAGCCCTTCCACGATGGGAATTCCCTCAATAATATGCCTGACAAATGGTCATTGGCCTTTTCTTGAAGACCTCAGGAGGGAGAACTCCCCCCACCTTTTGTAGCAGCTCACTCTACTTCTGAACATTTCTCATTGTTAAGAAATTTTTCCTAATATCAGACCTCAATTTGCCTTTTTGCTCCTGGTTCTGCCCTCTGGGGCCAAGGAGAACAATGACAGCCCACATGACTGTCCTTCAAATAACTAAACTGATCTATCATGTTTCCCTCTGAATCTTCTGTTCTCCAAGTTAAATATGCTCAGTTCCTTCAACTGATTGTGAACTCATGGCCCTTCACTTACCCTGATCATTCTATTCTGGACACTGTCTTTCGAGACATGTCTTTCTCAATCACTGGTGCCCAGAAATCAACACAATGTTCCAGATGAGGTCTAATGAGCGCCCTGTATGTCAAGACTGCCAAGCTACCTATTCTTGGAAGCTATGTCTCTCTTAATGCTGCCAGAGATCTTGCTGGTGTTTTTTTTTTTTTTTTTTTGCTATGAGATCACAGTGTTGACTAATATGGAGCTTGCAGAACAGCAAAATTAAAAATCTTTTTCAGAAAAACTACTTTCTAACCATACCTACTCCATCTTTTTTTGTTACTGCCTTTATTTAAAGTAGAGTCAATTGAAGCCGTGAGGTTAAATGATTTATCCAAAATAATCAGACCACAGGCAGGGGGCCTTTTGGTAAATGTTTAACAACCAGCTCTCTGAAAGGAAATAAATGTACTTGTGACATACTTTCAAGTTTAATTTACATTATCAGTATCTTCTCCATCACTTTTTTAAGTCTAGAAAACCAACAAAAACGTAAATCAAGCCCTGATTTATAGTGCTTGTAAATTTTTGAGGTGAAATACACTAAAAATTGACAATTAGTCTTGAGAAGATTTGAGCTGGCTCCAGCACACCCTTAACCACAGTTCTGAAACTGAAAGGGACATCAAGGGACATCTAGTCCAATTCCCTCATTTTAGAAATGATCAAACCAAGGCCCAGAAGAATTAAATGACTTGTTCAAAATCACACAGCTACTAAGAGGTAGAAGGATGAGAATTTTGGTCTCCTACTTCCTGCTTTGGCAATCCTTCCTCTACATCAAATTGTCTCAAAGCTGCCTTCAAAGTGACCACGGCACATTTCAGCAAGGTAGGTCTTTATGAGCCCTCCAGGCTGTGCAGGCTGGGAATGGTGATGAGCTCCATCCCCCATGAAGTCGCTTGGCTTTCTCCCAAAAGTAGTTTCAGGGTTTGGTTGCAAGTGTGGAACTGAGGACCCTGGGAAAGGGGCCAATGGGAAGCAAGGGTTTTCCTAAGTCCAAGCCAAAGACTTCAAAATGGGGCACATGGAATCTCTAGCGCTAAATGAAATTCCCAGTAGATTCTTTGAAGTACCCTCAACTCCTAATTACTGCGGCTCTTTGCTTCTTTTTCTTCTCATTTTGTCTTTAGATCATTTTTCACTCCTTATCAGCTCCCCCTCCATTTAGCAGTGGACTGGGGAAATTCAACCTGCCATAACCAACTTGACTTCCTGTGAAGAGTCTTGATAAAAGGTTTAGTTGGAAAGGCTGAAATCAGTGGTTCAAAGAAATTGAATATGAACACCTATCAGCCAAGATCTATGGAAGGCAGCATAATATAATGCAAGGACCTCTGGACTTGGTTAGATGGTCTGAGTTTGAGATCAAGTGTGACCCTGGAAAGGTTACTTAACCTCCAGTTGTTGCATATGCAAAATAGGGATAATAACATTCTCAGTATCTAGTTTGTAGAGCTTTTGTGATGACCACAGAAAATACTGAATGGGAAAATGCTTTGTGACTATAAAGTGCAATCTATCTAACTCACAGAATCATTGTGAGAAAAGTACTGTGTACATCTTAAAATGCTATATATCTACCTCATTCCATATATAGCTAGGCAATATGTCCATATATGTCTATATTGTTCCCTATATAAGTATTTATCACTGTGCCAAGCAAGATACATCATCTATTGTTGTTGAGCTGTAGATTGTCCTATCCATCCATCCATCCATCCATCCATCCATCCATCCATCCATCCAAAGAAGTACTTACTGGGGGAGGCTAGGTGGTGCAGTGAATAGAGCACTGGCCCTGGAGTCAGGAGGACCTAAGTTCAAATCCAGCCTCAGACACTTAACATTTACTAGCCGTGTGACCTTGGGCAAGTTACTTAACCCCAATTGCCCTGCCTTCCCCCCACCAAAAAGCAAAAAAAAAAAAAAAACCCCAAAAAACCCCCCAAAACAAACAGAAAAATAAGAAGTACTTACTGAGAGCCTACTATGTGCAGAGTACTGTACTAGGTGCCACAGAGAACACAACAAATATAAAAGATAATTTCAGCTCTCAAGGAGCTTATTATCTAGTTGGAGAGACCCAGTATATAAACAAGGAAGAAGCAAAGACCAAAGCAAATACACAGTACAGTTCATACCAAATACAACAGGGTTCCCCACTTTACAATAGAGAGGTATTCCTGAAACATCTTGCAGAAACTGAGTTTTTGTAAATTGAATCCCATGCTAAATGCAGTGGGGTTGCTGGCTAACATGAATTCTTTGAAAGTAAAGAACCAGCCCATAAATTCAGATTTCACCATAATGGGCTTTCTTAAAGTGAGGGCACACCTACTGTCAAAAGACACTGAGAGTTGGAGCACAGACCATGGGAAAAGGACTCTAGCTTCTTCCTTGTCCAGCCCTTCCGGCCCCAGTTCTAGGACTACCTCTCAGTCAGAGCTTTGCTCTGAGTGTCTCTGGCTGCCTGAAGGTCTTCCTCCAGCTGCTTCTTTGTCATCTCCAGCTGTTCTGCCTCACTCTGGGTCCACTTCCGAGGGCTGATGAACCGCATCTCCTTCAGCAGCTCCTCCTTCTCATTGATGAGAATCAATCGGTCCCTCTCAGAGTCTAGTACTCCAGGCCACGCCTCACTGTCCAGCTTGGCCAGCTGAATCTTCAGGTTGGCAATCCTAAGGAGAATCACAGAATGTTAGAACTGCAAAGGGATCTAGTCAAATGGTTCTCACTTAATGGTTCATGAAAAAAATTCTTTAATGTTACCTTAAACAGTAAATACAAAGAATATTAAGAGTGGTGTGTTAAATTACCCAGAATTTTACAACACTTTGTTGTTGTTGAAAGGGATTCGTGGAACATTGATCTAGTCCAACTTCCTCATTATACATATGGGGAAATGAAGGCACAGAAAGGGGAAGAGACTTATCTAAGGTTAAAGAACTAATTAATCAAGGGGCGGCTAGATGGCGCAGTGAATAGAGCACTGGCCTTGGAGTCAGAAGGACCTGAGTTCAAATCTGGCCTCAGACACTTAACACAAAAACAAGCCGTATGACCTTGGGCAAGTCACTTAACCCCAAACTGCCCTCCAAAGAGCAAAAAAAAACAACAACTAGTTAATCACAAGTCTGGAATTAGAATTCAAGTCTCCTGACCTTTATATAAGTGTCTTTTCCTTAAATATAAACACATGACCTCTCTGGTAGAGAAGAAGAGAACACATTTCATATTCAGTGAAGCTTTGGGATTATAGTCTGAGCCTCATTTTCCTTCTGAGGGTACACTGATGAGGGAATTGAGGGGATTAGGAAAGGAAGTGGTTAATTGTGGGAATTGATTGAACCATACTGACTCCATCTTGTGACTCAATTCTGGAGCCAGCTTAATTTCTATTCAATTATGGGTCTAGTCCAAATTGTCTTGTGAAGAAAGTTTGTTCTATTGTAGGAATTGGGAGAAAACCTTATTGTATTGCTTGAACCTAGCCCTACATAGCTGGATAGCTGTACCACCTCTTCCTGCTGTTTATAAACCATTAACCAAAGACCTAGGTTATGCTGACCAGAAACCCAGTCAGACCCAAAGACTGATCTAAGGAGAGTTTTCTCAAACAATTAAATCTCAAGCAACCCATATGTCTTATGTGAAAACTGGCCCCATGCTGATCAGTTAGTTATTGTTTCCATATTCCTTTGACTGTTCACACTTAGGGATAGTGGGATACCTCCTTTTCTGAATTCAGGGAATGTCTCCTATTCATTCTCCTCCTCCCAATTTTGACCTAATTTTCAATCCAGTTAGAAATCAGATTATCTAATATTGTATTGTTTCCTTTTAACTAATTGACCTTATTTAATGAATTGTTTTTAATGTATAAAAGTCTGTCTCCCTTCCTATATTTGGGATTTGGCCCTAATCTGAGGAAGGGGCCTGGTCCTGATTTGCTAGGCAATTGGCATGCATTGCTTAATAAATCACTACATTTGGAAGATTGTACCTTTGTTTCCTCAGTAATTTCATCTTTCCCTCATCACACTGAACAGGAAACCATCACCTTCCAAGGGCACATATTTAGGCAATTACTCTGTAACTCCCGATTATACTCTGTTGTGCCTACTTCTCACATAAAATAAAGTTGATGAAGTGTGTTGTAAATCTTAAACACGTTACATAATCAACAATTATTACTACTGCTATAAGAATTTCTAGGTTCACTGAGAATATATAACCATATTACTATAGCAGTAACTGTGAGTATTGTAGCACAAGGTACTATCCACGGTGCCACAGAAATCACAGAAAATATAAAAGACAACCTGAGCCCTAAGGGAGCTTCTGTTCTATTTGGAGAGACCCAGTATATAAACAAAGAAGAAGTAAAGAAAAAAGCAAATGCATAATAATGTAACCCATACTAAATACAACAGAGTTCTCCACTTTATACCAGAAAGGCATTCCTGAAACACCTTATGGAAAGTGAGTTTTTATAAATGTTTTCACAGGCAGATTTACTATTAGTTGAAGATGAATCAGAAACTAAGAGAAAACATCTCAAAAAATGATGTAATTTCTCCCTAAATTGATTCACATGTAACTTTTCAGGTATCATTTTATGAGGTCCTGGATAAAGGTAAACAGAAACATGTTCTTTCTCAAGACAAAGCTTTCCTCAATGCACGTTACAACACCAGCACCAATAAAATCCATTATTCCCTCAGTTTTCCCCCTTCCTCCTATTCTCCATCCCACTCCTCTCATCTGCTACTGAAATGCTGACATGGATCACAGCCCTTCCATGCCTTAGCAGGTAGTTTCATGAATTGCTCTGATCAAAAGAATTCATTTCCTGGTTGCCAGTCTTCTGGTGATGGATCTAGAGCTGAGTTATACTATTTCCTGAACACTTAACTATGGAGTCTGGTTTTTACTTTTCTAAGCACTTTCATGTATTATATCCTTTTATTCTCATTCCTTCTCTTGGGTGGGTAGGGCTGGCAAAGTTCCACCCACTAGACAGATGGTAAGACTGAAGTTCACAGAACTTATATGATTTGACTTAGGTCACACGGCAAATTAATGGCAGACATGGGGCTAAAACCCAGGTCCCCTGACTCCCAGGGTTGGGCTCTTCCTATTAAGTCATGTGGCCAAATGCCTCCATGCAGATTCTTATTTATTTTAATGATTTTGGTGTGAAGTTCTACATGACTTGCCTTCAAAGTTTCCCACTGAGAAAAACACACATTTTTCCCCCTGGGCTCATTTATTTTTGTTCATGTTCTTTCATGAGTTCACCATAGCAGGGATGCTTACTGTTAATTAATGTAAATTCCACAATTGTTAGAAATTCATCCTGGTTATTTTTAGGGAAGCTGGTTTGTGTTCCGGCAGTCTGATGAAGCTCAGTTTTATACCCCAATGAAGAAAAAAGTGTTACAGAAAGAAAAGGAAAGAAAGAGGAGGCACGATTTGTTGAATTCCTCTGTTTGTCCTTAAAGGCATGCATTTCCTAAGAGGATTGTGGGTGTTGGTAGTGACTTGCTCCCTCCTGGCATCATTTATATGGACTAGATTTCAGAATGGAACTCTCTATGTTTCCCCAAGGCATTGAGACAAGTCATTCTAAATGGCTCACCTTTCCCCTTATACCTATATAGATTTTCTTGCCCTTTTTAATTAAAATGGTATCAGGGTAAATGGAGAGAGCAAAACAATCAGCAGCCTTGCTTTAGAGAATGATATTGTAAGAAGGACTCAGTGCCCAAGCCATGATTTCAGTCCTTCAGCCTCCATTCTCAGAACTAACCATACAGATGGAATTCCAGAAGTATGAAGGCATTTTCTCATGAACAGGGATGGCCAGTGGATTAGTTGGTCAGTCAACAAACATTTATTAAGTACCTACTATTGGCCAGGTACTGTGCTAAGCACCAGGGATACAAAAAAAGGCAGAAGAGATCCTTTCCCTAGAGGAGTTCACAATCCAATAGGAGAGACAAAAAACAAATACATACCAACAAGCTATGTAAAGGGTAAACAAGAAATAATCAACAGAAAAGGTACTGGAGGTAAGAGGGATTGGGAAAGGTTTCCTGTAGGAGGTGAGATTTCTTAGCTGGGATCTGAAGCAAATCAGGAGGCAGAGATGATCTGGACTGTACTCAGAGTCACTATTCTAAATAAGCTCCCCAGGACAAGAGGAAGCCTGAGCTCTGGGCAAACACTTGATTTGAATTTTATGAAGCAGGGGACTAGGGATAAAAGAAAGAGCAGGCATGGGATGCTTACTCCCAGGAAGATAAGGTGGCTGCTTCCTGCAATAGCAGCATGCCAGCACTCCCATTCAGCCCATTCCAATTTGTGCATTTAAGGTTTTGTTAGGATATTACAAACCCCCTTATTCACAAGAGAAAAAAAATTACAATAACCCAGTAACCTTATCTAATTGAGCCTGATTCCACGTGTGAATACAGTCCATGCTGGTGAAGAACTCAGCAGGCTTCCAAGGCATGCATGCCTAGGTTGTATGTTATCAGTGACAACGGAGACGAGTTGTTAGGGTACACTAAATATATGAAATTCCTTCAGTCACTAAAGCTCTGCCTTTTAAAAGCACATGTTGCTATGGGCTATGCACCAGACACCAGGGCTGAGGTTTTCTACAAGTCATCCCTAGCCCTAAAACCCTGGCTGTAACTGTTAATGGATCTCTCTTCAAACATATCTCTTTACGCTGTAAGCTGAACAGCCATTACCATAGACATTATAATATCAGACACCCCCAAGCCACCAATTACCTTCTCTTAGCTTCTTCATATCGAAGTCGTAATCTGACCTTCTCAGCCAACTGATTGTTGCCACTTGTACTGAACTGGGAGGAAAGTATAAAGTCAATATGTTATATGGTTACTGTTGCCTGTGCAGATTTCAGCTTGGAGATCCCATGTGAGGTTGGACAGTCTGACTGGGGAACAGCTAAAGACTCCCTTAAATTCATAGCCTGACCTCAGGGATTCCAGAAAAGATATGAAAGCACAACAGTTGCCTGCCCCAGATCATGGGGTTTAGCCACAGACTCAAGACAGATATGTATACTACAAAAGAGACATACAATTTTCCCCTCCCTGCCCACTGCCTGGAAAACCAGCTCTGAACATCAAATGTTTCCCCAAATCCTAGCTGCAGAAGCGTGGGGGATAGTTGGTGAGAAGGAAGCAGGGACAGCCAAGAAACACGAAAGCCATTCTGGGGAGAAGAATCAAAAGAAAACTTGATAGGGCTGGAGTCAGTAGTGAAACACTAGGGGAGCAGGGATGGGAAGGAGGATGGGAAACTGGAAGGAGGCAAGAGGCATCTTTCAGCTACACCTCCGGCACACAGCTCATGGCCAGACTCAGGGAAATGGGGGTGGTGGCAGGAGAAGCAGCCCCATTCCGCGGTGCTAATTGTAAAGTGTGGCAAGAAGCTACACAGCTCACCAGGTCACGTACGGACATGACTTCTCTTCACAAGTGTGAACGCAGCTACAGAAATCAGATAGGAATATAGTTTAACCACAGGGACTGGGTGGCAGGGAGAGGGAAAACTAGCTAAATCAGGCTTCCCTAGCTAACCAACAAAGAAGTCCTCTGAGAGTTCCTGATCTCCATGGTCAATTTTATTCCAGAAAAGCTACTCCTTTTGGAAAGAAATAGGGATTTTCAAATCACAAAATTTTACAACTATAAGACCTTTGAACTCATCTTTATCAAGCTTAACAATTCACTTCTCCCTATTCATCACTGGAACCAGTATTTAGCTTTAAGCTCATTAGAATGGCACCTATAGGAATTTGGGTACTGATAATAGAGGAAGAGCACACACTGCATCATGGATTTAGGGCAGGGAGGAATCTTAAGAGACCTTTTAGTTCTGTTCCTCACTTTACACAGTGGAAAGTAAGGTTCAGAGAAGTTAATGACTTTCCCAGGGTCACATAGTTAGCAAGGCTGGTCAAGCTCTCTGACTCCAAATGCAGTATTCTTTCTACCTCACCATGTTTCATCTTCCATCAGGTAAAAGAGAAAGCAGAACTCAATTTCAATACAATTCCAATGAATTGTACTAAAAGTGATGAACAAAAATGAACATCCACCAAATAAGGAACCTTCATCAATACTATCCCTAAAGTGTTTAGAGAAGTAAAGCAGTAGAAACAGGCAGTATTCCAACACCCAGGGTAAATGACAAGGGCTTTTATTTTATTTTTTAAATCACCAACTCAGATGGCCAGGACCATAAGCTCTTAGAGAGAATTGTACCTAGTTACCTTGCACTTAATAGACTTAACAGTTTAAACAGCCACTCGTTCAGTGCAAACAACTACTCATGCTGGAGAGAAAACCAGAATGCCAAATCACTTGTGCCCCTTCTCCCTAGCAAAATCTCTCCAAGGGGTTAACACATTGTGGGCACTTCTTGTAAAATGTGACTTAAGGCAACTAGGATAGCACTCCACAACCTGAGCTTCTGGCCCCAGAGGACAGAGGAAAACCACAATTTTGTAGATCCTACTCACATTTCCAGAGACTTCAGTTTGTGAGCTCACATCCATATACTGCTTGGGCAGGGAGAAGCTGGAGCTTTCCAAGGAAGTGTTGCTGGCCCACAGATCCGAGTGGGACCCTCTGTCCATGAGGAAGCCATCCTTCAGCATAGCCAGGCTCTAGCCAGATAAAAGTCAGGATTAGTAATGTCTCCTTTTCCTTTACAGGTAAACAAAAAGATTCCCTTCAGTCTGACTAAACTGCTCTTCTTGCTTTTTCTCACACATAACAATCTTTCTCCTAGCTCCATGACAGCCGTCATGTTCTCCATGGCAAGAATGTACTTCCTCTTCACTTCTGACTCTTAGAATCCCTGGCTTTCTTCAAAGGTCATCTCAGATGAAAACTACAAAAGACCTTTCTTAATTTCTCCAGCTACTAGCCCATTCCTTTACATTTGAATTTACTTTGTATTATATATATCTTGTATATCTACCTAATATATACATATATGCCTTATATATTACCTTATATGATACACTATATATACACATATTTATATTCATGTACTTATATGTGTAGATGTTGCTTTCCCCAAAAGAATGTATGCTTCTTGAGAGCAGGGATTATTTCCTTTCTGTCTTTATATCCTTATCACCTGAAGCATAGTAGGCCCTTAAAACATGTTTGATTGATAAGAAATGAATAAAGAGACAGATTCAAAGAAACCCAGGAACAGTTATTATGAAATGATACAGAGTGAACATGAACTGATGCAGAGTGAAAGAAGCAGAAAACAGTTTATGCAATGACTACAATAATATAAAATAAAACAGCTTGGAAGGATTTAAGAACTCTGATCAAACACAATGCCCAAGAATGACCCGGAACACTTCTTATATAGCACGGTTCTCACCTTTTGGAACTTCCACAGGTGAATATGAGACAAGCATTTTCAGACACAACCAATGTGTGAATGTCTTTTGCATAACCATACTTATTTGTCACAAGGGAAGGCTTTCATTTTGGCAGTGGGGGAGGGGAGGAATTATAGAGGAGAATGGAAGTGTAGTGATATGGATACAAAAAGGGAAGAAAACACTGAAAAGAATGCCAAAAAAAAAAAAATACAGAGAAGAAGGGAAGTCTGGAAGGGTGTAATGAGAATGGGAATTTGAAGATCTTCCCTGCCCCTAATAGACCTGGGGGGAAGTTTGAAGAACTCCCCTGTTTTGGAAGTAAACTGCCCCCTACTAGGCTGAATGTAATCACATGGAGCTTGTGATGGAGGCAAACTGCTGAAGGGTGCAGCAGAGCCCACAAGAGGCTTCCCTGATATGAAGATAAACTCTGCCCCCTGAGAGGCTGAATGTGGTCACATGGAGCCTGTGGTGGGAGGAGTTTTGCTGAAGGGACGGAAGCAGAGCCCAAAGGAAGCTGGTAGTCAGAGCTAGCCAGATGGTGGGGGAGAGAGGAGGACCTCAGTCAATGAGTCAGATAGGCTCATGTGTAGATATTGATCTTGTACTGGTTTGTGGGAAGGCTGAAGGATGCTGTGGCTCTCAGTACTATTATGGCTTCTGAATATCTTTGGTACTATGATGGAATTGGCTTAGTGGTTTTGGGATTGGGTTTTCTGGTGTCTAAATAAATCCTTCAATTCTATCTTCTACCTGGAGAGTCTGGTTTATTTTGCAATTGAGAGTCATGTGATAGTTATAGTCACGGTCTTTATCGTGATTGTGGGCGCTGTAAATATTGCACTGGTGCTACAATGGGGACAAAGACAAGCAGGGCGATGTTTAATAATCATATTAAGTTTAATATATACTTTAAAAAGCTAAGTGGTATGTAACAGAGACTTGTAGTTTCAGATATAATCTTCTGCTCTCTGTATATGGCAATGCTAATGTTTATCAAGTTCAAAATTTAAAAAAACTTCCTTGACTGAATTGAATTCCATGAGATTTTATTAAGTGTCTACTATGTTCCAAGTACCATGCTTGGCACTAGGGATCTAAAGACATAGATGAAATAAAATAGCCCTTGTCATCAAGAAGCTTACATTCTATGTGAGATTTTTTTTTATAAACACAGAGGTCCATATTAATGGACTATTATTATTTCTTTCTTTTTCTTTTTCTTTTTTTTTTTTGCTTTTTGGAGGGGGGAAGGCAGGGCAATTGGGATTAAATGACTTGCCCAAGGTCACACAACTAGCTAAGTGTTAAATGTATAGGCCAGACTTGAACTCAGCTCCTCCTGACTCCAGGGCTGGTGCTCTATTCACTGTGCCACCTAGCCGCCCCATTGTGCACTATTATTACTGTTGCTTTTATGCAATAGCTTTTGTGTCTGTACTTGTTTTGTCTGGATCAGTAAAGGCTATCTGTCTTAGACTGAAGGTTTCTCTCCAAGGGACGGGACTATTTTGCACAGAACCAAATGCTTCAGAAATGTTTTTTCATAATGGCAATGTATATGTTGGTATTTTTAACTATTTGCATTCTGATGTGGTCAGGCAGTCCCAAACCAGCCTGGCTCAAAATATTCATTCCTAAAGAAAGCAGGGCAAGGTGCCTTGTTTATGGTTCTTTCCTCCTCCATCCCCCCATACCTTAATGAGGTCCTGTTTTTCCTTCTCCCCGCAGGTGATGGCCTTTTTGATGGCTTTCATTTCTCTCAAAACAGCCTGAGCTTCATCCAGTTTGTAGCCTCCTTGAGCATCAGACATTTTCATGTCAATTCTAGGAGAAAGTTAAAACAAAGCAATAAAGATGTGATTATGACTTATGGGGGCTCTTAGCAAGCTTAGCCATCATGGTGGATTGTGAGAACTGCCAAAGTGATCCATAGCCCTAACTGTAACTCCCCCACTTGTTTGCCAATGGTGACGCCTTTGGATATCAAAGGTTTTTTTTTCCCCCAATACTGGGCTACAAAATTAGAAAGCCATATGTGTTCAAGCTGCTTGAATTTAGTTATATAATTAACTGCATTCAGCTTCAATTACAATTACTAATTGATTCAAGTCTTCTACCATGTCACCTGGCAACAGACAGTCACACAGTTGGTAGAGGTAGAGATAGGCAGGTGGTTAGAACCCATTGGTCCAATAGTTCAGGTGTTAGCTAAGTAATTGGATCATTTTTTTGGGACAGGACAATGCCTAAAAATCCCAGGCAACATATCTCAGATTACAGGTTATATGTTTTAGGATTAGCACTGAAATATATGTTAAAATAATAACAGCTAGCATTTACATATGGCTTTAAGGTTTGTAGAATGCTTTTAGGATGTCATCTTATTTTATCCCTACAACAACAGTGGGAGGTAGGTGTTAACACTATCCCTATTTTACAGATAAGGATAAAGTCCAGATGAGGTAGACAGAAGTTAAGTGACTTGCCCAGGGTCACACAGCTAGTGTCTGAGACCCAGTTTGAACTCAGGAAGATGAATCTTCCTGACTTCAAGCCCAGCTCTCTCTATCCATGGGCCACCTAGCTTGCTCCTTCTAATAGGTTACTTGGGCAATAGGGGGTCAATACATAATAAATTAGATACCCATTAACACTTGTCCCAATTAGTTTGTCAGGTTGCTTGGCCAGGATCCAAGTGACTGGGGCATAGGATAAGGACAATGTGGTACAGTAGGGAAAACAACAACAAAAACATGAGGTTTAGGGTCACAGGATCTGGGTTAAAATCCTGGCTCTTCCACTGACTATCTGTGTGGCCTCAGTTTCCTGATCTATTAAATGAAGTGACTAGATTAAATGACCTCTATGATCTTTGTTAACTGTAAAACCTTTGATCGTTTGGCCTATGATCTATGCTCTTGTTGGGGAAGGGATCTAGGAGAGTGTGAGGCCCTGCCCCCTCTCCCCCATGGATTGGTCTGCCTCCTCCCATACCCCCAACGGCCCCCATGGACTAGTGTCCCGGAGGGCAGAACCTGGTAGGGTGAAGCCAGTCAGGGAGAGGAGGGGAGGAAGGAGGACAGAAAAGCAGAAACAATTTTGGTCCACTTTACAACTTTGCCCAGGGCTGGCCCTGAGGTCCTCACTCCTTAAAGTCAAAGGAAGCCACATATTCAGAGCAAACACCACAAGCCCATTATTTCAGGATGATAAAATGCTAACACAATCTTTTCTGATTCCATGTGCAGGCCAAGCTGTCCTTATCTAAAAATAACCTGAGAAGGGAATCACTTGAAGGAACATGATTTTCAACATGGTTTCATCGTCTGTAAGCCTTTGAACAGAAGACCAAGAAAGAGGGAGTTCAGCCTAAACACAGCCCCCTTCAGTTATTTCAGGCTCCACAGGGAGAGCCCAGCCCCTGGAAAACAAAGCTTCTATTTATCAGTCCCCACTAAAAATAGAATGTCTATTCCCTCCAAGCACTTGGGTCCTGGCAGGCCTGCCAGAATGTCTCCTCTCGCTCTCTGGTTTAATCAGAAAAATTAGTCTAATCAGGGCCTTTCCCATCGGAATCCTGCCTAAGATGCTCAGCGGAAGCCAGGCTCCCCCGGGGTAAGTGCGCTTGCAGGAGGGGACACCCTGTCTGATTGGAACCAGGCACCCAATGGCAGAGGGGGAGACACCAGCCGACAGAGCACGTCCAGGGGGCTGGAGGCTTTAGGGTGGGGACTGTGCCCAGCAACCTTCTGCCAAGGCAGCTTGAATAGCTTTGAATCCCCAGTCGGGATGGGACAAAAGAAGCTTGTCTTCTGTGCTGCCTGCTCCTTAAGCAGCCTCTACCTGACTTCTCTCTGAGGCCTTAGCAACCCAGTCTGTGGAATTTGGCTCCAAAGAACAGACTCCGAAAGGGAACACTCTGGGAATGCAAGGGGGAAAAAAAGAACAAAGGATCACCATTATAAGTGTCGGTGAATGAATCTTTTTTTTTTTTTTAAGGAAAGGGGTGGTGGATTTTTTTTAAAGGATTTCCAAGTGGCACAGCTGTCCTTTCTCATGAACCTTCAGAGGTCCAAGGAACCATAAAGGGTCAAGGAGAAAAATGGACAAAGAGAACAAGGGTCCTGGCAACAAATAACTCCTTTTCCTATTCCAGACAGCTCTTACCTGGTTAGCAATAAAAGGGAAAAGTGAGAGGGAAATGTACCACCCTTTCCCCAAAACTGATGAAATTTCAACTGTTTCTAGTCACAGGGGGCAGGGAGAGTTTGATCCATGGAAATTTCCAGATCATCCTCCAAGCATATTTTTAATCATTAGTTTCCATTTCTTTCGATGTCCATCTTTCAACCCTGACAGACTTACAGAAGAAATATTTATGCTGGAACTATTGACAAAGGACAGAATCAGTGGTTTTGCATTCTCCCTTCCTTTTCAGTTTGAGGAGAAGCAGAGGGGACTGGACACCAATTCCTACGTAACTACTAAACCTAGTCATGCTATTCTCTTCTCCTTCAAATTATACTGGATTTCCTTATCTGGGTAAATGTATCCAATGTTGAATGCAAGGTACTAGAAGGGAGGAGCTGGTTTTCATTTCACTTCTATCTCCCCACAGTGTGTTAAACACAGTAAGTGCTTAATAACTAGCTGGAACTGTCACTCTTGCTTATTGTCTTAAGAAGCCATATGATACTAACACTATGGAAGTGAAGACTCATGGTACATCATTCATCATTCATATTCCTGCCCATCCATCCATGAAGTCTAACTTCTGGCTGGCGTACTGGTTGGAGTTGGTCAGAGCTGCCAATCAAGGCTTATCTCTGTGCCTGAGGGGGAGGAGGAAGAACCTTCTTTGGGGTTTGGGTGTCAGCTTGTGAAAAACCTGGACTTTTTTTCAGGGCTACAACAGTGGGGCAGAGTGGTAAAACAGGTTTTTGGGAAGCTGGGAGAAGAATAGAGAGCCTTCTAAGCTGGAAGCTCATGCAAGGATGGGCTGGGGGAGGGGAACACTGAGTTGTGAATGAGTAACCCTCAAACTATTTACACAGGAGCTACCGAAGAGTAGAAGATCTGTGGTTCAAAAGCATCAGTCAATTAATAAGTGTTGTGTGACTCTACTGGTCCTAGGAAGGCAGTATGGTACAGTGGAATCAACACTGGTTTTGGGTTCAGAGGATCTGGGTTAAAACCCTTCTGCTGATTATTACCTAGGTGACCTTGGGCAAGACACTCAACTGCCTCATGCCTCAGTTTCCTCATCTGTAAGATGAGAGGTTGAGCTAGATGGCCTCTGAAGTTGTTTTTGGCTCTACATCTGTGATCCTAAATCTAAGACTGCCTTTAAGAAGCTTCCAGTCTAGGTGGATGGACAGACAGACCCTCTGGGGACAATGAGGAAACAATACAAGAAGATGTAGCATTAGAGAGGCATCATGGCATAACAGAGGGAGTCAGGAAGGCTGAGGTTCCAGTTCTGCCTCAGATATTGACTAGCTGTGTGGTCCTGGGCAAGTCACTGAATCTCTCTCAGCCTCAGTTTCCTGATCTGTAAGATGGAGATAATAATATACTTTCCTTACAGGGTTGTTATGAAGTGCAGAGGGAAGAAACATGTATAAAATGTTCCTCAGACTTCAATGGGCTGTATAGATGTGATTTATTAATATTATTATTATTATTAGAGTGGAGTGGTCCAGACCTGTGGTTCAATCACTGTGGAGAGCTCCTGGTAAGGAAGCTCCCTATACTGAGGCAAACTTACTATATGACTATATGACTATATGACAGGTAGCTGCCCAGGGCCCTGAGAAGTTAAGTGACTTTCCCAGGGTCACAGAGATATTATTTGTGGGAGATGAGAAGTGAACCCAATGTTTACTTAAACTACTGGTGCATCCTAGCTTTGAGACTAGTGCCCTGTGCACTATACTATAATACTGCCTCTTGAAATTGATGATGATGAGGGGCGCCTGGGTGGCGCAGTGAATAAAGCACTGGCCCTGGAGTCAGGAGGACCTGAGTTCAAATCCAGCCTCAGACACAATACAAAAACTAGCTGTGTGACCTTGGGCAAGTCACTTAACCCCAATTACCCTTGTTCCCCCCTCCAAAAAGCAAAAAAAAAAAAAAAAGAAAAGAAAAGAAAAAAGAGAAATTGATGATGATGATGACTAAAGTGGGACACTCCCATTTCAACTAATGGCACCTTACACCAAGCAGTAGATCCAAGATCATCAATGTCAGACACCATGAGCTATGTATGATCCATGGCTATTGGAATCTAAGTAGAAATAGCTAAGTTGGTTAAGATAATTATGTACTCCTTCAGTTGTAAAGGGCTCCCTGATGGCCACCTCAAATATGCATTTCAAGTAGTTCTGGAAGTTTTTTTTGTTAGGGATACAAGGAAAAAGGAAGTAGTACCATAGAGGGAAAAAAAGTAGCTTTGGAAGCAGATATATCTGAAGATGTGGAATCAACCTGAAACTTCTCTAAAACCAGGAGCTTCTAGTTCTTCAAAGTGGTTTAAGAGAAGGGCATTTATAGTTAATGTACAATTATCAATCAATTAACTAGCCAAATTCATTAAGTGCCAGGCACTGTACTAGATGCAATGTGAAATGCAGTTGAGATAAGACAAGTACATACAGTACCTAAGGCAGTCTCTTGCACAACATTAGCATTGAATAAATATTTGGTAAGTGAATGAATGAATGGATATAAAGAGAAAGCTAACAATACATATGGCTAAGTGTCAAGTGAGTTGCACACACAATAATGCTATTGGAGTCCAGGGGATGGAGAAATCACTGCGCACAGCTTAGAGTGACACTGATGACAATGACCACTCTACTGTCTATAATTAATACCCAACTCACCTGAAAACACTATTCTGGTCTCAGATAATGATAACTGAGGTTCTCAAGGACTTTAAAGGAGAATTATGAAAAACAGAATCCTGAGCAAAAATACCTGAGCTCAAAGGAATGCTCTCTGGGGAGGTATAAACAAGAAGAAAAACTGGATGGCAGGAAAGAAACCTAGGGGGAAGTTTATAAAGAAAAATGAAAGCACACTTAAGACTTTTAGACTCCTAAGAAATTTCCAGATTTCTAAGAATCACTTCAAGATTTCTGGGAATGATAGCTGAAGTTATTGACTTCCAGTGTGCCAGTATAGGATGAAATACCAGCACAGGGGATTCATGAATTGGAACAGAGCTGGATTAGACAAATTCTCAAGTACCTACTGAATCTAACATTCTGTAATTCTAGTCAGGAACAGAAACCGAACTAATACCTAGCCTAAAGAATTAAGATCCAACGCTGGCCTCACACAACATTGAAATATTGGATTCTTCTTCCAGTTGTACCTCTAGTTCTCCTCTTGAACTTTCTTTACAATGCCCTGGAAAGTCACTCCAGCCCTGCACTTCACATATTAGATGTATCCTCTGCCCCATGGTACCTCACTCTGATTGGCTGGTTTCTCCCAGAACCTCTTGTTTTCATTTTTCTTGTACTCCTGATTCTCCTTCTGGACTTTCTCTACAATGTCCTATCACTTAGTTAATCTAGTTGCTATCTGACAGACACTAAGCTCCTACTCAAAGCCTTTCTACCTCAACAAGACGGAGCTTCGAATCTCCTGGCATAGCATTTGAAAACCTGTTGTTAATGCCCATACCAAGATTAAGCATCAGAGAAGGACATCTGAGGAGGAAAGATGGGTGAGGTCTTTAGATGAATGATTTGGAGGTAAGGAGCATTTCAGCCCTTTCAAGTCATACCAAATAGGTGGATATCTATATGTATGACTGACATTGCCTAAGAAACTATTGTGGCCTACTTTGGACTTCCTTTTCACCTACCAGGATCTTTTAAAGCCTACATAAATCATACTATTTACCTCTTGCGATGTCTCTGTGTTTTTCTCCTTTCAAATCAGCTACTGTCTTTACAACAGGAAATGGCAACCTGAATCTTACCATCCTCGTGTGGTAGGACCAAAGACTTTCCCAACCTGAGGCCAGATTGTGTTTGACAGAGGCAAAGGTTGCAAGAGCTTGTCACATATTTATGACATAGTACTCCTCATATAGGACCCCTGTAAAAATCGAGCTTTTACATTTCCCACAGAGATGCCAGTACCGCCATCATCAGCACTTTACCATAATGACTACCACCACCGTTATTATTGCTAAGGCTGATGGTACTTCTATTATTACTATGACTATTACTACTACTACTACCACTAACTTTATTACTGTTATTGCTGTTGTTACTCATAATCTTCCTCTTCCTCCTACTAGTACTATATTACCACAACCACTACTACTATGAAGGAAGAGAAGATGATGATGAAAAAGAAGCATGGTATGGAGATCACGAGTTTGTTTTGAAGTCAGGAAGACCTCTAACTAGCTTTGAGACTATGGACAAGTAAAACTTTCTAAGACTAAAAGTTACAGATGAGTTGCATATCTGCATTGGCAGAAGGAGTTTTCACACTGGGAGTTTTCCTACACTTTAAAATCACAAGTCTGAAATAAACATACAAAAAAGGTTCATGTTTAAAGTCTACACTGTACTTTATGTACATTATTTTATTTGATTAAAGAGTCTGAAGTAAAAAAGAAACTGACTAGATGGAATCTGTAAATGATTTTTTGTTGTGTTTTTTTTTAATAAATGATTTTTTAAGGTTTTTTGGAACACTGACAGTTTTGTATGTGCTATTTACAATCTATGCTGAATACCAAGGTTGTTACCTTTTAAAAATTGTGAGTGCCATCATATAAACATCTTTAATGAGCAGAATCTTCATCAGTGAGAGGAGAATGAAACCCGCCTAAGGGTTGGGTTGGGTGTAGGTGAGGAGGGAAGGAGGCAAGTTGAGAGGAAGCAGGGTGGCCATCACTCACCTGCCTGCTGTACGTCCCTTGAATTTTTTTGGAGGGGGGAGGGTTTTTTTTTTTTTTTGCAAGGCATGGTCTAAATTTCCTTTTGACCATGGCTTAGCTTGACTGATCCATTGCATTCATTTTCTTGAGGTAAGATACCTGAAATATGGGTCTACCACTGACTTTAGGTACAGCCCAGCTCAGTTTTCCATCATTGCATCTCCTACCCCCATTTCCTTTTTCTTCTCATTATTTTCTCCCCCAAATTAATTAGTAACATAAAGAGAGATGGGCCTGACAAAATGATAAGGCCTGATGGAAGCAGATTAGAGCAAGAAACTAAATATATGGCCACAACTATAAAGGATGCTGCTGTTACTTTCCTCACAAAATTGAAATAGCTTGAAGTTTGTGGATTATAGGATTAGAGATTCAGAACTGGAAGAAACTTTAGAGGTCACTGAGCCCAACCTCTCCTCCCTCCCCTGCCCATTCTACAGATGAGGCACCTGAGACCCAGAGAGGTTAAGTGAGTTGCCTGGGGTCACCCAGCTAATAAGTCTCTGAGGCAGGATCCGAACTCAGGATCCTCCCTTTAATCTACTGTGTTGTAGTTCTGTTTTCATTTTTTATGTTTGTTTGAAGGCTGATTTTTGTGGGTAGTTTTAAGCTTATCATATAAAATAATTTTTCCAATAAATAAATTAATTATAGAGTTATTACCAGACAAACAAAGAAACTGAAACTACTAGGAGAAATTGTCCCCTGGCTCCTTAGATAAATCTGAGCTACAGAAGAGAGGTTGGCAAACTATGACCCGTGAGCCAAATCAAGCTGGTCACCTATATTTTGTATGGCCAGTGAGCTAAGAATGTAAACAGCATCTTATTTTTAAAAGAAAAAAAAAACATTCTTAACTCACCGGTCATACAAAAACAGGTACTGTAGTTTGCTGAACCCTGCTCTAGATTTAAAGTTTCTTCTAACTCTAAATCTAGACCCTAAAAAAAAAGAACACAATTTGGCTTTTATCATCCACACTGGTTCTAATCATAAAGGGGAATCTTATTGGCCAAAGAAACCTTAGGACAGGAGGGAAGAAGAATAAAGCAGGGGGGGTAAAAGAGGGAAAGGATACTGGAGGAAAAGAACCTACAAGGGGTCAGATTGAAGCACTTACTTCTTCAGGGTTTGGAAGCCATGCTCCTTGAACTGCAGCTCTTGCTGGAGGTGAACCATCTCCCTCTTCAGTTTATTGACCTACAATGAAAAACAAAGGCCCATACTCAGTTACAAAAGGAAGTGAGATGGCGATTCTCACTCCCATGTTCCCTTGATGAACAGAAACAGAACCAAGGTGTCAGGTCCACATTAGAGGCCCCACCCTTCCCTACACCCAAGGAAGAGATTGAATGTATCTTACTTTAGGCCAATTCAGATCCCAAATACACTTCTCTTCCCTGAACTCTGATTCCTGTTAATGGGAGCTCACTCCTTGAGTCTTCCCACCCCACCCCACTACCCCTTCTAACTTTCTGGATTCAATGGTAAGGTGCTGTTAAGCATTCTGCCTCCTGGTTTTTATAAGGCCACCGCTACATCATCCAAATCAATCCACAGGTACACAGAAAGGCTCTTTTCCCATAAAACAAACCCTTCTACTTTGACATGTATTTTCAGGGAGATTGTGTGGCCTTAGAGCTCCCAAGTTACTGGGACCCTTTCAGTGACTTCAAAAGAACAATCTACAGAAGACATCTTACCCGGGACTTAGCAGTAGCAATCTCAGCTTTCAGAATCTCAGGGTCATACTTAGAACTGGATGAGGAGCCAGAAACCACTAGAATGAGGAAAAAGAAAGGCCTTTAAGTTCAGGAAGAAAGTTTGGACAGAGTGATTTTTAAAAAGAATTTTTTAAAAATAAATGTTTTGTTCATGCTTTTTTTTTTTTAAACATAACAGTCAATTCCCAATGACTCCTTTTCTCCCACGGAACCCAGTGAAATCTGTGTAACAAAAGAAGTGGAATTAAGCCAAACAGGTCGATAGATTGATCGTGTCTGACCACGTATGCCTTGTGTTGCTACCGTTTACCACCCCCCTGCTAAGGGGAGGGTGGCATGCTTTTTTTGGGGATCCTTGATAATATGTTTTTCCAACCATCTATTGGATTCATAATCCAGCGATATATAAAGAGACCCTCAACACTTCCCAGTGAAATACAGAACCAAAGCCTCTCATTCTTTGGTCGTGACTCAGTTTCCTGGTGAGCAGCCAAGCAGAAAGGCTCAATAGTTACTCATGGTGTCTCTAATAACAAATATTGAGGTAATATAGGTGCTGTTTAAATGTTTTGAATGAATTTATCCTATCTCCCCAGCTGGGCTATCATTTTCTTAAGGGCAAAGACTATGTTTTTTAATTTCTTCTGCATCCCCCACAGTGACTAGAACAGTTCTAGGCACATGGCAGGTGGACATTTGCTATGTGGTGACCAAATAAATGAAGTGACAGATCAAGGTTGTGAGTGTGTGTGTGTACACACTCTATACACACTTGTGTGATTGGTTTAGGTTATACTATTCCTGGTAGCTCTGAGTTCAGGTCACTCATTGCAGATTAACCCAGACAGCCACAGTCTACATCTCGCCATTGTGCTCTGACTGTAGATATGGGATCATAGATCACAAATTTAGAGGGAAAGACTTTAGAGGCCGTTAAATCCAAACTCCTTGTTTTACAGATGAGGAAACTGAGGCACAGAGAAGTTAAATTGACCTGCCCAGGGTCACATAGCTGGGAAGTCTCTGAGGCAAGATTTAAAACCAGGTCTTCCTGACTTTAAGTCTAGCTAATAAATCCTTTCTGAGTGGGAGTAACTTAGAATACAGCCTTTATAATATCAGGTCTATTAATATTTGCTTGGTAGCCTTTGAAAAGGCCTTACTGGGAATACCCTGATTTAACTAAAGACATGGATTTTCCACTAACTGTGTAACCTTGGGGAAGTTATTTCCCCTTTCTGGGTATTAGTTTCCTCCTCTGTAATATGACAAGCGTGATCTAAGATCTTCCATGTGATTTATCACTGGATTGTGGCAGATAATATTCTGCCATCTAAAAAATGGTATTTTCAAAGCACCATCCTTGGTCACTGAAAGGAGGGTATCAAGCAGGTTGTCTTACTGAAAGGGGCAAGGTGCACAAGCAACCCCAGCAGCACAGCCCTTCTCCTCTGGGCTGAGCCACAGGTGTGGTCCAGGCCCCAGGCAGGCCAAGAACACTTTGTAAAGCCCTTGCATGCCACAACAGGTCGTCTGAGTTAGAGAAGAGGTATGTGGCCTTACCGGTTGGGCCAGAGCAGTCTGCTTGGATGGCAAACAATGCTTGTAAAACATTAGGAAAATAGACCTCAACCTCCTGAAAGGTCATTCTGGTGTGTCCTTTTAACTGGGTTGACTGAATAGTCCTTGAGTGTACCTGGGTAGAATTTCTTCTCCCCCCCCCCCATTCCCTCCACACCCTCTAAACCCAAGAGAGATGGAAGTTTGTGGTGTTGCTACTTGGAGAATGCCAAGCCTAGCTAAGCGTTTAACATGAACTTAGATATACAGAGTTTCTCACCTTAAATCTGCTTAGGTCTACAAGTAAAGACTGAACAAAGTGGCTGAAGGTTCTACAGATAAAAATTGTAAAATCATAGATTTAGAGCCAGCTATCTGATCTAATAACCTCATTTTACAGATGAGGAAACTGAGGCCCAGAAAGGGGAGGTCAGGACTGAAGTTACACAACTAATAAATGATAGAGGCAAAATTTGAACCAGTCTCCTCTGAAATGTAGCTATGTACATGACAATTAATATTTTATGTGCTAATATTTTTATGGAAAACTTATAAGCTGGAGACCATTGTTTGCAGGTTGTTGCTTTTTATCACTTTTTATTAGTTTGTAAAAGAATGTGTGTGTGTGTGTGTGTATGTACATTATTTGTCAACAGAAACATTTTGTATTTTGGGGTTTATTAGTTTGGTTGCTGTGTCCAGTCTTCAATCTGTGAGATTGGTGGGCATCAAAGGGTTATCTTTGCTTATGCCAAAAAGGCCTCCCTGCCACTCCTGATTTGGGGCACAGGGAGAGGAGCTGAGGTGTGAAGCATATAGGAAGGTATGTTTCAATTTCCCTCTTGCAGTAGCCTGAGCACCTGCTGTATGAGACAAAGACCAGGGAGTCATGGGGAAGGGAATATGAAAACCCAAACAAGGACCGACTTCAAAGCGATGTGCTTGGCTCTGAAAGAGATCAGGTGCTTTCTGAACATTACAATGGCCTGCGTGTCACCCTCAATTCAGGCAACCAAGTACTTGAGTCCAGTGGTGCTTCTTACAGTGTACTCTGAAAATGGAGGATCTATTAAGTTTAAATAAAACGAAAGGAAAGCAGGGGAATGGAATGAGTGGGAAAACTGCTCTTTTTTCCCCCTTTTTTTCTTTTCTTTTTAAAGTCACATTTCTCACTAGGAATGAACATCAGTGCAAGTAAGAAGACTCTGAGGCCCTTGTGCCCAGCTTGAATTTAATCTGTCTCAGGCCAAGCTGCTTTCCCAAACATCAACTAAATTTTTTTCGGGATCAATTAAAAACCTTAGTACTTTGTTTTATTATTTTCCCTCCTGATCCTTTATTCATTTTCTAAGGAAGAAATGTCTGTCCTGAATAACGTCCTAAAGTCTCCTGGACTTCCATCCAATACCTGACTCTTCCCTTCTTCAAACTGTGGCTTAAAAGTGATCACTTCCAGGAGATCTTTCCTGATGAACTTCACTCTACTTTGGTTGTTCTTATGCTCCTTTTGTCTAAACAAGTGGCCTCTGGGCTATAATACTAATCTAGGCAATATCAGTATGAACTTTTAAATTCATAAACAGGTCCTTCAGTTCAGTGCCCATTTATTATAGTGATCATTAGGGTTCTCTTTAGATTCCAATTTCCAATTAGAGAAAAAAACCTGTTATCCTGAATAATGATGAAAGCAATCCCTTATATTTATAACTTTTTATACTTGTTAAAACACTTTCATATCTATAGATTATCTCCTTGGATCCTCATAACCTTGTAAAGTATTGGTTTCTTCCTCTCCCCACCCCCACCTTTTTCTGTTTTGTAATTCTAACTAAGTAGGGGACTCTTGGTGTGTAAGGTATACCTTCTGAAGCACATCAGCACACTTGTCTATAACTTATAGGCTTAGAGGATCAACTGCCTTTGGCATAGAAAAGTTAAGTGACTTGTCCATAATCACATAGCCAATATGTGACAAAGGCAAGACCTGAACCTAGGTCTTTCTTACTCCAGTGCTGGCACTCTATTCACTTTTCTACCCTATCTCATATCTTTATTTTATAGTTGAGGTCCAAAGATAGGAAATGACTGGTTTACGGTCACATAGGTAATAGATGGCAAAGTTGTGATAATCCAAGGCTTCTGACCTAGTCCCTTGTTGCCATCTCTGACATCATAGACTATTTCCCTTTCACACTAAACTTCCTCCTATCCGTTCCCCTTCTTCACCTGGTGGCTGTAATACTTACTTAGGAAGACATCCTAGTCTCTAACCACACATCTGAGGGGTCCATCCTCTCCAGTCCCCACCCCTAAGTAGAACAGCTACATAGAGCCCGGGGCATCCTGGGAGGGATACTCACAGCTGATCTGGGAGCCCAGCTTGTGCTCCCAGACATCGTGGAGCTGGCGGTACTCCTGCTGGGCCAGCACCAGCCGCTGCTGCTTCACCTGGTAGATTTCTTTCTGCGCACTCAGAGCTTCCTGGGCCACCACCAGGTAATCCTTCAGCATGTGCTCCTGCTCCCGTCGCCATTGCACCCGGGGATCCTCGATTTGGGTGGTTTCTGAAACAGACCCAGGAGACCCTGTTTGGGCACCTAGGCTTCCTCCTGTTGGCCACAGCAGGGAAAGTTACCTTCCCCATCCCTACCTGCTATAGGGGGCTGGTGTGGGTGTGGGGTATGAGACTGGTATGATAAAAGGATTTCAAGCCACTGACCATAGTTTCTCAATCAAAGAAACCAGTCCATCTATCCCAGAAAGCCCTTTCTTGATGGAGAGGACTAGGCAGGGGTCCCTGGGAAAAAGGAAAAAACATTTTTCCTGTCAGATCAAAGCATCAAAGATGCTGAAAGGAAATTCATAGTCCCTCAGAGGGCAGCAGGACACGAGTCTAGGAGACTGGAAGAGAATGTTCTCTGTTTATACTTTGCCAGGGAGAATAATGCTCTGTTAGTAGAGCTGTGAATTGGTCCAACCATTCTGGAGTATGCTAAGGACATGACAAAAATGCTCATACCCTTGACTCAGAGATCCCACTGTGAGGAACCCAAGGGGGTTAGAGACAGAGAGAGTCCCCATACACACCATAATATTCACAACATCACTTTCTTTCTAGCTAAGAACTGGAAACAAAGTCAGTGTCCATCAGTTTGGGAATGGCTAAAAAAACCCCGTGGAACATGATAAATGTAAAAGAATGTTACTACGCTGTTAGAAACAATGAACACGAATACAGAGAAGCACAGAAAGATTTCTATGAACCAGTGCAGTGAAGCAAGCAGAACCAGAAGAATAATATACACAATGACTTCAGCAGGGTAAATGGAGACATCAACAAAAAGCCTCCAAAACTTGGCCCTGGAGAAGAGTTGAGAAAATGTACCTAACTCCCTTCTTTGCAAAGGTGGTGGCCTATGGAGGTAGCTTATTTCGTAAACTATCAGACTGAGTTGGTATGCTCTCCTCTCTTCTCTGTTTCTAAGAATGACTTGTGGCAAAATCCTTATGTATGGGGCTGTGTTTTACACCTCTTTGTAGCCCCTACAGCATCCAGCCCACTCAATAAATATTTGTGGACTGACTGATGGATGGATACTGGAGGGAAAATGCCATACCAGCTTCCCAACAAAGTCCCTGGGCAATGCTTCTTGAGTCACAGCCAAAGTTTGACCGAGGAAAGAGTGTCAGGGGAAAGCTCCAAGCCTGGGCTTGGAATCTGGGCATGGGCCCAAGGACATCCTGGATGCTGTGAGGACCTAGGACGGTATGCAATTTACAAAGACAATGGCCCCAGCAGGCACAGCGAAGGGCAGTACAAAGCAAAAAATGAGCTAGCCAAGGAGGTGGACAAAAACTGGAGAAAATTTCATTTCTACATTTTCCTTGTACTTGTTCAGGAATGGGAGGGTGATGAACAAGTCTGTTTTTATATAAGTCTTTCACTCTTTTCTTTCTGTTACTCACATTTAGGAATATTTGTACATGAGTCCATTTTGTTCTCTGTGTGCAGATCTGCCCAAAATACGTGGTGGGGAGATTGAAAACAATTTGGTTATAGTTCAGCTTTTAAAATATCTGTGGGTTTTAATTATCTCTGTGGTTGTACCCATCCTTGATGCTTGTGTAGTCTATTACCAACCATGACTCATGAACAAGAAATGGCAAGAAATAAGTCATCTAGGTTACTTATGATTGGGAGAGGAGGTGGGTTGTCATGCATGAGTGAAGGGAAATAGATGGTATATACTCAACTACTGTACTGGTTCCTACAACATAGTATCAAATCCTCTATGGAGAATTTATGGAAAGGAATGAATAAATTACTCAGGATGAGAAAGAGGCAGCATTGAGCCAGGGAAGAATCACTGAATGTAGAGTTATGGGACCCAAGTTCAAATACTAGTTATGCCCCTCATGACCTATGTTACTTTGGGCTATCAACCTCTCTTGACTTCAGTTTCCTTATCTATAAAATAGGGGCCATAGACAAGATGACTTCAGAGGTCCTTTTTAGCTGTAGATTTACTATCCTATCTATGGTATGGCTGGATTGCAACTTATACCTGCAGAGGCAGGTACATATTGAGATCACAGATAAATTGTAGCTATTTTAATTAGCCAGATTCCTCTTCATCTCTCTGAAACATGGAAAAACAAAGACTCATAGACTGAGAGCTAAAAGGAACCAATGTAGTCTAATTCTATTATTTTACACACTGAGAAAAAGAAACTTGAGGTTCCAGGACTTTAAATTACTTTTTCAATGTCTCACACATATGTAATAAAAGCCGGAACTAGGGTCTCCTGATTCCAGAATTTCTATTGCATCATCATCCTAGATAAATCTGGGGAAAGAGAGGAAAATGAAAAGAATAGTAGAGTCCAGACAATTTTGTTGAGTATCACAGAGAAGTCTTTAATTTTCTTAAACCCAGGGCCCTGTCTGGAAATAATTGTGGGATATATACATATGAGTTGTAGTTTCAGTGTCCTCAGATGATGGTTGTGTTCAACAATAAAAAATAAACCAGCAGTAATGTTGTGTTTGTAAAGAACAAAAAAGGAGGAGCTTATAGAATAGCAAAGCTGAAAGTTGAAGGTGTAAGGGCAATTTACCATGGCCAATAGACAGTGAATTCAGGCTTCAGCTCTTGGACTTGGGAAGTGTCCAAGGTCAGGTATGTTCACCTCTGTCCTAGCCCAAGCACTCCCAAGCTTTGCTAACAGGCATCTGTTGTGCATCTTGCCCACCATGGACCATAATTATTCTGAAAGCCAAGATGAAATAAAGAATAAAGCCATCAGGCTCATCAACTGAGGAATGGCTAAACAAGCTGTGGTATATGATTGTGATGGAATGCGATAGTGCTATAAGAAATGAAAAGCAGGGGGCGGCTAGGTGGTGCAGTAAGAGTGCCAGCCCCGGAGTCGGGAATACCCAGGATTGGTTCTGGCCTCGGAAAATTAGCACCCACATATAAAAATAACTAGCTGTGTAACCTTGAGCAAGTTACTTAACCCCAATTGCTTTAAAAGAAAGAAAGAAAGAAAGAAAGAAAGAAAGAAAGAAAGAAAGAAAGAAAGAAAGAAAGAAAGAAATGACAAGCAGGATGATTTCAGAAAAACCTGGGAAGACTTACATGAACTGATGCAAAGTGAAGTGAGCAGAACCAGAAGAACACTGCACACAGTAACAGTAATATTATAATCATAATCAATTGTGAAAGACTTAGCTACTCTGATCAAGACAATGATCCATAACAATTCCAAAGGACCCATGATGAAAAATGCCATTCATCTCCAGAGAGAGAACTGATAAAACTATGAGTGTAGATTGAAGTATATTTTTTTAAACTTTATTTTTCTTGTTTGTATATGAGTGTTTTCTTTTGCAACATGGCTAATATGGAAAAAATGTTTTGCATGACTTTACATGTATTACTGATATCATACTGCTTGCCTTCTTAAGGGGTGAGGGAGGGGTGGAAAGGAGGGAAAGAATTTGAAGCTCAAAATTTTTTGAAATGAATGTTAAAAATTTTACATGTATTTGGAAAACATTTAATGAAATAAACAAAAATAAATTTAAAAGAAAGAATAAAGTCATCAGGGAATTAAAGTCTCTGTAACTGAGGCTTTCCTTGTTCTGAGCCCAACCACCAATTTTAAAGATTTTGGTTTGGGAAAAAAAATTTACATTGAGATCACAAAACAGAGGTCAATGGGTTCAATGGGCAAGATAACATATGTGTGTTTGGGTTTAAGTGCAAATCACAATCCTGACCTCAAGGGAAAAGTTGGACACTGGATTAACCAAATGGCAGTTTGGGACTGTTTTGGGAGCTGCCTTTGATCTCCATGAGGGGGTTTGTGGTTGTGGCAACCTTTGATAAGGTCAGGTCTGGGTCCTCCAAACCCATCAAAGGCAGAATTAATATGTGAAAAAGAACTTGGGCCCTAACTCCAGTGAGATGAATTGGCCATGTTTTTCCATCAGCCTTGTCACTGCTTCCATGACAATGGTGCAGAGCATCATGAGTTAACAATACTATGTTATCAAGCAATCTGTCTTCATTTTTTAAGCTATCTTTTTTAAAAAGGAGTCCTCGGGGGGGGTTGTGGGTGTTGTTGGGGGTGGGGTTGTTTGGTGGGTTGGGGGGGGTTGTGTTGGGGTTTTGGTTGGGTGGGTGGGGGGGTGGGGGGGGTTGGGGGGGTTGTGGTGTGTGGTTTGTGTTTTGTTTTTTTTTTGTTTTTTTGTTTTTTTTTTTTGTTGTGTTTGTTTTTTTGTTTTGGTTTGGTTGATCTGTGCAAACTCTGTCCATAATCATCAAATCCTAAAGCCAAGTGGCCTCATTCATGTCAGGCATGATGTCTCCACACAGCAAGCTCTAGACTATGATTTTCCTGATTTTGCCGCCATCTTTTGTAGGGTAGAGCCCTTCCTTGAGGCAGTGTGGCACAGCAGATAGGCTACTGGACTTGGAGGGCTCAAGAAAACCTTGATTCAAATCCTGGCTCAGATACTTGTTTGCTGTGTAACCCCAGCCAACTCATTTCACTTCTCCTTGCCTCAGTTCCCTCATATATAAAATAGATATTGTGTGTGTGTGTGTGTGTGTGTGTGTGTGTGTGTGTGTGTGTGTGTGTGTGTAGGGGAATTCACTGGACTCTTAGGTTTCTTCTAGCTCCAAATCTAGGATCCTATCAGTCAGTAGTTCAGCCCTGAGTTAGAAGTGTCAGTCACTTTGGGACAGAATGGCCACTGTCATATCACTAGCTACTGACAGTTTGCAAAGACTTTCAGTATCTCATCCCCCTCTATCCATATAACACAATATTTCTGGGTTCAATACTCTACCCATCTTGGGACCCCTAACAACAAGCTTAGGTCACTCCTTGCTAGTCCTCCCATATCCTGATACTCCCTACTTGCATCTCAGGATCCCCTTCTTGTCTTCTGATTTTAATGATGGGGATATACCCTCAGCAATTAGAGATAGGAAAGGACTGATTCAGACTTTTGTACATCCCTATTTAAGACAGGATCATATCTAGTCATCAAAGCATTAGTCTCATTACTCAAATACACTCAATTAAGGGCATATTTATTTCTCATTATAAAATAAGCAATCACAATCACTACTACAATGCAATTAATACCATTAGCAGCCTCTAAGAAAGTCTTCTGAACTTTAAGGTCACCTATGTTTCAGCTTCTCTGCTCTTATTATCCATTATAGGATCTTAGATCCTGGATCTAAAAGGAACGTTGGAGGTCATCAAGTCAATACACTCATTTTACAGTACTCTGAGGTACAGAGAAATCAAGTGATTTGCATAGGGTCACAGAGATAATAAAGGTCTGAATCCAGGATACACTTCTCTGTCCTACAGCCTACTTGTTCTTCCTGCAAGTTGCTCTCCAACAATTTCTACTTGTCTAAGAAAGAAGCAGCATAGTCTAGTACATGGAGTGCCCAAATTAGACACTGGAAGACCTGGTTTCCTCCCACATAACAAACTGAAGGCCTATTAGCAGTTCTCTGAATAGACAGAACATAGTCTTGAAGCTGGATCTAGTTAATTCAGCTTATTTCAATAAGTTTTTAAATTAAATACTTACTATGTATAAGGCACTGGGATACAAGGACAGAAAAAAAATTAAATAGTCCCTGTCCTCAAGGAGTTTATATTCTACTAGGATATAGTATGTAGGTTAAATAGAAAATATATGTCAACATGTATGTAGGTTAAATAGAAAAACATGTATGTAGGTTAAATAGAAAATATATGTCAAAATAAACACAGGGGGGCGGAGCCAAGATGGCAGAGTAGAAACACTAACTTGGCATAAGCTCCTGCTCCAGTCACTTCCAATACATGTAAAAAATGATTCTAAACAAACTTTAGAGCTACAGAACCCACAAAGTGACAGAGTAAAACAAATCTCCCACTGAAGGAAGTCTGGCAGGTGGACAGGAAGAGTATTGCACCACACTGGGAGCTGAGCACAGTCCCCCATGAACCTAAGTTCCAGCCCCAGGGCAGCCCTGACCAGCAGCAGTCAGAGCAGTCTTCAGGACAGTGAATCACCAGCAGCTGTGGCGGTTTCCAGACTTCTCAACCCATAAATGCCAAAGACAAAGTAAAAGGTCAGTGTGGAACTCTATTGGAAAAGGGGGGAACTGAAGAGTGAGATCCAGCCCCTGCCTTGGGCAAGAAGTGGCAAAGGTGTGGCAGCTTGTAGCTTGCCATGTGGCCACTTCCAGAGTTCCTGGCCTGCAGATTGTAGGAGGACCAAGTGACCATTCACAGGATAAGTACTCTTGCTTTAACCTGCTTGAATCCGGATCGAAATCTTGGGTGGCGGTCCTGAGGTCTGTGACCAGTGAGCCAGAGCTTGTAGGGGCTGAAGAGAGGGCACCTTCCTAATATAGTTCCAATAGCCATGAAAACCCCAGCAATTTGGGACAAAGCTCTCTCCATTCTGGAAGAAGAGTTCTACTGCGGTAAAGAGCTCAAAAGTCAAGTAGTTGGCTGGCAATATGAGCAAGCAGAGGAAGCACAAACAGACCATAGAATCCTTTTTCGGGGACAAAAAAGTATCAAGGCATGGAGAGGGAGGAAGACAGCAAAGTCAGAACTCCTGCATTGGGTATGCTTCCAAGAAGAATATGAACTGCTTACAGGCCATGGAGGAGCTCAAGAAGGATTTTAAAAATCAAGTAATAGAAGTGGAAGAAAAATTGGGAAGAGAAATGATAATGATGCAAAAAAAAATCATGAAAAGCGAGTCAACAGCCTGCTAAAGGGGATCCAAAAATACACTGAAGAAGATAATACCTTAAAAAATAGACTAACTCAAATGGCAAAAGAGACCCAAAAACCCAATGAGGAGAAGAATGCTTAAAAAAGCTGACCTTGCCAGATAGAAAAGAAATTTCAAAAATTCACTGAAGAGAATAACTCTTTCAAAATTAGACTGGAGCAAATGGAAGCTAATGACTTTATGAGAAATTAAGATATTATAAAACAGGTCCAAACAAATGAAAAAATAGAAGGCAATGTGAAATATCTCATTGGAAAAACCACTGACCTGGAAAATAGATCCAGGGGAGATAGTTTTAAAATTATTGGACTACCTAAAAGCCATGATCAAAAAAAGAGCCTAGACACCATCTTTCAAGAGATTATCAAGCAAAATTGTCCTGATATTCTAGAACCAGAGGGCAAAATAGAAATTGAAAGAATTCGCCAATCACCTCTTGAAAAAGATCCCAAAAAGAAAACTCCTAGGAATATCATAGCCAAATTCCAGAGTTCCCAGGTCAAGGAAAAAATACTGCAAGCAGTCAGGAAGAAACAATTTGAGTATTGTGGAAACACAATCAGGATAACACAAGCCCTAGTAGCTTCTACATTAAGGAATAGAAGGGCTGGAATATGATATTCCAGAGGTCAAAGGAGCTCGGACTAAAACCAAGAATCACCTACCCAGCAAAACTGAGTATAATACTACAGGGGAAAATATGGTCATTCAATGAAATAGAGGATTTTTCAAGCATTCTTGATGAAAACCAAAGCTGAACAGAAAATTTGACTTTCAAACACAGGAAGCAAAAGAAGTATGAGAAGGTAAACAGGAAAAAGAAATCATAAGAAACTTATTAAAGTTGAACTATTTACATTCCCACATGGAAAAATGATAATTGTAACTCATAAGACTTTTCTCAGTATGAGGATAGTTGGGAATATATATGTGTATGTGTGTGTGTGTGTGTGTGTGTGTATGTATGTATGTATGTATAGCAGGGTATATGTGTATATAAATATATGTGAGTGTGGGCATATGTATGTTTATGTATACATAGACAGAGGGCACAGGATGAGTTGAATATGAAGGGATGATATCTAAAAAAAATTAAGAGATGAGTGAGGAATTTATTGGGAGAAGGAGAAAGGGAGAGATAGATTACGGTAAATTATCTCATATAAAAGAGACAAGAGAAAACTTACAATGGAGGGGAAGAGCAGGGAGGTGAAATGGAATTTTCATTGAATTTGGCTTAAGGAGGGAATAACACACACACTCAATTGGGTATCTTACCCTACAGGAAAATAGGGGGGTGGGGGATAAGAGGGGGATGACAGAAGGGAGGTCAGATTGGGGGAGAGGGTAGTTAGAATCAAACATTTTTGAAAACGGATAGGGAAAAAGGAGAAAATAGAATAAGTGGGGGGTGAGATAGAATGGAGGGAAATATAGTTAGTCTTTCACAATATAATGACTATGGAAATAATTTGGGTAATTACACATGTACAACCTATATTGAATTGCTTATCTTCCCAGTGGGGGCGGGTGAGGAGGGAAAAAGAGAAAAAAATCTGGAATTCAAAGTTTTAAAAACAAATATTTAAAAAATTTGTTTTTTACATGTAACTGGGAAATAAGATGTGCAGGCACTGGAGTATGGAGGTCCATCCTGCCCTACTGGAAAGTTGGGGGAGTGATGAGGAGGATATAAGAGAGAACCGATTGGGGGAAGGGGTATTCAGTAGGTTTGCTCTCTTGGGGTGGGGGAGAGATGGGGAGAGGAAATTGTGGCTCAAAATCTTGTGGAAGTGAATGTTGAGGACTAAAAATAAATAAATTTTTAAAAAATCTATAACAATAAAAATGCAGAGCAAAAAAAATTTTTAAAATAAACACACAGAAATTTTAGTCGAAGAAAAATAGAGGGGGCACTAAAACGGAATGAACCAGGAAAGGGTTCTTGAAGGAAGTGGCACTTGGACCGAGCCTTGAAGGTAGTAGCAGATTATAAGAGGTATAGAGAAAGAGGGAGAAGATTCTAGGCATGGTAAGGCAGAGACAAGTGATAGAATGTCTTCTATGGGGAACAATGAGTAGGCCAGTTTAGCTTCAGAGTATGTGAAATGGTAATAAGAGTAATATGAAATCAGCCCAGAGAAATAAATCGGAGCAAGACAGTAAAGGGCTTTAAATGCCAAACAAAGGAGTTTGTATTTCATTATAGAGGAAATAGGGAGCCACTGATGTTTCCTGAGCAGGGTTATAATGTATCAAACATGTGCTTTAGGAATACCAATCTGGCAGCTGTGTGGAGAAATGGATTGGAGACACAGAGTCCAATTGCAATAGGCAGACAAGAGGCCACAAAGGTCTGAACTAAATTCATGGCCATATGAGTGTAGAGCAAGAAACAGATGAGAGAGATGTTGAGGAGGTAGTATCTGCAAGAATCCTGGGCACAAGAGTCCCATTTATCTCAAGTGACACCTTTCTTCTCAGTGCTGGAGGGGAGTACACTGATGGATAAAGACCCACAAACCATTTGACCCCACTCTGTACACTGCATTTAGAGAATGGGAAATATCAAGCAGTTAAATGGCAAGGGTGGGCTTCTGCCTATGGGAGACAGATACACAATGAGAGATTCAGAGGACTTTGTTTCTTAATGGACTAACATCAGGGACCTGAAATCAACCTTCTGGATGCTTTGCTCTGACTTCTCCTGGGGACCCAGTGATTCGAGGTCTGCAGTCACTTACTGGTGTTGTGATCTATGTAGTAGCCGCCGACCTGAGGGTCATAGGCCTCTTCCCAACCCAGTGGCAGCTCATCACTGATGCAGTCGGCGAAGGTGAGGGGTTTCGTGTACCTGGGAGGGGAGAAGACAGACAGATTCCATCAGTTCATCACCTTCTAGACATAGAACATTGCAGTACAGTTAGACTGGCAATCAGAAGACATGCATTCCCATCTTTTTCCTGCCCACTGTAGGTGCTTATGATGTGATTATTGAATGATATTAACAAAATTCACATGATGGAGGGATTTGGGAGAGAACCTGGAGGTAGTAGGGTACAGTGGACAGGTCACCAGCTCCACTGTCTGGGAACCTGCCTTTGACGCTTACTACCCATCTGGGCTTGGGCAGGTTACTTCAACGCTTGGGACTCCAGCTTCCTCATCTGCAAAATGAGTGGTCTCTATGGGGCTTTACAGCCCTACAATTCTACCACCCTTTTTTTTTGCCCTCTGGGCTCTCACACTCCTCACTACAGCTATATGTCTTCTAGACAGAAGGATGCCCAATGATCCAGAGGTGCTGTGCTCATCACTCAAAGGACAGAGATGAGGTTTTGGGGAGAAAGGGTGTTTGTTCCATACCACAAATCACAGCAGCAAAATTAGCCCTCCCAGGGAAGCAGGCTGTGGAAAGAAAACAGACCTGGAAATCTGGTGATCTGAGTTCAAGTGGGAGGGGGGGAAGTGTCCTGCCATTATCTAGCAGTGTAACTTAGGTGCAAATAATCTAATTTCTCATTTTCTCATTTGCAAAATGACAGATTGGGACTAGATCATAGGTAGAGAGCTAGGAGGGATCTCAGAGGTCACCTAGTCCTAATATTAGAGATGAGAAGACTGAAGTCAAGAAAGGCTAACTTGTTCAAGGTCATAAAGACATTAAGTGCTGGAGGCAGGACTTGAATCCAGGTCCTCTGATGCCAGGGCTCTTTCTACTGTACCACACTGCCTCATGATAAAAGGTTCCCTCTAGACATAAAATTCTATGATTACATCTTCCCAGTTCTCCCTCTTCCCCTCTCCCTCCTAATGTGGATCTCTTTATTGATTTAACAAAAATGTAATGAGCACTCACTTTGTGTAGAATAATACTGTGCTAGGTGCTGGGGAAGTTACAAGGTTTAGAAAAGTGAAGAAGCTTTATACAGCACCTACTATGTTCCAGGCACTAGGCTAAGTGCTTCATACAAATATTATCTCACAACAATTCCCAGGGAGGTAGGTGCTGTTATTATCCCCATTTTATAGTTGATGAAACAGATGCAAACAGAGGTTAAATGACTTGCCTTGGCGGGGGGGGGGGTGTCACACAATTAGGAAGTGAATGATATGTCATCATCCTGATCCCTTTTCCTGATCCTCCCTAGCCAATAGTCATTTCTCCCTCCTTAAATGATCTTTTACTTACTTTCCACTGACATGTTGCATCCCCCCAGTAGAATGTAAGCTCTTTGAGGGCAGGGACCATTTTTCATTTTTGTCTGTGTAGCTCTAGATATGATTAGCTGAAGTCCCTGCCCCCATAGAGATTCCAGTCTAAAAGGGGAATAAGACATAGACACATAACTATAATGCAGAATATTATATAAGCAAGTGAATTAGAAAAGTTGCAAAGCACTTTATGAGGTTCCCAGGGAAAGTCTTTACTGAGCAAAGGGGATCAGGAAGACTTTACGGAGAAAGTGTGATTTGAGTTCATTTTAAAGTATGGATGATGAAAATGATACCAACAATTAATATCACCAAACATATAAAGTTACAATGTGCTTTGTATAGATTAAATCCATCATTCCTCAAAACTTCTGTGTTTCTATTAAGGAAATTACTATCCTACTAGTTTCCCAGGTTTCCAAATTGAGACATCTTTCACACTTCCCTCTATCTTGCCCTGCATACTCAATCAGGTCCATCAGTTCTGTCTACAATATCTCTCCCATCCACCCCCTCCTCTCCAATTACACAACCACCATCCTCTTTTAGACCTTCATCACCTCTTATCAGACTCTTTCAATTACTTCCCAAATGGTTTCCCCGATCCTAGCCAGCTACCTTCATGTCAACTCTCCTACTCAAGACTCTTCATGGTATTATTGAAATGGAAACTTATTGTTTTATATTCAATCCTCTCTCTCATGTTCTTCTGTATATACTCTAAGTTCTTTTTTCTTTCTTCATTTTGTATTTAAGTTTAAAGTGAATAAAAAAATTTATAAAAAAAAAAAGGACTCTTCAGTGGGCATAAAAACGAAACATGCAAACTCCTCAGTTTGGCATTTAAAGCCTCTAGAGATCTGGCTCCAGCCTACCTTCTTTCATATTGTTCTCCTTCACATGTTCTGTCTTTTAGACAAACGAGCCCCCTTGCTGCCCCTCAAAGCTGATATTTTGCCACCCATCTTTGTACCCATGCAGAGTCTATCTCTTTGTCTCAAGTATATTCCTTCTTCACCTGTTTTTTTAATTATTAAATTTTATTTTTAATTTATGGAATAAAGCAAGCATTTTCATAAGATAGTACAATAAAAAGATGATTGCACATGAAAGTGCAAATTTACTATGCACAGCTTGCCATTCCTTTCAAATATAAATTACTATGTGACTTTCTTTTTTTCTGCTTTCCTCTTCCTGTCCTCCCCCAGAGATGGCTACCATTAGACACAAATTAAGTTTGTGTATATATGTATGTATGCTTATATATATATGTGTACATATGTAAAATTACTCTATACATGCTTCTACTTATCAGTTCTCTGACTTGCCTGCTCTGAGGGTCAACTCAGGTGCTGCCTTCTGCAGGAAGCTTTACTCATTCACCCTACTTATTAATTATCTTTTCTTCCTAAAATGATTTTACTTACTTTCCACTTATAAATTACATCTCCCACTGATGACAGTGACAGTTTTTCATCTTTGTGTAGCTCTAACATTTAGACCTGTTACAGTGCACAGAGACAGTTAGAGGGGAGTGCTGGTCCTAGAGTCAGGAGGACCTGGCTCTGATCTGGCCTTGGATACTTTCTAGCTGTGTGACCCTTGACAAATCTCCGAATCTCTATCTGCCTCAGTTTCCTCAACTGTAAAATGGGAATAACAGCACCCACTTCCCAAGGTTGTTGTAAGGATCAAACGAGAGAGATAATATTTGTAAAGTGCTTAGTATTGGGCCTGGCACATAGTAGGTACTTAATTAACGTTTATTCTACCCTACACAGGAGCCCCTCATGTGTAGGATGCATAGAAATTTAATAAGCACAGAAGGAGAAGGAAAACATTTAAGTAGATTAATGTGACAATACCCATCCTCCAGTTTGACATTTTGGAAGGGATCACATAGGACTATCCTCAATTCACTACCCTGTGAATTGCAAATTTAGAGCTGGAAGTTCCACTGAATCTATGTAGTTAAACTTCTTCATTTTCCAGATGAGGAAACTGAGGCCCAGAGAGGTCAAGTGATTTTTCCAAGGGCACACAGTAGCAGAGACAACTTGAATTCAGGTTCCCAGTCTCCAAATCCAGCACTCTTTCCAACATCCCATTTGATGGGTCAAAAAGGGAGCAAAAACAGTATAAGCAGTTAAAAGGGATAGGGACTAAGCTTGAGATTTCATGACAGAGAATTCCCATCTGAAGAAATTCCTACCAATGCAAGAGGCATGACACCTAATTTGAAGTTTATATTCTTAGAGATTGCCTAAGGCCCTAAGAGGTTATGTGACTTGCTCAGGATTTATCAGAGTTTTGAGGTAAACTCTTTATCTACTAAACCATACTGCCCTTCTGACTTGTTAATAAGGAACAACAATAACAAAAATGCTGTACCAAGGTGTTGAAGACTGAAGAGGGAAGCCAGGGGTACAGGAATGGTAGGTATTTCTGAAATTCCCTGTGAGGAAGCACCTCGAGCCTCTTAGTGGCTCCCACCACCCCAAACTATTTTGTTGTTCTTCTATTGAGATTGAAGGGGATTTATTACCGCCTTTTGCAGATGCATAAACAGAGGCACAAAGGGCAAGGAGGAAGAGAAAATACTGGAAACAGGACCCAGATTTCCTGATTCCCAGTCTCAAGAACTTTTCTCTAGATCAGGGGATCTTAACATGGGGTCTAGGAACTTGTTTTTGAAAAAAATATTTTCCTAATTGTATTTCAGTATAATTGCTTTCCTTCATAATCCTGTGTATTTTGTTTTATGCGTTTAAAAATATTATTCCATAGGCTTCACCAGGCTTATGAACCCTTTGGCAGTCTGGTGATACCCATAGATTCCCTTCTCAGAATAATGCTTTAAAATAATTGAAAGAAATGCTAGACTTTAATTAGATGTTAATAAAAATCAAGATGTAATTTTTTCCCCATTCAAGTTCAGAGACCTCCTGAAATTTATTCAGGGACCCCTCGAGGGTACATGGACCCCAGGTTAAAACTCCCTGCTCTAGACCATCATGGGAGATGATAATAACAACTGGCATTTATATAACACTCCAATGTTTCTGAGGCACTTTGCATATGTTACTTCACTTGCTATTCACAATATCCCGTTTGATAAATTCTATAGTTATTGTATACTACAGAAGTGGTGACAGAGAGTTTGGGTGACCTTCCCAGGGACAGATGGGTGCTAAGGTCTGAGGGGAGATTCAAACCCAATTTTTCCTGATATCAAGTCTCTATACTTATGTCTGAGAGAGATTTCAAGCACATGACCCATGAGCTGAGTGACATCCCTGTGCTATATAATGTCATCTCTCAGTGTTTGATATACAGTAGGCACTTAATAAATGCTTGATTTTTAATTTTTAAATTATTTTTAATTTATGAAATAAAACAATCATTTCCATAACAGTACAATAAAAAAGATGATTGCACATGAAATTGCAAGTCTATTATGTATAACCTGCTATTCCTTTTAAATGTATAATAAAATAATCACATAAATATCTTTTTTTCCCTCTTTTTCCCTCCTTCCTCTCCCACACTAGAGATGGCTTACAAGAATCCATTCAAAATAGCATATTTAAAAAGGTGGGGCAGGAGGGGGAAATCTAAAAAGTCAAACTAAAAATCCATTCTGAAAAATGCCATCAGCCTGTGTAACCACAGCATTTGTGTGTTGTATAATGTGAGAACTCAGGGGTTCCCTAAGGACAGGGGCAGGAGGTAGGTATGTTGTCATATGACACCTAATACACTCATTATTGAGGAAGCCCCCAAGAATCAAAACACAATTCATTCCATATTCCATGACGTCCCCCCTCCAAAGAAGTATTCCCTCGAGGGAAAACTCATGATATTTGGTTTAACCCACTACATTAACTGACCACCTTTGTGGAATTAAGTATCACACTGGAGAAAGGAAGAAAATGAGGGAGAAAAAAATTGGGAAATTCTTGCAAAGTTGACTCGAACAGTTGTAACCAAGGGGCTGTTATGCAGGATGGGCAAGATTCCAGGGTAGTTCCTCCAAGGAGGTTTCAGAGCTTCTCTGATGGCTTGCCTTCCCTGCTCGACCCCCCGCCCTCCAGAAACAAACGGCTACTTTACATCAATTCCTTCCCTTCCTTAGACTTCTCTAAGTGTGACTCTGGCTCTCTTTCTCCCACTGCAGGGAGTGAGGACCAGGATTCTGAGCCAAGCCTATGGCTCCACCTTTTTGTTCAATGATCCTGTAAAATGGCTTTTAAAGAAAAAGCCACACATACCACACTGGGTTACTGTATCTACTGACAATTCATAACTCGGTGTGGGAAAGTATAAGCCCTGGCCACCAGACTGAGGCTCGTTCTCTCTCTATCCAGCTTTCATTACGCTGTGCTCTCAAAAGCCGGGCCTTTCAGCCTGCCAGCTAGACTATGAATCTTATTATACACAGTTTACAACACAGAAAACCAAGATGAGATTGCAATTCCTAAAGTCTTGACTGCATTTACATATAATCACGCAAAATCATTCACTGAGTTCCTACTGGGTATGTGGCACTGATGCTCCCAAAATTGAATGTTTCAGAAACAGTTTCCACCTGCAAAAATCATTCATCAATGGATGTCTACATCCTAAGTCCTAAAGAAGATTTGGCAGGGGAAGATGAGAAAAACAAACAATAGGAAAATAGGCGGCAAAGGAGACAGTCTTGAAGCTATGGTGGGACTATTCCAGAGGGTATGGGGCATGTGCCCAGAAAATGAGGGACAGGGGATAGACACTTAGTCCCTCAACATTTATTATAAAGGTCTGTCCTATTTGGGGACTTGCTCAGCAAGGTCTGGAGTGGTAGCAAATGATGAGACCTGCTCTCCCCTGCCTGGTGCCTATGAAAAAGGAAGAGGGTGAGATTTCCCTGAAAGTCTTTGTGGGTGCATCTAGAAGAAAGGCTAGGCCAGAAAAACCATGAGAAGTCTGTTACTTTGTATATATTCCCTGAAGTCAGACAGATTTGCTATCACTTTTTAAAAGAAATTTTCTCCTTACTGCAGTTATCATATTACTAAAGGCAGTAACTTTAATCCTCTCCAATTCAGTGATTGACAAGGCACACAGAATCTGACACATGTTAAAACTTTTACTACATGGGGGACACTAGATGCTGGTGCTTTTTCATCTCATAGAATGAAGGAAAGGAAGGAAATGATCATTTAGGATTAGGGTTAGGTCAGAGTTAGGGTTTAAGCACAGGGGAACCTGTGGCCTCAAAGGTCACTGGGTGCAGTCTTTTGACTGAGTCCAAGTTTTACGGAAGAAATCCTTGTATTAGGGGGATGTGTTCTGTGAAGTTTGGATTCAGTCAAAGGGCCACACTTGAGGACCTAGAGGGTCACATGTGGCCTTGAGGTCGCAGGTTCCCCACCTCTGGTAGGGGTAGGGTTAGGTTACTACTATAGTTCCTACTATGTGCCTAGAACTTTACAGGTATTATCTCAGTTGATCCTCACAACAAGCCTGGGAGGTAGGTATTATTATGACTCCTGTTTTACAGTTAAGGAAATTGAGGCAAAAGGAGGTTAAGTGACCTCCCCAGGGTCACACAACTAGTAAGTTTATGAGGCTGGATGTGAACTCAGGTCTTCCTGACTCCAGGTCCAGAGCTGTATCTACTGGGTCACCTAGCTGCAAGGAAGCACCCTAGGAACCAATGTCTCCTAGGACCTCAAAGGTCAGCAACTTGTGTTATAAATGTGGTTTATCTTTCATCTCCTTTCTTATGTGGAGGGCAAAATTTATTTTTATATACATTGATGTTTCTCATGAAGTTAATAAACATCAATCAAAAATATTTATCAAGTACTTAAATATGTTCTGGGTACTGTTCTAAGAACTAGGGACAGAAAGAAAGAAAGTCCTTATTTTCAAGGAGTTAATATTCTAGTGAGGGAAAACAATATGAAAATAACTAGTCATACATAAAATATATGCAGAGTAGATGGAAGGTAACCTTGGAAGTTGGGGGCATACAGGAGGGGAGAGACCAGGAAAGGCTTTCTGTAGAAAGTAGGACTGGAACTTATTCTTAAAAGAAGGCAGGGACTCTTAGGGGTAGGATTTGAGAGAAAGTATCCCAAGCAGGGGGGACAGCCAGTGCAAAGGAAAGGAGATGAGAGATGGAGTGCAGTGTGTAAGGAATAGCAAAAAGGACAGCAAACAATACAAGGAGGGGAGCTAGGTGGGGCACTGCATAGAGCACCAGGCTTGGAGTCAGAAAGATTAATTTTCTTGAGTCCAAATCTAACCTCAGATACTTACTAGCTATGTGACCCTGGGCAAGTCACTTAACCCTATTTGCCTCAGTTTCCTCATCTGTAAAATGAGCTGGAGAAGGAAATGGCAAACCATTCCAGTATCTTTGCCAGGAAAGCCCCAAACAGGATCACAAAGAATTGGATATAACTGAAACACAACCAAACAACAACAAAGTATAAAAGGACTAGAAAGGTAGAAGGGTCAGCTTGTGAAGGGCTTTCAATGCTAAATATATAAGACAGAAGTTATGCATAGGTACATATATATATATATATATACATACACACATATATGAATATACAAATTTAAATAAAATGTATAATTAGAAGAAATTGAGAAACACAAACATTACAATGTACAAAGAACAGAAAGAAGACTGACTACATGTGAAACTATGAACATATAGTTTGGTTTTTTTAAAAACGCATATTAAATTTGACAGAGTAGTAATGAAATTGCTCTGTTTGTCTGTGCCCTGTTCAGAACCTTCTCATTGTCTCTTCCATAAATTTAAATTTTTTAAATTAATATCCTTTATTTTTTCATAACCTCTATCTCCTAAGTTATCTGTTCTCCCTTGGTCTCCCAGAAAATCAGCTCCTATAATCTGAATTAAAAAAAAAAAGTTAAGCAAAACTACCCAGCACACCAATCAAGTCCATCTTTGTATGTAGTGTTCCACAGCCCGAGTCACCAAACTCTGCAAAGAAGGAAGAGAGGTACTTTCTCATACCTCTTCTTTGGGGCTAGGTTGGTCATTATAGCTTCAAAGCATTCCGTTTTGACTTTATGCTGTAGTCAACATGTATATTGTTTTCCTGGATCTGCTGGCTTAGTTTTATACCAGTTCATATAACCCTTCCTTGCTCTTATAACAGTGATATTTGGAGTGTGCGATTTAATCTCCCTTAATTAAAACTTCAGCTTTAGGTAGAAGAGGTGATGAAGGGAACTGCTAATCTGGTCTGATTCTGGTGATGAAGAGAAACTTGCTGATAAAACAGAAATGATGGGAATCTTGGGGTGGGGTGGGAGGGAATTGACCACTATGTTTCAGAAAAGGAGCAGAAAGTCAGACATAATCTGAAATGCACCCTATAGTACGGAAGAACAGGTTTCCAAGGATTCAGAGAGGGATGGAAAGGATGACATGACTTAAAATTCTATAGAGCTGGAAAAGGACATATTCCAATAAAGAGTGAAATTCTGGTAACACAAATATGAACAATTCTGATGAGGAAGAAAAGGTGGAGCTATCTAAAGAGTTTTATGGGGATATGCTCATTTAAGATATTAGATTATATGAATATATATGTATTACATGTGTGTAAATGATGGAAGAATGGGTAGGTAATGGAGGACAAATGCACAAAAGGGGTATGGTTTTGTAAGAATATGGTGAGAAGAGCTCAAAATCAGCTTAGGTTAGCAAAGAATGCTAAGAAACCTCCTCCTCAAATTTTTAAAGTTTATTTTAGGGACAGGGCAAGTGAAGACCAAAGAAGGGCTAAGACTACTGCTCTGGGTTAATAGAATGATGCTAATATATGACAGAGAAAAGGGATAACTACTTAATTTTTGTTTCTTCAGCCAAGGAGAATGATCTTCAAAGTGAAAAAGGAGAAAATAAAAGATCATCATGAGGGAGCTGGTCCCTGAGATAACTGAAATGAAAGCTATTTCCCACTGAGTTCAAGACACCAAATCTGAGAGGCAGCATATTAGAACAGAAAAAAAAAATACTTGTTCTAGAGTCAGAGGACCTGGATTTAAAACTCATCTCTGAAACTTACCACCTATGTGACTTAGGCCAATTCACTTAGCCCTCCCTGGGTCTCAGTTTCCTTGCCTGTTTAAATGAGTAGGTTTAACCTGGTGGCCTTTCAGATTCCTTCTACTGGTGTTGTTCAGTCATTTTACAATTGTGTCCAACTCTTTATGATCTCATTTGGGGTTTTCTTGGCAAAGATACTGGAGTGGTTTGCTATTTCCTTTTCCAGCTCATTTTATGGATGAGGAAACTAAGGCAAATAGGGTTAAGTGATGTGTCCAGGGTCACACAGCTAGTTCATGTCTGAGGCTGGATTAAATTTAGGAAGTCTTCCTGACTCCAGGCCCTACATTCTATCCACTGAGCCCCCTAGCTGCCCTAACTCAGTAATTTTAACTCAGTAAATCTCTCTTAGCCTCAGTTTTCTCATCTGTAAAGTGAGAGGGTAAACCAGACTGCCTCTTTGGTCTAGCTAGAGATTTATTTTTCTAGCTATAGATTTGTGATCCTGTGACATTGAGAGAACTGGTAGGTGTCTGTGATCTTTGAAAAAATCTGGGGAAAATTGAAATACCTCAAGACAGAAGACTGGTAACTGATATTCTGATTCTAAAATAATGGATAAGGGTGAAATTTTTAAACAATTGGCTGGTGAGCTTGACTTAGATTACCAGCAAAATTTTAGAGCAGATTTATCATAAAAGGGATACTTTGTCAGCATTTAGAAAAGGAAACAGTGATTGCTAAAATCTAGCATGACTTCTGCCATACTAATCTCATTTCCTTTTTTATAGAATTAAACTGGTAGATTAGGGTAATGAAATAGGCATAAAACTCCAGGATTTCTTTTTTTTTTTTTAAATTGATAAAGTCTTTTATGTTTTTATTATGGAAGAGATGGAGAGACACTAGTTAGAAGATTGTATAATTAGATAGCTTTATTCTAGCAATGATTAGACACAAAAGGTAGTCATTAATGGGTCAATGTCTTTGGGTTCATGTGAGGGATAGCCAACCCCCTGGATAATCTCATAGATCATAAAAGATCTTGACAGCCTAGGACAATGGGCCAAATCTCAAATATTCAAGTGAGATGAAATTTAATAGGACTAAGAGCAAAATAAAACATTTGGGTTCAAAACAATTAACTGCATAAGTACCTAATGAAGAAGCTATTGTTTATATAACATTTCCTGAGGTTTCAGTAGCTGGTAAGCCTAATGCATCACTATTGTGACTCAGTGATCAAAAACAGATAATGTGGGGCGGCCAGGTGTCGCAGTGAGTAGAGCGCCGGCCCTGGAGTCAGAAGGACCTGAGTTCGGAGCCGGCCTCAGACACTTAATGCACACACAAACAAAAACCTAGCCGTGCGACCTTGGGCAAGTTACTTAACCCCAATTGCCCTAAAGGGGCGGCTAGGTGGCGCAGTGAGTAAGAGCGCCAGCCTCGGAGTTAGGATGACCCGAGATCAAATCCGGCCTCAGAAAATGAGCACCCACACATAAATAATGACTAGCCGTGTAACCTTGAACAAGTTACTTAACCCCAATTGCTTTAAAAAAAAAAAAACCAGATAATGTGATCTTACAGAGGCATACCATCTAGTATGAAGGAGATGATAATCCTGTTGTACTGTGGTCAAACCACATCTCTAGAACTGTGTTAAATTCTGGATGCTACCTTATTAGAAGGATATTGACAAGAAGGGGGAATTAATATGGAAAAAGGACTGGAGACTATGCCATGTCTGAAGAGCAGAGGGAAAAACTGGGTATGTTTAGTGTGGAGAAGAGAAGACTGAGGAGCAATAATGCTTTAAGTATATGAAGAGTTACCACATGGCAACGGATTAAATTTGTCTTGCTTTGCCTCAGAGAACAGAACTAGGAATGATGGGCAGAAATAGCAGAGAAGCAGATCTAGGTTAGAAAACCTTAAAATTAGGGCTGTTTGGGAGGGGAAGGGCCTGCCTTAGGATGTGGTGTGGTCTACTTCCAGTGAAGGCTGGATGACTACTTGCTTAGGGATGCTACAGGACATTATTTTTCAGTTGTAGGTTGGACTGGCTGACCTCTCAGATCCCTTCTAACTCTGGGATTCTATGACCAGATTGCTTTCCTTTCACTCAGCCTATACCATCTGAGTTTGATTTCACATCTACTCTTTTGTGATAAAGACTGATACTGTTTTTAGCATTAAGTCCTATGGGCTTTCATATATGTTTGTGTGTGTATATATACACTTGTGTATGTAAACTTGATCATGACCCCCTGTTATACTTTTTCATCTCCATCCATATCCATCCATGACATTCCTGAGCTATTCAGTTCATTTTACATGATCAGCTTCTGGTAGTGGGGTGCACTCATTTGTTCCTTGGAAGACACAATGTAGGGTTGCTAGGAGGGTGGTGGGTGTAATTGAGTGAGAAAGATGATGATAATGATAAGGTGATGGAGAAAACTGTTAGCACTGTTTATAAACCACCTGGTTGGAATTTCACTTTCTCTCAAGCCTTGAAGTGAAACAAATTAGGGCAGGGTGTTTAAGGTAAGAGCAGCAGAAGGAGGCGGTCCTAATCAACAATGAATCAAGCAATCTGACCGCCAAGCTGATGGACATCCTATGACTCCATTACCCACATAAGCCATACATCAGGAAGAATTTTTTTTTGGGGGGGGGGTCACTGTCACACTAGCAGAATAACAAACTACTGATATGGTGTGAGAATAAGATAAAATAAACAACCTATTAAAAAATACCAAAAAATGGATATTCTTCATTGTTTTTTTCATAAGACAGTTGGTAAAGGCTAGATAAGACCAATAATGACTCAAGACCCCCATAGCCGCCTAGATTAAATACAGATGCAAGGACATTGGTCTCTTGGCTGTGGTTATTCCTCCTCATCAACATGCAGGAAACAAAAAAGCTGTCCATGCAGTGAAGCACAGGGGCATGGGATATTTTTCCTTCCTCATGGAAAGACACAAAAGAAGACAGAACTATTCTTCAACACAAATCCAGTTCTGGGATCCATTCGGCACCAAACTGCCACTGCCAGTCAGTTGAGAAGTTAAAATATCAGAAGGAAAGATTCTGATCATTCAAAACTCAGAAATATATATTTTTTAAAATAAAAGTTAAAACCCCACCAATTCTGAGAAGTTGTTTTAAACTTGCTCTTTTCTCAGTTGAAATGTCAGTGTGTGAAGGCATAAACATAGTTACATTTCTTATCACACTAGATAAGAGACATCATATTGTAGTGGGAAAAGAATAAGCATTTATATAATGCACGTGCCAAGTACCATGCTAGGTGTTTTATAAATATCTTCTCCTTTGATCCTTGAATCAACTCTTAGAGATAGGTGCCATGTATTATCCTCACTTAACAGTTGAAACAATTGAGCCAAACAGAGGTTAAGTGACTTATCCAAGGTCAGACAGCTAAGTGTCTGAGGTTAGATTTGAACTCAGGTCTTCCTGACAGCAGGCCTGGAGCTCCATATATTGTGCCACCTAGCTGCCTCTGAATAAGATGATGGAAACCAGGAAAATCACGGTCTAAATTACTACCTCAGAATTTATTAGTTGCATGACCCTGGCCAAGTCACTTAATCTCTCTGTATCTCAGTTTTCCCATCTGAAAAATGAAGGGTTGGACTTGATGGTCTTGAAGATTCCTTCTATTTCTAAATCTATGGTCCTGCAACTTTCTCCCAAATCAACTATACGCAATGCAACAATACAAAAATGGGATGAATTGGGGCGTGGCATTTGAGACTGAGAGGAAGAATGTAGACCGAAGGTCAGAAATTCCTTTAAACCTCAACTCAGGTGTCACCTTCCATGGGGAGCCTTTCTTTTATCCTTTTAATTGTTGGAGCTCTCTCCCTCAAACTGTTGTATACTTTTGTATACTTCCAGCAGAATGAAAGCACCTTTAGGGAAGGGATGGTTTTCCATTTTGTCTCTACATTCCCAAAAGCCTAGCTCAGCAGCAGACACTCAGTAAAAATTTGTTGCATGAATGAATGAATGACAACACTTTTTGGAAGATATAGATTAAGAAAAATAAAGAAGGCCCCAGGTCTTCAAGCTAAGAGGGCCTTTACTAAGTGACGTGGATGAGACGCCAGGGGAGGCATCCTCTACCATTGAGTTGAAGATAAATCCAGAGGAGGATGAAAAGCTCTTTTATGGGGAAAGATTAAAGGAGTGAATTGTACTGCTTATAAGAAATCCTGACAATAAGAATCTCAAATGGCACAAATGCCAAGAGGAAGATGAATTATTCAGTGTGGCAAACATATCATTAGGAAAAGTAGGATGTAAAGCAAAATCTGGAACTGAACAATGATTTTTAGAAAAAGTTTCCTGCTAGAGAGAGAGAGCAAAGCCCCCTATAGACCTATCTGACTCCCTCCTGCCCCTCCTCCTAGGAAATTCTGGGTGTTTCTGCAGCCCAAGATCTTTCTTCTTGGGCAAAAACTCCCAAGACTTTGTGACTGGAAGACAAGCGTGCTTTGCTCCTATGGCCAGAGTTCAGTGAGTGACCAAAATTCAACATGGGTGTCTAGAACCCATGTTTTGATCTGTAGGAAAAACCCAATCACAAAGTGAAATTAACCAAATGCCAAAACTATGAGAGGTGAGAGTAGGAGAGAAAGCCAAGCAAGATCCGGTTCTGCCTCTTAATTACAAATCTCCACAAACATTCCTGAATGTTTCATAATGGGTGCTCCTAGAAAAACATCCCAGGACATGTAACCTTGAGGATATAGAGGAGATCTTTGGATGTTGTATATATAGGCCTTTAAGGAGGAGACGCAGGTGAACTCCACCCTTGGAATAGCCCTAGTCCCTCAGATGGGGGGGAGAGGGGGAGAAGAGGATGCCCCCCCTGTTGGGGAGGGGAAGAGGGGAGAGAATGGACTGTGTTCCAGGGAACATATCAACCCTTCTGTTTTCCAACTCTCCTCCGAGAAGAGTACTTCCAGCTGGATGTGGAGAATATTAATGTTGACAACAATATGGTTTGCAATCAACAATCAGATATTTTAAAGAGGCTCAAGGTTTTTTCCACAGTCGACCAGTATAACGACTGCTGTGATGTGCATTTCATAATTTCTTTCAAAGTACTTGGAATTCTTTTCAAGAGTCCTTTAGGACCTCCCAATTAGATCTACCATTCTAGAATCCACTCTGGGTACAGATGGGCTAGATAAAGAGTCACAAGCACTTACAAACTAACCCACCAAACAAACCCCTGTTCCTGAGCCTGTATTACCTGCAGGGTCTAAAGGGCTCCCCCAGTCACTCAGCTCACCTTCCTCTTCCTCCCCCTTCCCCCATGCTATGTTGTGGCTCAGCCCAGACCAGATGCCTCCCTTGAGCTCCCTGAAAGAGGAAGCCCAGGACACCTGCCCCTTTACATGCATATGTGGGCACAGACAGGCAAAGTGGCACATTCCTCCAACCTGTCTCTGCTGTCAGTGTAAGCACTCACAGTAAGGGAGGGGGCACCTGGCAGGGGAAGGGTAAAGTCTCATCAGCATCTCACATTCTTAGCCCATCCAAGCTTTTAGGTTAATGATGCCTCATAAGCTCAGGCATAAACAAGCAGGGGGAATTCACATACATATTTCCCATAACTTGGATTTCACAACCCTCATCAGTTACTCTCCTTCACCTCAAGGCCGCTGGAAGCCATAAAACGTGGTTACTCAGTAAATTCGGCTCACTTTGAGAAAATGAAGGCTAGGTGGGTGGGCAGAAATGCCAGGGTCCAGAACCTATTCATTACGCTACTTTCCCTCTTGGCTGCCTATCTTCACTGACTCTGAAGTCAGAGGTCCTGGGGTTCAAATTTAATTTACTACCTGTGTGACCTTGGGCAAATAATTTTAAACTCCCTGGGACTCAGATTCCTTATCTATAAAATGAGGTGCTTTGAGATCCATTCCTGCTCTTGATCTATGATTCTGGAAGCGTCTTCTTTCACACCCTAATTTCTGTCAGCTAGCCAATGGAATTTATGGAGCTCCTACTACTTGTCCCATACACTCAAGGATCACCTGCCCTCAAGGAGATTACTCTCTAGGTGAAGAGACAGGAATGAAACATTTTTTCAAATGAAACAGTTAGTGAACAAGCTTTTCTACCACTTTTATGACTTAAAGGGCTCCAGCTCCCAGGTATCTGGTAGCTCCAGTTTATATGTGGGGCCTTTTCACTGTTTGAATCAGAGTATGCCCACTCCCAAAATGACTTCTAGAGGAGAGATAAGGAGATGAAGTTGGAAGGCAGTTTCCAAAGCTTCCCAGCTACCTCTACAGACCACTTCTTTTCACTCCACTCTCCACCCTCCTTTGGCTTTTGTACTCATACCCAAGTCCCAGTCATGTTCCCTTCCAAATTCCCTAAGACATCATTCCTTCCTCTCCAACTTCCCTCCCTAAGTCTGTGAAGGCCATCTGTGTCACCCTTTTCACTTTCAAGCCTAAGGGTCCTGGACCAGACACTAGTACAATCTTTGTTTCTGCTTACTCTGATGTAACACCTCCGTCTAGAATCCTTTCAGTACAAACTCTTTAAAAAAAAGGATCTCTAATATAATTTACTTAGGGGAATCAACTCTAATTGCCTAATGGTAGAATTATCTAAGAAAGGACGTAAAGCCTTCACCGGACTGCCATAAGGGTCTTGTGACACAGAAAGGTTAAGAACCCCTGGGTGAGATTGTCTCTGAGATCCTGTGAAGGGCTAACATTCCCATGACCCTTTTCATGCAGAAGGTGTAAACGTGGGACTGTCTTAGAGGCTGTTTTCTACTCTAGTCTTAACAGTTCTTAGTACACTATCTGGTCTCTTTTCCCCAAACGCTGTAGGCTAGCATTAATTCTTAATGGTAGTGCTTTCCCTCTGTTAATTATTTTCTATTTATCCTGAATATAGCTTGCTTTGTATATATTTGTATGTTTTCTAATAGGGATGTGGGAAGAGGAACTCATTCTTTTATATATTTCCTTAGCTCCTATCATTTGCCAAGGCATTGGATTGGGCCCTAGAGAAATACAAAGATGAAGAATTCACATGGTGTCACTCCCTTCAAGAGGGGGAAGAGACATGTGCACTTCACAGTGGAAGTATAGGGAGGTTTTTATTTCTTCACACATTCAGGAGGCTCCTGTCTAAGCTTAGTTGGGTGATGTTAAGACCGTTACTAGACCTGTTGCAGTGTTTTGCTTGACCCTGGGTAATGTCTTTAAAAGAAGAGACTGATTGCTAACTCCTACCTGCCAAGGAAAGCAGTTACAGTGGGCATTCATGCACTGAACAGAGAGATTTCTGGGAAAAGGGCCATTTAGAAAACAAAACACGTTACCAGTTCACAAAATGTCCCTTTGCTGATCTCAGCCTCACCCAGTTGAGAGCTGCACCATCTATACCTGAGTTTCCCAAACTTATTTGACCTATGCCTCCCTTAAAAAAAAATTACTCAGGGGGCGGCTAGGTGGCGCAGTGAGTAGAGCGTCGGCCCTGGAGTCAGAAGGACCTGAGTTCGGATCTGGCCTCAGACACAACATACCCAAACAGAAACCTAGCCATGTGACCTTGGGCAAGTTACTTAACCCCAACTGCCCTCCAAAAATCACAAAAAAAAAAAATTAAATAAAAAAAATTACTCAGTGCCCCCATGGAAATCTACTTTAAATTAAAATCCTTTAATTTTTTTTTTTTAACGTTTACATCATTTCAAAAAATATTAAATTTGGGGGGGGCATCTAGGTGGCATAGTGAATAGAGGTGGGGGTGGCTTCCCCCTGCCAGCAGGTCTTTAAGCAGAGGCTATAGAACCAACCCACCAATTGGTGAAGCTACAGACATGATTCTTGATCATATATGGGTGGGACTAAATGGTCTCTGAAATCTCTTCTAAATTCTGAAATTCTGTGGTTCTGTGAGTAATGACCTCTAATGTCCTTTTCAGATCTAACATTCTGAGATTCTCTGATCTCTAAGTTTACTTCCTGCTCTAACATTTCATGATTCCATTTCTGTTAAACATGAATTGAAAATGATGTATCAGGAGGTCCAGAAACAGAATTTAGACAACTAATTCTCGCTGAAGCTTTGGTCTTCCCTAGGAAGACAAAACTGTCTGCCACATCACCCTTGTACAATAGCAAGGCAGGTGGTGTCAATCTAGAACACCAATTCCCCTTCCCTGGGGAAACTCTCTCGATGTGGTTTTGTGGGGCTGCCCTTAGATGCCCCAAGATGGGGTTAGTCATCAGGATAACTCTTCTTTCCCAGACACTTCATCTGGCCCTGTTAGTCAGCACCTTGCTGTCTGGATATCTGAAAAGCTGCAGACTTGTAAGCAATCCCAGATTGCATCACAGCAAGTAGGCCTTCCTAGTACCAAAGCTTGCTAGCTCTGTCTCTCTACTGGCATGTCTGTCTAAAAAGCCTATAATAGCCAACAGTGTCAACAAGGAGTTCTGCAGTGGGATTTGAAAGGAAAGAGTTTCCATATCTTTAAATAGTGGGCTTTCTTTCACTACTTTTCTTTCTTTCTTTCTTTCTTTTTTTTTATAAAGAAAATGGAATATTATCCCCCTAAGGAAGCACTACCTGACAAGTCAACTTTAAACATTAAGGTTCTTCAAGCTGAAGGCAGCTGAATTAAAGTCAACGGGAAACAAATAGGCAATTAAAATAACTATTTTGGGAAGCTCTGCATTGAGGCAGTCACAATATGAATTATTCATTCATACTGCTAGGGTTACTTTTGTGTATTTTTTTTCCTCTGCTCAGTCTCTACTCCCTTCTTTTGTTCATTCAGCCTTGGAAGCTGCACACAACACTCAGTCCCAGCTATGCTCATTGGGACGAAAGCTGCTTCTCTCCCTCCCTCACTCCTTCTCAGGGAGCCAGGTTGTTTCTCCAGATGGGCACCACACATAAATAAACTTACACATTTGGCAAAGGCTTTTAGCTTCCATACCAACAAGGAAAAGTTTGAATTTCCAATGGATTCAAGGTTCTTTGTGCATGTGTGTGAGCTGCATGCCTGTGTGTGCGCATGTGTATGAAAATCAACGTACGTGTGCACACTTATGTCCCCATGTGTGGAAGCTAGATAGTGAGGGGGAAGGAAAAGAAAGACTATCCATTTCTCATATATCACAATCTTCCCAGCTGCATTACAGGATGACTTGCTCAGAGAGTAACCATGTGATTGGGGTGCTGTAGGAGCTCAGAGGAGTTGGAAGAGTTTAAGGGTCGACATCAGATCAACTTACATTGTGACAGACAGATAAGGAGCAGAAGAAACTGAAGTGGCCGTAGCCTCTGCACTGGACATCTATGGTCCTGCTATCTAGCCTACTTGGGAGAGACTGAACTATCTTGGACCTTGGTCAGTTTACCCAAGAATCCCTCTTCCTGCTCTCTGATGAGGCTAGGTTTGGGCACCTCTGTGACATTACATCACATAATAAGATATGTGATGTTGGCGTTAGTCATAACTTCTCTGGGCTTCAGATTCAGCATCTATAAAATGAATGGGTTGTATAACGTGACCTCTAAGTTCTTCTAACAGAACCTTCTAACAGAACAGGGCCAGAACCTTCTAACAGAAATTCTAAGACTTTTAGTAATGACAGACTCTTGAGGAAGGAAAAGTTATCTGTTCTAATCCTTGGTAATGTGAAGTAGTATCAACATCTGAGCCTTACTTTCCTCATCAGCAAAAGGGAGAAGGGGGATAAGAGGAAAGAAGAGATTGGACTAGAGATGATCTAAGGCTCTAGACATAGCAATATTCTTTGGTTCTTTCACTACAAACATCTTGATAAAAAAAAGAATGGAAAAAGTTTAAATTTCTACTTAATATCAATCAAGGTGGGATTAAAATTATTTTAAAACATTAATTTTAAATCATGATATCAGAGATGATATGATAAAAGAATCCTTTTAGTGGAGTCTGGAAAAGGACTGAATAATACTAGGGAAAGTGGGATGGGGGGAAGTAATTAATAGTTTTTGCTTTTTTGAAAAAAATTTTTTTCAATTAGCAAACATCTGCTCTCTCTCCCTCCCCACTGTGGGAGGGGGGAAGAAAAAAAGAATCCTCCCAAAACAAATATAAAAGCCAAGTCAAACACATGTCCACATTAGCCATTTTAAGAAATTTATATCTCACACTGCATATCTACTTTATTTATTTATTTTTAGTTTCCAACATTCATTTCTACAAGATTTTTAGTTCCAAATTTTCTCCCCTGCCCCCCACCCCAAGATGGCAAGCATACTTGTATATCTTATTTCCCAGTTGCATGTAAAAACATTTTTTTAACATTTGTTTTTAAAACTTTGAGTACCAGATTCTCTCCCTTCTTCCCTCCTTACCCACCCCCCTTTAGAAGACAAACAATTCAGTATAGGTTATATATCTGTAGTTATGCAAAACATTTCCATAGCAGCCATACTGTGAAAGACTAACTATATTTCCTGCCCCCCCATTTATTCTATTTTCTCCTTTGACCCTGTCTCATTTCAAAAGTGTTTGCTTCTGACTACCGCAATCTGCCCTCCCTTCTATCATTCCTCCCTTATCACCTTCCCTCCTTCTTTCCTGTAGGGTAAGATACCCAATTATCACACTGCATATCTAGTTCATCACTTCTCCATCAGGAACTGGGCAGCATTCTAAATGATTATCTCTGGAATTTTCATTAATCAGAATTCTTAAGTTCTTCAAATTTGTTCATTTTTACAATCTTGTTATTATAATAAAAAAGTGTTCATCTGGTTCTATTCACTCTGAATCTGTAAAAAGTGAGGTTCAAGTGATGCCCATTCTCCTGTTCCTTCTTAATTTTTATAGACTTCTAGCTGCATACCCCAATTATGTGAGATAAGTACCCCCTCAATTCCACCTTTTTCTTTTTTCCTACTGGGGTATTCTTTTTTCCCTTTCCTTTTCCTTTCTTCTTCAAAACATAACAAAAATCACTCCAAAAGCCCAGCATTGTATTGACTCCCTCACTGATATCATGGTTCATAGGGAATGTTTGTGTCATTCCCCTCCCCATTATTAAAAGGCAAACACTTCAACTTCATAAAGTCTTTTCCAATTGCTTGCTTGTATTTGTCTTTTTATATTTCTCTTTTCTCATGTGTTTGATTTTCAAAGTTTCTACTAAAATTTTGTCTTTTTAGTCCTTAAGATTTATTCCCCCACCCAAAGGATAATACTCATTTTGTAATTCTTAGTTGAAAGTTTATATCTTTTGTATTTTGTATTTCATGTTTTCCGTTTCTTTGTGGTGATAGCTGCTAAATCTTGTGTGTTCCTATCTGCAGTTGCTTTGTACTTAAACTCTTTTTTTCTGGCAGTTTGTAGTATTTTTCTTTTGACTTGGAAACTCAGGATTTTGGCTATGATGTTCCTAAGTGAGGTAACCTGTGGATTCTTTTTAATTTTACCTTTGTTTTATGGTTTTAGGAGAAATGGTCATTCTTCCAAGAGTTCTTAAAATATGATATCTAGGCCTTTTATTTTGGTCCTTGATTTTATGGAGCTCATTGATTCTTAAATTTTCTCCACTTGCTCTGTTTTCCAGGTCAGCTGGTTTTGATATGAGATACTTTATACTGTCTTCTATTTTGAGGGGGGAGAAAAAGGACTTTGTTTTAATATTTCTTGTTTCATGGCATCATTAACTTCTATTTGGTCCATTCTGATTTTCAGGGAGTCTGTCATTTGGGTAAGGTTTTATATCTTTTGTACTGAACTATTAATTCTTTCCTCTATCACCCTCATTTCATTTATAATAGCATTTTAAAACTCATTTTTAAAAATTTTTGCATCATTCCTTTTAGGAATTGCAATTGATCTTGCAGGAAGACTGTTTTTCTTTGAGGCTTTACTTGTAGGTATTTGGAATTATTCTGGGTTTGTGTCTTAAACATCCCTGGCCTCACAACAGATCTTTTGTTGCTGTTGTTATTATTTAGTCATTCTTCCAGCAATCTATTCTGGATAACCTAAAGTTTTGGCCTGAGTCTCTTTTGGGGCTGAGTCTGTGATTCTTGTCCCTTTGGGAGATACTTTGTGATGTTTTCTTGGCTTGAAAACTTGAGTCAAAGATCTTTTCTTTGTGACCTCATAATGGTGGCTCTGGGCACTGTCCACTTCTCCAAGACATGAGCTCTTGGCCTAGGATGAAGCTGAGTCCAAGATCAATTTTGGGTGCTGCTGCCCTGCTGGCCTAGCTTAGAGTTCCAGGAGTTGAGTCTGGTCTGAGTCCAAGTTCCTGATCCCTCTGGGTGACACCTTGCTATTGGCTTGGGTCTAGTGTTGAGTCTGTGATTAGTTCTGGGCATCTCTAGGCTGTTACTTTATCTCAGAGCTCTACCACCTGAGTCCTCAATCCTGGCCTACCCCTTTTTCAGAGTTCCTTCCCTGGCCATTTGCCTGTAAGTCTAATTTGTGATCCTGGGCTGGAAAAATGACCCATTTTAGTTTCTCATTCAATTTTCCATCCATTACTCTGTCTGTTCTTCTTAAATCATTATTGGAGTAGTAGGGAGAACTAGGCTGTACAACTTCCTTTCTCTCTGCCATCTTGGTTGTTCTCATGATAGCTTTGCCTTTTGAAACAATCAGGAATACTCTCAGTTTATCCTCCAGAAAAGATGTGGGACAATAAGTGGGAGAGTGGAGGAAGAATGAATCTCAAATTAGATGGAATGGATAACAATGTCTATGTTAGAAGCACAGGAGAGAAGCCACAGGTAATAAAGGGCAAAGATCACAGAAACCTCTAATTCTGGAGAAGGAAGAGACATTGAAAAGTGCATTGAATTCACCTAACAGCCTTTGAGGAGCATTTTATTATGGATTCGAGCAGGAGAGGCTCTGTCTTGGTTTTAAAAACTCAAAGAGGGTCAGAGGATATGAACAGGGAGTTTTCAAAGGAAGAAATTAAAGCTATCTATAGTCATATGGAAAAAAATGCTCTAAATCACTATTGATTAGAGATGAAATCAAAACAACTCTGAGGTACCACATTGTACCTATCTGATTGGCTAACATGGCAAAATAGGAAAATGATAAATGTTGGAGAAGATGTGGGAAAGTTGGAACACTAATTCATTGTTGGTGGAGCTGTGCACTGATCCAACCCTTCTGGAGAGCAATTTGGAACTGTGCCCAAAGGGCTATAAAAATGTGCATACCCGGGGGGGTGGGGTGGGGTGGGGGTTGGTGGTTTGGGGTAACCTGGGCAGTTTAACCCCTTGCCAAAGGGGGGTGGGGATGGTAAGAGCGCCGGCCTCGGAGTTGGGATGACCCGAGATCAGATCCGGCCTCAGAAAATGAGCACACGCATAAATCAAATGACTAGCCATGTAACCTTGAGCAAGTTATTAACCCATTGCTTTAAAAAAATGTGCATACCCTTTGACCCAGCAATACCACTTCTAGGGTTGCATCCCAAAGAGATCATAAAAATGGAAAAAGGACCCACATGTACAAAAATATTTAAAACAGCTCTCTGGTGGTGGCCAAGAACTGGAATTGAGGGGATGCCCATCAATTGAGGAATGGCTGAACAAGTTGTGGTATATGGAATACTATTGTACTATAAGAAATGATGAACAGGCAGACTTCAGAAAAACCTGGAAAGACTTATATGAATTGATGCTGAGTGAAGCGAGCAGAACCAGAACATTGTACATAGTAACAGCCACAGTGTATGATGGCTGATTTTGATAGACTTAGCCCTTCTCAGCAATGCAAGGACCTAAAATAATTCCAAAGGACTCATGATAGAAAATGTCATCCAGAGACAGAGAAAGTACTACAGAGCTGGAATGCAGAGTGAAGCAGGCTATTTTCTTTTCTGTTTTGTTTTGTTTTGTTTCTCATGGTTTCTCCCATTCATTATAATTCTTCTATGCAACATGACTAATGTGAAAATGTGTTTAAGAAGAATGTATTCGTAGAGAATGTATACAGATTGTATGCCATCTTGGGGAGGGAGGAGTGAGGGAGGGAAAGAAAATTTAAAATCTTATGGAAGTGACTGTTGAAAATTAAAAATAAATTAATAAATTGAAGGAAAAAAACTTCAAAGAGGACATTCCTCCACCTAACCTCAGAACTCTATCTCTTTTCTTCTCAAGATGTTGTTCAGTTGTTTCAGTTATGTCCAACTCTTCATGACCCTATTTGGGGTTTTCTTGGCAGACACTGGAGTGTCCTTTTCCAAGATAGCATCTTTAAATCTAAGTCCTTGAGATCTCACAGAATCTAAATGGTGCAATAATAGATCTGGAAAGGAATTCGTTAGATCATCTCGTCCATCTGAGGTCCAAATCTTCCAGACTACCAGTAATGGGAAGCAGCAGTAGGAATATTGTCACTTTATCTCCCTGGGCCTCAATTTCCTCAACTATAAAAATGAAGGAGTTAGATCAGACAGCCTTCGAGATTCCTTTTAATTCTAGATCCAAGTATGACCCAATAAAAGGGAAACCTTGCCAGACTATGAATGCTTATATACAGGACTCACTTAGTCCTTGAATAGATGGGGCATCATGGAGTAAAGAGAGAACCCATGAGATAACCCAGGATTCACATGACCCAGATGTTTGGGAGTAGACTAAAGAGAGTATTCTTCTCAATTAATGCACCATTTCTTTGCCCCTGAGGGAAGGGGCAAGGTTGGCCCTAAAAGATGCTGCATCAGAAATCACGTGGGAGGCACTGGGGAGACTTTTAAATTATTCCTTGACATTTTCTCACAGGCGCCCGGGCACAAAGAACATTTTAAAAATAATAATAACAAACCACCATCAATCATTCCAAATTGTACCCAAGGACGGTGTGTTTCACTCAGGAATGTGGGTAGATGATAAGCAGGGGGCAGGGTAGAATATTTTGTATGTCAAGTAGAAAGTTGATACATATTAGCCTTCTCTCCTAACTCTGTGGGCTACAAAATAAAGTCAGAAGTGCAGTCAGTAGCAGGAAAGACTAATGGCTTTCCACTGAGGAAACTGAGGGAATTGAAGACATGAGGATAGCAAGTGGTTATTTGTGGGAATTCAGTGAACCACACTGACTCCATCTTGGGACTCAATTCTGGAGCTAGCTCATTGCCCTTTCTATTCAACTATGGGTGTAGTCCAACTTCTGTCTTGTAAGAAAACTTTATTCAATTGTGGGAATTGGGAGAAAATCTTATTGCATTGCTTGAACCTAGCCCTGTGTGGTTAGGAAGCTGGACCACCTCTCCCTGCCGCTTAGAGGCCCTTAACCAAGAACCTAGGTTATGCTGACCAGAAACTCAGCCAGATCCAAAAACTGATGTAAGGGGAGTTTTCTCATAATTGTACATCTCAAGAAACCCACATGTTTTCCTTGAAAACTGGCCCCATACTAACTAATCAGTTATTATTTCCATGTTCCTTTGATTCATTACAGAAATTTGGGGGGAGTGGGAGACCTTTTTATCTTTTTCTGAATTCAGGGAATTATACCTGCTCACTCTCCTCCTCTCAACTTGCAAAGTCCCTATCTTTCCTCCAATTAGACATCAGATAACCTAATGTTATATTGGTTCTTTTTAATTAATTGGCTTTATTTGATTATTGTTAATGTATAAATGTTTGTCTCCCCCTGTCTTCAGGGTCCAGGCCTAAGTTGAGGAGGTCTGGTTCTGGTTTGTTGGGTAATTGGTATGCATTGCTTAATAAATCAATATACTCAGAAGACTAAACCTTTGTTTCCTCAGTTGTTTCATCTTTTACTTACCACACCACCTTATTCATTTCCCTACAAAGTATTTCACTGGTTCTCTCTCTAGTACCCCTCCCCACCCCCATCACTTTGTTTTAGAAATTCAATGGAAAACCTTTTGTAATTTGCTTACTGTGCTAAACACTAGAGATACAAATAGAAAATCAAGATGGTTGGGGTGGCTAGATGGCACAGTGTATAGAGTATTGGTCGAGGAATCAGGAGGACCTGAGTTCAAATCCGGCCTCAGACACTTAACACAAAAGCTAGCCGTGTGACTTTGGGCAAGTTACTTAACCCCAATTGCCCTAAAAAAAAAAAAATCAAGATGTTCTCGATCTCAAGGTGCTCTTATTCAAACTGGAGAAGAAAAGACAGAGAGGAGAATTCAGCCTCAGGGTAGATGGAAGGGATCTCCAGGTCCTAAAGATTCAGCTGTTGGACAAGTGGCAAAGTCCAATTTAAAGGACGTAAAACCCTGTTTTTTAGGTTTCAGTGCTGCCAGTGGGGCTCAAGTATTAGCAGAAGAGTCTAACTCTCAAATAATATGCAAGTTAGAGACCTCAGACACAACTATAACTCACACCTAGCCTCACCTCCTTTCCACCATTTCATAAAGGAGGAAGCTAGAGCCCAGGGGGTCAGGCTCATTTCTCTAAGGTTGCACAGCTCATATGAAGTGAACTCATATCTAGGACATGAACCCCCAATTGACTTCCTTCAGTACTCTTTCCACCATACTATGGAACTTCCTCATTTCCATTTCCTTGCTCATTAACTCCTTCACCAAATGAGGGCACAAAGTCGAAGGAGAAGATGGCAAGACTGTTCAATACATTTTGTTCTTCCTGAACAGCTCTGGACAAATGTTTAGTAGTGTAGGCAAAAATAACTTTTTAGATATTGATAGATTTCACTCATCTGTGCACCTTAGCTCCCAATGTCACATAAAATCCAAAGACTGTTGGGAGAGGGGAGGAGTTACTTTACATTCCAAAGGAAATTCCAAAACTGGTCTCAGCTTGAAAAAATTGAGGTTGGTTCAGGAATCATCCCAGGTCCTTAGTCTCTAAGGCCCTACCCTTGACCACACCCCAGATGCTGTAATGAGTATGGTCTTCCGTTAGGATTCAAAAAAGGCATGCTCTTCATATGCCTCGAATAAGTAGGATCTTCTACTGCTTTACAAAAAAAAAAGTACTCTTAGGCCTCATCAGCTATGAATTAATTTTCCTGTGAGGAGATTTCAAGGTAGATAGGAAAGACCCATTTCTGGATATAGAGCCTTTTCAATGACATAGACTCTTACCATTACCTGTAATCACCATTACCTGTAATGCTAGGGGAGACCAATAAATTAAACATTCCTGACATTCATTTTTGAAGGTATCTTAATCCATTTGATTTCCAAAGGAAATTCTTTCCAACTCTCATTCCCTTCATATAGTCACAAGGGGAAGCTACCGGCATCATACAAATCTAGAATCTCTCAGTTGGAATAGGGGAAAATTAGACATTATCTATTCTAGTGCTTTACTGGATATGACTCCCTTCTATGTCATCTCGAAGCCACTGTCTGAATATCTCTAGCAGAGAGAACTCCCTACCTCATTAGGGAGATCGGTCTAGCCTTCTTTTTAAAAAATAATTCTTATTGTTATAATGTTACTAACCCTTATGTTGAGATAAAATCTGCCTCTCCTCCATTTCTGCCTATTTGTCCTGGTTCTACACCAAGTAGAATATAACCAATCCTTCTGAAGGTAATATATGAAAACAACTATCTTGCCTATTTTAAATCTCTTCTTTAGGGTTGGTTTAATCAATAGATCTTCCTAAGGATGGATCTAATTGGTATTGCCTGTACTCTGCTTGTCACTTTTCTCTGCACATGACCCAGTTTTTCAATGTTCCACCTAGACAGTGACTCCTAGAACTGACCACAATACAGACTTTCCGCTAACCACCCTATATGACCTATTGTATCACCCACACTTCTCTCCTCAGACTCTGTGCAGGGGATCTAGACATTCATTGCATTAATTTGCTCCATGAAGAATTATCTTCCCTCCCCTTTTCTGAAATTGTCTTAGTATCCACAGGGCTTCACACAAAATGCTTTGATTTGTGACTAACTGCTGAGGATAAAACAACTGTACTGATGGAGACCGTTTGCTAAAGAATAATGGAAAACGTTAGGAGAGATGGGAGGCTATGAGGTGCAGTGTGCAGAGCACTGGGCTTGGAATCAGGAAGATTCAGCTTGATAAGTTTACATCCAGCCTCAGACACTTATTATTGTGTGACCCTGGGCAAGTCATTTAACCCTGTATGCTTCAATTTCCTCATCTGTAAAATTAGCTTGAGAAGGAAACCAGCAAATCAGTTCAGTATCTCTGCCAAGAAAACCCCAAATGGGGTCATGAAAAGTCAGGCAGAACTAAAATGACTGAACAATAAGAATTGACTTCATTAAATAAATGTGTATTATAAATTGGGACAGCTAGGTGGCACAGTTGATAGAGCATCAGCCCTGGAGTCAAGAGGGACCTGAGTTCAAATCTAGCCTCTTAATGGTTGTGTGACCCTGGGCAAGTCACTTACTTAACCCTGTTGGCCCCAGTTCTTCATGTGTAAAATGTGCTGGAGAAAGAAATGGGAAACTGCTCTAGTATCTTTGCCAAGAAAACACCAAATGGGGTCATGGAGAGTCAGACATGACTGAAATGATTCAAAAACTAAATGAAGAACATAAATTTGAACCCAGATGAGGTCTATATCCTTTGTCACTGTAGCTCCCAAAAAGAAGGGCACTTGAAGGTAACATGATACAGTGGAAAGACAGGTGAACCTGGGGCTATGGGGCCTCATTTCCCTCATTTCTATCCCTACATAGACTCTAGATCTTTCAGATCTAGAGAAATAATCCAGTGACTCTCATTTTTAACAACTGGTTTGCATTTGACAATAAAAAAAACACATAAAAAATCAATAACCTCTTAGAAGGAACTTCAAACAGTGGGGAACAAGTGTTTAGTTCAAACCATTCCTCTTTTGCAGAATGGAAAAAAACTTTAGATCCAAGAATTATCTCTACTTGGAACCAACTTATGGCCTTAATAGCTGCCTAGTAGGAATGTAGGAATGAACTACAGCAACTTGTCGTTCACTAATGCTCTGACACGTTAATGACACGAATGCTTGATAGAGATTCATTCTTAGGATGAAGACAATAAATGTCACAAATGACCCCAGTGGTGGGGGAGGACAAACAAGGTGTCTTAAATGAATTGGTGGCAATGACAATTATTAGTTGTTGTTCTTAAGATCACAGATTTAGAGCTAAAAGGGACCACAGAAGACATGACTATCCATCCTCCCTTTCCCTCTCCCCCCATTCATTCTATAGGTGGGGAAATTGAAGCCCAGAGAAAGGAAGCCATTCACTCAATGTCACATCAGGAGAAAATAAAAGAACGGAAATTCGAACTCAGGTTTCATGCTCCAGATCTCCTGCTTTTTCTCTGGCACCACCCTCTACTTTCTGTTGTGCTATAAAAACAAAAGACACCAATAAAACTTCTGGATTTGTAAAATGGAGAGTCAGACTGGGGTAGTGGATAGAGAGCTGAGCTAAGAATCAGGAGAACCTGGCTCCAAGTTCTGCCTCTCACAAACTTTAACTGTGTGGCCCTGAGCAAGCCCTTTAACCTCTCAGGGACTCAGGCAAATTCTCTGAGATAAAGTTTCAGAGCAGGTGTCCATCCTCATTGGTAGATGTAGTATCATCATCAGGAGAGCCTTTCATGCATGGAATCCCAGGTCCATTAGTAAAATGTGGGGGTTGATCTAGCAGACGGCTTTGGATGTATAGTTTTCTAAATCAGTGATCCTATGAACTTAAAAACACTAAGTTCTCCTCTATTATTTTCTGCAGATAGCAGAAGACTATGTCCTAGTCAGATAGCCTTTCTTTGTTTTGCAGTGACTGGGTAAAGAAATAAAGGTACAGCTTAAATGGCAGTGATATGTATGGAGTGTAGGAGGCACAGTGCAGAAGAAGCACATGGCTTTCATTTGAATTATTCAGGACTAATTAGCTTACTCTGACTATTCTCATGGGGAAGCAGGGTCATGGAGGGAGTTTCTAGATCCTTCTTCTGACTCTACCATGGCTAAGTCTCTTGTTCCTTCATCCCCTGAAATAAAATTTAGAGTTGGAAGAGACCTTAGAAATCAACCTCCCAGCCAGGGCAGGAATCCCTTTTCTGGGACATCTGGCAGATGGTCATCTGGACCCTACTCGAACCCTTACTGTGATGGGGACCTCCTTGGGGTAGTCTGTTCCATTTTAAAATAATTCTATCTATCCAAAGATTATCAGCCTTCTTTGCAGTGGAATAACATCACCCTGATCTTTTGAAGATAGAATCCCACTTTCAGAAGTCCCTGAGATCCCCAGGGTCCTCAAATGCCTCCCTCACAGGGTGATGAGTCCTTTGGGTTTTCCCTGTGAGGACAAGTTCACTGACATTGCTATTCTTGGAAAACTCCCCAGCATGGTAACAAGGACTATAGACTTCAGGCCTCACTCTCTGGAGAACGCCATCTCCCATAGAGAGAAGGGAGCTACAGGAGCTGCTAGGAGTGTAGCCAAAGCTAAAGCTTAAATAAACTACCTGCTACCCAATTCTTTGCTATGTACCTAAAGAGAGCATCTGACTGTCCATTCCCTATGAAATCTGAATTCCCTCTTTGCTCACACATTAGCCCATGTTATGATCTACATTCTGATTATCCCAGGGTATTACTTTGGAGTAGAGGCAATGACATTGGGAAACAAGAGGTTTGTGAAGGTATTACCTGAAGGGGATCTTTGTCTCCAGGTGGAACAGTGGAAAGAGTCCTGATCTTGGAGCCATGGGACCTGAGTATAAATTCCAGCTCTTCCACTTGTCAGTTGTTTGACCCCAAGTGTGTCACTCAGCTATGGCCTTGCTTTCCACTTCAATAAAACAATTAGGTTGGAATAAACAATCTCTCAGGTCCCTTCTATTTCTTCTTCTTTTTTTTCCTTTTGGAGGGGGGAAGGCAGGGCAATTGGGATTAAGTGACTTGCCCAAGGTCACACAGCTAATAAGTGTTAAAGTGTCTGAGGCCAGATTTTAACTGAGGTCCTCCTGACTCCAGGGCTAGTGCTCTATTCACTGCGACACCTAGCTGCCCTCCTTTCCATTTCTGAGTCTATGATACCGTTCTTCCTTTGCCAGGAGGGGAGACTGTTCTTGCACACTGGGCCCAAATGCACTGAGCCTGTTTTAGACTGTCTTCATGACCCCATTTTGGGATTTTCTTGGCAAAGATCCTGGAGTGGTTTGCCATTTCCTTCTCCAGCTCATTTTACAGATGAGGAAACTGAGGCAGTTAAATGGCTTGCCTAGGGTCACACAGCTAGTAAGTGTCTGAGGCTGAGTTTGAACTCAGTTCTTCCTGTCCCTAGGCCCAGCTAAGTACCCACTGAGACACCTAACTTCCCAGAGGTGGTTTCTACACAAACAGAAATATCCACATACATCCTGGGGTCTTGTACAATAATATTCTAGAACTCAGTGGAGAGGGGCAATATCATATTCCTCAGATTTATCAAATCCTCAATTGCCCACTCTGATGGAAAAGATCAGCAATGTGGATAATCTGAATCCTCATGTAATTTATCAGCAATCTCATTTTGGGAGGCATTCCTTATAGGACTGGATGCAATGATACCATTTTGTTTTCTACAGATTTCTCTTCCTAGTTGAGTTTTGCTTCATCTAATATTCAAGCAAACTGCTTGTTTCCGGAGTATGTTAAGGGTTATGGGTGAGGGTTGGGGGGAAAGTAGATTGAGAGATACATCTGAAAGTGTGCTGAGTGGTGGAAAGAAGCTCTAGATTAACTCACACAAGAGGTGATTTACAGGAGGATAATCACTAGACCACAGCAACCTGCTAGAGTCTCCTCAGGGCCAAAGGTGGGGCACTTAGCTTTCATTCTCTGCCCTGTGCCTCCCACCCCTAGCTGCTAGTGCCTTCCTTCTCTCCTATACTATCTTGTATATAACTTGGTGTGTGTGCACTTATTAACATTATATTTTTGTGCATATACTTTACATGTATTTCTTGTCTGCCTAAATTAGAATATAAAATAGGGATTATTTCAATCTTTGTACTTTTATTCCCACCCAGCAACACCTAGAACATAGTAGGTACTTAACAGATTTTTGTTGATTGATTGTTGATTCAGGCCCTGGGGAGCTGTATTCCAATGCCTGAATTCCTAGTTCAGAGACACAGAATGCAACTCCTTGGGGAAACATAGGCATTCACTCAAAGCATTTACTGATTGCCTACCCTGTGCAGGCACTAGATGAAGCTCTGGGGATAAAAAAAGTGTTTTGGTTTTTTTTTTAAAAGAAATGAAACAGTCTTCTTAAATGTTGGTGCTGCTATACAATGCTAAAGAGAGGTTAAACTAAGCTTGGCTGAATCCAACCCCAGTTATCACCAAATGGAGTAGGACCTCATCCTAGTAGAAAGTTGGTCAAGATCTTTTATCTGTCAATCAACCAACCATGCTGTCTGAACCCTGTGGGCAAAAAACCTTAACCAGTGGGATGGGAGATACAAATAAAGGCCAGGGCATCACCTGACACCTGGAAGACCTTATAGTCTAGGTCAGGAATTCCTAATTTTCTCTTTGTCACAGATCCCTTGGGCAGTCCGGTGAAGCCCAGTGACCCCTTTTGCAAGATAGTGGTTGGTCACCAGCATCTATAACTGAATGCTAAATTTCAGTTAAAGGCTAGTGAAAATGAAGATGTTATTTCTTCCCATTCAAGTTCAATGGCCCTCTGAAATTTATCCAAGGAATCTAACCAAGGACCCTGTTGGTGGACCTCAGGTTAAGAACTCCTGGTTTAGGCAGAGAAAGAGCACACACATCTTAGAAAAGCTAAATTCTCACTGAGTTCACGACAATACTCTGCAAATAGAGCAATTAAAGCCTAAAAAACAGGGATCTTCTGCTTCACAAAGTCCTTTAACATTAAAACAAAATCAGTCGCAGAACTGTCAATTTGGAAGGGACCTTAGCTGTCACCTTGTCCAACCCATATCCCAAAGGAAATTCCATTGTATGTCTTGGGTGGTTTTAAGGAACAATTCTGACTAGAGACAAGGGAATGGAGTAAATTATTTCCCAAGTCCTTTGTAAGATTATCTTAGGGCCTAGATTTTGGCAGTGTTCTTTTAAGGCTCCTTCCTGTGTTCATAGATTCCTTATTTTTATTTCTCAAGTAGACCCTGACAAGATATCTGTTCTCAGATCCCTTTTTACTCCCGGACTAAGCATCGGTGTTTCCTCCTTGGAAAAGTACATGTTTGTGATGGCATTTACTGGTGCTGTTTCTCCTGAGTTCCTCAGGTGAGAAGTGAATGAGGTCTTCATAAAGTAGGGATAAAGGGAGGTCTGTGCTCGTGGTTGTTTAGCGTCCCAGAACTTCTCAGAAGGCGTGTTTCATTGAAATGAACAATGACAGTGTGACCTTCTCTGTCAGCACTGCCAACTCTTTCCATCCGGTCCACGGATTAGAGGAACCTTAGTCAGCTGCCCAGTTAGGAGGAATAAATCATGCAAACATCCTGGGGGAAGTTCACCTTACTGGCAGAAAAACAGAATCTCAAATAGTGATGGTATTAACTTAGGTATCCCCATACCTTACTTCTTCCTCTCTTTCTCCCTCTTTGTTTCTATCTCTCTCTCTCACACATGGAGGAGCTAGGAAAATAGCACTGGCATCTTTAAAAAATTGGAATAACTTAACTTATGCTAAAAATTGAAAGGGATCTTCTTGAGGACTACTTTACTGACTTCTTAAGTAAGAAATTCAAAGGAATTATGTGAACCACAACTAATTATTACAACTTACATAAACGTGTTACTTGATATTCTTAAAGGGTACTTGATATTATACATGGTTACTATGCATTCAAGATGGAGTCATTCACACCACTCTCACAACAGATTCCAACACAGATTCTACCTCCAGTCTCTTTCTTCAAGCCTCTTCAATTCAATTCAATAAGTGTTTATTGTATGTCTATGTAGCAGATACTGGGTGTGAATTCTTCAGGGGACACTTAAGTGATGCTGAAATATGAAGGATATTTTCAGTAAAACTTTTGATAACAGCAATACATGGTGTATAGTCCTTTACAACTTATAAAAGCACTTTCCCAAGCTTTCTCATTTTTCCCCAACCATTCTGTGATATAGCTGGTATACTCCTTATTTTTCTATGGGGGGGGGGGCGCAGAACCTGGCCCCCTGGAGCTCCATTCCCAATGCATATACACTGTATTCTGCCTGCCTACATGGAACTGGCTGGACAGAATGATGATGTATAATGGAAGGGCCCTGTTCCTCAGAAGGAGCATGTAATGGTATTCCACACTTGGGTCCTGTCTACTAACCATATGGCAAAACGATGGCCTATAAATTGGCTGCTAAACTAGAAGCAGGGAGCATTCAAAAGACACTGACTGGACAGATCAAGTCTCTTGTTCTTTCTCTTTCCTTCCTGGCCAAGGTTCAAGTGAGACAGACAAGTTGTAAGCCTCTGGATGAGGAAAAACCTTAGGCCATCCCCTTTCAAGTGAGCCAACATGTGGCCCATCAATATAGGCTACTGTTCTTTACTGTTTTCTGCCTATTATTTCTTACACTGAAGAGGTATACTGGAGATAGCTAAGGCCTTGTGATCTTCAAAAGGTCAAGAGAGAGTCAACAGAAGTTCATGAGAATTCCTGTTGCAATTTGCCAGAAGCCCCACAGTGAAGAATAAAGTCTTAAGTAGTCCATTTGGCCTAGCATAGATTGAAGGTGGCCAAGAGGGAACTATAGTGGCTAATCCATTGGCTATGCCGAATTTGGAAGTGAACTTAGTGGGGGCAAATGCTCTATAGAAACTGCTTTAAGTTTGAGCTCACTCTATTCAAGGACTGAAATAGTATGGGAGAGAGTGAGCTGCTAGGTGTTGGGGATGGAAAACGCTTCATTAATTCTGTTCTTTCTATATCTTTCTAAGTGCAAATTGATGTTAACTGGTTCAATGAAACTTGGGCACTAATCTTTGGGAGTTAATATTAGGGAGAACAACCAGTTTGGGGGTTTGAGCTGACAGCATTTTAGAGAGAGACATCCTGACCCCTTAGGTAATTATAAATTCTGAGAAGGCTATGCAGCTAGTGTTATTCTGGAAGAACAGTAAGTCCAGAGTCTTGCTACATAGAGATGAAGAAAGAGTGGCTTACAGGGATGCACCGATTTGCCCAAGATCCCATGCAAGTGGCACACTTGTAACTCAAACCCAGAGCATGGTGTAATAGAAAAGAATGCAGGACATGGATCCAGAGGGCCAAGGTTCAAACCTTGGTTCTACTACTTTCTACCTGGGTGACCCTAAGCAAGTTAACTGCAAAACAGATTAGACTCAATGATCTCTAAAGTACAAGAGGACTCAGTTCTATGATTCTTGGGTCTTCTGACACCAAGTCCAATTAATTTTCTACTCTCCTATACTACACTGTATCCCAGGCACCTGGTAGAGACTATAAACACATCCAAAGAAAACTTCTTAGCAGCAAGGACTGAAGTGGAAGCTGAGGAGATCTATGTTTTATTCCTAACTCTGCCTCTAACTATCCGTGTGACCTTATACGTCACTTCTTGGATTTCATAGGATCATGGATACCTGTTTCCTCATCTATAAAATGAAAGACTTGAACTATATAACCGAGGTCTCTCTATCTTTCCAAGACTCTGTGATTTTAGAATCAACAGAGAATTTCACACCAATTATTTCTGAACACAAGAGAAAAAAATAAAACAAAATAAAACAGGCAGAGGGGCTAAGAAATCCAGCAGGAAGTTGGGTGCTAGAATGGTAGCACCTAGTGTAATTCTGCTGACTCTCTCCAGAGAAGGCATGTGAGAAAACTGGAAGAAGAAAGAGGCTGTAAGTCAACATTTTAGAGGGAAATGGAAATGTGCTCAGTTGTTCCCAATGGAAACTGCTGCCTGGGCTTGTCCTGGTGGTGAAGTGTTAGATTCTGAATGCATTTAACTCAAGATTAGGAAAGGACCCCTGAAGGGAGTTGCCTCTATCTCGTGTTCTGCCCTTGAGGATGAGGGACAGTGGTGGTAGTAGTGTAATAAATAATAACTTCCTGGCCATGCTTACTATCCATGACTAGTGACTGAAAGCTGCCATTGCAATTAGTGTTAAGAGAACTTGAAAGGAGAGACTTAAATTCTGAAGGGAACACAAACTTACAGAGTAATATCAAATAATTTCGGAAGGGAGTGAAACTAATAACTGAGCAGAAGGGGTGGGGGTAGAGTAAAGAAGAGCCTCATGGAGAAGGGTATTGATAATTCATCCATGCACTGAAGGAAGCCAAGGATTCTGTGAGGAGAGGTGAGGAATCAGTCAATTGCAGACATGGGGGAAGACAGATACAAAAACCAAAGGTGGGAAATAGAATGTTACATTATCTAGGGGTCAGCTTGACTGGAAAGAATGGAGAGTGTATGAAAAGGAACAATACATGAAATAACACATAGTACATAAATGGGAAGCAGAATGTAGAGGGCTTTAAACAGGTTGAGGATTTTCTATTTTATCCTAGAAACAATAGGGAGCCACTGAAGAGATTTGAGTAGGAGAGTGACTTGGTTAAATTTGTGTTTTTGGAATGTCAGTTTGGTAATTATGTGGGAAGATGGATCAGAGTGGGGAGAGAAAGACAGCAGGAAGACCCGGTAGGAGGTTATTGCAATAGTCCAGGTAAGAGGCAGTCACAAAGAGGAAATCGAAGGTCTATCTAGGAAGTTAACAGAGATAGCAATTTAGGCATAAAAAGATGAAGAGTCTTGCCCACTGCCATGTAGCCAGCAAGTTTTACTGGCACTGTTTAAACCCTTGTCTGCCATGACTCCAAGTTCAATGCCCTTTTTTCCCCCATGATTCCACACTGCTATGAATAGAAAGAGGTGAATCCAGGAAAGCATGTACTTCAACAAGTGCTGGGTATATCAGAGATGTATGACAGCAGAGAAATATGTTCTTTGGTGCTTTGAAGTCAGAGAATAAGGTTCTTTTGAGATTCAGGAGAGTCAGTAAGAACTGGAGTATAGTCCCTCCTCTGACACTGAGCTACATGATATGGATAAATCACACAACTAACTGCTCAGTGTCTGATTTCCTTGCCTGTAAAATGGGCATAATAACACCTGGAGCATCCACCTGATGGAGTTGTTATGAGGGTCAAATGAGCTAATTTGCATAAAGTGAATGGCAAATATTTAAGAACATATGCTCCCTGACCCTTGATGGCAGGGGCTGGTTTTTGTTTTGTCTTTATATACTGGCACCTAGCACAGGGCTTTGCACATATTAGGTGCTTAATTAAATGCTTGTTGAATTGAAATAAACAACTGCTATGCCAAACCCATTTCCTGACACTTACCTACTAAATCGACTGGAACTATCTAAGGACACCTGCAAGCTCGCTTGGAAACCCAAAGCCCAGTCATCCATTAAGAAATAAAGCATTTTTGCCATTTTATGGAAGACATTTTCTCCTACCAGAGCTCCTCAACTGGCCCCAGGAGGTCACCAGCTTTTACTATTTAACTAGCATTAACTTGACCTACAGGTTTCTCCACCCTGGTATTATGGCTGAGTTCCTCTGTTTGCTGAGTGGACTTGGCCAACACCAAAGTTGGCAGATCAAATCATTGAATGTCAGAACTGGAAGAGTACTGGGAGATGAGAAAGATAGCCCACCCTCCTAATCAGACAGGTAGGAAAATTAAGGAAGCAACTGACCCAAGTCACACTGTAAGTGTCATTTTTAAGATTCCCAGGTCTCTTGGCTCCCAGGCCCATCCAGTGTTCTCACCATTATATTCCCCTGACTCTCAAACAAAAGTTTCTGTGTTCTTGTTCTCTGTTAATCCATATTTATTGAGCACCTACATGTGTGAGGTTGTACTAAGTGATTTGGGGAATCTTATTATCTTCTTCATTTATACAGCTTTGATGGCCAACTGTCATTCCTTGAAGATAGACTGTCTTCTCTTTGTTCTGTAATTACTCTTTGTAGGGTGACTGAGAATACTCAGCAATCTCTGCAAACTATCCAGTTCTCCTCACTTTCCCCTGACTTCCACACTGACCTTCCATACTGACTCCAAATGGCACCTTGCTTTCTAATGTCAGCCAGCAGCTTGGGCCTGGAAGCAATGAAGCAACAAGGCTCTTGCCTGTCCAGTCAAACCACATTGGAACCGTACCTCACTCTAACAAAGATTCTGTTATCATAGGGGCCTTTGTGTATTTGCATGGTAGATTTTTCATCATGACAAGGAAAACCAGTAGAACTGTTATTAACTCTGTCTCCCACAGTAGTGTAATAAGGGATTTCCAGTATTTTTCTAGGGTCTGAAGTCTCATTTATTTCAATTCTGTGCTTAGAATCATAGAATATTACAACATGAAAGGGGCTTAGGATTAAGGCAGAAAATAAGTGCAAGGTATTACACTAAGTGCTTTGTGAATATTATTTCATTTGATCCTCACAGCAACCCTGGGACGCAGGTGCTATTATTTCCTATTGTTTAGGAAACAGAGGTTAAGTGACTTGCCCAAGGTCACACAGCTAGAAATTATCTGAGCACAGATTTAAACTCTTTCTTTCTGACACCAGGCTCAGGGTTCTATCCACTGTACCCTCTAGCTAATATCATTTAATCCAACCTTTATATTTTTACAGGTAAGGAAACTGTGGTCCAGTTAGGTAAAATGACTTGTCTCAGGTTATATATAGTAAATACAAGAGCTAAGTGTACCTCTGACACTTAGGACCTATATGACCTTAAAACAAGTCACCTCACCTCTTTGAGCCTCAGTTTCCCTGTTTGGAAAACAAAGGGGTTGGACTAGATGGCATATAGTTCCTTCTAGCTCTACATCTAAGATGCCATCCTCAGCTTCATGGAAATTACAATCGGCAGAATCTGCAGAGAAACCAAGCTGCAGTTATGGTGGAGACAGAAAACCTAATCCCAACCCCAGCTCCTGGGGCTGTACCTCAGCTGGTCCTCAGTGCTGCCCTTACTCAAAGGAAGCCCCAGGACTTAGAATTTCATTGAAATAAAACCAGTAATAATGCCTGACATTGGTGTCGTGCTTTGTTGCTTTTCAGAGTGCTTCCATATCCATTATCTCATTTATCACCCTCAAAACCCTGTGAAGTAGATAGCTCAGGTATTCTTTTAACAGATGAGGAAACTGAAGAACACAGAGCAGAACAGAACTCATTTAAAGATTTTTTTAAAAGCACCTATTATTTGTGAAGCATTATGCTAGGTACTGGGGAGACAATGATTTAAAAAAAAGGCAGTTCCTGCCCTCAAAAAAGTTTTTATGACATATAAATGTAAGTGAATATGAGGAAGGAGATTACCCTAATGAAAAGGAGAAGCAGGGAAACGTCCTATGGGAGATGGCACCTTAGCAGAGCCTTAAGGAAAGGGTGGAGTTGAAGAAGAGTGCCTTCCAGAGAGAGGGGGAACAGAGATGGGATGGAGAATGGCAGGTGTGGTTGGGGAGCAATAAGCAGACCCATTAGGCTGGAACAAAAAAAGTAAGGAGAATAATTTGATAAGAAGTTTGGGCAAAGAGGCTGAAGCCAGATGGCAAAGGGAAATGCTAAGCTCAGGTGTCTGGGTGTTATCTTTGAGGCAACAGTGAGCCACCATAGACTTTGAGCAGGTCAATGGCATGATCAGACCTTGTGATTCTGGGAGATTAATGCTGGCAGCTGTGTGGAAGATGGGCTGGAGGGAAGAGAAACTAAAACTTGCAGCTACTGCAAGAGTCTGGACAAAAGGTGATGAGGGCCCAATGGAAGCACTGGGGGTGAAGAAAAAGGGAGAGATGTGGATGAGATGTGGGGGACGTTGGGGAGGCACAAGAGGTATGACTGGGCTGCTGAATGCACATGGCAGGGGTGAGGAGGGAATCACCAGTGGTTAGGAAGAGTTAACAATTGAGGACGACAAAGTCGTGCTATGCGTTAGTGGCCAAACTGGGACCAGGGAGAACCCAGCTTCCTAGTCTGGTGATGTGCTCTCCCCTAGAGTCCTCAGGTGAGGACTAACTGATGGAAACTGTGCAGGATAGCAAACGTATTTTAAATGGGTTTATTTTCTTAAGCTGTCTGCAAAACTGCCTTAATATAGCCAAGCAATCCCTGCTTCTCCTCACTGAAACAATTCATGCCCTTTAAGCAAAACCCGTGGTAATTAATACATTTCAGCTGTGCTGTCATGAGTGCTGCAGTGGGAAAATAAAAATCAGAGGTGCTGTGGTTTTATTGCTAGAAATTTATGGGCCTTGCAATCCATTCTCCCCCCCCCCCCCTTTCTTCTCCAGCTCAGCATCCTTTTTGCAGGCTGGGATGGCTTCTAACACAGCAGCCTTCCCTCATGCCTAATTGAGCCAAGATGGAAACTCACATGAATTATTAAGAAATGCCAGCAGTGGGAGATTGGAGGGTGAGGGGTGAGGAGAGGCTCTAGATCACTAAGGATTGGGCAGAAATGTCACAGGAAGTATAAGTTCAGTGTCAAGGGGTTGTAACTCACAACAAGTAAGGCTTCTTAGCAAAACCTCATTAATTTGTTGCTCCCCAGAGAAGGAATCACAATGGCAAAATGTCTCAGCTCAGTGCATTTCAACATCCCTAATATCAAGATTCCACAAAGCATGAAGGGAGGGAGAAGTAATAGATTCTGAAGACTTTCAGTGAGGATTCATGTGTAGCCCACTTCCCCTCTAGGATTCACGACCAAGATGCAGACATGCAGACCATTGATGGGTACGGTACTTTTGGTTGCCAAGGATCCTTCCTTTTGGATGGAGCATGGAGCAAGGGTTTCTAGCTTTACAGAAACTTAGTGTACCCTTCTAAACAGGAGCAAATAATCCAGAGTCTGAAATGAAAGCTTTCTGGCTTCTTGCTGTGTGAACAAATTCTCTGGGGACATTTTCTGGCTGACTGGATCTGGCTTGAAGACTTTGGGTACTCAGAAGAAATTTAACATGTATAGTCTAAGGGACCATCTCAGTGGTCTCCTGCCTCCTATTTTCCAGCCCTTCAACCAATCTCATACATCACTGGTAGATTAATCCTTCCAAAAGCATAGCCCTTACTTAAAAACCTTCCATGGCTTGTTATTATTTACAGTATAAAGTTCAAACTCCTTAGCTTGGCATTCAGGGCCCTTCAAAGGCTGGCCTCAACTTTCTTTTCCATACCATCTTCCACTAAAGCCAGAATGTTCTACTCACTCTCTCCAGAACAGACCTTGCTGATTGCCATCAGCCTTCTATACATGAAATGCCTTCTTCACCCTGATTACCTGAATTCACAAATCTTGCTGGTTTTTTTGTTTGTTTGTTTTGTTTTTGGAGAGGGGAAAGCAAGCTTAATTGGGGTTAAGTGACTTACCCAAGGTCACACAGCTAGTGTGTCAAATGTCTGAGGCCACATTTGAACTCAGGTCCCCCTAACTCCAGGGCTGGTGCTCTATTCACTGCACCACCTAGCTCTCCCTGAATTCACAAATCTTATAAGGCCTAATTAAGTTCCAATTTCTTTTAGGACTTTTAAGACTTCACAATCTACCCCTGTTATTTAGTCTTGCTCTAAGCTTTTCTAGTATTGTCTGTGTGTGCATATACACATAATATGTGTATAATATAATGACAATAATAATATATATATAAAATATAAATATTATACAATATGACATGAGTGTATATTTATATTTTATTCAGATTTGTGATTTTATTAGTGTTGGGAACTCCTGGTGAGGAAGCTCCTTCCACCAAAGGAGATCAGCAACTATTCTGCAACTTAAGTCTTAGAGAGTTTCCTGAGGTGAAGTGTCTTGCCCAGAGTCACACTGTCAGTAAAATGTGTCTGAGGCAGGATTTTAACTTAGGCCTTCCTGACCCAAAAGCTAACTCACTGTCATCCACTATGGCAAACTTTCACAATGTTTCTTGGTCTCAAGCCTTCTCTCTCCTCTATTTCAATGATCTGTGTCTATTCTCCCCTACTATACTATATATTTTGTGAGGCCAACCTTATTCATTTTTTCTTACTCAGAGCACATGGCATAGTACTTTGCATATACTGAGAAATTAATAAATGGATGATTGATAGATTATTGTTCCAAAATAATAGCCTCCACTGCTGCTCTTTTTAATATACTTTGAAGGATCAGCAGGATCACTTCTCATGTCCCCCTAATGTGCCAGAGAACTCTACAGCCTGCCCAATACCATACACAATAAAACAAGACCATAGATGTTAAGACTATGTCTAATTCCACCCCCAGCCCCCATCTCCCAGCTCCCTGGCAAGCCCAATACAGATCTCCACCCCCTCAGCTGAGACTTCCCCAAGCATAGTGTGTTGGAAGCCAAAGGCGGTGTCTAATGAAACACTTGGAGATGCTTCCCGGGGAATAGGAGGCTGCTTCATCTGTTTCACATGTCTCTGTGATATGACACAGGGCTGCCACCCAACCCTCAGATGCACTGAAGCATCCTGGCATTGAACATGGAGTTGAGTGACTCTAAATTATTTGGCCAAGTATAATTAGCTAACAATGCCTACTACGTACACACGGGGGGAAAATGGGAAATGCAAAGCCTGCAAGCAAGAGATAATAAAGGCTTCACTCCCCCTGACTATTTGGATGAATGGCCAGATTCTCTTTACAGCTCAGTTAAGCAGCCAGTGGGGGGACTTGGCGGCTCAAACACCTGGCAGGAGTATATCTGATGATGACTGAATTCTTGCTTCTCCCCAAAGCCATTTCCTGTTGGCAAATGATGTATACATCCCTTTCACAAAGAAAAGTCATTTTTCTCCCCCATTTGAAAGGCCAGTTACCTGTGGGGAAGGGGTGAAGACACCATCACCAATTTAGATCAAAAAAGCTACAAGGCATTTGATGTCTGAGTTTAAAAGGAGAGATGAGAACCAAAATGATGGTATTACAATTGTCCAGTATCCAAGCATGGAATTGGGAGAGCGAGGCCGTCAGCAATCAACAATCACAGGGATTTCTGTATGTAAAATCTGGTATTAAGCAGTGGAGAAGGTAAAGTGGAAAGAATACTAGCCTTAGAGTTCAAAGCCATATAGATTCAGTTCTTGGCTCTCACAGATACCATGTGTGTAACCTTGGGCTTAAACTCGCTAAGTCTCAGTTTCTTTATAAAACAGGGATATTTATACTATTTACCTCAGAAAGCTGTGTTGAAAACCTTCTTTCTTTCTTTTTTCCTTCCTTCTTCCTTCCTTTTTTTTTTTATTGTAAAGTGATGTAGTGGATACCTCATTGCCCTCTAAGTTAAGAAAACAGTCACTAGTCTCTGGGAGCAGAACCAGGAGAACATTGTACACAGTAACAGCAACATTGTATTTGATAGACTTAGCTCTTCTCAGCAATGCCATGATCTAAGACAATTCCAAGGGACTCATGATGGAAATGCTATTCACATCCAGAGAAAGAACTATGGAGTCTGAATGCAGATTGAAGCATACTGTTTTCTCTCTTCCCCCTGCCCGCCTTGTGTTTTTTCCCTTTTGTTCTGATTCTTCTTTCACATCATGACTAATGTGTAAATATGTTTAATATGACTCTACATGTATAGACTATATCAGATTGCATGCCATCTTGGGGAGGGGGGAAGGGAGGGAGGGAGAAAAAAAATGTGGAACTCAAAGTCTTGTAAAATTGAATGTTAAAAACTATCTTTGTATATAATTGGAAAAAATAAAATATTATTAAGTGGGAAGAAAATAAAATCAAGTTAAAAAAAAAAAGAAGATACTCACTGGGAGTTACCCTTACCAATAAAATCAGAAATATGATTTTCACTAAAAGCAGCAGCTGAATGGGGTTATTTTCTAAATAAACCCCGTCTCTATCCTTGAGCTTATGATCTAGTTAGGCCTCCTCCTTTCCTCTGGATGAATTGGAAAAAGGAATAAATGTACAAAGACAGGATAATATTACAACTTTATCCAGTGGGAAGATCCAATCTGGAGGGGGTTGGACTGACTATGAAATCATTCAAGGAAAAAAAGGGCATTCTCCTGAAAGCCAACCAGCCACAACCCCAGGAGGCCCGGCCTCAGACAGGGGCTCTCTTTCTAGCGCTTCCTTGCCCACATCTTGGAATAAGAGAGGGACAAGCAGAGGCTCTTCTCTACATATTGGGCATGGGGTCTGTGACTCCCTGGGAATGTGTGACTATAGGGTCTATTTTTAAAATCTTGTATGGCTATCTTTTGTTCTTATATCACCTTCATTTTCAGTTAGACCCTTCTTTCTCCTTTCTAGACAGCCATCCTTCATATTAAAAAAAAGAGGAGGGACGGGAAATCCAACAACTAACCAACAATTCATTTAAGTCTGACAGGCATGCTATCTTCCATTGTCCCACATCCTCCTCTACCCCCTCCCTACAGAAAAGGTCAGTGAGTCAGTAAGTATTGGTTGAGCATCTACTACTATGTGTCATAGGGTAGCTAGGTAGCAGAGTGGATACAGCGCCAAGCCTTGAGCCAGGAGGACCTAAATTCAGCCTCAGACACTAACTGTGTGACCTTGGACAAGTCATTTAACCCTGTTTGCCACAGTTTCCTCACCTGTAAAATGAGCTAGAAAATGAAATGGCAAACTACTTCAGTATCTCGCCAAGAAAACTTCAAATGGGATCACGAAGAGTTGGACATGACTGAAAAACAACTGAACAACAATGTGCCAGGCACTGCAATAAACATTGGGTGCAATTTCCCATCTCTTCCATGGCCCTACAGATTGTGATTGAACTGAAGTCCCTACCAGCACTACAAAAGAGGCTATAAACCTTAAAGCAATGTCATATTGAAGAAAAATAAGTGATTTGGAATCAGAAGACCTTTGCCATTTACTGTCTGTGTTCCTTTGAAGAAGACACACTTAAGCTTTCTGTACCTCAATTTCTTTATTTACAAAATGAATCTTCTTTTTCAAAAGTATTTTTCTATGTATTATAGTTTCCAAACTAGGTAGAAAATGACTTTTTTCTTTTTAATTTTTTTTAAATTCTGAAATTAATGAATATAGGAGAGACAGAGACAGGGAGAGAAGGAGAGAGAAAAGAAGAAAGAGGAGGGAAGAGAGAACATGAGAGGAAAGGAGAGAATGAGGGAGAGGAGAGGAGGAAGAGAGAAGTGGATGGGCAAAGGGAGGGATGGGAGAGAGTGGAGAGAGAGGAGAGAGAAGGAAAGAGAGAGAAGGGAGGAGAGAAGAGGAGGGGAGAGAAGGGGGAAAAGGAGGAGAGAGAAGAAAAGAGTGGGAGAGTGGAGAAAACTGGAGGAGGAGAGAAAAAGAAGGGAGAGGGAATAAGAGAGAGAAGGAGAGAAGAGGAGAGAGGAAAAGATACATCTCCATATACAAAGTAGAACACTAGAAGTGGATTACATGTGAAACCATGAATCTTGCTTATGTACAGCTTGCTTTTTAGAGGATAAAATAAATTCCATATATTACTTTCAAAACTGTCATGTTTGTCAGTGCTTCCCCCTAAACTTTTCTGTTTCCTTCTGTGTATTTTTTTTTTAAGCAATTGGGGTTAAGTAACTTGGCTCAAGGTTACACGGCTAGTTATTTATGTGTGGGTGCTAAGTAACTGAGGCCATCCTGGGTCCTCCTGACTCTGGGGCTGGTGCTCTTACTCACTGCACCACCTAGCCGCCCCAGCCTTCTGTACATTTTTAAAGATACTTCACTGGCACTTTTATTTCTTTTCCTCTTTTTTTTTTCTCACAATGCTATCTCGGGTATCCAATTCCCCACCAAACAAGGGGAAAAACACAATCTTTGTAACAAATTGGCATAGTTAAGAAAGGCAAATTCATATATTTGCCATGTCTAAAAACACGTCTCCTTCTGCACCTTGGGTCTATCAAATCTCTGTAGGAGGTATGTAGCATTGGCCTGGAGTCATGATTGCTCATTGTATTCTAAAATCTTTGGTTACTGTAAAAATTATTTATCTGTTTCTGTTCCCTTCAATTCAGTTTATACAGGTCTTCCCAGGTTTCTCAGTATACAGGTCTTCCCAGGTTTCTCAGAATTGTCTCTTTCATCCATGACAGTGCAATAATATTTTATTACATTCAAATGCCATAACTTTTTCAATCATTCTCAATTAGATCCTAAAAATGTATAGGGGAAATAGGCTGATTTCAGTAAGAATGGGAAGCCATCAAGAATAAAATTCTAAAGATATAAAAGGGAGGAAAAGATGGCATTATCGTAAGAAGTTCATGTGTCTGCATATGAATACTCATTGACCAGCTTACATTTTTTTAAAGCATTTACAAAAGATGTAACTGAGGACAAGTGATGGAAGATGATTACAAAGGGATAGGTACTATAGTCCTTTTAAGATTGCAGTCAAGAATGCAAAATCTTGGAATAAGCTGTGACTGAGGAGGAAAACCTAGGACAGGAAAGAAGAAAATTTTTTTTTAAGTAACACGGTGGTTAACAGGAAGATGAGAGATAGGAGAGCTGCTTGAGTTGGATGGATAATAATAGAGGTGACAGAACCGTCCAACTCCTATTTTGCTTCTGTTTTCTTGGTCTACAAAAACAGTTTTAAATTAGAAAGAATGGAAGAAAAATGGCAAAAGGGAAAATGAAATAGGGAGATAGTAGGAAAATACTCAGTTGCCCTTCATGAGTTCATATAGCCAGGTCCAGATGAATTATATCCAAAGTTACTGAAAGAACTGGCAGATGTAATTGCTGAACCATTGGCAGTGATCTCTGAATGATCATGGGGAATGAGAGAAGGGTGAAAAGACTAGGGAGTGGCAAATTTCCTGATTTTAACAAAAAGGGTGGAAGTAGAGTCTATAAATTATATATATAATATATAATAAATATATACATACATATATGTGTGTATATATAATATATATACACATACGTGTGTGTGTGTGTGTGTGTGTGTGTGTGTGTGTGTGTGTGTGTGTGTGTACATAAAGCCAGTGAGCTTGTTTTTGATTCTTGGCAAAATTCTACAAAGTACTTTTAAAGGAATTGTTAGTGAACATCTGAGAAGAAGAAACAGGGAATGCAAAACACCACCAACACCGACACCACCACCAACAAAACCCAGTATGGCTTCATAGGTCAGACTAACTTCATTTCCCTTTTACAGGATTACTAGACTGACAAATTGGTTTAATGTATTGATATAGTCTACCTAGATTTCAGCAAAACATTTGACAAAATTTCTCACACTGTTCATGTTGACAAAATGGAGCAAAGTACATAGATAAGATAGTTTGATTCTATATGTTTGAAGTTCTGGGAATGGTCAAGCACAACATGGAATAATTAGCATCTCAACGTTAGCTAAGAAGAAGGTTTCTAATGAAATGTTCCAGGGATCTGTACTTAACCCAGTTTAACCAATGACTTGGTTAAAGGCTCTGAGGGAATTGAGGGGATTAGTACAGGAAAGTGGTTAATTGTGGGAACTGAGTGAACCCTACTGACTCCATCTTGTGACTTAATTCTGGAGCTAACTCAGTCCCCTTTCTACTCAATTACGGATCTAGTCTAACTTCTATCTTTTGAGAAAAGTTTATTCAGTTGTGGGAATTGGGAGAAAACCTTAGTGCACTGTTTGAACCGAGCCCTGCATGGCTGGGAAGCTGGACCACCTCTACCTGTTACTTAGAACCTAGGTTACGATGACCAGAAACCCAGTCAGACCCAAAGACTAATATAAGGAGTTTTTATCACAATTGTACATTTCAAGCAATCCCATATGTCTTATCTGAATCAACCAGTTGTTGTTCCCATGTTCTTCTGATTGTTCATAGGCACTTGGCAGGGAGTGGGACAGCTCTTTTTCTGAATTTGGGGAATTGCCCCTGTTCATTCTCCCCCTTCAATTTGGTCAGTCCCTAATATTTCCTCCAATTAGAAATTAGATTATCCCTGACTAATGTCTAATATGAAAGTATTTGCAGATCCTATACTTGATTGCATGCCACCATGGGAAGGGGGGGAGGGAGAAAATTTGAAACTCAAGGGATTGTGGAACTGAATGTTGTAAACTAAAAGTAAACAAACAAATTAATAAAGACAAAAAAATCAATTAATTAATTTTAAAAAAGAAATTAGATTATCTAGCTTTGTATTGTTTCCTTTTAATTAATTGACCCTATTCAATGAATTATTTTTTAATGTATAAAAATTTGTCTTGTATTTAGGGTCCAGGCCTAAGCTGAGGAGGTTTAGTTCTGATTTGTTGGGCAATTAACATGCGTTGCTTAATAAATCAATATGCTCGAAAGATCAAACCTTTGTTTTTCTCATTCATTTCATCTTTCACTCTTCACATTGAGAAGATCCAAAAGCTATTGGGACAGGGGAGGTTGATACTAACAAGATGAAATTTAATAGGGATAAGTATACATTCTTATTCTTAGTTCAAAAAACTTAAGTGTTTACTTTACCATATGCTAGGGACACAACAGCAATGAAATAGCTCTTACTCTTGAAGAGCCTATGTTCTATCAGGGGATTTCAGTGGACTAGAAAAAATGGTAAGAGGTTCTTGGTGAATTGTAAGTTTAATATGCAAATTTAATACGATAGCACAGATTGACTGGCACCTGGAAAATCCTGCACAATCTTAGACTAACTTAAGAAAGGCATTGTTCCCAAGTCTCAAGTGGTGATGCTCCTGGCACACTTTGTTTTAGTCAGACTATGCTGGGAGGACTGTGTTCAGTTCTGCGCACATTTGAAGAGTCTCAAGACTATATTAAATGAGAATCAATTGAAGATGCATTGGAATGAGGAATAGGTTGCAGTCAAGAGAACTGGGTTCCAGTCTTGGCTCTGACATCTGGGTGTTTGACTTGCTCTAGCTATATGAACACAAAATAATAATTTGTTGTTGTTGTTCAGTCCTGTCCGACTCTTCCTGACCTCATTTGGGGTTTTCATGTAAAAGATACTGAAGTGGTTTGCCATTTCCTTTTCCAGTGCATTTTATGGATGAAAACACTGAGGCAAATGAGGTTAAGTGACTTGCCCAAGGTCACACAGCTAGTAAAGTGTCTGAGGCCAGATTTGAACTTGGGAGGATGAGTCTTCCTGACTCCAGGCCAGACACTCCATCCACTATGCCACCTTCCTGCCAACAAACTTTCGAAGCAGATGCTATTATTCCCATTTTATAGACAAGGAGCCTGAATCATATAGAGTTTAAGTGACTCTCCCAGGTTAAGAGACTTGCTACACAGCTAGTTAAGTACTTAAGATAGGATTCCAACTCAGTATTGTTAGTTACAATAGGATTTCAGGTCCAGTGAACTATGCACTGTGATTACAGCTCAAAGCTGCTCTAAAATTTCTGGGACACCTTGTATAATAAAAAAATAATAACATTTATATAGTACTGTAAGGTTTTCAGTGTGTTTTGCATATATATCATACATATGTAACGTCATATATAGTATGTAACAAGATGTGAGGTACACAACTCCCAATATAATATATAACATAATACACAATAATAATGAGAATAAAATAATAATGTATCAAGGGTAGACCCGAAAGGGAAAAAAGTAGAAGGCAGGGAAGGGTAGTCTCAGCTTTGCCTTGGTGATGGTGCTGTCTTCATGGACAGCCTGAGTACTATACTGATAACTCCAAAACATTAAGAAATTGAGAGAAAAGTCCCCAGGATACAGGCTGCATCCTCTGTGATGTGTTTATGGGGAGACACAGACAAGAAGTACACAGCATGAGAAGGTCTGGATGGGCTCTAAGGTGCAGTATTGGAACTAATATTGGTGCTGGTGGAATAACATATTTACTGAATTCTTAAAATACACAGGCAACTCAGAACCATTTAACTAAACCAACTGGGAACCACATTCTGGAATGACTGCCCAGATGCCAGCCAGGGGAAATGACTAGATGGTGTAAGGTAGAGACAGTGAAAGTAGGACTAGCAGTTCTCTGGATGCCACCAAGATTTGGAGAAAGTACAGATCTATGTGTAACACAATACTGAGTAACAAATATATGATACATATGAACAGAAATAAAACACTTTTAACACTGCCTCAATTCCTAGTATTGTAGATTTAAAGCTGGAAGGGACCTCAATGATTAACTTCAAATTTAAATGTGCTTCACTGGAAGCTTGATGATACAGTGGATGAAGTGCTGAGTCAAAAAGACCCAAGTTCAAATAATAGCTACATGACTTTGGGCAGGTCACTTATTCTGTTTGCTTTAGTTTCCTCAATTGCAAAATAGGGATAATAAGAACATTTATCTCTCAGGGTTTAGGATCAAATGAGATGATACCTGTAAAGAGCTTAGCAGAGTGCCTGGTATATAGTAGGTGCTATTGTCCCCATTTTATAGACAAGGAACCTGAGTCATATAGAGTTTAACTATATTTAAGTTCCAGCTTAAGAGATTTGCTACACATTATTTAAGTACTTAAGATAGAATTCCAACTCCAGTCTTCCTTACTCCAGGTCCAGTGAGCTATGCACTGCTCCTTTTTATAAATGCTCCTTTCCCTCCTCTTTTTCTTCCCTTTAAGCTATATTTAAGTACACTGAGGGTTGGGTCAGCATGTGTAAATGGATTCCATCTGACTTAGTATTAGAAAACCTGTATTGAAATCTCAGCTCTGGTTGCTATCTGGTCTGTGTGACCTTAGGAAAATCCCTTAACTTCTTAGGCCTTCAGTTTCCTCATCTATAAAATGAAGAGTTGGACTAGATGATCTTCAGACCCTCCAGTTCTAAATTCTTTTAACTTAAGACCTTATTTTAAACCCTTAATGCAAGTGCCTTCTCACTGAGATAATCTCCAATTTATTCTGCATATATCTGGCTTATAATATAGTTTGAGTGTTGTCTTTCCCCATTAGATGGGGAGCTCCTTAAAGACAGAGAATGTTTTTACCTTTCTTTGTAGAGTGCTTGGCACTTAATAAATGCTTGGTTACTTGATTTGATATACTTGCTCTGGGGCAGCTAGATGGCTCAGTGAATAGAGCACTGGCCTTGGAGTCAGGAGGACCTGAATTCAAATCTAGCCTCAGACACTTAACACTTACTAGCTATGTGATTTTGGGCAAGTCACTTAACCCCAACTGCCCCTCCAAAAAGTAAAAAAGACAAATCACTTAACTTTTCCAAGCTCAGTTGCCTTATCTGTAAGATAGGAATAATAATTGCTTTTATTAATAACATACTTGCATTACCTATAGTGGGTTGTGAGGAAGGTACTTTGCAAAATGTGAAGTGCTGTGTGAGTTGTTGGGTTTTTTCAGCCCCCTGAAGTGAAGGTACCATGTCATTTTTCATTTCAGCATCCCTGGCTCGCAGTGGAGTACCTTGCATAAAGTGAATGTTAATAAGCCACAAAGTTCTAAAGGTCTCATAAGCTATTATAATTAAGCCATTAGGCATTTAACAAATGTTTGTTGAATTTAAGGACAGAAAAATTCAGTGGGATATAATCCACTACAGAATGGTCTCAAGATCATTCTAAGATGTTAATTCTCTGGGTTTGAGACCCACAGGTAAAGGCACAACTTTAAAAATGGACTATTTTCCCCATAACTGCTTCAGAAAATTTCTGGCTAGTCTATGGGGGCTGGGGGGAGGGAGGATTTCTTTTGCAAGTTCTGGGGATGGGGGAGATCGAGGGGGTCAGGGATAGGGGGTTGGGGGTGGGTGTGTTTCTGATAGGGCCCTACTACAGCAGATCCTTGGGGCTATCAATAATGTCCATCAACCCTCAGGAGGGGCTTTATTACTTATTATTTATTTATCATTCCTCACATATGTATGTTCCTTTACAGATTATTATTAGATTAGTAGTAGCAATAATATTACCATTTATATTTGCATACCACTGTGGGGTAACAAAGGCCTTTACACATAGTATTAACAAACACCAGTCAGGGCAAACATCAGCATTCCCATTTTCCAGAAGAGGGAAACAAAGAACAAAACAGTCATCTGCCCAAGGCCATACATAACAGAATTGGAATTTGAACACAAGATCGCCAAAACCTAAACCTGGGTTATGTTTTGATTCTTTCATTATCTAGGGATGAGAGAGAAGAGTGCGGTTTCTCCTTCAGAAAGAATGTATTGCATGATTGCACCTTTTTATCTAGATTTTTAAAAAGGCAAGTATTTCAAGGTCATGTTCACTTCCTCCAGTCTCCTCCCCAACTGAAGTGAAATTCCAAGAATGCAGCCTTAGGGCCCTGTTTACATTCCCACCCTCCCAGTATCCTGGATACCAGAGTAACCTGTCACATTCCATCCTACCAATAAACCTCTTTCTGCTTACGGACCTCAGACTCTGAGATGGCCAGCCCTGCCTCCCAAGAGTACTATCCACTACTAAGGAGGGAAACTGACAGTCACCTGTTCTCTGGGAGGGCCAATAGAAATTGCTTCATCCCAGAAAGGGGAGCTACAGTGCAGGGACTCATCTATACTCTTTCCTCCCCGATTTGCCAGATATGCGCAGATCTGTCTTTCCGGCTCAAGAGACAGACAGAGGGGAAGGTAACTTGGCATCTTCTTAACTACATATCTGGGTAACAAAGTACCACAAGTCACTTTAGGATCCGATCCACCCTTTTGGTTAGGCCGGTTCCTTCTGGTACCAAGCTAGGGGAGAAAGTCAAACACTCTCCTGGATGTCTTTGGGGCTTCAAGGGCTGGCACACAAGTTCATTGTTAAGTGTCACCAAACGCTCCCTGAAGCTATTCCTTACCCAACATTACAACACAGTTCCAGTGTGTCCTTGGCTCTTACTCTTCCACCCACTACATCTTTATAGGCAGAAGCAAAGACCGTTTCTCTCACCTAGCCCTTGCTCATCTCAGTAGAATCCAGTCATTGGTTTAAAACAAGCCTCTCCATTTGCTAATCTGTAAATTATAGATTTTTAGCTAAAGAATTTCTAAGTTCTTTTCTGACACACTAAGATGCTATGATCATTGGTCTAAGAGCTAGAAAGGACTGAAGAAGCCATTCTAGTCCAACCCCTTCACTTTAGAGATGAGGAAAGTGAGACCCAGGGAGGTTAGGTAAGTGGCCCAAGATCATACAAGTGATGGGGCAAAAAAGGGCAGGATTTGAATCCATATCCTCAGACTCTAAATTGAGAGTTCTTTCTGCTGACCCATCAGTGGTTGCATTTAATTCAGTCTCCCTTTTTCTCTTTCTGCTCTGTTTTTTGCTTCAACGCTCTATTTTTTCTCCAGATTTTTCTCTGTATTTGTTTCCCTGACAATGAAATAAAAAAAGACAAAAAAAAAAAGAAAGAAAGAAAGGAAGGAAAACTGGTGTTTGTAAGCATGGTTTTATCAGTGAGGTCTTGGAACCTAGCAGCTCTAAAAAAAAGGTCCAATAAGCTGACTAACTCCAGGTTAATTAACACTCCTTGTTGATTACAAACCTCCCACTCCAGCAAACAACAGTCCCCAAAGACAACAAACCCACAAACTAACCCACAAAAGAGAGGATTAGATGGCAACTTCAGCTGCCAGACACCCATAAAAAAACGGAAGGAAAGCTTCCTCTTGGAAGCCCCCTAGCCCTATTTCCTAGGATTTATAACACAACAGCAAACATTTTGCTGAGCTAAGATTTAGCAAAGAGAAGAGCTGCCTGGGAGTACTTCCTTTAGAGCATTAACTCCAAACCCAGAATGATACACTTACTGTGTAAAACAATAATTAAAAAAAAAACTTTTTGGGAAGGGGAAAAAAGACAAAAAAGACTGCTAACTCAAATCAGACCCAGGGGCTATTCAGCAAGGGTCTGCTTGGGCTGCCCCCAGTGGATCTGATGCAGACACACAGCAAATCCCAAGTCTGAGGACAAGGAAGGTCTCTTGTTCTGGGAAGAGATGGCTCGGTGGCACTGTAACAGTAGTCACCGTTGCCTGATGAAGTTATATGTGAGGCAACAGTCCCTGGAGGTGGGGGAGCTAGGAGCTCCCTGGGCTGGGTGTTTATCAGCAACACACGTGGCAGCCTGGCAACCCTTGAACACAACTTCTTCCCTTATGTGATATCACCAAGGAGGGAAAAACAGAGCAGTGGCCAGGACATGGCCAAATCCATCGGCAGATGTGGATCCAGGCAACACCTGGGTGATTTCTATGCTGCTCATTTTGTAAAGGAAGCATGGATATTTTTGGGGTGGGCCAGGCAGTGGGGAGGGAAAATGGAGGCAGCCCGAAGAGGACAAAGCCTGGTGCCAAGGACTGGACAAGAGACAAGTGGAGTGCCAGGCTGTTAACCAAATGTTGAAGTCAGGCACTGGTCCTTTGGAGGAAGTGAGAAAACATCTTGTAGTGACAGGGTATAGTAGAAAGTGCATGAGGTTGGTGACCAAGACACGCAGCTTCAGGTCTCAACTTTTGCTGTGTGACCCTGTACAAGTCACTTTATCTCTGTGTCTCCATTTTCTCTTGTGTAAAATGAAGAGCTTGGAATGGATTACTCTTAAGACCTTTTCTAGCCTACAAATTCTATGACCCTATTATGGTAAGTATTACGTGCTAAACATTTGCAGTTCCTTCACCTTATCCCTGTATGTCATGGCCTCAAGACCCCTTCATCAGCCTGATGGCCTTCCTTGGGATACTCTCCATCCTGTCAATGGTCTTTGTAAAATGTGGCATCTAGGGGTGGCTAGGTGGTGCAGTGAATAGAGCATGGGCCCTGGAGTCAGGAGGACCTGAGTTCAAATCTGGCCTCAGACACTTAACACAAAAACTTGCCGTGTGACCTTGGGCAAATCACTTAACCCCAATTGCCCTCCCCTTCCCCCTCCAAAAAAGCGAAAAAAAAAAAAAATGTGGCATTCAGAACTGAGCATAGTAGCTGAGATGTGGTCTAATCGGGACACAGAACATCAAGATGAACACATTATTCTGTGTTACACACATGGTAAGTCTTTTTAAATTCAACCTAAAATTATATTAGCTTCTCCAGCTGACACACTACATTGCTGATTTCTATGGAGCTTGCTGTCCATTAAAACCCTCACATCTTTTTCAGACAAATTGTTGTCTGGTATTGTCTCCTCTAGTTTATACACATGAAATTCACTCAAAGCAAGGTTCATAGCTTTCTCCCGATAACCTCACAATGCTGGGAGAAAGTAAGGAAAGCTCTGACATGTTGGGTAGATACCTAGGGGTGAACGTATGGGAAGACATGGACAAGTATAACACAGAATGGGCAAATTAGAAGGATAGCAATCTCTATTTTCGGAGCAGACATCCAAACTGACTAGACCCCAGATCTATCTGAGTATCTAAATAGTATGGTTATGGACAAGCAACATTTTTATTTTGATTGTCTTAATACTGTTGTTTGACGGTTGTGGCAAAGGAGGAGTGTATATATTTCATCTGAATTTTTCCCAACTGAGTAAAGAGAGAAACTGACCAAAGGGATGTGTGCTTGCTATGGTTCATAAAAGGAAAAGATTGGAGAATCAGAGATTTAGAACTGGAAAAAATCTCACATGCCATTTGATCATCATCATCATCATCATCATCATCATCAATCATCATCATCATCATCATCATCTTTTTTTTTCTTCTTTCTCTTCCTCCTCCTTCTTCTTCTCATACTGGCATGGTTTGACATTTCCTTCTCTAGTATCCACTGGATCCACTAGCATCAAGGCAAACAGAGGTTAAGTGACTTGATCAGGGTCACACAACTACTAAGTGTCTGAGGGAGGAGTTGAACTCAGTCTTCCTGACTCCAGTCCAGCATTCTATCCATTGGGCCACCTACCTGCTTTTGTTATTTAATCTTCATTTTACAGATGAGTAAACTGAGGACCAGGGGAGTTTCCATAACTTGCCTAAGGTAGGAAAGAACAAGTTCTCATTGGCTGACAGGGTTTAACATCTTCATTAATCAATTTATTAAGTACTTTCAATTCATTTTATGATATGCTATTTGCTGTTGGGTATATTAAACAAATATACAAATATAATATATTAAACAAATATATATAGTGCTCACAGTCTAGTTAAGGAAACAAGACTAACATAGGAAACAATTAGAAAACAAGACATTTATACCAAAACCAAATACAGATTATTGGGGGGGGCTCTCTTTTTATGGGTAGCTAAGTGGCATAGTGGACAGAGTGCTAGGCCTGCAGTCAGGATCTGAGCCCATCCAGTTTTGACCCTAGCTGTATAATCCTCAGTTTCCTTAACTATAAAATGGGTATAAAAACAGTTGTAGAGATCAAATAAGATAATATTTGTGAAGCACTTGGATAGTTGGTGCTTGTTTCTTTTGCTTCCTTCTTTGTGGGTCTCCATCAGATTCACACTGTCAACCAAGATAGATGTCCTCTCTCCATTGCCACAGTCGTGACAGCAGCATGGAGAAGCAGAAAAAGCCCATGGTCCAGAGTACCAGAGATTCAGTTTTCAGCTCCAGCTCTGCTACTTATGGCAGAGGGACCACAGGCAAGCCACTAAACCTCTAAATCTCAAATTCTTCAAAATCTTGAAAATGGGGAGATCAGGCTAAATTACATCTCTAAAGTCTCTTCCAATTCCAAATGCTGTGAATATATAAAATCATAATCATATGCACAAAGACACAGATGTCCATGTATATGTGTTTATACATACACACATATATACATACATACATACATACAACAATAATAATAATAGCTGGCATTTATATAATGCTTTAACAGCTAACATTTATATATAAGGTTTATGAAGCACTTTCAAATATGCCCTCGTTTGATTTTCACAACAACAGTGGGAGGTAGGTACTCCTGTTCTTTTATAGAAGAAACTAAGGCAGGCAGAGGTTAAGTGACTTGGCTAGAGTCACACTGCTGGTATGTGTCTGAAGGCAGATTTGAAGTAGGTCTTCCTAACTCCAAGTTCAACTGTATCCACTGAGTCATTTAGCTGCCTTAAAACTTGCCTGTATGTGTTCATGTGCACATGTGTATACGCATACCTATGTAGGTAAACTTTAAATTGTGTGCTATAAACTTAAATGGTATGAGACATTGGAGAAGGGACAGATCCTTATAGGATATGGTCATTGAAAATTAACTCATAGAAGAGATAGGCTTTGATCTTTGAAAGAACATAGATTTAGAGCTAGGTGGGGCCTTGGTTGGGACTATAGATCAGCTAGTCAATCATTCAATAAACATTTATTAGGTGCCTACTGTGTGCCAGGCACTGTCATAGGCCCTAGGGATACAAAGAAAAAAAAGAATTATACAGTCTCTGTCCTCAACGAGCTGACATTCCATAGGGAGTAGACAGCATGCATATATAAGTACACATAAAATATATAAAAATAAATACAAGGTAATTTCAGGAAGGGTCAGGCACTGGAATCTAGAGAGCAGGAAAAGGCCTCATAGGGAAGGAGACATCTGAGTTGAGCTGAAAGAAACTAGGATTTATTTCTAAGAGGCTAAAGGTGAAGGTGAGGAGAATGCATTCCAGGTAAGGGGTTGATGGGGGGGGGGGGGAAGGAGGAGCCTTTGCAAAATCCTAGAGATGGCAGATTAGGGATCATTTTCAATCCCCTAATTTCATAGTTAAGGAAAATAAAGTCAAGAGATTTTTCCCAAATAACAAAATAAATGGCAGGTCCAGTATTTGAATTCAGGCTCACCAACTCCAAATCCAGCACTCTTTCTACTGTACCACAGAGTCTAACAAAGCAAAGAAGCCCATCTTAGGAATCATTTAGATGTTTATACCAGCCTTTAAACATCTATGTGTGTACCAATATATATCCAAAGTCATTTTTAAATGTTCTTCTATAATGAACTTAAACATTTTCTTTATAAAATACAGAGATATAGAATAATTCACACTTGTATAGCAATCTATTACCTTATTTAGTTTTAACAACTTCCAATTTTACAGATGTGGAAACTAATGGTTAGAGAATCAATCAATTAACAAGCATTTTGTTTGTTATGTGCTGTTAAGGACTGTTAAGGGGTCCCCTGAACTTGTGATTGTCTGTTAACAGCGCATACCATGTGCCAGATACTGTGCTACATGCTGGTGATATAGCTACAAAAAAGTGAAACAATTCTTATTCTTAAAGAGCTTATATTATATTGGGGGAGATATGTATGTACACACATCTCCATATATGTGTATATAACATGCACATATGTGTATACATATATGGATGCTATATACACATATAGTTTATGTAAGGATATATTTAATATGTGTATATATGTATACACATGTACCCACAAATACACACACTATATGTATACACCTGTGTATTCTGCATATACATGCATATGTATATCCAGAATAAATATATACATAATAAATGCCACAACATATGTGTGTGTGTTTGTGATATCTATGTATAGATTTATCCTATATACAGTCAAAATAAATGCATTTAGGTCAGGGAAAAAGACTAAAAGTGAGGAAGATCAAAAGTCTTCTGACTTGATGGCAGACATTTCTAGTCAGTTTCAGGGCTAGGACTTAAACCCAGATCTTTTGAATTCCAGGTCTAGGAAACTGTCAATTGACTGCATTGGAATGTGCCTACATTTAACTTACATATCTGGGTGAGGATTGTTTAGGGGTAGAGAGGCCTTTTAATCTGGAAAGAAGTATTCAGAAAATATCTTCTCATTTGTATGTTAACAACATTTGAGAAGATAAAAATCTTCTGGGGGATTGGGAGTGGAATTAGAAATGGCAAGAAGAAATCCCCATATTTAAGTATATTCAGGTCAAATCCAAAGCAGAATAAAATGATTTCAGAATTACCCACTGATTTTGAGGACTTTATGTAACTGTTTCTTTCTGTAAGTACCAAAAATCAAGATTGACATTCTCTACGTAGAAGCTCGTCTCTTTCAGAAGATCATCTCCTGAGGACCAAGATGATATAATCGTCCCCTTCCCTCTCCCTATCCCCAAACATGCAGGTTTTTATATGGAGGAGATATTTAGAATATGTGCTTTATTAGAAAAAATAATTACTTTTCCCAAAAAGTACACCCCTTAGTGCCTTTAAAATTGCCCTCTTCTACAAGGGGATTTTTCACTAGGATTTTCCCCCAAATGTGAGTGTCCATTTAAATTGTTATAGTACTTTAATGACAGGAACTGGAGAAAAAGAAACATTTAGTTTTTGCCATGGCATGCCCTTCCATGTGCCACACCTCTACCACTCACAAACTCCACAGAGGATTGTTATTAGCTTTCCATGCTGAGTAGAGAATTAGACCATGGGATCCACTTCTTTACCACTCCCATTCTTTCCATCTCAGAAGAAGAAAGATCTACCCACTGAAAGAAGAGCCTTTCTAGGAAGATGAGCTCTGGAGAGCTTCTCTGCTATGCTTAGTCAGTTGGGCCACCATTCCTAGGACCAGGGTTATTAACATGTGTAAGGGAGGGGGGAGGGAGATCCTTCTGTCAATATGAATCCGCGGATCCTTTATGGACCAAAAAATCATGCTTGTCGCCTATGTATATAATCAAATAGTAACTTTTTTAGAATTTCATGATAAGATGCAATTCTTTTTTTCCAATTCAAGTTCAAAGGCCACCTAAAGTCTAGCTTATTTGGCTCTATGGACCCCAAGTTAAGAAGCCTTGACTTAGGATCCACTGTATTAGATCATAAACTACTACTGCTACTACCAGTATTAGCATTTACATAGCTAACTTTATATTATATTCCAGGCATGGTGCTAAAGGCTTCAGATAATTAGATCCTTATAATACTGAGAAGTACGTGCTATGTTTGTCACCATTTTACGGTTAAGGAAACTGGGACAAACAGAGATTAAGTGACTACACCAAGGGTCACACAGTTAGTAAATGTCTGAGGTGGGATTTGAACTCAGGTCTTCCCAGAATAAGGCCCAATGCTCTATCCACTGAACCACCTCACTGCCCCTACCCTCCATGGTGACTGTATTCCTCTATAGCGACTAGTGCAATGAAAGACTAACACAGGGTGAACATTCAATAAATGCTAGGGTGACGAGTACTGAGTCAGGAGTAAGGAGTTTGGTAATTTTTCAGTCATGTTCCTCTCCTCATGGAACCCCATTTGGGGTTTTCTTGGCAAAAATCCTGGAGCGGTTTACCATTTCCTTCTCCAGATCATTTTACAGATGAGAAAACTGAGGGGAACAGGGTTAAGTGACTTGCCCAGGGTCACACAGCTAGTAAGTATCTGAGGCTGGATCCTGATTCCAGGCCCACTTCATCACCTAGCTGCCCAGAGGAAGGAGACTGTGGTTCAAACCCCATCTCAGATATTTATTGCTTGTGCAACCTTTCACCAATCCTTTAAGCTCCCTTGGTCTTGGGTCATCTTTAAAATGAGAGGACTGGACTAGGTTTCTTCTAGTAGGAGATCTAGGATACCATAAACCCATACTAGGCACTATTGCTCCTATGTCTTAGACATGGTTCCTGGTGTAAAAATTATGAAAACTGTTAATGACCTTACTAACCATCTTAATCTTCCTGAACTTCCTTAACTATTGAGGAGGCCAAACTAACCTGGGAATCAGAATCAGCCAATCAGGAGGCAAACTGAGCATCCCACAAGCTAGACATACCAGAGGTCCAGGCAATGTTTGTTGTCTGAACCCAGAAATCCCTCCAAAAAGCACATTACTGATAATTCATTGACTCTCCTTATCCAGATGGCCTAAGCTCAAAGAAATTTAATCTAAAGCAGGGAAGCCCATTGTGTTCTACTAAAGTTTGGGTGGAGATAGATTCTTTTGCAGAGATAGCCCAAATGGAAGTCTGATGAAGAGGTATTTCCTCTGTCCAGAGGTGAAATTATGATGCAATGACATTAGCCTAGGTAGGAGGGGTACATAAGTTGTTCACCCTAAGGCTAAAGAGAGCTTGGCTTTTGACTGAAGCCCCATATGCATACTCCTGTCCATTTTGAGAAAAATAAATGCAAAAAAAAGATCTAATTTCCTTTGTCTTTCTTAGATCAAACTCTCAAGGTTGACACTGGGGACTAACAGAGAGCTTGTTGAGTTCAGAAGGGTGTAAAAGAGACCTAAGGCCATTGAAAGAAACAGGTTTTATTTTTTGAAAAGAGAAAAATAAAAGTCATTGTGGTCTCATCAGTGCATGGTTCTCTTCCAGGCTGCCAAAGTAAGGAAAATTAGAACCTCTTTTTTCCAGGAATTCTCTCTGCTACCCCTGCTTCAGAAACCAGGCTGCTCTCCAGACCATGGTGAGATGGTAGTGGGTTCACTGACTTTCCTCCATTCACATCTTCCCTGGTCCAGAAAGAAAAACTAGAAGATAGCCTTGTGAACCAGGGGTCAAACACACTCCAGTGGCACCACCTCAGAAAGAAAACAGGTTTGATCCTGAGGCCTATGAAACATGCCCAGACAGCTTTCCTATGGAGGGGTCACTGATCTCCCCTCCCCCAACAAGAGGAGTACTTCATTTCCAATTCACCGTAACACACCTTCAAGATCAAGTCCTCTCTACCCCAGTCCTGTTCCTAGGGGAAACTACCCCAACCCAATGGATTCATGTCTGGGTATCAGTGACAACAGGTTTCTGGGTTGGAATGTCAATGTTGCTATACAATAATGAAAGCCTTTAGCTAACTGCCTTAACTTGGGATAATTAGTAGGTATTCCTCACCCTGTGAATTATTTACTGCACTCTAATGATTATTGTTTCCAGTAGCCATTAGCTGTGCTTTTTTACTTGACTCAGACTACTTTTTAGCAACTACTTAAAAGCTTCCAGGTATACACCCCTGCTTTGCTAGAAAAACAATCAAACAAATAAACAAACAAAAAATCACATCCTAGAAACAACATGTTGGCCATTTTTTGAATCTATACAGGAGATTGTGACCATTTTTCCTCCTCCCACTCACATGTCATTCAGAGTTTATAAGGAACCCCACTGAGCTCCAGCTGATGTCCATGGATCAGCTTCACCAAGGTCTATGACAAAATTTTCCTGTCTTGGGTCTCTACAGTCTCTTGATAAAGAATCTGATTTAAACAAAACTGAGAAGTAAAGTCACCTCCTGGGGGCTACCCAGAGGCACCAGATTTAGCTCCTTGGGTCTTTGGAATACCATGAAAGAGGAGGTTCAAAAACTAACTTCAGAGATTTTATTTTTACAGTTATGGTAAAGAGTCTGAATGATAATGATAGTTGCCCCCAGAATTTGTAAATACAGTGAGTGCTGTGGCCTTTTCTCGAGTCTTCACACCAGCCAAAGGGTTTAAGCTGCTGTTTTCTAATCAGATGTTTAAAATAAAAAAATCATCTTCTGACAACCTGAGCAAAAACAAAAGGCCAACCCAGGAGTTAGGCAACAAGAGCTATATTGTTTAGGGTAATATCTTCAATGTCTCTAAAGTTTGCTGCTCTTTTGGGATAATTAAGAAATGATCTTCTAAAGTACAAAGCTCAGAATTAAAGCATTTAAATGACATCAGCAAGATATAACATTGCAGCAAGAATCTATCATTCAGTGCAGTCTGGTCTCTGACAATGATTTTCTACATTAAGAAGAAAGCTTTCAGGAGTCTCTGCTTATTTCCCTCTTCGTTTATACATGAATAAAACAGGGCAATTAGATCCAAGCCCTTCCCTCTCCCTCCTCCTTCCCCACCCCACTTCCCACTCATGTATTACACATATGGCCCCTCTCTCTTAGATCTTGGGGATACCAGGGCAGAGCCCCTTGGGGATTCGGCACTCTCTTTGAAAAGCTCCAAGGTGCTCACATTTCCTAAGATCTCAGAATAATAATGGGGAAATAGAATAAAAGGGAAAAAGACCAGGAGTCTTTATTAGGCAGAAGGAGCTCTACCTAGGTGGCAACTTCACAAACAAGTATGAAATCTTATTCAAAACCTCCACAACCTTATTTAAAAATACACCAGCTACTTGTTGCTAACTCACAACAGGATATTTGGGGAAGAAGGGAGGGTGTTGTGGGGAAGAAGAAGCAGGCTTCAGCCAGGATTTCTTCTGTTTAGAGAACTCCTGACATCTGAACTCCCTCCAGAAAAGCAGAGCAGCAACCTCCGGATCAGTAATTTAGTGTCAAACTTGCCTAAGGCACTTGGAGGTTAAATGATTAGTCCAACCTTGACAACCTGTCAGAGACAGGATTTGAACCCAGCCCTCGTTGAACAGAAGGCCAGTCTTCTGTCACTGTACCAGACTGCCCCTAAATCAGATCACGTGCATATTTAGAGCTAGTAGGCATTTTTTTGTCCAGGGAAGAAGGGGCAGCAGTATGGCACAGTGGATAGAGTTCCAGGCCTGGAGTCAGGAAGACTCAGTTTCCTGAGATAAAATCTGACCTCAGACATTTACTAGCTGTGTGACCCTCGGCGAGTCACTTAACCTTGTTTGCCTCAGTTTCCTCATCTGTAAAATGAGCTGGAGAAGGAAATAGCAAACCACATCTCTGCCAAGAAAATCCCAAATGGGGTCATGAAGAGTTAGACAAGTCCAAACAACAACAAAAGGCACTTTGGGGGTCGACTAGTTCAACCTCCTCATTCTACAGCTAAGAAAATTGAGAGCCTGTGTGACAGGTTCTCTATAAGCAAACTCCCTACACCAAGAGCTTCATTCTGATGAGTAGAGAATGGAGGCAAGAAATTGCTGTGCCTGCAATCTAACCTTGTGACTCTATGGAGAATTTTATATCTTTATCTCAGAGGTCCTCAAAAATGTTGTTTCTCAAACCTCAGAGATACAGAAACATGATTAAAAAAATCTTAATGAAGGCATAACATTGTATTATTCACTTTCTGCTGTGGTCCTTCATCCTGCTTGGGGATAAAAGGCAGTTATAGGATGAGGACTTCAAATTGGAGATAGGAAGTTGAATCAGAAATAATGTGCTCACATAACCTTAGAACATTAAAAAGATTTAGTAATATCTTAAGAACACAGACAGCCTACATCTATGAAATCTGCCCCCATATCCCTACCAAGCTTCCACATTGCCCTAGGGTTCTGCAGGGCACAGTCTGAAAAATCTTCTACCCTAGCATGAATTTCCAGTTTAACTAAACCTTGGCCTACTCAACCACAATTACCATGGTATTTCACTTTGGCCCAAATTGTTCAGATAGCTCAAGCCAATCCTTTGTTTCTCCTCTATCACCTAGGAAATTTCTCCAACTCACTTTCTGGGCTGTGAGGCTGGCCTCACTCTGACCTCATATACCAAAAGCCAAAATTTATCTCACATCTCAGCTACAGCCACAATTTTCAAATCTCCAAATGCTTCAGAAGGCTAGATCCATAAAGGAAGCATTAATGAAGTTTCAAACACTAAGAGACTGTGGAAAACACAGAAGTCCCCAGTTGTTCTGCTAAGTTAAGCCTCTCCCTTCAAGCACGCCCCTTCCCCTCCCCCCCAAGATAAATAGGCAAGTGAATAAATAAATAAGATCACTCAACTGGTAAAGCAGGTTTATGGCACTAAGTTGACAAGAATAAGGAAATAAGTTTTGTTTTTAAGAGCTAAGTGATGGACAGTGTTCCTCTAAACACAGGGACCTGGCTCTGTCTTCTTCCTTCCCCAATCCTATATAGATGGACCTGTCAAAGGAGTAATGGTATCTTTGTTTGCCTTCTGTTGGGTCAACAGTTACTAGTTTAGCAAATAGCAATTCACAAACTCACACAGGAGAAACATGGAAGCTGATCATTAGAAACATAAGTGGGGGGAGGGAAGAGAGGGACTTCTGGGAGTTTCTTGGTCTAATAGGTCTATTCTTCAGTCCTGCTTGCTTCCTGACATATGGAAGCTCTGATTTTGGCTGCAATGGTCTGTGGATGGTGATGGGCAATACAAAGCTATCAGTCATAATTCTATGCATTAGGATCATAGATCTGGTGCTAAAAAGGGACCTTAAGTCTATATTGGTGAGAAAAATGAGACCAAAGTCAGGTAAATGATTTGCCCAAGGTCACACAGGTAGGAAGAGTCAGGGAATCTAGGGCCAGGGCTTGAGTCCCTAAGAAAACACCAGTCAGTCCATGCCACCAAAATGCACTGGCATTGTGGGTGGGTTACACGGCCTTGCCTTCTACTCCAGAAAGTTCAGTTTTGGCTTGGCTCTGCACAGACAGCATGTTTGAGGTTTCTGCCCCATTCCAATCAGACTGGCTGGGACACACCTTAGCTTCTATTGTTTTTGTCAGGCTCTGCTGGTTTTCCTGAGGCCTGGCTCAAAACTCAACAGTGCTGTACTTTCATTTATTCTGACCAGGAGGGCAATCAGATTGCTCTCTCTTGAGAAGAGCAAGAAGTAGCTTCTTAAATGGAAACCTTCACTGATTCACTCTGTACCACACTCTATTCAATTTAACAGGCAAGTACCAGCTAAGAGACAAGCACAGTGCTAGGTAGCAGTGACACTAAAACAAAAATGGCATAGTCCCTGCCCTCAAGGAGCTGACATTCTATTGGGAGGTGGGGAGAAGAGCTGCGCAGAGGTAAGTAAATCTAAAATAAATACTATCTATGTCATTTCAGGCAATAGAGCACTAATAGCTGAGGGAATTAAATCAACAGGCAAGGCTGGCTGGTGCTGGATCTGAGCCTTGAAGGGAGTGAGGTGTTTCAAGAAGCAGAAGGGAGGATCATTCCAGGCATGTGGGATAGCCTGTGAAACGGCATCATGGGAGAGGCAGAGTATCCCCTCAGTGCTTGGGTTCTCAGTTGTCAATCAAATGGCTCATTCATTCATAGAAGATACCCCTACTATGTACAAAGCACTGTCTTAGGCATCATGGTGGGAGCATGTGTGCTGGCATAAAGATGAATTTTTTTTTAAGTTTTTATCCTCAACAAGCTTGCAATTCAATACTGGAGTTATTGTGGGTCCTGACAGATAGGCTCGGAGTTTAAGCCCTTCACCTCTTCCTACCAGCCAGTATCTTCCCCACCCCTCAGTATCTCTAGCATTCCAGGAGTGTTGTTGACTTTCATGGAGCATGATGGTAAGACTATGTTATCTCAGGAATGTGTCTAGGGTAAGGTCCATGCATACAATAAAATGCTGCTCACAGGTGAATGGGTGCCTGCTAGATTAGAGCGTCATAATACCAGATCATGAGGTTCTTAGGAATTTACACTATACTTTATTGCTACCTGCACAGTAGGAAAAATGGAGAAGTTAGATGGGGCCTTTGGGGTTTTTCCCTGTTCAAGGCTGAGAAAAATCAGTAGTTCATTCCCCTCCTCCCCCCAACCAGAAGTCTATAATAGCTTGTAAAGGAACCACTGTAAACTTTTGCTTAATCAATTCAATCAGTTAGAGGCAGTTAGTTGGCACAGTGGATAGAATGCTGGGACTGGAGTCAGGAAGACCTGAGTTCAAATTTGATTTCAAATACTTACTAGTGGTGTGATCCTGGGTAAGTCATATAACCTCTGTTTGCCTCAGTTTCCTCATCTGTAAAATAAAGATAATAATAGCATCTACATTCCAGGGTGGTTGTGAGGATTAAATGAGATAATAATTATCAGGCACTTAGCCCAGTGCCTGGCATATAGTAAGTGCTATGTGAATGTTAGCTATTATTATTTTTATTAATTCAACCATTATTAAGTAGCTGCTATGTATAAAGCACTGTTCTGGGGTGGGAGGGAGGTGCTACAAAGACAAAACATAAACAGTTCCAGTCCTCAGGCAGCCTGTATTCTACTAGGTAGGAAGCAATATTCTACTGGGTGGGATACTCAACATGCATGCAAATCTTATACAAAGTATTCAGGTGGGTTTTAAAATATTCTGGGAAGGATAAAAGTATACTTCTTTGAGAACTCTTTGTCTTGAGAACTCTTCGTCAAGATGCTGTGATAGTAGGACTAGATAGTAGGACTAGTCATAAAATGGAAAAAAAAACTCTAAAAAGAGAAATAATATTATGAGAAAGCCATTTTGCAGACCCAAGATATGTTGCTTCCATTTTTGGAAGATTTTTTTTTTTTTTGATGAACCAAGAGGCAGATAATATAGTGCTGCAAAAGGGTTCAGAACTGCAGGGAAAGTTCCAAAAGGCTCCTTATTGTGTAGTTGCAGGGTAGTGTTGTGTTGGTTTTGGTTTTGGTTTTTTCTAGGTATGTCCTTTATTGTGAGAAATGAAAAAGTAGTCTCTCCCTGATAAAGAGAAACAGAGGAGGTGCTGAGAATTAAGAAGGTGTTGTGTGGTTTACAACTATCTATGATAAACACCTGCAGAATAGACCAATAAAGAAGTTAAGTTTCTTGGAACCAAGAATAAGTCCCTAGGATAGTTCCATAAAGTGAAGATGGTTTACTCAAGCATGAATTGGTAATAGTAAATCTAAGTGAGCAGAATGAGGAGTTTGTATTTAAATGTTGAACTTGGCTCTAACTTGTATATATGGTTCTAAGTAGAAATGAAAGAAGAAATGTGGTATACATTCTGGAGAGCAATCTGGAACTATGCCCACAAGGCTATAAATAAGTGCATACCCTCTGACCCAGCAATACTACTTCTAGGGCTGTATCCTAAAGAGATCACAGAAGTGGGAAAAGGACCCACACATACAAAAATATTTATAGCAGCTCTTTTTGTGGTGGCAAAGAATTGGAAACCAAGGGGATGCCCATCAATTGGGGAATGGCTAAACAAGTTGTGGTATATGAATGTAATGGAATACTATTGTGCTATAAGAAATGAGGAGCAGATGGACTTCTTAATAACCTGGAGAGACTTACATAAACTGATGTTGAGTGAGAAGAGTAGAACCAGGCGAAATTTTTACACAATTACAGATACAACATATGTGTGACAACTAACTTTGATAGACTGGGCAATGCAAGGTTATAAGACAACTCCAAAAGACTCATGATGGAAAGAGATGTCCACATCCAGAGAAAGAACTGGAGTCTGAATGCAGATTGAAGCAAACTACTTGCTCGAGCTCTCTCTCTCTCTCTCTCTCTTTTTTTTTTGTTTTGCTTTGTCTCCTCTTTCCCATTGTTCACTCCATTAGTTATAATCCTTCTTTACAACCTGAATAATGTTTAATGTGAAGGTATTTGTAGATCCTATATTTGATTGCATGAAACTCAAGGGACTGTGGAACTGAATGTTGTAAAATAAAAGTAAATAAATAAATTTTAAAAATAAAAAAACATGGTATACTAGAATAAATACAGGATTTTGGAATCAAGTAACTTGGAGTTCAAATTCCAGCTTTATTACTGTGTGATCTTGGGAAAATAACCTCTATGGGTTTCAGTTTCCTAATCTAAAACAACAAAGGGGTGGAATGAGATGACTTTTAAGGACTCTTGTGCTTCTAATTCCTGTGATTATAACCTGTTAGTTATATTCTGTTAATTTAGTATAGTTACATCTCTGTATCCTTCACTAAGGTCCTGCTCCTGCTTATGGCATCCAACATGCTGGGTTCTAGAAGCTGATGCCAGGAGAGCACAAGCTTCAGCAGATCCTGACAAGCTAGAAAGGTTCCAGGTAGTGCCCTATGAGGGTCTGTTGCCCAAGGATGAGCACATGGTATAAGAGAGGCATCACCAGGATGGCAGCAGAGTGGTGATTTTTTTGTCATAGAAACTCTCATAAGTTATAGAAAGATCAAAATCTATATTTATGAAGAGGGAAATTGTTGAGCCCTAAAGTGCTGAATAAGTATTTATTTGTATAAAATTCATTAAGAAGTAGATTTCTATGCCTGCTTTCCTCATTTATCCATATCTAATGGAAGCCTAATGATTCAGTCTACATATCCATGAACAGCAGCCACTTTTCACCCAGTGACAGCACAATCTTAGCATCTAAGAAGAATGAGCTTTTTAAAAATAATTGGTTTGCTCTGCACACACAAACATGCATCACACTATTTACACCTTTTCATCTGAAAAATCCTGCCTAGTTTCTTGTCTCTTTTAAATAAAATACCTCTAGACCCAGAGCCTCTGTCATTCCCTGATTCTCCCTTTCTTATCTCCTGAAGAGCTTGAATCAACTTGGGCAAATCCCAAAAGTTTTCTATGTTTCAGTTTGCAATAGGAAGTATTGCAATATGACTCCTCAATCCATATTGGTCAATTATTTTTTTGGTTGAAAACATGGTAGAAATCCAAAAGAAAGAAGATTAATATATCTCGATCATTTTTGTAATTGTTGTTCAGTCATTTTTTTAGTCACGTTTGACTATTTGTGACCCCATTTGGTGTTTTTTTGGCAAAGATACTGGAGTAGTTTGCCATTTCCCTTTCCAGCTCATTTTTACAGATTTTACAGATATAGTACTTACACAACACTACAGATGAGAGGCCACCAGGATTAGGTCAGCGCTTTTTAAACTATGGGTTGTGACCCCATATGGGGGTCTTGAAAATTTTGGCAACAGTAAAAGGTTTCTGAACATGCAAGGACCAAAAATTAATTCAAAATCAAAATTGTAATGAATCTAAGCTGTTTTTGACAAGAGTTTGCTCTTTGTTGCATCTAGCAACTTCACTGCAGCCTAGATTCTGAACACAAAGCATGTCCACTTTGTATTGCACATGCCTTCAGGTCACATAAAGGAGTCAGTGGAAAAAGTTTAAGAAGTCCTAGATTAGGTAACTTGCCCAGGGTCACACAGTCAATAAGTATCTCAGGCTAGATTTGAATTCAGATCTTCCTCACTCCAGGCACTTCACTTTATCCACTGTGCCACCTAGCTGTCCCTATCTTGGACATACTGGATCTCATACAGGACAGCAACAGCTAACACCCGCTCCCCCCAGCCATATGAAAACTACCATTTCTTGGATTCTGTCATAGACATATATTTTTAGAGCTGGAAGGGATCTTAAAAGTCATCTAGTCTGACCCATTCATTCATCGATGTATTTATTTATCCATCTATTTATTAATATATTTGTTCATTTATCCATCTACTCATTCACTCATTTTAAAAATTTATTTCCATCAAGGGAGCTTTAGATCATCTAGTACAACATCATTTTGCAGACAAGAAAATTGGGCTAGTTTTAGGTCACAGGAGCAGATGAGCTTGGTAAGACTGTAAGGGACAGGTGGCAAAGGAAAGATCCATCCAGCTCCCCAGACCTAGAGTCCTGAGTTGGGGGAGTTATATACCTTGACCTAGAAGGGTCTTTGAGCTTCTCATTTGTATTCCAGAGCACTTGAGGGCCAGAAGATTGCTTAAACCTATGGAGTGCCATTCGAAGTACAATGCTAAAGCTGTCTCTCTTGGACTCCCTTACTTACTAAGGAAGCATATCAGAACTGGAGACTATCTAGTAGTCCAATCCTCTCATGTTAAAGAGAAGGAAACTAGAGCCCATGTATTAAGGCAAGACATTACAACTGAATTAAGAGACTGATCCAGGAAAATTATATTGTTCTCTTTTAAGAATAAGATTTAAGGGGGTAGCTAGGTGGCGCAGTAAGAGTGCAGACCCCCGGAGTCGGGAGGACCCGGGATCGGTTCTGGCCTCAGTTACTTAGCACCCACACATAAATAAGTAGCCGTGTAACCTTGAGCAAGTTACTTAACCCCAATTGCTTTAAAAAAAAAAAAGATAAGATTTTAAAATCACTCCTGGGGCAGCTAGGTGGCTTAGTGAATAGAGCATCAGCCCTGGAGTCAGGAGGAACTGACTTCAAATCTGACCTCAGACACTTACTAGCCTGGTCACCTTGGGCAAGTCACTTAATCCCAATTGCCCAGCCTTTCCCCCTCCAAAAAGTAAAAAAAAAATCACTCCTTACTTTATACTATGGGGAGTTGGATACTAAGAATCATACAAAGAGCAGAAAGGTACCTTATAGGCAACTCATCTAGTCCCATTTTCTGGAAGGGGAAATTAATGGAAATTAAAGGAGAAATGAAGGAGAGGTGATTTGCATAAAGCTACTTCTTTGGATTTGGGGAGTAACTGGAAAAGATAGCCACCTGTGATGAGAACTCTTCTAACCCCTTGCTCCAAACAGAGGAGAATTGTACTTTGGTAACTGGTTTTGATGTGAGCAAGTGTTTAAGATGAAAATGGCTCTTTAAAGAAACACACTAATAGCAGTATTGAATAGCTATTATGTTAGGAGAGAAGGCCTCCGTCACTCTTTAGAGTGGTCTTGATTAAGCAGAGCCTGGAGTAGTAGAGGCACTACTGACCTTGGAGTCAGGAAAATCTGGGTTCAAATTTCACTGCTGTGAGACACCGTTTGTGAAGTACTTTATAAACTTTAAAGTGACTACAAAAATGTCAGTTATTATTATTAAAAATAGGGGACACTGATGATAAAAGCAAGAAACCTGACCCCATCAGGTGACTACTCAAAGAGAAAACTAGGGCCACAGTAACACCGTGGAGACCGGAGCATTGTGATTGAGGCCAGTGATATGAAGATACAGGATGGTCAGGAAAATCTTAGATTAACTGATAAGTCTTGAAAAATGGGAGCAGTGGCAGCTGAATCAGCAGGAAACTTGAAGCCTTGAGGCCACATGTGGCCCTCTAAGTCCTCAAGTGCAGAAACTTGAGGACCTAGAGTCACTTAGAGAGCCTCAAGGCCACAGCTTCCCCACCCCTGGAAGCACTTCTAGAAAAGAGAAACTAGATGTAGAAATGCTAGAAAAGGTCCAGGAAAGCCATCAAGTCAAGGCTATAAAAGTGATATTATCTAAATATTTTTAGAGTCCTTTGTAGAGGTTATCTCATTTGGCCATCTTCCCAATCCAATGCTGTAGGCAGACCACATATTATCCCTAACATACATATAGGGAAACTGAGACAAGGAGAGGTGAAGTAATTGTACTAATAAATACAAGAAATACTACAAATATGTATCTCCTAAGCACTTTTCTTATTGCCTTGTTGATAGCATTTCTGTAAGCAGTAAGAACCATTCTGACACAAGAAACCATACCTTGACTTGAGGCATGTGCTCTGTCCTGGAACTCTCTCCTCCTCATCTCTGCCTTTGGGATTCCTTCTAGTCCCATTTAAAATCCCATTCATTATTATCACTCAATGTACCATACTGAAGTGGTCCATGTGGATGAGAAATGTTTTCTAAGAAACATGGCAGGTCCAAGGAAACACACATCATGTAGGCTAACACCTCTGGATGTCAACTTTAAGGTAATAATAAAAAATATTGAAAATAAGGACCCTTTTCTGATCAAGAAGATGACAGCATTCACTTACTGTGCAAACCCCACATGATGCCCAAGACAACTCCAATCTAAAGGAGAAGCTAGAATGAGTACTCCCGCCATAAAGAATCCTATGAATCAATGTCCCACAATACATCTACAATTTATAATATCCCACTTCACTGTGACAGCCTTGGTGTCAACTTCCATGCAGCACTCACTTCAGAAATTCCAAAGAAGGGCTTGGCTTCTTAAACCCAGATAAGGGCAGAAAAAAGAGGTTTATTGATTTATTTATATAGCCAGTGACGCCAGGGTGGTTTCAAACACTAATTGTAACATGAACTCATGTGAAAGTTGGCCCACCTGAAAACTAACTTCAGTCTGCTGGAGTTGGGGGAGGCCCAGGGATTTCAGGAATGTTTCAAATGCGAAGCAAGTAAAAACAACCAAAGACCTTGAATGTTGTAGTGAGGCCTTCCTCCTTGTATTTCAACCCCAAATTTGACTTAAACCACACATATTTTCCTTCATAGCACACAAAGAACTTATCATGTTAGGATTTCCTATGTTACTTTAGTTACAAGGTTAAAATGCTGCCCTTTATTCCTAACAAGCCAATTCATTTCAAAGAATGCCAAGATACCTATATTCCTATGCTTTTATTTCTTTAAAAGAACTTTTAAAACCATTTCTAACGTTTGTTGATAATTTTTTTTTAACATCCCTACTCTTCCTCTCTCCCTTCAACAGAACCCCTGTATCCAAGAAGTTAAATGAAACAAATCAACACATTGACCACGTCTGACCACATTCTACACCCTCAGTCCACCACCTTTCTGCTGAGAGGCATGCTTCACTACCAGTCCTTTGAAGTCACAATTGGTCACCACCTTGATCAGAGCTCTGAAGTCCTTTTTATATTTTGATGATGAGGAAAATAAATTTAACATATTCTCTATTATGAACTAATATTAGATAATAATTACATATTATGAACTTAAAAAAGAATATTGTACAAGAAACTGAGCTTTTGTAATATAAGTTTTTTTTTAAAGTATGTATTAAACTTAACATGAAAGTAACAAAACTGCCCTGCCTGTCTTTGTCCTCTTCTGACTGTCCTCCTGCTCTCTCTTCTGTGTATTTTTTAATATTTTTATCAACGGCTCAATTCTGAAATCTTTCAACACTGTTTTCATTTACATTATTGTGGTTATCAGGTAAATTATTCTCCTGGTTCTGCTTATCTTGCTTCTGCATTAGCCCAGGTATTTTCTTCCTCTCCCAAGCGAGAACACAGATCTCCAGGGTGGTTCCCAAGGACAAATCCACCAAGTAACTCCCAAAGGACTGTGAGTCAGGACCAGGGAAACACAATGTCCCCCAATGTGCTGTTGAGGCCCAATCATGGCAGAGCACCTGCAAGACAACCCACTTGGGAAAGTCTGAAGCTGTGTTTGGCTGCTGTTCCCTCTGCCAGCAATGAATAGGAAAGGTGGAAGGGGGGGAAACAGCTCACAAAAAGGTGTCCCTAATCTTGATGCAGTTTTGTTATCATTTTCTATGGCTAACCATGGAAGGCAGACTTAAGCCTGAGTCCATTTTCTCTGCAGACATTTGAAACTTTAATGTTCCTTTTCTCCCAAACAGTGAGATACCCCTATTAGAGGAGATAACTGAGGAAAACTGCAATCTCCTGCATTTTTCATCCCCTCCTCCTTGTGATTCCCTCCTGGGCTCCCCTGCCCCCACTTGCAGGTTTGGTATCTTGCCCTTGTAGAACGCACAACAAATGAGGTATTCCCTCAGGAATGTTTCTTACATAGGGTATGATGCATAATAACCTTCTGTCAAAGGTTAAAGAACAAAATTGCCACTGTATCCAGTTTCCTGGTTTTCCATTCTTTTACCTCATTCTAAAAGAAAAAGGGATTCAGTGTAGTGTAGAGAATAGAGCTCTGGACTCGGAATTAGAAAACCTTGAGTTCAAATCACATCACAGACATTTAGTTGCTATGTGACCCCTGGTAAATCACATGGGCTCTCAGTTTCCTAATTTGTAAAATAAGGAGATAAATGGTTTCTATGGTTCTTTCCAGCTCTAAATCTCTGAACCTATCATTTCTATGAGCGGAGAGAGCTCAGCAGAAATGGGAACCTTTTTTTTTTTGAGTGCTATAGTCAAGATATAGTCTCAGGAATATGATAGCCTGTCAGTCTCAGGGTTTGGTGAGCCAGCCTGCTGCACGAAGCCTGGAGCCAGACCAGATGCTTGATTGATAGCCTCTCTTTCACATGAAGATGCTCATGTTAGAGTCAGACCTCTGCCCTGTGCAAGACTTTCTGAGCTACTGCTCCAAATGAAGTGGATTTAATTTTGCAAGCACTTTCAACGAGTTCTCTGCTTTGCAGTTCTAAATGAAAGGCAGCCAAGCAGTGCCAGTTGGCCAATGAGACAGAAAGCCCCCATCCCTGGTCCACCACTAACTCTTACTTGAAAAAGCCACTCGAACAAGACAGATGCTTCCCATAGTCAAAGTTCTCCTGCAATACATGCAGTCACCTCTTAACCCCTGTTTAATGTACCCCTTTCTCCTTTTACAAGCACCTGAGAGTCCCAAGAGGCATTCCAATCTTCCCTGTCACCAGGGACTCCTAAGAAGTAACCTGACTCGGTCCTCTTCAGAAGGACAGTGTTTCTCTCACAGCTACCTGGGCTCCCAAAGAAATGGAAACCAGCCCTTTAGCTAGGTGTGTTTGGGGAAAATGGGAGGCAGGGTGAATGAAGACAATGATGTTAGCTATGCTGTTCCTTCCAAAACTTAGCTAGGCTAGGCTAGGCTATGTTAAGCAGGGCCTGACATCAGCTTTCATCTAAACGCCTTGGAAGTGAGTTTGAACACCCAGACTATCCATGTAGTACTTTATGAAGAGGGTTTTTCTAACTCTAAACTGCTGGATGTGAGATTCATGGTTCAGGTGTGAAGCTATATTCTCTTTTTAGCAGAACCCTAGTCATATTAAACCATAGAGGAGGTCTTGAGACAAAAGTTACTTAGATGCAACTTTTACCAAAATTCAAATTGGGTTTTCCTCATCTTTGAAATTCCTAGGCCTGTTCTACAAAGCAATCTCTACCTCCCCACTGCCATCCTGGGCCCATATATGAATTATCAGTCCAAGGCAGACTCAATCCCAAAAGGCCCTAAAATTGTTTACTTTGATAGATTTTTTGTCTATAAAGTCAAAAAGTTAAAGAACAGGGGCGGCTAGGTGGCGCAGTAAGAGTGCCAGCCTTGGAGTTGGGATGACCTGAGATCGAATCCGGCTTACTGGAAAGTAAGTGCTATTATTATATATTATATCTATTATATTATTATTTAATTTTTTGAAATTTCCTTGTAGAGATTGCTCAAATGATCCACCTTTTCTTAGAGAATGATAACTTGCATCTGTTCCTGAACCTCACTTAGAGAAGAAACTTTAGAATCCATTTGCTCCTTCCTAGTTCCACAACCTGCACCCCCCCATTTTATTTTAACAGATGAGAAAACTGAAAATCAATGTTAAGTGACTGGCCCAAAATCACACGGCTATTTTGGACTAGGGTCAAGACTTGAACCAAAGTCTTCTAGGTGCCTTGCCATCAGTTTTTTTTCCCACTACAATATGGTATCGGGTAACCCTGGCCTAGTCCTTGTTTGCTCCTTGAAGAAGGCAGAATTATTCTGCAAAATGAGAACTGCTCCTGGGCCCTGTGAATGCCAGGCTGGCAGAACCTGGTCCCAGATGACCCGTCAGGTTCCTGGGCTTGACCCTTTCATCAATGGTGACTTGTGGTAATGTCGGAGCCTTTAGCCTAGTGGGCAGGGAATGCGAGCTGCACATTTGGCTCTCTAAGGTTGTTCGGACAACCATCTGCAGGAATTTCAACCTCCCAGTCTTCCTCTCAGTGAAGGGGGAAAGCTGGCAGGCCTGGCTGCCTGGCTGCTCTTCAACTCCCCTAGTGAAAGGGAAGCCTTAAATCGGATTCCCTACCCCCAGCAGCCTCCCTCCATCCGCAGGACAGCACACAAAACAGCTTTACCCCCAGAGGGAGGAATGTGCCAAGACATTCTTTCGAGCTGGTAACTGGAGAGTCTGTTCTCCCCACCATGGCTAAGAAATTACTTTTCTGACTAAATAAACGATCATTCTACATAACTTCCCTAGATGGAGGGATGTGTGGGCATCTTTTAATTGAGTAAGGAAAAAGCCAGGGCAAAAAAAAAAATACAATTGCCAGAGAAGAAAAGAAAATCATCTTGTTTTAAAGCATTAACTAGTTTTAGACATGTAATTACCTTGGCAAGATCTTACCCCCTCTAAGAAGGAACTGTACTGCATTTAGCTTTGTTAATCTTGGAGTCACGCCTCCTCCTCCCCACAGCTCTGCACCCTCTATCCAACCCCAGTGTCAGAAGGTCTGCAGAGATGCACAGTTCTTAGAAGGGCACAGAATTTTAAAGCTAGAAGAGCCCTTAGAGTTACTTCACCATAGAAGCCTCAATCTAGAGCTGGAATTTGACAACCATTTATTAAATGCTTACTGTGTGCAAGGCATTATGCTAGGTTTGGGGAATATGGAAAGGTGGGGGAGGGGAGCATCCATGATCACTAAAAGCTGATGTAGTCTTTTGGAAAGGGACCTTGGAAAGCATTCAGCCCAGCTTCTCCCCACCCCATTTTACAGATGAGGACACTGAGGCCAAGAGATGACTTGTGCTAATTCATGTAGTGGCAATGCCAGGGTTTGTTTCTGGATCTTTTCACTCCAAATCCAGTATTCTTTCTGATCATCCATCACACTGCTCCAAATCTTTCTTTTTACATGTGAGGAAACAGAGTCAGAAAGGGGAAGAAACTTGCCTATATCATATACTAGAACACAGCTGCTGGTAAGCAGGTCAGCAGGAAAAGGTCAAAGGATAATAGACCTAGAGGTGGAAGAGGTCTCATCTAGTCCAGCCCCATCATTTTGGAAATAAGGAAACTTAAGGCCTAAGAAAGTAAAAATTATCTTCCCAGTCACACAAACTTCAGAGATGGGTTTAAATCCAGATCCTCTGACTGGAGAGCCAATGCTCTTTCCATTGTAGCAGGTCCCCTTCCCCCCCCCCCCCCCCACATCTTAGGATCACAGATTTAAAGCTGGAAGAGTCCTCAGTGGCCATGTAGTCCAACCCTCATCATTTAACAAATGTAAATTTGAGGTTAGGTGACTGGCCCAAAGTTACCTACGCAGTAAATGCCAAAGGTAGGATTTAAACTCAGGTCTTCTGACTCCAAGGGCAGCTAGGTGGGGTAATGGATAGAGTGCCAAGTGTGGAATCAAGAAGACTCATCTTACTGAGTTCAAATTTGACCTCACCCGTGTGACCCTGTGCAAGTCACTTAACCCTGTTTGCCTTAGTTTCTCATCTATAATGGGGTAGAGAAGGAAATGACAAACCAGAAAACTCCAAAATGGGGTCACCAAGAGTCAGATATGACTGAAACGACTCAACAACTTCTGACTGCCGAAGCAGTGCTCTTTCTCCAGCCCTACACTACTTCCCTAAATTCCACATACTACCAAATCAGAGAATGTTCAGTCAACACAATCCCAAATTCTTAAAGCCAGCCTCCTCAGAATCTACACAAAAAACCATGAGAAAGACCTAATTCCATTTTATAATACTGAGCAATCCACATCAGCCCCCTTCTCCTTAGTCTAGTGGGCCTGAGGAAGTGTTTTATATCAGGGCCTCCAAGGAGTGGAGATTGTTAGAACTTGAAGAGAGATTGAGATTATCCAGTTCAACCCCTAATCAAATGAGCATATTTGTATCTTTGTAGAAGGAGGGGCTTGAATCCCTAGGGATTCCCAATGCCCTGGAACCATAAGAACAACCATGGGAGTGTCTATGTGGATCTAGAGAGGGTTCCCTTTGAGGAAGTGGGCAGAGGAAAAGAAAGTTCATAAGATCTTGAGCCTTGTGTTTCTTCTGAAAGGCTATGGAAAGAAAAGTCTGGGGGCATGGCTGGACTGTCTGATGATTCAATAACAGGGTCACTGGTATATATGACCCTGCAATAAGGTACAGTGGAATGGGTACTGAGTCTGGCATCAGAGGGTCTGTGTAACCTTGTAAAATTTATTTAACCTCTCTTGGGCCTCAGTCTTCTCATCTGTAAAATGAGGGGGTTGGGTTTGATGGTGTCTGAGATCCTTTGTAGCTCTATGTCTGGAATCTGATAGGACCTGAAATAAATATCAAATTTCTTGCAAGGGGAAGCGTATAGGGCATTGGGCATTTTAGGTCAGAAGAGCTGGGTTCAGATCTTTTCTTAGACACTTACTAGCTGTGTGATCCTGGACAAGTCACCTAAACTCTTGCTTTAGGCCTTCCAGTTCTAAATCTATGATCCTATGATCTTATGAAAGCTCAGGAGAAAGGAAGAATAAGGATTCTTCAGGACTGCCATCAGTGAAAGACTACTGAATCTCCAACTCATATCTTTGTGCATTCTTGTCTTGCATTCCTGGTGCCTCCCCCTTGCAGGCTGCTTTCTAGGCACCTCATTTGATAGATACCAGAAGAATATATAGGACACTCATACCAGCTATGAGGAATCTAACTTATATCATCCTCACAGTAACAAGGGTAGATTGGGATATTTTAGATTGGATAATTTCAAATTCAATTCCCCTTATTGAGGAAATTGGAACAAAAAAAGCATCGATTTGGTCAGGATTCTCAGAAATGAGAAACAGTGAAGCCCCTTGGGCCTTCTCATACTCTGCCTTTTAGCAGAAAAAGGGAATAGGCATTTTATTAAGTACTTATTATGTGTCAGACACTGTTCCAAGTACTTTGCAAATATTATCTTCTTTGAAAAATAAGCACTGAGTGCTGCCCAGAGGAGGAGGCAATTAATGTCCCCACCAGGGCCAGGACATATATATATATCCTTGCTCCTTCTAGTGCAGAAGCATGGGGTGAGAAGTTCTAGAGTGGGAAGAAAGAGGAGGAGGAGGAAGTGATCACAATGGGTACAAGAGAGGCCTCTCACCTCCATTAACATTATAACAGCTTCCAAGTAGCTGTGACATTCTTGGTGAGCCAAGCTGCTTAGCCCAGGTTGCAGGCTATCTGGGTTTCCCCACCCTCCCTCATTGCCTCCCCTCTCACTCATCTTCCTGTCATTTCTGCTTCCCTTCAGCTCACTGGTTTCCTCCCCTTTCCCCTACCCCCCCTCCCAATTCCTTTATGGGAGCCTTTGATGACCACTTGAGTGTGTGATAATTGCACAGACCTCAGTTCCCTAAGGCCTAAGGCTTCTTTACTAATTCAATCCCAATTCTTCCTTTCTATTCTCTTAGTCCTTACCCACCTTCCAGACCTACACCTTATCCATCTCCTTCCCCTGGGTAACTAACTGACTTTTTCCTAGGCCCCACTCCTCCAAACACTCATATTTCCCAGATGTTGGGGAACCACACTTTTTAGAAACTCTGGCTCTAAAAGGCCCTGTTGTGTTTCTAAGGACATCTAGTCTGTCCAGTCCCTCTTTTCTCCAACCTTACCTTTTTACTCGTTCAGGTAGTTCTTGGGGCAGGGAAAAACACTGGACGAGATTGGTGAGGGCACTCTTGAACAACAACTAACTAGCTACTTTCCTAGAAAAGGCCCTGTAGTCCAAACAGGTGCACTCACTGATGTTTCCTTGGAGGAATAGGCTTCTTGCCCTACAATCTGGCAGATGGGAGGGGTATGTGTACAAGGTTGTTAAGTGGTTGGCCTCGGAGAGAGAGGTCTAGGACGGTTAAGGACCCCCCCCCCCATAGTCACCCCCTTCAACTTTTAAGGTGGAAGAACTCCTCTGCATGAGAGAAGCAGAGTTTTTACTCTTCACTGAAAATTGTCACAGGCAGCCCCAGACATCTGAGCATCCCCTAAGTCTTGGGAAACCCAGGGAGGACTCTCAGGAGCAGGTGCTTGGCCAAAGAGCAGGTTTGGTTTGCTAAATAGGAAGATGGTGGAAGCCCTACCCCGCCCCCCCCCAACACACACACCCGCCAAAACATCAAAGCAAAATTTTAAAGGCACAAACCTTATCGATAAAAGGAAGGGCTGGGCTAGCTGATCCTTAAAGTCCCTTCCAGCTCTAGTATGCTCTGTGAAGAGGAAGTCAGACACCTGCCCCTCTAATACCCCAACCTCTCGTCACCCACCACGCCGTCAGCCTCCCCCACTTCCCCTGCCGAGTGGGACCGGAGGTGGGGTATGAGGGGTGTCATGGGTAGGGCACCCAGGGAGGAGTGAATGCGATTCTCCCTCCTCCTCCTCCTTCCCTTTCCTCTCCCAGGTCCTACCTGTCCCGCGGGTCGATCCAGCTGGTGGTGCGACTGGTGTGGTCGATGTAGTAAACCTTGCCATCAAAGTCCCGGGCCTCCTCCCAGCCCTCGGGCAGGGGCAGCTCCTTCCTCGGCATCTTCCCGAGCCGGTCCGCGCTCCCCCATGCAGCTCCCGGCTGGGGGGGCCCGGGGCTCAGCGGCGCCGACGGGGCTGTTCGGGCCCATCCAGCAGCGGGGGCACCATGGTCGGCCCCGGTGGGGGGAGCGGCGGCCGCGGTGGCTTCGGCCCAAGGGCAGCGCGCCCGCTCCTGCGGCACAGCCCGGGGCGGAGGTGGCGGCGGGGGTGGGGTGGGGGCTGAGTCCGGGATGGCCGGGGCGAAGCCGGCACCGGCACGCGGGCACCGAGCGCCGAGGGGGGACAGAGAGTGGGCGGCGCTAATGGGTGCAGGGGGGGCCGGCCGGGGCTGCGGCGCTGTCCATTCGGCCCTGCGGCCCCGGCCCGGGCACTGAGGCTCCCCCGGGCACCGGGGCTCCGCTCCGCCTCCTCCGGTCTCGGCTCACCGCAGTGTTCTGCCTCCCTCTCCCATGTGCCGCTCGGCTCCCCGGCAGGCGAAGCTGTGCAGAGCGTGCGCGCGTGTGTAAGTGTAGTGGGGAGGGGGGTGTGGAGGGGAGGAGGGAGCTTCTCGCCAGCTGCGGGCTCCCGGGATCCGGCCGCACTGAGCGGGAGCGGGCGCTAACGCTGGAGCTAGGGAGCGAGCGCGAGCCTGCCCCAGGCACTGCGCTCCCAGCTCGAGGCTCCGGGCTGCCTCTGTCCTCTGCTCGGCTCTCCCGCTTCTGTCCCCTCCTCCTGTTTCTGCAGAGCTCTCGGCAGTGACTCTCCTGCTGCCCCCGCCTCCGCCAGGTGCTGCCGCTGTAATGCAGGTAACCGCGCTGCCCCGGAAACAGCGAGCCCGGGAGGCGGGGCGCAGGACGCCTGGGTTCCCTTGGCTCCCAAGCAAAGCTGGGAGCCAGGACCCGTGGGGCTGTAGCCCCAAGGCCGCTGGCCTAGTTCTTTGGGACTTCGGCCACATGGCAAGACCTCCAGAGCCGACATTAATCTGGGGGCCAACCCTCGGGGATCGAATCCCACTAGGAACTGACCTCCTTATCCTTGGCTCTATACTTTACTTTCTTCTTATAGATAAGTGAGAAACTGCAAGCAAGGGTTCTCTTGTCCTGGCCTGCTATCTCAGCCGGTGACTGGAGGTCTAGGGGTTGGGACACATAGTGATGTGCTTTCAGTGAAATCCAGTTTCCCCCACATACCAACCTCACTCCTCCTACCTTGTGGCAAACTTGGCTAATGTTCTCTTACCTCTAATATTAATCACGTAAAAGTAGTCAGTCCCCAAATGGAGAAATTCTAGCATTCGTGAAAATGAGTCAGAGAACCTGGGTTAAAATCCTCCATCTATGTGACAGTGGACAAATGGCTTAACCTTTCTGAGTCTTAGCTTTCTCTTCTGAGAATCATAGGGGTTAGATGGCTTCTGAATTCCCTTCTAGCGCTACTGTATAATTCAATGGTGTTTTGTCAGATTCGGCCCATGCTTTATCAATCTGTTCCGCTAATCCAGCGGTGGGGAATCTTCGGATTCAGTCAAAGGGCCGCACTTGAGGACATAGAGGGCCACAAGTGGCCCCGAGGCCACAGGTTCCCCACCCCTCCGAATCTATCTGTGGCCCTTTCACTCAGTTCCTCTAATCCAACAACTTTTCCCAGCTCACCCTGCTCTCTCTTCCCTTTTCTTTGTATTTCAGAAAGTTCTCATTTCATATCATCCAGCTAGCCTTCCTTAATAAACAAAAACTATGTAAATGGCTTCATGTTCACATATATCTTGTATGATGTTTATGTTGCTGGCTAACATAACCATTTTACTTTTAGATTGCTCATCCTGACGTGTTAGATTGTAAGGGGCTGAGCCTATTCTATATTCTATTTCTCCAATCACATAGTACTCAACTCTTTGTGGTCTCTCAGTCAACATGAATTGAGGGAAGGAATGAATCTAACATTCCTTTCAGGGTTCCCAGGTCTCTCATGTCTACAAGATGTTCCTGCTATACCAAACCTATCCCCTATATTTGACTCACATGTCAACAGGATCATAGATTTAGTGTTGGAAGGGATCAGTTAGATGAGGAAACTGAAACCCAGAGACATAAAATGTCTTGCGCAAGTCCACCACAGTAAATGGTTAGAGATGGGATTCCGACCTAGGTCTGATAAACTCTAAATCTACTCGTGTCCTTCAGCTTTTCCCACTGTGGGACACTTATATCTCTCTCTCTCTCTTCTCTCTCTCTCTCTCTCTCTCTCTCTCTCTCTCTCTCTCTCTCTCTCTCTCTCTCTTTCCTCTCTCTCTCTCTCTCTCTCTCTCTCTCTCTCTCTCTCTCTCTCTCTCTCTCCCTCTCTCTCCTTTCCTGTCTCTCTCTCCCTCTCTCCCTCTCTTTCTCCCCCCTTCCCAAAGTGTCACTTTAATGTCACAAAAGCCTGATTGTATTGTCTGAAGCCCTTCCCAAAAGGTGGCAGGACAATGAATGTCAGGCTCTTAGGGCAAATATCCAAGGTCTTAGGCTTCAGGTGTTTCTTCCCACATCCTAAACAGTTCAAATTTCTCCTAAGACCCCATGGAAATTCATGTTTTCTCTGGGGAACAATCCTTCCTTGGTCCCTTCCATTCACTTCCAAACCTCTCATTTAAAAAACAATCAGATCCTGCCTTAGATAGTTAGTAGTTGTGTGACCCTGGTCAAGTGACTTAACCTCTGTCTGCCTCATTTCTCAATTTGTAAAATGGGGATAATAATAATCCTTACCTCCCAAGGTTGCCATGATGACAAAATGAGATTTTTAAAAAGTGTTATGTTAAATGTTAATTATTGTTATTGTTGTTATTATTATGTAGGATGATGGAACAAGAATATTAAGAAGAGAGTCATGGTAAAATAAAAATTAATATTAATACGGTACTTTAAAATGTTAAAGCATATACATACTCTCACACACTTAAACTTAATAGCCTAAAACTGTGTTGAGTTTTGGAACACCCTAATCACATTCTAGTTTCACAACAACACAACTATCCTCTGAGATAGGGAGGTACTACAGATGTTATCCTCATTCTACAAATGAAGAAAGTGAAATAAAATGAAAAAATAACCCTAACAATGAGAGAATAAGAAGGTAAATATCTTGTTGGACAGTCCCTCTACTTCAATGTTATGACAATCCTTAGGAGGTCAATAGAAAGAGAGAAAGAGGGGCAGCTAGGTGGCACAGAGCATCAACCCTGGAGTCAGGCAGACCTGAGTTCAAATCCCATCTCAGACACTTAATACTTACTAGCTATGTGATCTTGGACAAGTCACTTAAGCCCAATTGCCCTACTTTCCCCCCTCCAAAAAGGTTTAAAAAAAAAAGGAAAGAGAGAAAGGCTCCCAGCACATTGAATGGACAACCAGTGGGGAATGCATGGATGGATGTGGATCAGAGTGGCATAGGATGGGAAGGGATGGATGGGGTATGATATATATTATTGGAAGATGACACATCCTTTCAAATTTTTGAGCAATATCATTATCAAATTGGATTGGCCACGATGAATTTTAATGTTTATTTTTATCCTTATTTTTATTGCTATCTTGCTTTTATATCATCATTTCTGAAGATATCCCTCCCTCTCCCCTATTCAGTGAACCATCCCAGCTAATAAAATTTAAACAAGAAAACAAATATTTCATCAAAACAAATCAATGCGTCACTTGTGTCTGACAGCACATATAACATTCTACATCCCTTGTCCCTCACCTCTGCAAAGAGGAGAGGATCCATTTTTCAATCACTATTTCTACTTGTTAATGGTTAAAAATGGAGGGATTCACTAAATATTGATTGATAGGTCACACTGTAATAGACATAGCTTATGCTTTTGGTCCACTAGACATCTATAGGATTTTGTGTGACTTTAAGTACAGCAAAACTATTAAGTGCTACCCTTCATCCCCCCCCCATTTGTTAAAATTTTGAATGCTTGTGTGATATACTTCAATAGAACTATGATGTCATCCACGTGACTACTCCCTCTACCCATGAATATCTCTACCCATCTATGCCTTAAGATCGTGGCTGGAAGTACATTAGAGCATATCTTGTCTCATCCTATGTGATTATCATCTATGTTCTTTCAGTAAGCTTTCTGAGGACAGGGACTATGTTGTTTTTCTGTTTCCTAGATTGTTGGATGTACACACATTGAATGTATCAGAAGACATGGACAAGAATAGTACAGGATAGGCAGACTTATATGGGTTATGGTCCAGAAAGGCAAGTTCTACAGGAATACGTTAGAGAGAATGCTCCATAGATAAGATCACAGTTCCTGGAACATGGAAGGTGCTTAACAAACATGTGCCAAATCCTTCCATAGATCTTCCACAGAGGATTAGTTCAGTATACTAGAAGCCTTTCTTTAGGTCTTTTCACATTTCATGGGTCCCAGTCAAGCTCTGTCAGTCAGTCCATCTATCATCACTTCTACATGAGATGCCATCCATGGCACCTGACTGGCCTACTGCCTTTTCATATCCCTTACACTGTTTCTTGCCTATAGGACACCATTGGGAATATGCTTCTACTTACTTGTGCCTGACTTAGAAGTCATCCCATTACCATTTGGATTCTTAGAGATTTTGATATTCCTGACACACGGCATTGCTATATATAATAATCTTACCCATAAGTACTTTTACTAGGCTAAGTAATAGGAGGGCAAGATATTGGGTTGAGGGGCGGCTAGGTGGCGCAGTGAGTAGAGCATCGGCCCTGGAGTCAGAAGGACCTGAGTTCAGATCCGACCTCAGACACTTAATGCACACAAACAAAAACCTAGCCGTGTGACCTTGGGCAAGTTACTTAACCCCAGTTGCCCTCCAAAAAAAAAAAGATATTGGGTTGAAGTAAACTAGAGGAGTCAGAATGGATAGGAAATAAAAGATATGCACAAAGATCAGGTGTAGAATTTGATAGGGAAAGTGTATGTCTATAAATGTACATGTATGTATATATGTATGTATATATCTATATATATCCATATGTAATTGTAGCCTTGGGGGAGTTAGGAAGGTGGGGAGGAAGAAGAAAGTAAAAAAGTGCACAGCAGAGAACAAAAGAAAACTTACAAGGAAGCAAAGATGGAAAGTTCTCAATACAATATGAAGCATTTATCATACAGGCTTTCCTGAAATGAAAATTTATTGCTATATATTTTGAATCCTCTCTTATGTTCTGTTGTATACTAACATGCTTTTCTCCCCTTTTCTTACTTTGTTTTTAAGTTTCAATATTTAAGTTTATGATATGTTTCTTTTTCTTTTCTCTATTGTATTTGAGTTCTGGTGTTTGAGTCTAAAAGGTTATTCTATTTTGTCTTGTTTGGCAACAGACTGTTTTCTCGTTAGTTTTGATAATCAATCAGTAAGTATTTATTACTGGGTGACAAACCCTAGTCTAGGTGCTAGGGATAAAAAGGAAAGAAAATGAAAGATTTCTTGACCTCAAAGAACTTTTTGGGGGGAAGGAGGAAAAGAGGAGATGGGAAGGGAGGAGACTATGTATACAAGAATTATTGATATGAAATAAATACAGTGTGATTTCAGGGAGGAGGCATCAGCAGCTGGAGAGATCAGGAAAGGTTTCCTGTAGGAAGGGGTGTTGGAACTGAACTTTGAACTTCAAAGAAAACTAGGAATTCTCTCCCTCCTCCATTTCCATCTCCTGGCTCATTTGGCTTCCTTCAAGCCAAGATTTTGCCTTCTGCAAGGAGCATTTCCTGGTCCCCCTTAACGATTGTGTCTTCCTTCTGTGATTATCTAGAATTTATCCTGGCTATATTTTGTTGGTACATAGGGAAGGAACCAAGTATTTTTTAAGCATCAGTTATGTTCCAGGCACTGTGCACTCATCTAATCTGGGAGATAGGTGCTATTATTCCCATTTTAGAATTGAGCCAACTGAGGCAAATAGAGGTTAAGTGACTTGTACACAACTAGTAAGTCTTTGAGACCAGATTTGAACTTGAGTTTTTCTAATTCCAGGCTTAGCGCTCTATTGCCTAGCTGCCTCAGGTGTCTGTAAATATACCAGCTACGACCATGAGATCTTTGAGAGCAGATCTTTGGCTTTTCTTCTTTTCCCTCGTGCTTGGCACAGTGTCTGGCACTTAGGTTCTTAATAAAAGCTTGTTGATTTGACAAGGTTTTCTAAGAGGTGGAGGTGAGGATAGAGTATATTTTGGCCATGATAGGACTGATAAAAAGGGATGGGAGATGGAATGGTGCTGTATGTGAGTGACAGCAAGAAGTTCAGTTTGGTTTAACATTAGATTAATGACATGGAGTAATATAAAATGTACCCAGAAAGGTAGGTTTTACAGGGGTATTTCTAATGCAGTTGCCAAATGTTAACCTTCCTTTAGGTGCCCATGCCATTTATTTCCAAAGATGTCTACCTTCTGAATCATGGGATGGGGGTGGGAGGGAGAAACAGAGGAGCAAAGATTGACTCATTATCACTCTTCTTCCTATTTCCCCTGGTACCATTCCTTAGCTCCCCCACCACCCTCACTACAAAGCAGTCCTGTGTTATCAAAAGCAAGGAACAGCATGAGGTAATGAAACAGATGACTGGCTGGCTGGCTGCTGCCCTGTGAACCCACAAGATGGCTGTGTGAATCATCGCTAGGTATTCTGTGAACCTGCACACCATTGTTGCAGGGATATGTGAAAGAGATGAAAGGTGAAACCGGCCAGCCCACATGATATGCAGCTTTGGACATCATTCCACAGGTGATTGAGCTGAAGGAATCTAGACAGGAGGGAGCTGCTGGCCCCTCCCCTCCTTCCTCCTCTGCATGGCAGGTCCACCTGCCTTCTTCCCGCTGAGTTGGTGGAGAAACTGAACAAGTCAACATTCGAAATAAGCAACATTTGTTCACAGGGTAGTTAAAAAAGAAAGGTGGATGAGTTGAATCAATTGGCCCATGTAGAGAAGTAATGATAACTATGCCTGACATTGATAGAATATCATTATAAAGTTCATTCACTTACCACTAGCTCATTTGCTTTCAGCAAAATCCACTGATTTGGTATAAGTTTTCAGGGACCTATTTCACAGATAAGGAAACTGAGCACCAAAGAAGAGAAATGACTTATCCAAGGGTTGAACAGATGGAACAAGACTGTCATGGAACTCAGGCCTAAGTGCAGTAGAAAGATTGTTGGATCTATACCAAGAAGCTCCGAGCTCAAATCTGGTCTCTGCCTTTTTTTCCTTTTTAACCTAAATGACCTTGGGAAACCCACATAAGCTCTCTGTGTCTCAGTTTCCTCATTTGTAAAACCAGGAGTTTGGACTAAGCAGACCCTAACATCCCTTCCAACTCTGTCTCTAACTCTATGATCAGTCGAAAAGTATTGTGCTTTAAGGTTTGCAAAGCACTTTATACATATCATCACATTTGAGCCTCTCAATAACCTTGTGAAGTAGGTACTACAGGAAAGCCCACTTTACAGGTAAGGAAACTGAGGCTCAGAGGGATTTACCCAAGGTCACACAGATATCAAGAATCAGAGGTGGGATCTGAACCCAGGTCTTTATGACTTCCAGTCTTACACTCTATCCATCCACTATGCTGCCCTCTATGTCCAAGGTTCTTTCAACGCTGTCTCCACCTAGTCTGAAAGACATTCTGATTTAAGTCCATACTTTGGGGCTTCAGTAGAGAAGAGACCATTTCACATTTAAACATTTCATCGAGTTCCTGGGGGAGGATAGTACATTTTATGGAGAAAGACAGAAAAGAGAAGAGAGAAAGCTCCCCACCATTCCAATAATGGAATATATCTGTCAAACCATAGCCTATTTCCTGTTAATATCTGCATTCCTCAAGAAAGCAGAAGCTGAAGTAATCTCTGCTAGGGAGTTTTCTCCTCTCCCCTCCTACTCAGTGTCTGTTCCTCCCTGGCTCATAATGTCTCTTGTGCATTTCCAATAACACCCCATATAGTTAGCTTCCCATGTTTGAACCAATAAGTTGCTTTTTCCTTTCCACTAATTATGCATGACTAGAGGCTGAGCTGCTTCCTGATTCTTTTATGAAGACAAAATATGCAAGTCATAAAGAGAAACCTTATGGACCATATAGTCCAATCCCTTCGGGGACAATAAATGACTTTTCTAAGATGATGTAACCAGTTGATGGCAGAGCTAGGAAAAGAACCCAGGCTACTTGGCCAACAGCCCCTGTGAGGTAAATGCTATTATTCTCTGCATTTTGCAGATGAGAAAACTGAGGCTCGGCATGGTTCACGAAGGTGCACAGGTAGGTTCACATGGCTAATAAGTCTGAGGTGGGATTTGAACCGAGGCCTTTCTGATTCTAATTCCAGGAATCAGAATTCTGTATATCCATTGAACTTGATGCATCCAACAAAAGATCATGTATTATCTAGTCTGAGTCTTTCATTTTACAGAGGAGAAAACTACAACCCAGAGAAGTGAAATAACTCACCCAAGGTCACACAGCTATTAATCAGCACAGTCCATATTTAAATCCTATATTTTGGCTATATATCCAGTGTTCTTCCCATTGCACCACACTGCAGAACTCTAATTAGCCTCTGTACATGATTATAAGTGTTCTTGCTTTATGCAATAGATGTGTTCTTGTACAATTGCATGTAAATAGATTTGGGGAGGAAATATAATGATCTTGTAAATGCATTAGGAATACTTGCTATTTATGGGAGATCCAGTGGTTTCATCTGGAAAGTGAAAAAAGTCTTTGTTTATCATCTTATTTTCTCTGTTAGATTGTCAACACAGTAAGGGCATCTAGTCTATGCTTGTATCTCTCTGAGGTCAATCTCCCCTCCTCCCTTTCTCCTCCCCCTCCCTTCCTCTTTGCTTTTCAATAATAGGCACTTAGAGCACTGGCCCTAGAGTCAGGAGGACCTGGGTTAGGATCTGGCCTCAGATACTTCACACACACACACACACACTAGCCGTGTGACCTGTGACCTTGGGCAAGTCACTTAACCTACCCTCCCTCCTCCAAAAAAAATTAATAGGCACTTAAATTATTCTAATTAAATTATAGGTATGTTACCCTCAAGCAGCCAGAGCCCAGCCTGGAGTCAGAAAGACTCATCTTCTGAATTCAAATGTGGCCTCAGACACTTTTTAGCTGTGTGACCTTGGGTAAGTCACTCAACCTTGCTTGCCTCAGTTTCCTCATCTGTAAAATGAACTGGAGAAGGAAATGGCAGATCACTCCAATGTCTTTGCCAAGAAAACCCCAAATGGTGCCACAGAGAGTCAGACACGACTGAAAAGCCACTGAATGTTACCCTCAGGTCATTTCTTGTACCAGCTGAAGGAAGGGGCATAGGGAAGGCTATTTAATGTACTTCCTCACTCACTTGAGGTCCTTGGTTCCAACTGCCTGCAGCTGGGTACCCCAACTCCCCCCAAAAACATAGGATCCTGGAAAGTCTCCCTAATTTGTCATGCATCAAGAACATGCTTCCACCAACCAAATACTCCTCTCTACATCAGGAAATTCCAGATCCCCTCCTTAGACTCTGGCTCATATATATATATATATATATATATATATATATATATATATATATATATATATATATATATATATATATATATACACACACATCTTCATGGAGTTTCTGTGCTTTTGAGGGAGGATAATGCCCATTTCTTCTGCATTCTTGTCTGTTCTCCCAGTCACCTCTGCCTTTCTGTTCATTTACACCTTCAGGGAAGATGCTGATCTCCAGAGAAACAGGACCAGGTGCATTCTTCTTACTTCAGGCAAATAGGAGGTTACTTGCAGCTCCCCCAGCAAGCTTGGAGCCCCCATCACAGTTGGGCTAATGCTTTCATGGGCTTGGGGGGTGTTGAGTGGAAGGAGGGAGATGGAGGAGGCTTGGGGAGAGAAGGAAGTCAAGGGTATCTGATTTGCTAAGATAAAAGGACCTGTGAATCCTTCTTAAGGAACTCAATAGAATAGAACAGGAGCCAGCTTTATTCTTCATGATCTCCTATTCATTTCCTCTCCATAAAGGCTAGAATGCTCAATTGAGAATCTAGTGGATCTGGGTTTGAGCCTACATCTGAGGCTCACTTGTTGTGGAATCCTTTGCCTTCTGTTCAGTTGTTTTTCATGACCCCATGTGGGGTTTTCTTGGTAAAGATTCAAGTGGTTTGCCACTTCCTTCTCCAGCTCATTTCACAGATGAGAAACTGAAGCCAACAGGGTTAAGTGACTTGCCCAGGGTCACACAGCTAGTAAGTGTCTGACTCTTCCTGACTTCAGGCCTGGCACTCTATCCACTGCAACATCTAGCTGTCCTTGACATTTGCCAGCCCCACTTGTAAAGCAGATTCAGTGAACTGGGCATCCCTGCGAGAAGGGTTGGGAGGTTTGGTTTCCCCACATTTGCCTATTCTATTTCCTGGGTAATTAAGTCATGCTATGCTCTTCTAGATAAGACTCATCCTGCTTTGGGATCAAAGCGACATTTGAGACTGTTGTCCAGTCCTGACCTATGGATATTTGGTGTCCTTTTTGGTTAGGATAGGGAGCTTGACCTTGCCTTTCATCAGCTATGAAGTTAAAGTTGGAGGAGGGGCTGAGGAGGAGGGTTTGAAAAAGAAAGAAAAAAGGAAGAAGGGGGAATTTTTGCAAAACAGCTCTCTCTGCTCTAATCTCCTCCATCCTGCATAAGCCAAGATTTGATGGAAGAAGGGGGTGGGGTAGTTAGCAAAGTAACCAGCAGACCAGCTGTAATGAAGCCATCTCTCTGGTATTTATAGAGTGCTTATTGCCATGGTACCCAAGTGCTTAAATTAAACTCCAGCATAGAGATGTATCAGCATGGATAGTCCTTACCTGGCCCCTCACAACTGCTAAAGTCCCCTCATTTAATATTTGGGGAGGCTGAGGAAGCCCCGAGCAATTAAATGATTGGCTTAAGACTACATAGTTATTCCATGCAAAGGTGAGACAGGAACTTGGGTTTCCTGAATCCTGGTCTCTTCCTTCTAGGTAAGGCTGAAAAACTAACCACATGTTGTCTCTGGCAAAGACTATTAAGCAAAGAGAATGATTCAGAAGCATATCTAAAGTATGCTGCCCATGAACTCATAGATACACAGTTACTTAAGCAGAGCCCTCCCTAGAGGCATCGTGGTAGTGCAGAGGAAATGCAATTATATTATATTATATTATGTTATGTTATGTTATGTTATGTTATGTTATGTTATGTTATGTTATGTTATGTTATGTTATGTTATGTTATGTTATGTTATGTTATGGATAGAACCCTGGGTCTGGAGTCAGGAAGATCTGAGATCAAACCTGGTCTCAGATGCTTACTAGCTATGTGACTCTGGGCACAGTTTCTTCCCCGGTAAAATGGGAGTCATAATAGCACCAATTTTCCCTGAGTTGTTGTGAGATAATATTTGTAAAGTGCTTAGAACAGTGCCTGGTACATTATAGGTGCTTAATAAATGCTTGTTTCCTTCCATCACCCCAACTTGGGTCAATACAAAGAGATTTGAATTAAGCTCTTTGAGGGTCAAAGACTGGTTTTATTGTATTCCTAGTTCCCAGTACAGTGCATGGCACACATAGGCACTTAATAAAAGCTTATCAAAGGGAATTGAGCCTCTACAGTCCAACAGGGTAGGTACTGAAAGTCACCCTGAATTTGTAAAGCATCATAATACAAAGATGAACTTCTCATCTTTCTTCTCTTTTCCCCCTTCCACTTAAGAGTATTTTATTTTTTTCAATTACATATAGTTTTCAACATTCACTTTTATAAGATTTTGAGTTCTACATTTTCTTCTCCCTCTTTTCCTCCCTTCCCACTCCCTAAGACAGAGTATAATCTGATGTAGGCTATACATATATAATCATGTTAACCATATTTCCACATTAGTCATGTTGTAAAAGAAATATCAGAACAAAAGGGAAAAACTACAAGAAAGGAAAAAAAGAGAAAATAGTATGTTTCGATTTGCATTCAGACTCTACAGTTCTTTCTCTGGATGTGGAATTGTCTTTTGTATTGCTGAGAAGAACTAAGTCATTGCACAATGTTGCTGTTACTGTGTACAATGTTCTCCTGGTTCTGCTCACTTCACTTAGCATCAGTTCATTTAAGTCTTTCCAAGTTTTTCTGAAGTCTGCCTGCTCATCATTTCTTATAACACAATAGTATTTAATTACATTCATATACCACAACTTGTTCAGCCATTCCCCAATTGATGGGCATCCCCTCAATTTCTAATTCTTTGCCACCACAAAAAAGAGCTGCTATAAATATTTTTGTACATGTATGATTTATGATCTCTTTGGAATATAGAACTATTTAGTGTTGTTGTATGCACAGTTTTTTAACTCTTTGGGCATAGTTCCAAATTACTTTCCAGAATGGTTAGATCAGTTTGCAACTCCACCAATGATGCATTAGTGTTCCAATTTTCCCACATCTTTTTATCATTTTCCTTTTGTCATATTAGCCACTCTGATAGGTGTGAGGTGGTACCTCAGAGTTGTTTTAATTTGCACTTCTTATCTTTATTTTCAACATACATCCCCCACACACTGGACCTCCCCTTCTTCCTAATTTTTTTTCATTTTCCAATCCATCCTACAATTTGGCCAGGGTCAGGAGACTTAGGCTGAAATCCAGACAGAGTGCTGAATAGAGTGAAAACCACAGTGAAATAACCCAGGCTCAAATCCTGCCTCTGCCACTTACTGTGACCTTGGCCAAGTCACTTAAATTCCCTGAATTTATTATAAAATGAGGGGGTTGGACAGTATCTGAGGTCCCTTTCAACTCCAGAGCTATGGTCCCTTGCTCAAAAGTCTTGAATGACTCTCCAGTGCTATCAAAGAATCAAGTCTGAACCTGTTAGCTGGCATTTAAGGCTTTTAACAACCAGGTCCCAATTTACCTTATCTCTTATAATTTCTCAATATGAACCTTTCTTGATTCTGTCTTGGTTCTTCCTAGAACATTACTAACTAGAAGGGGGTAGCTAGAAGGGTTTGCTGACTACCTTTGCAAAACTAGAGTTGTGTCTGGAAATGGCCACTCTGGATAGAAAAGTAAACTTGATTTCTCCCAACACCCCATTTTGGAGGTTTAACCCCCTTCTTTGTTCCCTACTATGATGCCTCATGCATGCAAAGACTGGGTAACTTTAAAATATGTTCCTTTGAGTCAACAAGGAAGCAAACTACATTCTTTTTAAAAATTTTATGTTATTCTGAACTTAATAAAATGAACATTTCTATAATATAGAATAGTAAAAAAAGAGATGATTGCACATGAAACTGCAAATCTATTATGTACAACATGCTATTCCTTTTGAATATATAATAAAGTTACCATAAAACTTCCTTTTTTAATCTTTTTTCTTCCCCCCTTTCCCCATTCACTTCTCCCATGGGTCACCCCATTTGGGTCTTGATACTTTCATAATAAGCCGGGGTCCCTCTGTACTGGCCCAGAGTCCTTCTATTTCCCAAAACAGAAAGACCCTGGGATGGAGAGTGTAGAGGATTCCATCACCCTAAGGACTCCAGACCCATGTATCCCCACCCAAGCACCCCCTAGAGACAGAAGAGAACATGAACTGTCATCAGAACTCTAATTAACAAATTAACAATACGGAGGCCCCTGAGGTGCAAGGTTCTACAAAACCCTATCAGAATTCTGAGAAAATGTTGAGGGATGCTTGGGTGAGATGGGAGTGGGGGATAGGCAAACCTTGTTTCCACCCAGAATGAACCTGCACATTTCATTTTTTCCCATATTTCCATTCCCTGGAGTTTGAACTGAAAAACTCCTCATGCTGGTAGCACAGCCTAGGAACTCCCACCGGTCCTCTCTCCAGGTGGTGTGGAAGAGCCTCCATCTGTGCTGGATTCTCTGGTGAATAATAGAGGAGGCATGACCAAGATAACAATCTGCACTTGAGAGCTCTGGGAGAGAAACAAGATGATCCCAGACTCGAGGCCGTCTTCTGTGCATGCATGCCTGGAATGCACTGCCTCTGAATCTCCATCTCTGAGGATCTCTGCTTCCCTTCAAGGTTCAGCTCCATCTCCCAAGTGAGGCATTTTCTTATCTTCCCCCCCCCAAATTACTTATATTTATTTTTATGTTTATTTTATGTCTATTTGCATATTTATTTTATTTTGTATTTGCATATTCATACATGTTTCCCCTAACAGAAGTTCCTGAAGGCAGGGGATGTTTTGGTTTTGCCTTGTCTAACATGGTGCCTGACACATAGCTAAGTGCTTAATAAATGATTATTGATTGATTTAAGCCTCTGTTGCATCCTTGACTAGATGATTCAGGCACAAACATTTCTAGGAATTAGTGTTGCTAGGGGTCAGTTCCTTCTGTCTATGGATGGGGGAGCAGCAGCACAAAGGACAGTCCTACCATGGTCTCTGTCTACCTAGTGCCCAGTATAGTGATGGCACTCAGTAGGCACTTAATAAATGCTTATCAAAAGGAATTGTCTCTCTACTGTCCAGTAGGGTAGGTACTGAAAGTCACCCTGACCTGGTAAAGCTTCACAATATAAAGATGAACCTCTCATCTTTCTTCTCTTTTTTTCCTCCCACTTAAGAGTATTTTTTTTAAATTTTTTTTTTTTTTTAAGCAATTGGGGTTAAGTAACTTGCTCAAGGTTACACGGCTAGTCATTTGATTTATGCATGGGTGCTCATTTTCTGAGGCCGGATCTGATCTCGGGTCATCCCAACTCCGAGGCGGGCACTCGTACTCACTGCGCCACCTAGCCGCCCCTTTAGGGCAATTGGGGTTAAGTAACTTGCCCAAGGTTACACGGCTAGGTTTTTGTTTGTGCGGATTAAGTGTCGGAGGCCGGCTCCGAACTCAGGTCCTTCTGATTCCAGGGCCGGCGCTCTATTCACTGCGCCACCTAGCCGCCCCAAGAGTATTTTTTTCAATTACATGTAAAGATAGCTATCAGTGGAGGAAGTGGCCAATATTCCAGAGATGTGGACCAGGGATGCAGAGAAAGCCAGAGCCCTGGAGAGGTGTGCCATGGTGATAAGACCATGGTAGTCTGGGGTCAGTTTATGCTGCTTGGCTAGTGGAGGACTGGGAAGAAAGGTGTGGGGACTGGAGTCTCAGTATGGAGGTTATATCCCCTCCCTCTTCCCTTCCGCACATGTTAGTACTCTGGGACAAAGCTCTATTTACCTTGGCTCAGTTATGACTCAGTCAAGGCAATGAACTCCTCACTTCAGGATTCTATTCCCTTCAATCTGAATTCCTTTCCAAGGTTCCTGATCATGAAGTTCAAGTAGGATATGGAGAGTAGCAGAACCATAGAGACTAGATTGAAAAGTCAAAAGGCATAAACATCCCACAGGATCCAAGGACCAAGTTCTATTGCTTAGAATGGAGGCAAAAAGTAGACTCAGGCTACCTGAGTTTGACTTTCCTGTTCTCCAACCCCAAGCTCACGTTTATAGAAGGAGTTTCTGACGTCATGGCCAGCCTCGAAGGCCTCCTGCCTAAGATGCCATCCCTACCCAGAGGTTAGGATATGTATGTGTGTGACAATGCTCTGTGCCTGTCAGGTGTGAGTGTGTGCATGCATCAACAGAACAGGTGGCTGCTGCCCAGAGTGCCCAGTGTTGCCAAATGCAACAAGCAGGTGACGGTTCCTTTGTCTCATTCTCCTTGCCATGTCCTTCAAGGGGACCACCAATGTGGAAAATAAATCCACAAGCTGTTCATTACACTTCCCTACATACCCACTGTGTGTTACAGCTCTCTTCCCTGTACAGAGCACATCACACGACTATTGTTGTACTTGTCCCTGGTATACTGCATTAGCTCTCCACAAATTCTGTTATGCATTATACTTTTCTCTTTCTACATATCTGAGCACACACAACTCCTAAAATCCACTGATAGTTCCACTTTCCTCTAATATACTGCATTAGTTCTCTACAAATTCAGTGCATTATGTTTTTCTCTTTCCACACATATTCACACACATACATACACACACACAATTAACCATGTTTCTCACTCAGACACACAGTGCTAAATCTCCTCCCAACACAGTTGTTATTCTCTCTCTCTCTCTCTCTCTCTTTCCACCTCCCCTTTTACCTTTACAGATACATACACACTCAAAGTGCTTATCTCCACATGCACAAATATATACTATGTTATGCCTCCAGGGAAACACATTTTGTATTGAACCCCCTGTAGTCATATATGATGCCTGTGTCCTAACTGACTCCCAACCCTCCCTGTGCACCTCACATTTTATATATTTGATATACATACACACATTGTGGGAATTCTCTCTCCATATACATATATAAACACACACACTCACACTCTCTCTCCCCCCCCTCCCCCCAGGGCCTAATTTGTTGGTGGATAGCCTCCTTGATTGCACGAGGGTACCCAGCACATTTTCCTCTTCTCAATCACTTATTTACAAAGAAGCCCTTTGACCAATGGGGCTCCTGTGCCTGGTCCCAGATTCTGTGCAACACCTGTGGCCCATTTACAAAATGCTTGGAAGGTGAGTAGGGCCAAGAAGCTCACACAGCTGTGTGGCTGACTGAGGACGCCAAAGGTAGGTTGGAACTTTGTGGGGGTGTGAGGTCAGAAAAAAATGGTAACCCGCTTGTGGGAGCCGGGACCTTTTTTTCCTGGGTTGCTTTAGTAGACAGAGAAAGCCAAGCAATTTGCCAGGGTGGGGCTCTTCCTCTAGAGCCCCGAAGGTCCTAGATAATTGATCTATGGAAGATGTTTTGTCACAAGTGAAAAGTTCAGGCAAACCTTTCTGCTGCCTCAGCACCACGAACAATGGGGAGTTGAACATTTGGACTTTTCCCTTGACTGCTTCTGGAGGTTTAATGGAAGGACAGAATGAAGGTCTTGGGATGAAGAAGGTTCAGGAAAGGTACATTTATGCTAATTTAATTTTATCCCTTATGTCTCCACCCCTCCCCCTTAAATGGGTCTCTTTCCTGGTAGAAAATAAGCTCCTTGAGGGCAGAGATTGTTGAATTTTTGTCTGTGTCTCTGGCACCTAGTACTATGCCTAATATGTAGTAGGCATTTAATAAACACATGTTTATCAATTAAATACCTTAATGGAAACAAATCGGGGGTAGGGGAAAGATGAAGGGAGATGCTAGTTGGATGAGGGCTGGCACAGATCTGATAGATGAATTGGCAAAACCCCCGATGAAAGGACACAGCCAAAGGGAGAGTGGCATCAGCTGCACTGAGAGGCTTGGGGAGGTCTGGAATAGCCTCTGGGGTTGAGTAGTCTGTATGGTAGAGAGAAATTGATTGGCAGTCATATGCCTAGGGTTCTAATTAATGAATGGGACTAGGTACTCCTATGACCAGGAGGTCATAGCTCCTCCCTTGGCATTTCATAGGGCAAGTCAAAGGGCAAACAATGAGATTGGATTCCATTGAAGAGCTCTCCCTTCCATCACAAGACTTGGAAACCTCACCAGGAGGAAAAAATAAATTAATGTGTGACCGATGTGTGCATTTGGATGTGCTTAGTATGCCCAGGCTCACTTGATTGTACCACCAGCCTCCGTGGCTTGCCTCTCTTGGGATAGGAAGCCCATTTGGGGGCAGAGGTGATTGTCCCACGCTCTGAGGACCCCTGGCTGTTGCAGTAACTCTACTTCTTTCCTCTGTGTCCCACTCATTCACTTCTCCAATCTTTCTGCAAGGTTCTGGTAGGAGAGGAAGAATTAGACAAATTCCAAGTCTGGAATCTCTCTATGGTCACCTTCCATGCTTTCTCCACAGCATTGCCTCATGGTCTTGTGGTGCTTCTGCTTTGAGGAGCCCAATCCCTGTTTGGGGCAGACGGGCTTTCTCTACCCCACCCCATCCCCTCCTGACTTGTGCCTGGGGAATGACTGCCAGGAAAAATCAACTGGGCATTTCCTCCCCCTTGACTCTTCTGGCTACTTTGTTTTCTGTGACTCAGACAGCTGTATGTGGCCCTGGGACCTAGTTATTTCAGGCAGAAAAGGCAAAAAGGTTAAAATTTCAAAAGTTAAGGGATGTGTCAGTCCTTGGACTCCTGGCCCTTCACGACAAAGTGTGTGGCTAGGGAAGCAGTAGCCAATTGGAAAGATGACTTTTTGAGTCAAGAAGCTAAATCCAAAAGTTTATTCTGTATTTGAGGGAAAAGTTTGATTATAAGGAGCCCTTTGCAAAGTTTGTATTGTAAAGTTTGGTGAATTAAAAAAGTTAAGCTTTAGTTTCTTTAGGATCAATAAGCATTCAATAGTTGTTTTTTTTTTTTTGGAAAAGTCTATTAGACTTTTGGAATAAGCATTCAATAGATGCTTATCATCATTAAAAATATGTAATTTCCTGGAGGTACATCCTAATGAAACAGTCTATGCCTCCATAAAGCATATAGTGATACAGACTCCTGACAATCCCTCTCACATCCTTTGCCAGACGTCTTTGACTCAGAGCCTGCCTGGCCTAGAAAACATCTGATAGCATAAGTAATCATCATCACACTTTCTTGCAGGTGGTAAAATGATGCCCCCCAACCCCCATGACAGGGACATGGGAAGGTATTTGTATCCCATTGACTAGCACAGTGTCTGGAACGTAATTGACACTTTAGAAATAATTGTTGATTGATAGGAGAGGGGATAAAGCCCTTGAATCTCTCTGACTACTACCCCAATGGATGGCATATGAGAGGATCCCACTGCACCACTCATCTTTTTCATTTAGAAATTGCTTTGACATTCAACCACTTAGTCCACTTAAGAGACTGATCCCTAATTCAGAGCCCATGGCTGTTCCTTTCTCCAGACAACTCCTCAGTGTCACTGTCTCCCTCAGAGTTTCCCCAGCTCATGCTGGGAGGGAGGAGGAAGAGGAGTGCTTTTTATTTTTCACAGAATTACACAGTAGAGGGAAAGGAGTGTGGTGATGAGCAAGCGGTGAAAAAGGCTGCTTCTTAGCAGACCAGGCTGATCCATCTCAGCTTCAGAATCTCTACAGGCAGGAGAGACCCCTGGGAGGTAGGGATCGAGGCTTAGACTGAGAGGTAGGTGGTAAGGTTTTATCTGTTTGGAATGATGAATGGGACCATAGCTTGAGATCTGGAGAAGACCTAGTATAACCGCTTCATGTTATCAAAGAGACTGAGGTTCAGAGAAAGGTGCAGTGACTTGCTTAGTTAGGATCATCAACCTCATCACACATGCTTCAAAGGCAGGGTTTGAATCCATGTATTTCTGGCTTCTAGTCCAGCTCTTTATCCACCGTGCCAGGCTAATGCCCCACATCATCCTGCCCAATCAGGAGACAAGGCACCATGTCCACAAAATTTTTAGTTTCCTCCCTTGTAAAATGTGAAGTTGGACTAGATCACTTTGGAGGTTCCTTGAAGTTTTAAATGGCTCAACCCTAGGTGGAGTCTTAATGGGGGCTGAAGAGTTCAGTAAAAGATGCTCTAAGATGTATGGATTTTCTTTAAGTGACTTCTCTATTCAACCAACTCCAGTGATTTCCTGTTGTCTCAAGGATAAAATATTAACTCTTCTATTTAGCTTTTAGAATCCAACCCAACCTAGCCCTTATCTTTCTATCCTCACATCTCCTCTTCCTGCTCACTGAGATCCAGCTGAATTAATGCTCTCTTCTCTCCTTCCACTACTCTCCAGCTCCCCCTCCCCTTCTCCTTTCTCCCCCTCTCTCCTCCTTCTCCCCCCTCTCCTTCTTCCTCTGTCTCTATTCTCCCCTCTCTATTCCCCCTTCCCCTCTCCCCTTCTCTTCTCCCTTCTCTCCCCCTTCCCTCTCCCATTCTCCCCCCTCTCTTTCCTCCCCCTTTCCCCTTCTGTTCTTTTGCAGTGACCATCTCCCATGGCTGAAATAAACTCCCTCCTTACCTCTGTGCCAAAGTATTTCTCTTTCTGTAAGATGCAGCTCAGGTGCCATCTTTTTCATGATACCTTTCCTGATCTCTCCAACTTCTATTGTTCCCTCCCCACCCTGCCCCACTACCTTGTATTTAACTACTTGGTATATATTTGTATTTATTATCTTCATATTTATGTTGTATATGTTCTTATATGTACTTGATGTCTCTCCATTAAAGGGTATAGGATTATTTCAGTCATTATGCTTCTAACCCCCAGTGTCTAGAACATTGTTTGGTACATAGTAGGCTTGTTGCCACCCAAATGCTTGTTGAGGAGACTGAGGCACCCAACAGGTAGCCCCAGACTTGAGACTATCAGCCAGAAGCACAAGGTGGCATGAGTGTAAAGAGAAGTAGGAGTTGGGAGTGGCAGGGGTGGGGAGGTGTTTTGGCATCTTTAGTGACAGAAGTCTGTGGCTTTTCCAAGGCAGGTAGCATCCATTTTAACCCTTACATGTGTTGCCAGAGGTTGGGCAATTCTTTCACACACAAGTAGGCTGGTTTTAGGGAGATGGTTTCTGTTCTGGATCCCTAAAGAGTATGGCTGGACTCAGGGAACAAATTCAATATAATTTGGCTCACTGGTTTTCTATAATGATTGCTAACCTAAAATAATATTGGCATGTTGGCAACAAGGAAGATAGAAGAACAAGAAGAAAGGTGTGCACATCAAAAACCCAGGTGGAGAAGTTATATGATAATATATTGTAGGAAAAGGAGGGTGTATGAGAAATGCTCCCTTAACACCAATTTCCCAAGTCATCTTCATTTCCTGGATTTATGTGGTTCAAGCAGAAGGGAGTTTAGGCTTGAGAAAATGGACTGGATTTAAACCAGGAAGCACTTGGGGAATTTACTTTTTTGTTTTTGGTAAGAGGAATGGGACTGGATTGTGGGGCAAATCTTGGAAGATCTAGCTCTGGAAAAGAAGGGGAAGGCCCCTGTATTTGTGGAACTTCTGTGGAAGGCAGCTTGACACTACTTCAGTGTCATTCCCTACTTAATACTCCAAAATTCTCAGAATTTGGGTCTGAGGTGAGGTCTGATATTCTTCTCATTCATGCATGAACCCTGTCTCTTTTGCTCATAGAATTAGAGTAATAACTGCCATTTATAAAGCCCATTATGGTCTACATGAGGCTTTACAGATATTCTCATTTGAGAGTCAAAGCTGTCTTGTGAGATAGATGTTTTTATCCTCCTTTTGTAGCTAGAGAAATTGAGGTACAGACAAGGTATGCCTCACTTATGTCCCTCAGCTTATTAATGTCATAGATCAGGATACCTGATCCTGCCTCCAGGCCCATGACTCTTTACTGTATCACACTACCTCTTAATAGCAAAGTCTCACCTTGTACTATACCCTCCAACCCCCCACCCCTAGCTCCCCAGCTTAGCCATGATCTCTGCTCTCTAATTTGGTCTTCCTAAGGAAGGTAAGGGTGCTTGCTGCTGAGCCCTCTCTGAGACTCTTGTTTTCTGGGTGAATCTATGAATCTGTTCCTCTCTGCCCCATGAATACAAAGCTGCAGGTTCTCTAGTAGGGTCAACCCATTCTTAGGAGACCAGGCCACTGGTGATAGTGTCTCAGGTCACTGATTTTCCTTCCAAGCTCCTTAGAAAGGAAACGATAATCAGATTGAGTTTGTATTCTGCAGCTCCCCTGCCCTTCACTCACCATCTTCTAGGGTCTCTGAAATATGTCTTAATGTCCTCTGGGGGTGTACCCGTACCTTTCTTTATTAGAGGAGAGAAGAAAAAGTTCTCAGAACCCCCTTTTCTCCTATTCTGGTTCATTCTTCAGGGCAGGACAGTTAGAATTCTTAAGTGATTCCATCTGAGGTCAACCATGTCAGGTGGTATAAGAGAAAGGGATGAATGCAGAACCTAGAGGAACCTGTGGCCTCAAGGTCACTTGTGGCCCTCTAAGTCCTCAAGTCTGGCCCTTTTACAATCCAAACAACAGTTGCTTGTGTCAGGTGTCTGGAACACCCCTTTAGTTGGTATTTCTTTTTGTGGCATTTGAATGAATGAATGAATGAATGTAGGAGGTGCTTAATAAATGCTTGTTGATTAAGTCGGAAATACCTTCCCTGTGAATTGGGCTGGGGAACTGGGCACTGGGGACGATTTCATGGTGAAGGCTGCCACCGTGTGGCTGGAGAGCAAATTCAAGTTTTCCCTGGGAGATGGTGGCAGCTCAGGCAGGTGGCAGGTTTCAGGGCTGCTGAAGTTGCCTCAAGGTGGTTTGGGACAGGTGTCTTTCCACATGTCTATGGAAGCCCAGTACACTTGTGCAGAGGATTTCTGGTAGGAAAGGTTGTTTAGATTATATCAGGCAAGTCCTTGAGATTTTGGATCCTCTTAAGAGGATATGTGCAAGACAGGGTTCAAGAGGTATATTGGAAGGATGGAAGGTGGGGCTGGCCCCACCAGGCTTCCTCTGAGCAGAGGCATTCATAAGACATTCAGCATGAATCTGGTCCTTAGGGCTTTCCAGTCCAAATCATATGGATTTTCTTGTAATGCTCACCAGAACAGGTCCTTTGCAACCGCAATAGAACAGACTCAGTGGGACCTTGGCTTTCTTCACCTTCACCTATCCCCACTGTGTCTGACATTCCTTCAACTCCCTACACATTGGCCCCAACCCGAGAAGCCCTTTTAGTCATAACACTGTAAGTGTTAACTGAGGTTTTCATGCAGTCTTAGCTGCTCCCAGGGCATGAGGGAGAGAGCAGAGGTGCACAATCGATTTTACCATCCCCAGCTGCCTGTGTCTGAGATGTGAAGGATGCTGAAACGTCTTCACTGACTTTCCCATATGGCTAGATACTATCTGTGTGATCTTAACCCTCTGCCTCAATTTCCTCAACTGCAAAGTGGAGATAATAATAGCACCTACTTCAGAGGGTTTATTGTAAACATCAAATGAGGTATTTATAAAGAGTACTTAGCATAGTACCTGACATATAGAAGGTACTATATTATTTATATCATATTATTATATAATAGATTACATTTATATTATTATAGAATATAAACTATATAAATTTATATTTATATAAATATAATATATAAAATATATTATAATTATATATAAGATAACTAATAAATTAATAAATCTATATATAATTATATATAATATATAATTTATATAAATATAAATTAGATAATATATTTATATTATATTCTATATTCATATTATTATATTCTATATTTATATTAATATTACATTATTTATATACTTACTTCCTCCCTTCCCTTCATACTTTTTTGGGAAGGGGGAGGTAAGGGTTTCCTTCTTTCAGCTCACTTGCCAATAACATCTTAATGTGACTTACTTTTTGTTGGGTTGCTTTCTTCTAGGCAGATGCACTGAGGAGGGGAGCAGAGGAAAAGGGAGCTGTAGAAAGGCAGGTTCCCTTCAACTCTGTCCCTCCTGCAATCACCAAGGATGGAGTAATAATTCTCTCCGCCAATGCAAATGTCCAGGCTCAAAACCATGGGCTACATTCAAGAAAAACCTTGTTTATTTTTATTGTCTAGGGCTGACCCTGAAAGGAAGGAGATCTTTAATTCACCTTCCCAATCTAGGTGAGGGCTATCTCCATCCTTGATACTTTTGGAACTATTTTTTTTTTCTTTTTGGAGGGGGAAAGGCAGGGCAATTGGGGTTAAGTGACTTGCCCAAGGTCACACAGCTAGTAAGTGTGTCAAGTGTCTGACGCTGGATTTGAACTCAGGTCCTCTTGATTCCAAGCCTGGTGCTGTATACACTGTGCCATCTAGCTGCCCCTACTTTTGGAACTATTGACTATGAAAATATCTTCGGAATTTGGGAGGGGAGGCAATGTTGATAGAGATATCAGACTGATCCTCTTCCTTCCTTCCCTCCATTTCCCCCTGAAAAAAATATGGAGTGGATTTCAGATTCTATAGAGAATATATTCAGTTGACAGCATCCTAGGAGTCTCTCTCTCTGTGTAGTTCTATACATGGTGACCTTTATTCGTGGTTAAGAGCCTGTTGCCTCCATCCCTTGTGAGGTATGCCCTACAGTACAACCATTCACTCTGTGGAGTAGTTGGTATGAGGTAAATTGTGTGATGCTACTGCTAACCAGAAACATTGACTCTAGTTTGACTCCCGGGAGTGTAAACTGCCTGATTTTATTTCTGACTTTGGATCCCCAGTGCCTGGCACAAAAATGGTGCTTAATAAATGCTTGCTTGATTGAATCTGGTTTTAGCCAGATCTGGAGGCCTCTTGCTGAGTCCCTTCTACTCTGGCTTTTCTCAGCCAGTCACCAAGAATTTATTGTTTACTCTGTGCCAAGGACTTCGCTAAGTTCTGTGGATACAGAGAAAGGTAAAACATGGTCCCTCATGTTCAAATGGGGAAGACAATATGTTAATAAATATGAATGTATAAGTTAGGGACAGACTTGATGGAAGATAATTTCAGGAGGAAGGCTCTAGTGGGAGGGAAGGGGAAGGGCACCAGGAAAACTCTCCTGTAGAGGGAGAAACATGAACTGAGTCTTGAAGGAAGCCAAAAGAGGCAGCTTTCTCTGTTGAGCTATTAGACTGAGTCTATATAAGGGGTAAATAGTTCCAAAGTCAACTTGAGTTACTTGTTGAGTGAAATCTTTCCTTCTTCATAACAACTTGTGTCTAGTATGGTGCCCCTCACTCCAGGAGTGTGTGTGTGTGTGTGTGTGTGTGTGTGTGTGTGTACGCGTGGTGGTTTTGTTTCTTTTTCAATTCCTGAATAATATCTAACTCCTCTGGGAGTTATGGGGGGGGGGCAGAGAGACCAATTATGTCATTAGGCCACTATAGCTACAATTTGCTTTTTCCTGTGTGTGTATGTGTGTGTGTGTGTATACATACACACACAACAACCCATATAACAGAGTTTTATTGGTGTTTATCTTTCCCCTTATCATTGTTAATTTTCACTTACTCCTTCCCACCCCTAATAAAACCCCACCTTTCTTGTAAAATAAGTGGGATTAACTTGGGCATTCTCTTTTTGTTACCTTTCCCTCACCTTTCAAAAAATAGCCTCCCAAATACATAATTGTTCATAAGAGTCTGAAAGGGAATTAATTGCCCCACTGTTACTATTGAATTTACTAAGAAATATTACCCTAGCTGTAATAGCCTAGACCTAGGCCAGACTAGGCCCTGGATAAAGCTTTCAGTGTGGGCTTGGGCACCTGTTGGGTTAAGGCAGAGAAGAGTCATGCCCTGTAGATCTGGCAGCTTTTGGTTGGGGTGGATGACAAATTGGTTAGCTGTAATACAAGAGCATGGGAAAGTCTGATGGGTCCTGATGGGTGGTTCTCCCAGAGAGGATAATATCCTGACCCCAGATGAGGCCCAACTGAAAACTTATCCAAACTATAATCCTTTCTTTCTCCCCTTCAAAATCATTACTTTAAATACAACTAACTCAGGGTGGCTAGGTGGCATAGTGAATAGAGCACTGGCCCTGGAGTCAGGAGGACCTGAGTTCAAATCTGGCCTCAGACACTAAACACAAAACAAATTAGCCATGTGTCCTTGGACAAGTCACTTAACCCCAAATGCTGTACCTTCCCCCCTCCAAAAAAAAATACAACTAACTGGTGGTCTTAAGGAAGTTTAGCAGAGTGGAGAGACTGATGACTTGGGGTCAAGAAGACCTTCCTCTGACATTTACTAGCTGTGTGTTTATGGGCAAGGCAGCTTCAGTTTTTCATCTGTTCAATGGGGATGATGATAATGGTAGAACCTATCTCACAGGGCTGTTGTGACTCAAATGAGAGGGGGTGTGCTACAGTAGAAAGTGTGATGGATTTGGCATAGAGGAGGACCTGTGTTCACATCCTGGCTGTGTCATTTTGCTGTGTAAGCACAGGCAAGTCCCTTTGTCTCCCTGGGCCTCAGTTTCCTCATCTGTGAAATGAGGGGGTTGAACTAGTTGGCCTTTAACATCCCCTTTAGCTCTCACTCTATTATTCTATGTGTATAAAGAACTATGGAAACGTCAATGATTGCTATTATGTAACTTGAATCATTCCAAAAGAATACACACAAATAAAGGATCCTGACTATGGCGATAGCATCCCTTGAAACCTACCAGTGTCAGAAGGAACTTCAGGTGTAAATGAAGACCCATCCAAGAAGCTGTTGTGAGAGGAATTAGCAGAAACACAGAATTGGCCAGGAAGCTCACACCCCTACAACTTGTACTTTGCAGAGTTTGCTGGGCACTAGAAGAAAGCTCTATAGAGAGTGGAAGACCTAAGAGCCTTGGGCAAAATCACCCTAGGAAGAGCTGATTGTTTCCCATGATTATCTCCCCTTACTTCATTTGTATGTAGTAGTCTACAATTCATCTCCCTGTTAGACAGTGGGTTCCTTGATAGCAGGGGCTGTTTTTGCCTATGTATCCCTAGTGCATAGCACAATGCCTAGCATACAGTAGCTGCTTAATGAAAGCTTGTCAATTGGTTGTGAATATCTGTGAAACACTAGTTCATTCTCTTGGAAGGGTCCTTCTCTTCCTGTCCTGTCCTCCTTTCAAAATACTTCCACAGAAGACCAGTGTCCACAGGAGTTTTAGAGACTTTATTTATGTATAAACAATTTAAACACTTTGCCATAAATTATCTTTGCCTGTCTCTAGTCTTTGCTTAGCAGCAAATTAAAATTAATATAAAAACTCAATGAACAATTCATACATGTATATTACAAAAAAAGTTCTTGTACCAAAGTTCTTATTAGACTTATTTTTTTTTCTTTCCTCGTGGTGACTTGTCATGTGATTGTCTCAGTTTCTGGACCAAACAAACACACTAATAATTTTAAATCTGAAACAGTGATTGTGCCTTGCGGCTCATGTATGTACAGGGTGATCTGAAGTGGTGCCCGTTAGCAAAAGAGTGATACGATGCCCACACCTCTACTGGAACTGATACCAACAAACTACAGAATCTAAACAGACTACACCCTGTCACTGTGTATAACTGTCCACAATGGAATCTTCAAAGACAACAGAGTATGAAATTATCTGTAGTGATTATAGCCACCATTTTGAATTGAACTTTACACTCTGCCCTCCTCGAATAAATCGATTCAGGTCGGACTTAGGTAGGATCTAAGTACAAGTGCAGGACATTACTATTTCTCTCTTTGATTCTTGATGTTAATTTCTTGGATTTTTTTTTCTTTTTTTTTCCTTAAAGAGTAATTCCAGTGCTCACTCTTTCACCTCTTTCCCCCCCCACCCCAGTTGCTACACACAAATCACCCCAAAAGTCATGTTTTAAATGCACCTGTATTTTGCTTAAACGAAAACTTCTGGAGTTAGTCTGCTTTCATCAAACAAGCAGTCTGAATTGTTTTCCTCAGCTGGTCTGGTGAAGCTGGCCCTCATGGATGTTTCCAAGTTGCTCACGTGTGAATGGAGTGAGGTAATAGAATATGAGGCCTTCTTTTTTTTCATTTGTTTGTTTTATTTTTTTGTTTGTTTTGTTTTGTTTTTGTTTTCCTTGTGAAATTTGTGTTTCTTTTCTTTAGACCCAGAACAAGTGGGTAATATCTTAGGGGAACTTGGAACATTTTTTTTCCCGGTGAGTTTTCAGTTAGGCTTTTAGTCTACTTGAGGATGTGGAACGTCTCCCTTGGACAGTAGCATCTGAACTCAAAAAATGAGCTTTTTTTTTCCTTTTTGCCACTTATTATCCCAAAGCAGCTCAGCCTAGTGCCCCTGGTTAGGTCTTCATCTCCTTAGGAGAGGAGATAACAGTTACGCCTACTAAGCCATCCAGACAAGGAATGGCAGCAAGCAGATCATTTTGTTACCTCTTTCCCATTTCATTCTGTCTTAAAAACTGGATGTTGCTGCTACTGTCCGCAAGCTCTGGGTATTGCTCCACGGGAAGGACATAGTATCCCTCATAACCTTGCACCCTTCCTGTGCTCAGGAGCTGCTGCTTCTCTCCGTCAGTCCATAAGCGGCTGCCCTCCCTCCCTTCCCGGGCTTTCTGCTGTTCCTTGGCCCATGCTGCCCCTAGGGCCCTCTGCCTCGCCTGGTCCAGGACTCGGGCTTTCTCTTCGTCAAGTGTGTCTGGGGTGAGGCCATAGCGAATGTTAAGCAGGAGCGTTCGGTACTGGAACTCAATGTTTGTGAACCTTCGAGTCCTCCCGTTGACCAGCAAGGTGGGCTGCGACATGGTCACATTTACCCCACTGTCCAGCACCTTCCGCCCACTCGTCATGGCAAGGGTGACCAGGTCACTGTCAGAGGAGCCAATTTTCACGAAATAGTGCGTGTCCTTCCCCTCTATGCTGTAGTGCATCTTGTCTAGGTAATATGCATTGTTCAGCACAGAGGCCACCTTCCGACTATCTTCGCTGGCGATGCTGGACACTCCAGTCACCACCCGTCCTTCCTTGATGGCGAACATGATCCCTTTCCCAATGATGGGTGTGGTAGTGGCAAACCAGTGGCCAGCTTTCTCTCGGATGCTGGCATGGAGCCGTTTGGAGATGACCTGCCCCTCTAGGGCCATGAATGCCTGATTATGCCTCTCAGTCGTCTGCTGGACTCCCGTAATGAGCTGGAGGCAAAAGAAAAACCAGAAGGATGAGAAGGTTGGCCTTAGCTCATTAAAAGACAACAAAAGGTATGCTTTTGCTTCTTTCTGGGCCCCCCTCCCCTTCCCTGCTGATACAGAACTAACATAACCCTGTGAGCTTAACATCTCCAAAAGTAAGGCTGGGCCACCAAGGGGCTTGTGGAGCATGCAAGGTCACTGACTCTATGCTGAGGGGCAGATAGTCCAGATTACTATGTAACTAATTAAGAAGCAAAGTGAGGAAGGTGTGCCACCTTTCTATAGACCTGCACATCAACAGATGGCCCTAAGACTTTTCTTCGAGGTTGGGGAAAGGATAGCTATTCATTAGTGCTTTCTTTGGCAGTTGTCTAGTACTGCTCTGACAAAAAGCATCCTGACCTGAAGGGGTGAGTTTGTTTGGATTCAGTGGTTCCAGCTGTGGGCCTTGCTGCCTTCCAAGCAGGTGGACTAGGGCTGGTCCCTGGACAATGTCCAAAACTGCCCATTCTTTATTATCTTATGATGTGCTGAATAAGAAATTAGTGCTTACTTTGCTCACCTGGGCCACATGACCAAGGAGAAAGCTCTTAGCTGGGAGTTAGGAGATGAGTTCTAGTTTTCATCTTTACCACTGACTTTTACATGGCATGTTATCTTTAATATCTCAGTCTCCCCATTTGTAAAATATAATCTCCCTAAGTTGCTGTGACAGGGACTAGGAAATGGGAAATTAGTGTCTTTTGAAATGTACAGTGCTCATACAAATAAAAAAAAAGTCTTATTAATTCAAAGAATGGTTCCTCACATGGCAGGAATCATCATGGGGATGTCTTATCCTGGGTGACCAGGAGACTCTAGGTTGTCTCTTTGCAGTAACTTTAACTTGACTGATTTACTGAAACAGCTGTAACATTTCATATTTTTATAATGTTGAGTTGTTGTTGAGTTGTTTCAGTTATGCCCAACTCTTGGTTGACCCCACCATTTGGGGTTTTCTTGGCAAAGATACTGGAGTGGTTTGTCATTTCCTTCTCTAGCTCATATTACAGATGAGGAAACTGGGTTAAGTGACTTGCCCACAGTCACACTGCTAGTAAGTATCTGAGGCTGGATTTGAACTCAGGAAGATGAGTCTTCCTGACTCCAGGCCTGGAGCTCTATCCTTGTTCCCACCAAGCTGTCCCATAATGCTGAGTACTGACTGTCAATAAAGAGGAGGGAACTTGATGCAAGGAAGGAGGTTCCTAGCAATTAGAACTTTTCTTAAGTTAAATGTGCTGCCTTGGAAGGTATTAGGTCTGCCTGTATTGGAATTATTTGGGTAGAGTAGTAGATGGCCACTTGTCACATATAGGACCACAGATCTAGGACTGGAAGAGATCTTGGAGGCTATCTAGTGTAATCCTCTCCTTTTACAGAAGAGGAAACTGAGGCTCAGAGAGGTAATGACTTTCCCAAGGTCATATAGGTGAATATTAAAACCAGTATTTGAACTCAGGTCCTCTGACTCCAGTCAGTAGGTTTTCCTTCACCTAAGACAATTCATGTTCAGATATGGGTTAAATTGGCTGGTCTCCAAGGTCCCTTCCAATTCTAAGATTCTCTGTGAACTACCTTTTTGAATAGTGACAGAGTCCCACCCACTTCAGTGAACTATGGGCTACTTAACTTCCAAATCAAAACTGACAACTCTCTGGCCCTCACTGCATGAACCAACCACAAATGATCTTAAAAAACTCAATCTGTATAAAATTTTAATCATAAAACACTGAGGTTTTATGTGGGGCATAAAAATGTTCCTTTAATGGGACAGAAACTGCAAACCATGGTTTTATTACTCCCCATAAAAGCCAAAAGGGTTATGATCTTATAGGAAGAACAGATGGTAAGTTACCTCCAGATTTCCCTGTGCCACTGTTAATCAAGTAGCAACTCAAGGGTACAGACAGAACAGGTAACGATACTGCAATTAAGGTAATAATTGAGGTTGGGTAGAAAGATGGTTTGTACCCAACAGGTGATGATGTTGACATTTGTTTCCCTGGGAATCCAACACTGTTTAGCGGGCCATTTCTATCCCACTATGATGTTACACTCCTCCATGGATGTGTGCTCATCCCCATGTAATTCTGTTTACAATATAGAATGCCAATAATAATTTGGATGCTTAGCTGGGATGTCAGCTTACCTGTCCAGTTTCACTAGCTTGACTTTCTGACAGTTCATAAGGTGGAGGCACAAAGTACATTTTAGCTCTTGGGAAACCAGGAATGATATTGCTTAGCTGAAACCCAAACATCACAAGCCAGCTTTTCACATCTGCAATGAAAAATAAAGAAGAGTCAGGAAAATAGGCCACTTGGGCATCAGCCATGGAGCGTGGTGAGACACCACTTGGGATATAACAGAGAGTCTATACTACAAGTCCAGAGAGGAAACAAAGCAAGCATGTGTCAAGTTCTCCCTAGTCCATTAATCCAATGTATTCTTACACAGGTGCCAAAAAGTAATATGTTTGTATCTTTGACAAATGTGTCAGGAAGTATACACATTATTAGTAGGATTTCTGACAGCTTAAGGAAAATCAGATTGCCTTTGAAACTGTCTAAAGAGGTCTTTCCCTTCCTGTTTCTCCCTCTCTTAAAGCCATAACTAGGAAGTTTTGAATCTGGGGCCAAGTATCATTATCAATCAACCAGATGGCATTTATTAAGTGCCTACCATATTCCAGCCACTGTGCTAGGTGATGGCAACACAGACAAAAACACATTCAATAGTCTTGCCCTCAAGGGGCTTCTATTCTATTACAATGCAAGGAGAATAAAGCACGGTGTCGTTGGTAATGATGGTAGAGGAGTGTGTGACACTATCTCCTGAAAGATATACAGAATCCAAGAGAGTGGCACTGTGCCACTTTGTGGCTACAGGATAGAGGATGGAACATGGTGGGCAGAACCTTGTTTGCTATCTTGTAGTTTCCTATTTTTCCTAATTATTCATGCTAAGTAGGTGTTAAGCTCTGATGTTCCCATGTCCTTATGTGCAGTCAATACCCTTCTAAATTCATGCCTAGAGCAAAGCCCTACTCACTTCATCCTAGTTACAGTCATCAATCTCTGCTTCCCCCCCCCCCCCCATCTCCTCCTCCCTCCTGACTCAAATTCACTTGTTAATAATGCTAAATGTGATTTCCCTTCCGGAAGAGGACAGTTCAGTGACTACTAACTTTGCCAGTGACACCTCAGGTCACTGACCTTATTTTTCTTAAGCAGTCAGTGTGGTTGGTTTTTGAGTCTGACCAGATCACAATCTGGAGTCACTATCTCCTCCATTTGGCAGAAGGCACCTCTTCAGCAGTATTGCTGACACACAGATCCCCTCCTCATTTTGAATGTAATTGGTGTTACACTTTAACAGTCTCCCTAAACAATCTGTTGAGGAGGGAGTCATTTAAGTCTAAGCAAGAGAATGGAGCTCATTGTAATAGCTCATCATCCCCCTTTTCTAATGTTCTTCACAGCATGTGATCACACAGTTAGAGAAGTTAGCTTTCTTTCAGAAAATGCTGTCACAAAGCATCCTCAGGTGTTAAGTGTAAATATGGGAAGGAGATAATGTGAGAAGAAGGTTATGCCTTTCTTCTCACTTATGAAAATTAAACTACAAAATCCAACTTCTCCCCTCCCCCCCTTAAGTGAAAGCGTTCTTGGGATTTGTAAGCTTGAAGAACCACCAGGGGGCCACTGAGAGGGAGATTCCATGAGTCCCAAGTACTGGGGCTCATTACTGCTTTCAACTACTTTCAAGTGGGTCTCATGGGTAGCTTCCTTAACTAGCGTTTCATTTGTGAATTGGCATTTGAGAAAATAGCATCATCTAGCCGGATACAATAAAATCTGTTAGGCTAAGGTATTACCCAGCAAGCCTCAGAAACTTGGAATAGGGTCTGGGGACACCCATGAATTCTTCCACCAGGTCTAAAATCAGTGGCTTCCCCCAGGCTCAGGAGCCCCAGTCATATTCACTTTTATCTTCCTTCCCTCAATCAGCAGCTGCCTCCTGGGGGGCTAGAGGGAGAGGGTGGAGCCAGCTTGCACTGCTTTCTTTAGAGAAACAAGCCCTTTTCTCACTTAGGAACTGCCACTCACGAAGATAGCGCTGTTCTTAAATTGTAAGGGTTCCTTTAATTATGGGAGAGAGTAGGTTTTGTTATTAGAGTTTCTCCTGACTGCATCTTAATTACCTCTTCTTTGTAAATTGTTAGCAACGAGTTCAACTACTTTGCCATCCTCCTAAGTGGTAAATTAGCACTAACTGATATGAGGGTAAAAGTTTTACCAAAACACAATCCATACAGATTGATTTAGCGCTCTTTCCCCTCCTTTTCTGCAGGTGTTCTCCCAATTCTAACGTGATTTTGGACACGGAACATTTTTTTTGTGCTACTGGTCCTTCTTCCCTCACTCAACAAACAATAGGCTTCTTTCTGAATAATATTCTTTAGAAGCTAATGATTATGGAATGTGGTTGAATTTAGTTCACTATGACTTGCTTCCCCTTGACTGAGGTGCTTGCTGGAAGAACAGAAGATGAGAAGCTACCATTTTGCTTTCAGAATAGTTCATGTTTATGACACTTTCAAGAGCCAACAAGAAAACAGAGGGCCCAGTCAGGTTTACTACACTGACTGCATGTGTTTATTTGGGACTTGGCATCAGCAGGTGTCTATTCACTTTCATGCAGCATAGACTATGGAAATACCCTTTGTCTAGCTCTGGCTCATTCATTCCCAAGTATCCAGAGCCAAACCTGATTCTGTGGCTTTGAGAAGCCACTGGTGGCCAATGATAAGCACTGTCTGTTTTCCACTTCATTTTCTATGAAAACTTGGAGCCTTTCCACTCTGAAATGCCTTTTCCTCTATTGTCTTACTTGTCAATGGTAAATACACCAAAAACTGATGTCAACAGTGCTATCAGTGTTCTTCCTGGCATATATGGAAAAGGATATTATTTAAAAAGGTCTCCTCATGATGTGAAACCTCCCTCAAACTCTACTAGGACAACAACTCCCTAGTGGCTGCTTCCTTGATTAAGGCAGAGGTGGTTCTCACCTGTCACGTAGTTTTTCAAATCCAGCTCGTTGCTGAGAGGGTTGTTGCTTTTGAACATATAGAGGTTGAAGGGGGCTGGTTCCTTGCCAATGTTTCTCCACATGGTATAATCAGGGGAGGTCCAACGTCCTGCCAGTACATCATAGTCTCTCTGAGTGAAGTGGACCAACTTGGTTAGGGGATCATAGAGTCCCCCATGGAAGCCAATGACTAATTGAAAGTCAGGGTTAGAGTCATAGTAAATCTCCCCATAGGCTGTATACTGCAGCTGTTTGATCATAAGACCATTTATGCTGAAAACTGCCAGGGGAGTTCCAGTGTTGTCCGATGCTACGTAGTACTCCTCTCCACTGCTGCTCTCCATGGCAAAGAGATGGCCTTGGAGGTCATAGTAAAGGGAAGTGATCTCTGAGTTGGAATGGTTGTACACATGAGTCATCCGGGTTGGATTGTGGAGGTCAGAATAGAAATATTGCAAATGGTGCCCAAGGTTAGTCTTGCAGGAGGCTCGCCGCCCCACTCCATCATAACGGTACTGGACACTCCACCCACTGGCCTTGTTGTAGGCTCTTGTCAAGAGACCCTTAGAGTTGTACTCGAAGATATCTGAACCTCTCTGGCAGAGGTAGCCATCATCATCTATCTTGTACTGTATGTCACCTAGACGTGTGATCCTATCCCGGAGGTCAAAGCGTAAGGGTATGATCCGGACACTGTTCCCAGGATTCAACAGGTGAAGGTTTCCATTAAGGTCATAGCTATAGCGCCAGGTTGGTCTGTCATTGACTGCCACACTCTGGAGCTGTCCATCCCCATCATAGTCATAAGTGTATTTGGTAGTATTGGCATAAGGCCCCAGTTTCAGCTCCCTCTTGGTCACTCTTCCCATGCTGTCATATTGGACTGTCATCCAGTACATGAGGGACCTGAACATTTCATACTGGACTTCCTTAATTCTCCCATGGGTATCAAAATGTTTGCTAAGCGTCATGACCGCGGTCGTGATGATCTGATTGATGTCATAGTAGATGACTCCAAATTTGCCAAAGTGCTCTACTTTGCCAGAGATCTCATCATAGCGGTAGAGATCCACTGGAAGAGGAGTCTCACTTATGACGGGTTTGATGCTTGCAATCCGAAAGCTGTTGTCATGATAGGTATAGTCAAACCTTGCATTGACCATGCCTTCCTCTGAGAATCTGTAAATCTGTTTGTCAACAAGAGGGCCAATTTTCCTGTATCGAATGGTGCAGGAGAACCCACCACTCTGGAGGTTCACCATCTTCAGAACTCCAGTTGTCTCATCGTAACCAAAGGTGACTGCTGTGCTGTCATAGACTATTTCGGACAGCTTGGACAGCTTCCCATATTTGTAGAACACTTGTCGTCCAGTCCCCAGAAAGGATGTCTTTAGAATGCGGCCATCATCGCTGTAATCAAAGATGACTGAAGCATTGCTCTCTGGAGGATTATAAATGTTCCTGATGTAGCCAATGGAGGTGTGAGTGGACATGCTGTGCCGGGCAACACTGGGCATGGTGACAGCATGGAGACGGTCAGAGGCATCATATTCAAATATGTACTGCCTCTGGCTCTGCATCAGGAGGACCATGGACTGGAGGAAAAGCAGGGGAGAGAACAGAAGGGGATGTTGGAGTTAAATAGGAAAATGGAAAGGAAACAATGTAGAATTTACAGCAAAACTCATAAAATATTGACACTCTCCAATGAGCAATCTCCTTCTCTCTGCCTCAGGGATAAGTACAGAGCCTCAGTCACTTACATGCCATATCACTGGGACAATGGAAAGAGCACCAGACTTAGGATCAAATGACTTGAGTTCAAATCCAAGCTCTGTTACCGCTTGGACCTTAGATAAGACACTTAATGTCCCTGGGTCCCAATTTTCTCATTTATAAAATAGAAGGACTGGACTAGATCAGAGGTGCCAAACTCCATCTTGGCTGCAAAACTCTGGAATGAAGTTTAAATTAGATGAAAATGGGAAATTGGGAATTTGGTAATTGGGAAATGTTTAACAAAATAAATAAAAATACAATACAACACAGATAATGTTAATTTAAAGTTTTCTAAGTCAGCATGTAGCCCATAGGGATCTGTGTTCCTATTTGAGTTTGACACTACTAGACCTCTAAGGACTCCTGCAGTTTCAAATCTATGAGCCCTATGTCACAGTCGGATTTTTAGTAGAGAGGAAACCTTCTGAAAAACATTTCATCCACAAAGACCCACAAATCCCCACTGAAGAACAGCAGAGCTTAAATATAACACTACTAGTTAGCATTTATATAGCACTTCAAAGTTTACAAATAACTTTCTGTTACCTTATTTAAGCCTCACAACCACCTTGTGAGTTTTCCCATCTTTACAGAGTAGGAAACTGAATCTGAGAAAGGTCAAGTGACTTGCCCAGGGTCACACAGCTAGTAAGAGTCTGAGGCAGGACTTTATTTTAGGTCTTTCTGACTCCCAGCCCAGTGCTCTAGCCAAGGTGCTGCCTTAGGTGCCTTCATGGTCTCTGCTGTACTCCACACTAACAGTACTTTGGTCCTCAGCTGTCCCCTCTTTGACCCTACACAGGATGCTGCTTGAAACTATTAACCACTCATCAGGTAATGTGGTTGTTTGTATATGTATCACATACCTCTCCTAGATATAAGTTCCATGAGGGCAGACAGCCTGTCTTATCTAAACTGTGTCTCCTCAAGTGCCAAGCACAGCGCACAACAGAAACATAATGAATATCTTTTGAAGTATCTCAGGCCCAGGGATTCTGGAAAGGACTTTCACAGGTAATAAAGCCCATAGTTTTGTCCTTGAGATATTTCCTAGGGCCTTTCTAGGGTCTCAGGATCTAGCTCCCTTCGTCTGGATTTCACTGTAGCATTATCTCCATCACCATTCATGGAGGGCCATAGCTCTAGGACTATATTGGTGATGGCAGCTCCTTCCTCCTCCAGCTTGTGCCACTCATAGGAGAGAGAGATCGAGTGAAGAACTGAAGACAGGCAGGGAGGGAGTCAATGTGATGCTGTAACTCAAACTACAGGTCAATGAGAATCAGAAAACAACTAGGATCATCTTCAACAGCCTCAAAATGTGATCTAAGGAGATCTCCTCTCCCTACTGTTCCCACTAGTGAGAGAAGTATCTGACTCCACCTAAACCAGGAAAGTTGGACACATGCATGGAGAGAGCCCAGAGGAAGCTAAAGACAGTAACCAAAGAGGAAATGTGCAGCGGCTGGGGCTTGAGTTTTAGACAAACTTTTCTATTCTGATAGCTTAATTTAGGAGCAGGCAGAAATGAATCACTGCATTTCCAATTCATAAGTAATGATTAGATGAGAGCTCTCTTGCCAGTGGGGTGATTCGGCCCGATTTTTGCAGCACATTTTTTAGAATAAAATCAGACAATCCATCCTTCCTGCCATTACCAAGAAGCCTAATGCTTTTTTATGGAAATAGTGCTGAGCCACGAATAACACATTCCTTCAAATTTGCTGGGGGAGGGCGGAGAACCTTCATCTATTTGGTGCAAAGAGTTTTTTGAGATTTCAGATCTTCTTTTTTACCAGAAAGCCCAGAATGAACATGTAATGGCATTATTTCACCAAGCCTCCCATCATCTCACAGAAAGGCAGAGAAAGTTCACCTACTTTGTCAAGGTAGGAGTAGCTCCACACTTTGCCATCAGAAAACATTCGAGAGATGATCCGGCCTTGTTTGTCTATGTCTGTCCTTTCGCTCATAGCCCCACGTTGGAGGCCTGCCAGCCTGCCATTGAAGAAGTAGGAGACATTGACGGCAGCTAGCCCACTGCTGGGAAGCCAGAGAAAGGGGCGTCCCACTTGGTCATAAATGATCCTTAGGGTAAACTTTCGATGGTCATCATAGATCTTCTCTGTCCGGATGTTCCGGTCATAGTCAATGGAGAGGAGGTTTCTTCCATGGACCTAAAAAAACACAAGGGGCCTGTTCAGCATTTCAGGAAAAAAAAAGATGCCCAGTTAAGTTAACATGAGGTTATGCCAAGTATATGGCTGGGGTGGCCATGGGAGACAGAGTAGCTGTGTGCCGAGTTTAAGTCTAATGCTCTTTGCCCTTCATAGTTGATAATAGATTACTTATAAAGTCCTAATGAAAGGCTCCCTGGAAGAGGTGTGACTTGGGCAAGGCCTTAAATTATGAGTAGAATGTTAGGAGGATAAAGACAGTGGGCCAAATGTGTGTGAAGGAAGGAGCATGTTGTATTCTCAGTTTGGCTGAAGGTCAATATCTGTAATGGAAAATACACAATGAAGAAGGTCCCAACTTGATAAAATTGTTGTTCATTTGTCTCAGTCATGTCTGATTCTTCATGATCCCATTTGGGGTTTTTTTGGCAAAGATACTGGAGTGGTTTGCCATTTCCTTCTCCAGCTCATTTTACAGATGAGGAAACTGAGGCAAACAGGGTTAAGTGATTTTCCTAGTGTCACACAGCTAGTAAGTATCTGAGACCAGATTTGAACTCTGGAAGATAAGTCTTCCTGACTCTAGGCCCAACACTCTATGATGCCACCTAGCTGTCCAACTGATAAAGTAACAGGTATAAAAATGGGTGAGCAAAGGATTTTAGGGATTTGTCCCATAGATAATTTTAAGAGTTCCTGAGGATTTTGGAATCCAATAATTTAATAATGTAATTTTTGTGGATATGTGTATCCACACTGAAACTACCATTTCCAGAGCTGATTAACAAGTTGGGGTTAGGCTATTTCTTCTTAAAAGTGTAACTTGGTGAAAACTGTTTCACTTTTGTTCTAAACGAGTGTGGAAAACTTAGGAAGATCCTTCAATATGCTGGCTCATTTGTTCTGTATTCTGGGTCATGGCCACTCAAGTGTCCAGCAGGGATTTCATAAAGACATTATGAATGCTGCCAAAGGCAGACAACAACGCTGTCACCTAGCAATCACTGAGCCATTGAATTGCCCCCATCACTTCTTATTTTCTTCCCCTTCCTTGATTCATCTCTAGGAAAATTAGGGGGTTGGCTAGATGATCTTCAAAGTCCCTTCTACTTTTAATATTCTGTGATTCTGCTCTCTTCCTTCTTTTATCTCTCCTCTATTTTCTCCCCACCTCACTTTTCTTTCCTAGCCCCACCAATGGTATCCACATAAAGTGTTTATAGCCCTACTGAGGTCACTCAAGACTGAAGAGATACCTTGACCCCACATGCACTCACACCAGAGAATAACAAGTATGGACAGTTACAGCTAATGAATTTTAGATTTGTGATTTTCAAAACCAAAATTGGTCATCAGGAATGGCATTTCCTCTGAGCCATGGTACTTTCTAATTTGGTTTTTAATTGTGAATTTTCAGTGAAGAATGCCCAGTGCTTCTGATAATAATGAAATAAGATAAATTCAGTGCTAGATGAGCCAAGGAGTGTGGGCCAGTGCTGTAATCTAATAAAGCCTCTTAAATAATTTAATTGTGAGTGTGCCATTAATAAAGTGGAAGTCTTTAAGTCAGATAGCCTTTGATGGCAGTGACGACCAAAAGAAGTGTTCAGCAGTTCCTGGGAATGTGTTCTTCAAACTTATAGTTTGCGGGAGCTTTGATTTAGCAACATTTTCTCTTATCTCGATTTAAATTGCCCATCAAACAATATTTAAATTAACCTTGAGGCTTCCTGGAGAACATAAAAGTTATTTTGAATTATTTTCCCTGCCATGATCAGCACAATTCCCCCCCTATCTTGCTCGGTAGGAATCCAGTGGTAGAGAAACCAATTTTTAAATTAATACAATTTTGTGTTTGTAAGGAAGTCATTATTTTTAATTATCGGGTATTTTCCTCATCCTGGCTTCCCTAGTTAATAAAACTCAGCTGTTTAGCACTGTTTTTATTTCTGCAGTGGGCTAACTTTGGGAAACAGCTCCCCCTGTGGAATTTCCCCCAGAATGTTTTTCTCTAGCAGAGGTCGTTGCTGGTGCCTAAAGTGTTCATAAAGAACCCAAGGAAAGGAAACGTGGTACTTCGGAATGGTCCTCCTGGGTTCCTAGCTGGTGGCTCTGATTCTGCTCTGAGGGGTAATGACAGGGGTTGATGAGTTGAGGCAGCCCAAAAGAAAGAAAAAATGAAGAGTGTGATTTTTATAAAAGATGAGACAAGAAGAAAGAATTGGAACAGCAGCAGGAGAGAATACAGTTAGACCTAAAGAGGAAATCCTCTTTGGCTATGGGGCTGATTAAAAGCAGGAACATTTTACCACAGTGAGGTTAGGCTTGATGATCCCCACAAACAAGATCATTTGGGTTTTGTTCTTAGTCTAAACATTTGCTTTTCACCAGAAATAAAATGGACAACATGGACTCTTCTGTTTCCTTCTGGCTCTGGGATTCTTTTCAAAAACTAGCTATCCCACTAACACCTATCCAACATGATTAAAAACCACATTGTGACCAGCATTTGTTCAAACAAAGCAACTCACTACAGAATCCATATCTAGCTTAGAAAGACCTTCAAGGGTCAGGTTGTTTATCCCCTTGTCACTAGGCAAGAGAACATCTATTCCAGAGACAGGTGGGTATCCATACTATTTTCTGAGTTGTCCTGCTATTTATAAACTATCATAGCCGGGAAGCAAACCCTGGACCCAGTGTGGCAGGTAGGGATCTGAGAAAATAGAACTTTTATACATTCCCTGTGTATGACAAAAAGCTGGCCTCCTATGACAGCTCCGCAGGAGATCAGATGTGTTTGTACACATGGGAGCACGCCTACCACACACACACACACACACAAAACTCAGACTAGGAAATGTCCTGTCTGGTTCCTATGTTCCTGTGATTTGCAAAGTAAGTAAAAGTAACACTCCAGAGTATAATTGCAGTGTCATATTAATTATATGGAAACCAAAACAAAATTACTAACTCCCACTTCTCCTTGGAATACTAATAACACTAATACCAATATCATGACGGAAGATTATCTTGGAAGCAATTTTTCTTTTGTTCTGCTACCTACACATGTATCTGTTTCTTACCTCTGCAGTCTTTATGTAAATTACAATCAGGAAGACAGCTCCAGGAGGCTGGTTATCTGCTTTCTTTCAGAGAAAATCAGACTTCTCACAACACATTTTTTTTTTTTTGTAGAAAAAGGGCAGATGTTTTAAGCCTTAGAAAGGGTCTGTGTTAATTCCCACTTTGAAAGCATTTGAAAAAAGCCCTTCTAACCAAAAATCCTTGCCCAGGTCCCCTGGACAGGTGTACTGCATAGTGGTTATACATTCAAAGGATGATTAGCTTACATTTCATAACAAGGTGTGTCTTTGAAACCAAAGTGGCTGGTATTTCTCAAGCACCATTGACCAGAAAGTCCACAGTGCTTGGACATCAGCCTCAAGATGCACAAGATGTAGATTTAGTTTCTGCAGTGCTATGGCTCTGTGTGTGTTGAAAGGCTAGGGGATGGGAATGAAGGTAGGTGGTAGGAGGTAGGAAAAGGGGAGGATAGAAGAGGTGGAGAATACTTTTTTGAAATGAAATTATTTGAGAAATTTTCAGGATGTGAAATGCAGTTACATACATTGGGGATGGGTGGGGATGTTGGAGCTAACATACCAATTTAAAAAAAATGAATAATTTTTTATTCATTTAAATTTTTTTCATTCAAAATAACAATTTATTATCTGCCAGGGTCATGGCCCCTCCATCTAACACATCTGTTGACCATCCCAAGTGGCGATATATTTCTCAGTTAAAAGGATGTGGTTGAGGGGGAATGAATGAAAAATCACTTATTAAGCACTTATGTGCCAGGCACTGTGTTCAGTGCAGGGAAGAGTTGTTTAGTCATGTCTAATTTTTCATGACCCCACTAGGGGTTTCTTGGCAAAGATACTGGAGTGGTTTGCCACTTCCTTTTCCAGCTAATTTTACAGATGAGGAGACTGAGGCAAACAGGGTTAATTGACTTGCCCAGGTTTACAAAGCTAGTAAATGTCTGAGGCCAAATTTGAATTCAGGTCTTCCTAACTCTAGGATCAGGACTCTATCCACTGATACCTAGCTTCACCCTAGCGAAGAGTAGAGTCTGTCAGTTGCCTTGATTCTCATTTACTGAAAACTATCATTACTTTGTCTTCTCTTGCATAGGCTTGATCAAAAGCTTAATATCATGTTTTGACCTGTTGGAGTCATCAGGAGCTTGAGGGTCTTGAGGAAGGAGGGGAGGTTGTGTTGGATATGTCTTTTACAGTTACTGCTGGGTTGATACAGTAGAAAGACGATTGGTTTTGAAATCAGAAGATCTTGTATGAGTCCCAGCTTTTACAATAACTTCGTGTCCCTGAACAAGCTGTCTAACTTGTCTGAGTGACAATTTCCTCATATGTAAAAATGGGAATAATGAAACTTTCTACACCTCCTTCACTCGCTTTTGAAAGTACTTTGTAAACTTGAAGAAAAACAGAAATGAAATTTGTTATTACTGGTAAGAGGCATCAGTTAGGGGCTAGAAGCCCTGTTCCAATGATAGTACTCTCATTTGTTATCAGTGTTTTTCTTTAGCTTTCCTGATATCCTCCAGGGTATTGGGAGGAGGAATTTATTAATTGCTTGATTACCTGGTTCCATTTTTCTACTTTTCTCTTTTTATTCCCCTGTTCTAAAAAGAAGAGTTGATACACAAAATCTCTGAACTTGTCTCAATAAATCTTTAGCTGGAAGTGCTTTTTGGTACCTTCTTCCACACACACGTAAACCAGGATGGGCACAAAGACAAGTATGCACACACCCCTACCCAAGCACGTCCTCAAGATGATTTTCCTACCAGATTAGGAGCAATACAATTGGACAAGAGTGATAACAGGCTAATCTTTAAATTGGTCATCTAGAAATCCCTTTTAGGTTAAAATTTCTGCATCCCTCAACTGGAACATAAGAAAGGACTGTGTATATGTGTGGGGAGGGTGGGGTGATGAGGAATGATAAGGAACCAATTTAGACACTAACCATCCTGGACATAAGATTTGTTTCTTCTAGGTGAGTCTGGATACCTGTGACCCTTTTCTTCCTCAGACTTTTGATTTCATTGTTGAAGGGAACTGTCGGTGTAGAAACCCCCTTCACTAATGAAGACTGGCAACTAATTTATAACTTACAGTCAAAGGGACTTGCCTGAAGCAATGAGAAGTTAAGGAATGTGTTCATGGTCTGAGAGCCAGAATATGTCAGAGGCAGACCCTGAATACGAGTCTTCCTGACTGGCCTTCTATTCACGGTGCCAACTACCTCTCTGTGACACAAATCCAGCATATTCTATCCAACTAAGGAACTACAAACCGTTTTGTCATGTCCTCTTGAAGTTTTGGAAAAAAAAAAAAAGGCTCCTGATCCTATCATCTATGTCACAGTCTCCATCCTGTCCCCTCCCAACCTTTTTTTTTTTGTTCCCCAGCATTTCTAGGAGTTGCTTTTATTCCATTCACTAAACAGTTTACAAAGCTGAATTAAAATAAATGAGATGCAAATAAATTCCATGCTTTCTCCCTCATTTTCAAATTACATTTTCAGTCCACTCAACCTGTTATAATCTCATAGTGATTTTCATTTAAGAGAGCTAAATGGATATGTGATTATTGTTACAGGAACTAACACCAGACAATTAAATGTTGAGGTGTTGATAGATAAAGCTGTGTTTTGATTTGCATAAACATGATGCCAGCAAATCTAACCCTGGCAGGAATTCAGTTATAAGACTTGTGCGCCTAACTTCAGCTAATTACCACAAGTACCACTATTAAGTTTTTAATATTCAGAATTGGGATTATAGCCATTTTATTTTAGGGCCACATTTATCTTTATTTTGAAAACTCAGTCAAAATGCATAGCTGATTTATCAGAGAAAAGAAGCGATTACTACTTATAATCAACTTCTACAGTGCAGCGTATCAAAAATCAATTACACAGCCCTGAAATCCAGTCATTAAGGATTTAGCTGCTAATCTCATTCCATTTTTGTCTTTCGTGAGATACGGCAGCTTGCAACTCTGCAGATACCGATGGAGGAAGGAAAACATGGGAGTCTGCTGATAACCTAATGTTGAGAATTAGACATTCAGTAGACAAAAGGAGAATCTTAATATGGAGCAGCCTGGCTCCTCTTGTGGTCATGATAGTCAGGAAATGTTATTCCAAATAAAATGGCAAGAGGGACAATCTATTTCTGTGATATGCTGCTACTTGCAAGGATCTCAAAGCACCTAGATTAGACCTGCTACAGATTACCCCAGAACAAAGCAGTTGCTATCTGTATAATCCCTTCTGAAGGAAGATAACCTAACTTACTGACATTTAGTTCAGGCATGATCTCCATATCTAGCCAAAGTGGCCTACTTTTTGTTCACCATACATGAGATTTCATCCCTGATTCTGCCATTTTGTATTTCCCCCATGCCTAGAAAGTTCTCCCTTTCTCATCTTGGCCTCTGGGAATCGGTGGTTCCATTTGAGGCTTGCCTCAAAGGTCAACTCTGGCCAAACCCTTTCCTAATCATATTGGTTGTTAGTGCTTTCACTTCCCCATCCCCTGATCACTTTGTATTACCTGGTATATATCATGTACTTTCTCATCTATAAGTATGCTATGAAGGAGGCTTGAATTCTGAACCAATTTTCAGCCTATTCATTATATACCATATTACCTCTTCTAAAGTTATATGGTCTGAGGGCTACGAAGGCCTAAGTTTGTGGAACACTGTGTGGTATTATGATGGCCTGGATGTTTCCCTGGCTAGCTATAGGACAAGTGTGTCCCTATCTCCTCCAAGAAATCTAGGGATCATGGACCCTCTGGTGCAATGTTATGAATAAGAACTACTTACCCGAAGTTTCCTCCCAAAGACAGTAACTTTGCCTTTAATCTGCTCTTTTCTTAGGCGCCACTCAATGGAGTTTAAGCCATTCTCCATGGGCAGTGAAATGTTGCAACGCCCAATGGTGGGTGTGATGGTGCCTGCCAGGACATGGGGCTCGCTATGGAAGCTGACCGCCATTCCATTGGCATACATCACTCTCAGGGTGCCATTGTTGCAGAGCTGGTAGCTGTTCCGAACTTGATCTGGAAAAATGCAATTGGGAATGAGGGGAATGAAGAGATAAATTATCTACTCTATTAGTCATAAGGAGAACAAATCACCTATTTTTATAGGTTTCCATGGTACTTTGCAGCTGTCAGATGAAGACTGCCTGCAATTAGCACTCATACAGTGTTAAGGTGAACAGAAAAGATGCTACTGATCTGTGTAAAGAACAACACTATTAATATGTGGTGCTCCCAAAATAATTATGCCACGATGTTTTCCTTTCATTGGTTGAAAGCTATTAATAGAAAATTTAAATATATAATGATGTCTTTTACCCACACAATTTATGTCAATCAGACTCCTAATTTAAAAAAAAATTTAGCTAAAGAGAAAGAATGAAAGGGAAACGACTTTCCCCTTTATCCCTTCACTACCCTTTCTTGTACTCTTCACCTGTGAAGCTGTTAGGGAGACCTCAAGACAGATACACTCTAGGTAGTGAGCCCTCAGGAATAGGGAGAATTCTTTTCTGAAAGATGACAGAAAGCGAACTTCCCTCCTTTCCTTCAGCCTCTGCTGAAGTCTCTGCTTCTAGTGAGTATTCTATGAAGGAGGCTTGAATTCTGAACCAAGAAGATGGAAGGAAAAGATAGGTAGCAGTGGGGGTTGGTAAGGCCTGATTAATTTTCCTGAATGGAATGTGTACTAGCCAATCAGGTTTCTGACCTTTTCCTTGATCGATAAGTCACAAGAATAAAAGTCAGGTCAGAAACTCTTTTTACGGATAAGTTGCTCCCTGATTATCCAAGAAAAAGAACCCAGCTGGGTCAGCCAATGAGAAGTCAGTTTTTCCAGGCACCCGGTAGCATGCAGCTGTCACTCCTGCATCTATAGTCATCACGCAGAAGGACAGAATCTACATCATTAATCATTTGGCGGAGCAGAAATAAAGTCATTGGAACAGGATGTGTCGTGGGATAATAGTCTATAAATGTCACCATTTATCTATCGGGAGGACACTTTTATCCTCTGACAACGTGCTAGCCCACTGACATTATCTCTTAATTAAAAGAAAAATTAATCTGCACAATTCCTTTTCTCTGTAGCCCCTGCATTTGTCGTATGCTGTGTCTAACAACAACAACCACAATATGGTCTGTGGACAGTTAATAGGCTTGATCTGTGGTGGGGGATTGCTATAGGTCTCTGATCCCAAGGCAATCATGCCAGCAAGTAATCACCCACAAAAAGACATCAGAAGAAGCTTGAAAGAAATTAGTCAGTAGGCCTAAAAGAACAAATAAGCTTCATCTCCCTCCTTTCTATGGTCATTTTGGGACACAGCGGTGGTTAGTGCTGATGGTGGTGATGGGGAGGAGATAGGTATAAGGTTTCAGTTTATTATGTTGATATTTCCAAATATTCAGATGTTGTGCATAATGTGTTTAGAATATTCAGAGAGTGAAAAGACTTTTCTGTCCATCATTTAGGGGGCTGGCATTTAGTTGACAAAGAATTCAATATATGTTCTGTTGAGATTCAAAGAACAATAGAACAGGGAGGGTTTTCTAGATCTCTGGTGTCTCTTCTGTGTCTGATAGCTCTTTATCTCTGGGTCTTTCTAGAGAGGCTGAGATGTAGGGGGTGAATATCCTACAGGGCTCCTACCTTGAACCACGGTGTATGAGGCTTCCACAGAGGACAGGTTGGTGATGACGGTGACATCATCATCACGGTTGGAGTTCTCGATGTCTATGGTGATTGACTTCTCCATTTCCCTGTGTAGACTGGTCACTACTCCTGTTGGGCGTGTCACGTTCGTCAGGCGGCCTTCGTGGTCATAGCTGACAGACAAAAGAAAAGCCACACCCACTGAAAGAAGTCACCAAGGGCTAAAGGCATCTGTCCTTCCAGCATTTTACAACACAATGATACCAGGGGTAACAGAGTGTTAAAAGTGGAAGACTGAGTGAGGGGGGTGGGGACACAGAGATGGGAAAGGCTCAGAGTGAAGGTCTTGAAGATAGCTCTTGATTCCTAAACAGATTCCAGTTCATATTCCTCAATTTGCTTGATCTTACTACAAAAATCAAAGGAGGATAATTGCTTTATGGGGGCAAGAAGACCCTGGCTCATAACCCTGATGAGAGCGCCAGGCTCTCAGTCTTTGAGTAAGCCTGTAGCTGGCATGTGAACACAGCTGATGCATGCTTCTGGGCCCTTATCTCCCTTGTACTGCCTTACTTTGCCTTCCCTTGGCATTTCTGTAAGCTCTGTCCTGGCCTCTTGCATACCTGCTTAAATCACTGTCTGCTTCACCTGTCTGTCTTCTTTTTACCACTAAATTATAAATTCCTAGAGAGAGGAAGCTGTGTCTTTTGATATCTGTGTCTTTCATATCCCTTTAACATGAAGGTTATAATATATGTGCTAGATGTAGAGTTGTTTTTTTTTTTTTTGCTTTTTGGAAGGGGTAGAGCAGGACAGTTGGGGTTAAGTGACTTGCCCAGGGTCAGACGGTTAGTAAGTGTTAAGTGTCTGAGGCTGGATTTGAATTCAGGTCCTCCTGATTTCAGGGCTAGTGCTCTATTCACTGTGCCACCTAGCCACCCCCTGATATTCATTTTTAATGTGATATTGTGTGTGTGTGTGTGTGTGTGTGTGTGTGTGTGTGTTTTGGAGGTTGGTGAGTAGGATACAGGTTAAGGTAGAAGGAGGGGAACAAGGGAGTTAGGGAAAGAATGTCACTGACCCGAGGTCTTGAATCCCCTAGGATGGATCTGTTTGGAGAAAAGAACTGCTATGTAGTGATGGTGCCGTCTCAAGATTGCCATTTTTACTTTTTTTTCCAGCCCTGCCCCTCACCTTTCTGGGCTCCCTACACTAATCTCAACCTCTCACTTCAGTGGAAGGACTCTATTTAGGCTTGAAAGCTCAGGGCACAGCACAGAGGAATAAAGACTCTTCTTCACATGTAGGATCTCTGCCATCCAGGCTGGATTCTCCAGGGTGCCATATGCTGCTCTACTTAGTTGGTCTGCTGGATATTAGGGAGGTTAGGATTCTGATTTTTAGCTAGGTCAATTCACTGTGCCTTCTTCTATCTCCTCCTCCTCACTTTCACCACCTTAAAGAGTTCAATGGTCAGTAGTGAGGAAAGTTTTACATTCTCACAAAATATCTGGCTTAAAATAAAACTACCCCAAATGTAGACTGACATTAGCTGGGGCCTGAGGCAAAATTTTGAGAAAGGGCTTTTTTTTTTCTGTTTTCCATTGGTTGTTAAATAATAGCTGACATTCATGCGATGCTTGAAAGTTTGCAAAATTCTTTCCATATTATCTAATCCTCACAATAACCCCATGAGGTAGGTGCTATTGTGCCCATTTTACAGATGGGGAAACTGAGTATGAGAGCAGCTGAGTGACTTGTGCAGGGATGCACCCAGCTAGTAAGCATCTGTTCTTGGGTCTTTGATGGAGAAGGCTCTCTTTCTGTGGACCCCTTCAGATATTCAGAATAGGAGTTATATTCTTGGAACTCAGGCAAAATAATCCATTCAAATGAAAATTTATGAAGCAACCATGTGTGAGGTGCAGTGGGCAATACAAAAGAGATAAGAGGCACATTCCCTGCCCTCATTGATCAGAGATTTAGAGTTGGAAGGAAGCTTAGGATTCATGATTGAACTCCCTCATTTGTGTCCCACAAATGAGGGAGTTCAATCATGAATCCTTTAGGTGAATAAAAGCCTAGGCGGATAAAATGACTTGACCAAGGTTACACATAAGGGGTAGAGCTGAGATTCAAAACCATTATCTTCATAATCTTTTTTTTTTTGCCTTTTTTTGGGAGGGCAATTGGGGTAAGTGACTTGCCCAAGGTCACACAGCTAGTTTCTGTGTTAAGTGTCTGAGGCCAGATTTGAACTCAGGTCCTCCTGACTCCAGGACCCGTGCTCTATTCACTGTGTCACCTAGCCACCCCAAAACCATCATCTTCAACTCAAAACTTAATCATTCTTTTTGTTGTGCAATCTTATTGTGAAATAGGGATCTGGAGACAGATTCTCAGGTACTGCTGTGTTCCCGAGATTGGCTGCAGAAACTAGGGAGATCGTCCGGGGGGAAAGGAAGAAACAAGAAATATCTTCTTCGGCCAATGAAATAGCTTCAACTATTTGCAGTCCTCAGAATGGTTCTGTAGTGTAAACAGAGAATTCTCAATATCCCTCTACCTTTTTTTCCTCTTTCTATCAAATAGGACTATACATATAAGAATACATAGGCCCATGAAATGGAATCACACCACCAGATGAAAGAGACCAACCAGGCATTCTACTCCTCAAGATTCCATTAGGCACAGACTTAGGTCCTTCACAGTGACCTTTTCTCACCTCAGGTGTGCTGCTCTTGGTGGCAGGGCTTCTAAAAAACAATGCCTGCCCTCTCCAAAGAAGGCAGAGCTTCTTGCCTCACTCCTGTCTCTTCTTCCTCAGCATCCTGGCAACACAAACTGAATCTTTTGTTGGATTATCACCCAATTTCTTTTTCCCTGCCCTGGGCCCCTTTCTCTCTAAACAGACTTTTTTTTTGGTGAGCTCATCAACTCCCATGGATATCACTATCATCTCTACACAGGTAATTCCTAAAGTGATAGATCTATCCATAGTCTCTGTCCTTCAACTCCAATCCCACATTGTCAGATGTTTGGCCATCTCACTTGCATCTCAAATTCAACATGTTCAAAATTTCTTCCCAGGAGAACGTAAACTCCTTGAAGGCAAGGGACTGTCTCACATTTGTATTTGTAGCCCCAGAACATAGCACAGTGCCTGGAAGATAGTACTTTAAAAAAGTGCTTCTTGTTAACTGACTGATGAAGCCTTCATTTCCTCCCAATTTCCCTATTTTTGTTGAGGGTACCACTATTGTCCAAATGGGGGCAGCTAGGTGGTATAATGGATAGTGGAGTCAAGAAGCCCGAGTACAAATTTTGCCACAAATGCATAATAGCTGTGTGACCCTGGCCAAGTCACTTACCCTCTTTTTTCCTGTTTCCTCAACTGTAAAATGGACATAATATTAGCAACTACCTCACAACTACCCAGTATCAAATGAGATAATATATGTAATGTGCTTAGCACAATGCCTGGCACATAGTAAGAGCTATATAAATGCCATCATCATCATCATCATCATCATATGAGATGATGTTTGTAAAGCACTCTGCACAGTGCTTGGCAATTAGTATGTGTTTAATAAATGCTTGCTTTCCTTCTTTCTTCCCAAGTTGCCCAAGTCTATAACCTTATGATCACTCTTAACTCTTCCCTATTCCTCACTTCCCACATCTAATTGTTTCCACATTTTGTAGAATCTACCTTCATAACATCTTGTATTACTGTCTCCTTTCCGTTCACACAGCTACCAGCCTAATCAGCCTAGTTTGAACTCTCACCCCCTCCATCCTGGTAATAGCCTCTTGACTGATGTCCCAGGTTCTAGTTTTTCCCTTCTCCAATCCATATTATTCTTAGTTGCCTAAATAAGACAGGTCTGACCACAGAATATAATAGAAAAGTATTTATCAAATATTTACTATGTTCCAACCACTGTGTTGAACACTGGGGATACGAACAAAAAAAAGCAAGATAGCTTCTGCTTTCAAAGAGCTCACATTTTCTTTTTTGCTTTTTTGGAGGGGGGAAGGCAAGGCAACTAGGGTTAAGTGACTTGCCCAAGGTCACACAGCTAGTATGTGTTAAGTGTCTGAGGCCAGATTTGAACTCAGGTCCTCCTGACTCCAGGGCCAGTGCTCTATTTAGTTCACCACCTAGTCATCCATAAGAGTTTACATTCTAATTGGAGGAAATAACACATTAACAGCAGAGTTAATGGAAATTCAAACACTTGACTTTAAAGATGAGGAAATACTGATCCAGAGAAGTTATGTGCCCAAGGTCATACAGCTAGTTAAGAGCAGAGCCAAGACTAGAACCAGGTTTTCTGATAATCAGTGTTCATTCTACCACATAACCTCACCTCCCAAGCATGAGGAAAACTGACTTTGTCCTGTCAAGTGTAGCTTGACTGAATTGTAATTTTCATGACCACTTATATAACAACCAAAGGTCTTTGGCAGGCATAGAGAAATGTAACTTTGGAATGCTCTTGTCTTGGGCTAGTTATGAAAGAAATTAGTTAAGTAACTGATAGTACAAACAAGCATATAGTACCTGGGTGCCTAAAAATGAACCACCTGAGATTTTTGGCCCAAAATTATTTTTTATCTAATTAGTGTATATGTACCAGTAAGTCAGTAGGACCTGCCTCCCTGGCCACCAGAACATGACTGCTTCCAGGTATCATGACAAGAGGTTTAGATCAATTAGGAACTATAGTTAGAAAAAAAATCAGGTGGTCTACAGACCTACAGATTTCTGATCATATGGTTCACTACTGAAAACACTTGGACATCCCTGATATAGGAAGTACCTTTAACTTAAAAGACTTCACAAGACAGCTTGGTATAATGGAAAGGACTTCAGAGTGGCATCAGAAGGGATGAAATTGACTTCCAACTCTTCCAGTGACTAGTTGTGTGACACTAATTGTCTCTTTCTCTAGGTCTTAATTTCTTTCTTTGTAAAATTAGGGGGTTGAATTAGACCCAGGGGCTCTTACCCTGGGGCACAGGAACAAGGGGTACTTGGATAGATTTTAGGGGGAAAAACTGATTTCAACATAGATGCTTTCCCTGGTAATCCTATGTGTTTTACTTTAAGCATTTAAAAACATGATTCTGAGAGTGGTCCAGAGGCTTCACCTTCATACTGCTAAAGAGATTTATTACACAAAATAATGTTAAGAACTATTCTAAGGTCTCTTCTAGCTCTAGATTTTTTTTGAGGGGGGAAGGCAAGGAAATTGGGATTAAGTGACTTGCCTAAGGTCACACAACTAGTAACTGTCAAGTATCTGAAGTCAAATTTGAACTCAGATCCTCCTGACTCCAGGGCCGGTGCTCGATCCACTGTACCACCTAGCTTCCCCTAGCTCTAGCTAAGAACTATTTTCAAGCCTGCTAGAAGCATTATTTTTCCATAAACAATTAATGTGCTAAGTAGGAAGCATTATTATTTGCCAGTTAAACAAGTCCCTTGGAGGATCTTCCCCCCTACCTCCAAGAAATGTGGGCCATACTTTGTTAGCAAAATACATGTTTGTACATGTAATGAAAAGTAATAAAGCTACATTTCCTTAAAAATAGTCTATGAGTCAGACTGTTAAAAAATTCAAGCCACCCTCCTCCAGAACCTGGGAGCTTTTAACTGCATCAGGTAGGTCTACTAATTCTCTGTGAAATTCATTGGCTGTAGGTCAAAGCTTCCAGGAAAGCATGGTGAGAGATGCTAGGATAGGGGCTAAAATCGACATTCACAAATGGTGTCAGGACAAGGCATCTCAGTGACAGAGTCACAGGCATGGAAAGTGTGTTAGATTCACACTTCTCTGAAGGATGCCATGATGCTAATGATGCCGACATGCTGAGCTTTGCAGAGAGAATAGTGGGGCCTGTAAACCTGCCAAGTGAACAGTGAGCTGGGGAAACACATGTCTGCAAAACAGGAATCCACCAGCAGGTGGCGCTGGCTTCCTTCTTCATACTCCAAGCCTTTCTGCATTAAAAAAAATCTTTATCCCGCTAGACCAGTAATGAGTATTTCTGATGTTGGGTTCTTTTCATCATGTCTCCCTTTGCCTCTGTTTCCTTCTTTATCTCTAACTTAGCAAAATCTAGGAAACCTATGCAGAAAGGAGGAAAACTCTCCTATATCTTTGCAGTTAATAGTAACAATCACTGTCACCATAACCTACAATGCTGTTGGGCTAGCTGGAGGACTGGGTAGTTTTAGATTTTACTCCAAATCTAGAAGGTGATTTGGGATCGCACCATGAAAATTTCATCTATCTAGGATTGAACTAGTTAATACCTGCAGGATGCACTTGGATAGACAGCTCTAGGAGCTCAGGAAAGCAGCTCTTTGGCAAAACAAACAGTAAGACTATTAAGTATGAGATAATTGTTAGGGGAAATATGACTGACTCTCGCATCTTTTAATATACCTAGCACTTTATCTGTATTGATCTGCTTCTGCTAAAGAGGAAATTCAGAGTTTATCTACCTGCTTGTGCAATCAAGTGTGGTTCTGGACTATTGGCAAATTACAGGAGTCCCACTGGGGCCTTGCCTTTTAGGTTCTAATTTCCGCACCCATCACAAACATACATAATCAGCTGAGTTAATCAACACTTTATCTCCCATGTGCAGTGTATGTCCAATATCCTGAATTTTGAATGAAAAGGCTTGCAATGGGAATTTCAGTAGAAAACTGCGATATTGAGATTCACTCCATTCAAGAGACCCAGTCGGATAAATCAATAACTTTCTGCAGAGCACCCAGGTCAGAGGAGGAAACTACATCTCTCAAAACTGCAAGCTGAAACTCTAATGTTAGGAAGATACATGACAGGATAACTGGACCTTCCTAAGCTACTTGAAAGAATGAAAGATTTGATATTTTAGCACCTTGAAACAAGTTCTTACTTAGAAAGGATGGTATGTAGGATATTTGGAAGACACTTACTCATAGAAGGTTGTCCATCCAGTTTCATCACTCTTGGTGGCCAGGAGGCCTGTGTTTCCATCGTAGGTCATGAGTGCAAGCTCTAAGTTCTGGGTAGACACAACTTTCAAGCCACCATTGCCACCCACAGTAAGAGTGATGATCTGATTGTCAGGCATTAGCAGGTGGCGGGCCATACCATTGTTATCCCTGCGGATCTTCAAGGAATTACCATTGTTGTCAACCAGCTCGGTAACATCATTGTCAGCGCTGTAAGTGAAGTTGTATAAGTATTCTCCTGTCACCAGACTTTGGGTGTACTGGTGAATGCCATCTGCATTGAAAACATACAACTCTTGCTCTCCTGGAGATGCTGCCTCATACTGGTTGAAAGCATTCAGGACAGGCCTATTCTTGCTCACTGCCCTAATCCGAATATTTCCCAGATCAGCAATATAGATGGTTCCATCTGGGGCTACAGCTAGGGAAGATGGCGAATTCAAGATGGCGTCAGTAGCATAGGCTTCATCCCCAGAATAACAGTTGCAGTTGACGTCGTTTTTGCAATCACAGTCTGAGGCAGCACCAGCTAATAAGCAGATTTCCCCATTGGTGGTCACCTGACGCAGTCGGTTGATCTTCTTCTCATCTGTCTCAGTGATATAGAGAATACCGGTATGGGAAATAGCGATGGCACTAGCTGATTCCAGGGCAGAGTGAATGGCCAGTTTGCTGAGGGAGTAATCAATGCCTGGGACTTGGCAGTGCATGGGGCGGCCTGCAATGATGCTCACTTGATGGTTCTCCGTGATTCTCAGGATGACGTTGTTTTCCAGCACGTAGAGGGAGTTGTCCATTGGGTTGACAGCAAGATCAGTTGGCCATTCCAATCGAACCTGGAAAGTCATATCAAACACTGAGTTCAAGAACAGCTCACTGAATCAACTGATATTTTCCTATAGAAGATGCACAAAGAAGTGTGTGTGTGTGTGTGTGTGTGTGTGTGTGTGTGTGTGTGCATGCTCCTGCCTACGGGCTACAGAAAAGAGAAGAATGAGTTAGTCAAAGGTATTGCTCTAGAGTTCTGTGGTTTCATTATAACTGCACAAACTAATGGTATACACAATGGGATGAAATCATTTTAGATTAACAGGGAAATGTTGATTGACATATCACACTTGCAGTGCTATATTCTCAAACCTGCAGTGATGATGGAGAAGGGTAATTCTATAGTAATTTTTCCATCCTATAATCTGTTAGTGGTTATAGTAAGTCAGATGTACTTCAGTGTAGAATCGGGTCTTTCTTTCTGCAACATTCCCTACCATCTGCCATTCTGCTGCATGGCTGTGTAAATGAGGAAGGAACCCTACCTGGGCCACATCCATGCTGGAATCACAGCTCAGAGGACGGACAGCAGTCAGATCATTGGAGCCCAACAGTGTGGAGATGATTCCATTCTGGTCCACCTTCCGGATCATGGTAGCATCCACAAAGTACATGAGGCCATTCTTGTCCACTGCAATACCTGAACAAGAGAAGAATGATTTCACATGCCATGTCTGTTTCTGATAGAAGACTTTGGGAGTGGGGGAAGAGTGCTCTATAAATGATTCTCTGACAGTCCAACAGCTCCAATGGGGTGGACTCAGGCATCATTAAGCAAATAAACCCCTCACAAATTGTTCAATACACCTCCCTCCAGGATGGTCTCCCTGATTAGTTTCACCTAACTTTGTTCAGTCCTTCATTCTATGTAGCTCTCGTAACATGGGAAGGTAGGTGCCACGGTAGGCAGGAGACTGGATTTTGAGTCAGGAAAACCGTTCAAATCTTGCATTAGACCATGACTATATAAGTGACCCTAGCTGAGTCACTTAACCCCTTCTAGGCTCAGTTTCTTGACTTGTAAAATGGGGATAATAATAGTACTCGCCTTAGAGGCTTTTTGTGAGAATCAAGAGAGATATTATGTATAAAGCAATGAGTAAATTGTATACGTGCTATCTAAATGCCAGCTATTATTATTACACATAATTGTTTACACAACATTAGCTAATAGGTATACCATATTATGAAGTGCTTTATAAACCTTAAAATGCTACTATTGTTACTACGAATTTGTATTTGGCTTTGTGCCAAATGTTCTTAGTCTTTTTCTGTATGTATGTGTGTGGTCTCTTTTGCTAGAATGTAAATGCTCTCTTGTGTCTCCTGTATCTTTTGCTCTCCACCATAGGACTTAGACCCAGTATTCTGAATGCAGTGACTGATGACTATCTAATCAATACTTCAGAACTGTAACAGAATTTCTCAGCTTAGAATTTCTCTAGTGCTTTTTGCTCAATGACCTCAGGGCTCTGCACAAATATCAGTCCCATACCATTGTCACCACATCTGCATTACAAACACAGCATGCTATCATTTCTTCTGACTTTCTACACTACACAAAAGCAAAGAATATTCATCCAAAATAAAATTTTCTTTCCATTTGTACCACAAATGGATAAAGTTTACTTTAAATAGGTTGTTTTAAAAAACCCATCCATTTATACACAAAGCAATTAATTAAGTTAAATTATACCAGGGAAAGCAGTGATTTGACTACTGGACTTAATTTTATTCAGTCTAGATAATGAGGAAACTAAACTCATATCTTGCATGACTTTTCTTAAAACCTCTCTTTCTCCTTCCTCTCCCTCCCACCCCTTGGTCTCCTTTTTCTTTTCTTTTGTACCTCGAGGACTCATCAGCGTTGCATCCACAGCCTTTCCTCCATCTCCACAGCGGGCCTCATCAAAGGGCAAGCACTGCTCTCCAGTCCCTGCTACGACTTCTGAGTTCCCAGCAAGGTCCTTGGCTCCTGTCAGGGACTTGACGCGGTAAATCCTCCGACTGTTGGTATCTGACACATAGAGTGAGCCAGAGACAGGGTCCACTGCTAGGTAATACTTGTGGGCAGGATTATTGCTTTAATGGGAGAAACAAGAAGAGAACATGGAGCTGGCTAGCCAGAAGGAAAGCAAAGAAAAACATTCTATTGGTGGTTTTACCTTCTAGTGCCTTTCCACTTTAATGAACTCTAAAGATACTAATGCAGTAACTTAGTATTTTAACATAGTATGGCTCTAAGTGATTTCCAGTTGGACTTGTACTCCTCAATCTATCTTAGAACTCATCATTTCCCACCGAGCTAATGCGCTGTTACTTGATTTAGTTGGCAAGGAAAGAATTACTAGTTAGAAAAAGAAAATTTGCTTTATATAATAGTAACTCCTTATCGGTCAGCTAGTCATCTGCCCCACCCCAACCTTAGCATGACCTAAATTGGGATGAATTTCAGTGTGACAATGTTCCTCTCTCTTTCTCTCTGCCCCCCACACCCCCATGTCAGTATCTTTCCATTCTACAACTTTATAGCGTTAAGTTGTTGCTTGTCAGTACTGAGAGCTTGAAGTGTCTTGCTCAGTGTTAAAAAGCCTGTGTATGTCTGAGGTGGGATTCAACCATAGTCTTGGTTTTGAGGCCAATTTCTTCTTCACTAAACCACGGCTGCTTCTCATGGCAGTGCTTACTAATATTTCAAAATGTATGATTCCTCAAAGCCTTGAGTCAGCAGTACCATAAAAAAATGAGGCCATGTTGCTGCTCCCTTAACATGAAATACCTCATAGTCCTTCTCTTGACTTGTCCTCAAACCTTTCTGTGGTCTTAAAATGACGATCATTCCCTTGGTATGGATGGGAATAATATTGATATTTAAGGTGAGGAATATGGATATACTGATGAGACTGTGCAGTTTTTGGTTCTTTGCTACTGGAGGCCTCCTTCACTCATAGAAGGTATAAAACCTTCTCTGAATGAGTGATTGGAGTAAATACAAGTAAACTGGAGGCTGACTGTTAAATTTTCAATGAGAACATTTCTGCTACAATTCAGGGTTTGATTTATTGTTTTGTTGACTGTCTAGACTAAAGAAAGTGTCAGTAATGTAGATTAAATTTGAAGTGTGTGGTGGGTACACCCTGCCACCTACCTCCCCCAGAGTGCAACATTAACATTTATCAGTGTGCCTCTGGATGGAGAAGCTCTCTCTTTACCATGACCCTGACATTTCCATGTAACCAAAATTGGAACATGGTTATACTTGTCATTTGATGATCCAAGAAGATCTATATTTCCCGGTCCTAATGCTAATGTCTTTCCCTTTCAGATTATTTTCATCTATTCTATATGAGCCTTCTTATTTAAATGTTGTCTCCCTCAATAGGAGACAGGCTTCTTGAGAACAGGACTGTTTTTGCCTTTCTTTTAAAATCTAGATCTTGGCACAATCCCTGGTACATAGTAGGTACTTAATAAATGCTTATTAATTGACTATTTTACTACTAAGTAGCTGAAAAGCCTTGGGAAACTCAATGAGCTTCTTTGGGTCCTCTTTTCCTCACATGGAAAGTGAGGGTAAGGCTTCCTTAGCTTTAGAATGACATGATGTTACAATTTCCTGTAATATGCAGACACAAAGATATCTTCCTGATATGGATATTGTTCTCACTTTGGCTATTATAAGGACCCTTCCTCAGGACCCAACAAGCAAGTTCATTCTGATCAGCTCTTCTGCCAATATTCTGGAATAAATTTTGGTTTTGTGCAGATAAAAGCATCATAAAGATGAAATTGCCTCATACCATGTCAGAATTCTTTAATTACATAAGGTTTGGGAGTTGTTTTGTGCAGGGGAGGTAGAAGAACATTTTAGAGGAAGAAGAGAAAATGGAGGATTTTAACAATGGTGCTCCCTAGTCAGTAAGTTGGTGAAACTATGATTAAAAACAATAATGTTTAGATTCTTCAATGATTTAAAAAACAACTCTAAAACAAATCCTGAAGACTATTTTAAGGAACAGTCTGTGAATTGTGAATTGAGAATGTCTTCAATCATAGTCTCTTCTCAGGTTGCTATTAAGACATATAATTGCACTGGAAACCAAGGTCTTTAGGAAGCCCTTGCCTAGATAACTAGTTGTAAAGACTAGAAGTACTTCTGTTCATTTTTTTATAAAGTCACTGGAGAATTTAAATGTGTAGAAAACAAATTAGGAAAGAAAACGGGGGAAAAAACTCCACGATATTTCTTAATTAGACTGTGCACTCTCGCTGAAGGAACAGTAACTAGAGTGATCAGCAGAAAGATCATGGCACATATACAGCTGCGCCTGTCTGGGAGGTGGATAATTGATTCTGGACTTTCTAGGGAGCCTGATTCTACAAAGTTTCAAAAAAACAAAAACAAAAAACAAGAAACTTCCATAAAAAAACCTTCTAGTATGGAATGCAGGGAGGAGAGAACACAAGTTTTATCCATGGCCAGGGGAGTATTCCTTCTTAGCTCAATGGCATTGGATTCCTAGCCTACCTTGCCTCTCCAACCCCCAAGAGGGTATTTCCTACTTTATTCACTTAAGGCTTAGCTCAAGTACTCTGCATGAATTCTTTTCAGATCCTTCCAGCTGCTCCTTTCCTCTCTCCCAAAACGACTGTGTACTTAATTTCTATTTATTTTGTACATACTCAAAGATGTACTTCTTGTCTCCCTATCAACTGTAAGCCCTTTGAGGGTAAGGGCTATTTAATTTTGTCTTTGTAACCCCAGGGCTTAGCACATTTCCTGGCATATAAGAAGAGTTTAACAAGTACTTGATAATATATTAATATCCAATTATTTTGAGAAAGGTTGTTGGTGTTGAAGTCAATCATGAAGAACTGGTCTTATAACCATTACTTAGAAATGAGATAGCAAAAGAGGGGACTGGCCTAAAACATCTGTGACCCTTATGTTCTGGTCCTTTGTACTGCTTGTCCATATTCTCTCTCTCCCCCTCCTTCTTTCCTCTCTAATGGTAAACTCTCAATAGTTTTTCTAATGAGGAATTGAGAAAGCATGGGTAAATTCTTCATTGAGGTGAGCCAACAGCCCCATAAGATTTGTAAAGGTAGTGCCTGTGGGAGATGCATAAGTTAGAACTATTCCCTATTTAAAAAACCTCAGGATAGGACCAGGAAGGACCATGGACACAACAGCCAAAGGGGGATGCTGGGTGGGGAGGGGGGATCTTCTTATGAGTGTTATCTTTTGCTCTCAAACTCCAGGCTTTTTCAACTTCAGTTGTAGGAACTAGTTCAGGAGCCTATTGGAAAAGGTCTTTCACATGTGTTTGTTTTCTCCAGTGTCTGTGATGAGGTTACATGATTTAATCTTCTTGATCCCCAGATATCACTGTCTCTGCCACTCCTACTCTGACCAATTACTCAAAGGAGCAAATAGATTATTTCCTCAAATCCACTGTCACACATTTCTATTTGAGAAAAAAGTACATTTCACTCACATGTATTGATGGAAGTTATTTTGATCAATTACTATCCACCTCCCAATTAAAAAAAAAAGCCAATTTCTTTTCCTTCCAGCAAGATGATTCTTCCACATCAGTGTTGCCTTTTGTATACCATATGGGCAAATTTTGAATCATGTCTTTAGGTCTATATGCCATGAACTATTTGGGCAAAAGAGTTTGGGGTATCTTCACCTCTTGTTCAAAATGGATTCTGAGATCTATGTAAATTACTAGTCCATCCAGCAGTTGGATCCATTCTGACTAGCAGATTGCCAATTAACTTAGTTTAAAAAAAAATGACCATAAATCTAGGAAAAAAATTCATTAATGAGTTGAAAATGAGTTTTTGACCCATTTCCAGTTCATTAAAGCTTTTGTGAACCCTGTCCAGCATTTACAAAAGACAGAAGTTTGCCTCAACTATTTAGCCCAATTATGGGCCGCATCGAGCAGTGCCTAGATAGAAGTTCACTGAGGGTTCATTACCCTATACTTGCATCTCCCAGGAATTCTAATTACTGTCAGCTTATTTGGTTGCTTTTTTGACTGCATTTCATAATTGCTAAAGCTTATCATATCCACAACACACAATTAGCACATAAAAGAACTATATTTTATACATAAAAATATACATTGCACAACAAGCACAACACAAAAGCAAACATAAACCATATTAAATTAAATATGGGAAAGAGTTCTTGGTCTTACCTATGTTTAAACTCTTTATTTCTTTATAGAAAGAAAACAGAAGGAAAAAAGAACAAACAGTTAGCTGAGGAATTTATGGCAAAGCAAATATAACATTTTAGTTTCTTTTACAAGGGGCCCCCAAAGAAGCATCATTCCCACCCCTCTCCCCCAACTACAATTCTAGTTTTAATTTAGGGAGTTGTTTCATCTGATGCTTGGACAGCTGCTTTGCAAAACTTCGCAGGGTCTTAGCCAGAGTACCCTGGCTGTGGTAGCATCAGGTGAAAATGTCATTTTGGCTTTGGGGTAGGGTCACGATCATTTTATAGAGGACTTCTGCTCACACCCCAACTCAAAGATAGCAAATATTTTAGAGAATTCTGTGAGAATAGCTCTATTTTCCCTCTTCTTCCCTCTGACCCCATACCTACCCATATTCTCTCTCTCCCTCCCTCTCTCCTCTCTAATAGTAAATTCTCAATAGTTTGTTCTAATGAGGAATTGAGAAAGCATGGATAAAGGACTCTCTCAGTGAATGGTAAATTTTAAATAGCCCTCTCTGTCACAACCAAATGGCTTCACCCTTCTCTCTCAGCAAATCTCTTTGCATAATTACCAGAAAAGTAGCAAAGGCATCTGCTTTTCTCCTCTCTCTGTCCAAGTCTGTATTTTGGCAGATTTAGGGCTGAAAGGCAGGCAGGTGAAGAAGCATGGGGCCTGTGTACTTCCCAGATGGGGTCTTCAAGCCCCTGGGTGTGAGAACAGGCTGTCTCTGAGACACCTCCTTCATAAGAAAGAGGTAGCAAGAATCTTTTGCTCACTGTTTCCCTCCCCTGGGAGAGTAAAGAAGGCTCTTGGCGGCAAGGTTGCTATGATTCCTGCCTAGGGTGCTGTTTAGGCCCCAGTCTAGGGCCATCATTAATGGTAGGTTTGCACAGGGATTACATTTTTGCTATTTTATTCCAAAGTGTTAGTTTAAAAAAAAGTTAATTAAATGATGCCAATAACTCCTGAGCTCTGACTGACATAGCACAATTTAAGATTCATTCTGCAAACCGTGCGGTGTCACAGTGGCAGCTGGGAATTCTCATGTCTATCTTATATTGCTTAATGAAAGTGAAATGTTATCTGCCACCAGTACAGTAATATTTGGCTCTTAATTATTGCAATATCAATTCTCCTCTTTAGTCAAGATTTTGTGCAAGACTTGAAGGGATTTGGGCTTGCAGTCCTGACCTACTTCTTTCCCAAGAATGTTGGCTCCAAGTTGATTAATATAATGTCTATGATGGGGGAAGAAAGAGTTTCTGATGGGGTCAAGGGCAGATCAAGGGAGAGGGTTATGCTAGCCATACCCAGGGAAGAAATACCCCTCTCCTTAAATCATCAGGCAGTAGGGGTTATTTCTTAGAAGTGCTCATCTAAGATGGGAAGAAAACAAGATTTAAGTGGAAGGAAAGAATAATAGACATTAGAAGTTCCTCTTATCCCTGTCTTCTGTCAGAACACCTCTGTAGATTTTCTAGACTTCAAAAGTAACTAGCTGTATGATTATGGGTGAGTTTCTTCTCTCTGAACATCAGTTTCTTCACCTGTGAACAGGAGGACAATACTAATCGTCAAGTAGAGAATCATCTACTAGAGAATACTGTGGGGATAGCTCTAACTCTTTATAACTCCTTCACAGAGTTACATCAAGGAAAGTGCTTTGTCATCCTTAACGTCCTAAATGTGAGCTGTTTTCTGTTTTTGAGGGGCAAGGTAGTATGAATAGCAGAAACAGCGCTAATCTCATGATTAGAAGAAGTGAATTTGAATTCTAGCCCTTCTCTTTCATTCTCTCTACCTTTGCAACTTTGGGCAGGGACAGCTAATGTTACAAATGCTTTCCATGCATCATTTCAATTAATCTTTGAAATAGTCCTAAGAAGTAGGAGCTATTTGTTCTTTCCGTACTATAGATGAAGAAGGTGACATGCCCAGGCTCACACTGGTAATAAGTTCCTGAGTTGGGATTTGAACTCAGATTTCTTCCCGAATCTAAGTTTTGCACTTTATGCATTAACACACACTGCTATTCTAGTGAGCTCCTCTCCTGGGGCTCAATTTCTTCATTTGTAAAATAAGGGGAGAGGCTTAGATGACCTCAAAGATGCCTTTTAGGTCTAAATTCTATGGTCCTATGAAGCCATGGAGATTCAATGTGTCAGCAGTGGGGTCTTTTATAGGGTTAAGTCATGGTAAAATTGTGAAACTGGCAAATTTTGGATTTTCTGCCTATGTTTTTCCTGGAGTCTTTTTCTTTCCCTACTTTATTACTTTCTCCCTACCTGATACCCAAAGCTCTCAAGCTGACCCATCACCTGTCACTCACAGAAAGTGATACATTTTCCCACACATCAGCTTACTTTACCTTTTCCAGTAGCATCTGCATCATAAAAGAAGAGGTCTAGTGAATTATCTCCAAAGAACAAATTGCCAATGGTTGAAGATCAATCAAGAAGCAGTGAAAGAAATATTTGGGCAGAAGGTCTGAGAACCACAGATTTTGAGTTGGAATGGCCTTAGAGGTCATCAAATCCAACTTTCTCATTTTCCACATGGGGAAACTGAGGACCAAAGAAGTTAAGTGCTCCATAGATGACAGGATCAGAGACCTTGAGCTGGAAGGGACCATAATGTCCATTGAGTCCAATGCCCTAATTTACAGATGAGGAGACTGAAGTCTAAGGAGGGTAATTGACTTGCCCAAGGTGGTTAGTAAGTAGCACCAGGATTCAACTTCAGGTTTTATGACTCTTTTTTTGTATCTCCAGAGCTTAGAATCTAGCACATAGTAAGGTATTTAATAAATGATGTTTGAATGATTTCTGCTGTACCGTGACTTACCCAAAATACTAAGTCTTGGCTATTAAATAGCAGAGATGAGATTCACACTCGGGTCCTTTGATCCTAAAATCATCATTCTTTCTCCTTTGCTACACTACTTCCTTGCTTCCCAGTGGCTCTCAAATCACACCCCCAGGCCTATCCTACCCCTCCCTTTATCTGATATTCTATAATAGTATATAGGACAACCATGGCCCTCAATCCTCTCTCTGTGCTGCCCTTTCCAGAGTCCCAAATTTCTGCCTCTGTAACCAGCCTCTGCCAGCACCAGCAGCAATACTGTAGCCAGGAGAGGTACATCTCCCATTTTACTTCATTATTGCCACCTTCATTTACAATAATGATTACAGAGATAATAATGTTTAGCATTTACACAGCAGTTTCTATTTTCAGAGCCTCTTAAAACCCTTCCAAGGCTCTCATCAGTCAGGAAGCTTAGATCAAGTACCTCTCCTGTCCCATCATCCCAGGCTGACCCAAACCTAATCTTATTCCCAATTCCCACCTTGCAGAGAAGAATAAAGCTCTAGTTACCTTTTTAGGATATAAGCTCCCTTGAGAGGAGTGCTGAGGTCAGTTCTATTTCTGTGCCGCGCCACGCACACAGTGGGAGCTTAATGAATATTAAAACTAAAGCAAGCACAATCGGGAGGCTATATTGGCTAGGTGAGTATTGCCGACCCTCTTCAGAGGGAAAGGTACTGAGATCTCTTTCCTATGGCCTTAGCAATCCACGTCACTCATACAAACCTTCCGGCTCTCCACCACCCTCCTACTCCACTGAGAAAAAAGTGGAGTTTCTTTTAGTCTAAATGACCTAGATGGATAAGCTAGTTCACTGGCTCACTGCCAATACTGTTTCACTTTGTGCTGTGTAGACTAGGCACAGGGCCCAAACCTTCCCTATGTGTCCTGCTCACAATCTCATGGTTGACTTAGCTCAGCTTCCCAGAATCTGAGCCAGTGAGCTCTCCCAGACCATCCTGGGTCATCCCTTCATCCTTCTCCTTCCCCCCTTCCCTATCCAACCATTCCCAAAGCATCCTTGCACTGAAGGAATTTATTTTTCTTTAGTTTTCACTTTGACATCAGGCAGAACCAATCCTTATTTAAAACTGGAAGGAGAAGTCTGTCTTTGGTGTCCCTTGTTCTTCATCTCCCCCCCACCAACTTTAAGAGCTCCTCATGCTCCCTTTCTCTTATTTCTCCATCCTCCCATCACCCATTATTCTTAGGCTGGTCCCTGGTTCCTAAATTTGGTAAATTAATTCACTCTACGGTGCTAGAGACTTAATATGCAATTCTTCCCCAAAGAAAACCATGCTCTGCTTTGAAGAAAGTCCTCAGGAGAGGACAATGAAAAACAAAAAGGCATTTCAGGTAGTAGGGGTGTGTACAGGTAATTTCCCCCTCCCCCTCCTACAGGACTACTTCCTGTTTTCCCTTCATACTATATAGATTGATCTGTATGTTAGGTCAGCCCTAGTAGCAGGAGGTATTTGATCTGTGATAACTCTTAGATAACAGTCTTTGCCTGTGTATATGCGGAGGGGCAGAGAGAAAGGCCAGGAGGTATCAGAGTGAGGGTAGGAGCATTTAAATAGGACCCCAAACCAGGCCTAGCTCATTCAACTCTGGGATGGGTAAGTGGAGGTAGGGAGAGAAGCTAACTCTCTCTGGAAATTCTCCAGCTGCCAACTCACAACCCAGCAAAGAAATAAGCAAGACATGCTTCTCCCTCCCTCCCTCCTTCACTGTTTTCTGTTTTTAAAGAGATGGGATTGACAGCCCTTTGTTTCCAGGCATGTAGTGGGAAGAAAGGAAGAACCAAACCACTGTTCTTATAAAAGCTTAACTCCTAATCGGCTCTGGGTACCTGGCTGCTGAAAACAAGAACAAGCCCAAGGACTGTTTAAAAAAAATTACACAGCTGTCGAAAGAAATCAGGACTCAAGCCCCCCTTCCCCCACCCTCATCACACAGCACTTGGTGTGTTTGAGAGAGAGCCCTGTCAGCTGTGGAGGTGGTGGCTGATATCATTCCTCAAAATCTAGGGACTAGAGTCTCTTGGATTTTGAAAGTGATTGACAGGAGTTAAGCCTTGAGGGGACCAGAAAAGGAAGGAGGTCTAGTTAATAGAGTCTTTACAGGATTGAGTTCAGTTCATCTGTGGGCCATTGGCAAGATAACTGGCTCTGAAGTTAGAGGACCTGGGTTCAGATGTCCCATCTGTTGCTTACTACCTGTTTGACCAACCTGGGCAAAGTCACTGGGTCTTAGCTTCATTTGAAAAAGGAAGGGATTGCATTAGAGGGCTTCTGAGGTGCCCTTCCAGATTTAGGTCTGTCATCATGTGATTCATGCAACATCTGAACAACAATAAATATCTTATAGGTGGGGAAAGAAGGTGTGGTCCTTGTAGGATCAAAAAAAAAAAGCAGCAAAACTCCAGCACTAACAACCAAATAAAGAGATGATGAAGGAAAGGATTTACAGAGAGTGTTGAATAGTTAGCTCTTAAAGACTCAAGGCTTAATTTTCCAGTTTCAGGATAATTTAGCCCCTTCTTTGGCCTTTCCTCCTTCTTCACTGTGAAGGTTAAGCCCCTTGAGGTCAGGAGTTATGGGATTCTCCTCCATCATCCTTTTCCTTCTCACACCACGTGCCTAGTACAGAACTGCGCTCAGGAGACACTCATACTATCAGACTATTAGATCACTGGTGAAGAAAAGCAAAACTCAGTCCCAACTGTCTGCCTGACTGTAAACAGCTTGGGTACAAGCTTTGGTGAAGGAGCAGGGGGAAGCTGTGAGTGAGAGTAACACTTTCCCATTCTCTGTGGTTTCCTTTTATCCATGCGGTCAATATTTGTAACTGAGACCTGGTGGTCCCAGAGTCTCTTAATGACTCTATCTATTGTTATTCCAGGGTTAAACCTCTTTGGATGGGAGACAGACACCATAGACCTCACCTCCAGGGCTGGAGAGGCTGGATCACCTGCCCTGGGAAAATCAATTTTACAAGCACATGAATTTGAGCTGACCATGTGTTGCTCACCGTCTGCCCAGAGTGCCTAGGGATGCAAGTGGAGGGGCCAGCAATGTGCAGATGAAATGCTGCTGTGAAGTGCCTGCCACAGGCTGGGGCTTGGGAACTTACCCTTAAAGGTCAGGCCTATGTAGCCAAGCTAATCCACTTTTCATAGAAATGAAAGATCCAGAGAATTTTGGAGAGCTTCTGCTCAGAGACTCAATAGATCAATTACTTGTCTCCACTTTGCTTTTATGGCAAGAGTTCTTGGCATGGGTTTACTGCCTTAGTCCTTCTCTTAAATACTGTTGGTCTCCTCAATAGACTACTCTGGTGAGCCCCAAAAGCTAGCAGCTGCTTGTGGTACACTTCTCTCATTGGATTTGAAGACTCAAACTCTCCACAAGCCAAGTTCCCCTATCGAGACCCAACACTAACCTTTTCCCAACCTGTTTTTCTTCTATATGAGGGGCTCCCCAGGGAAGGAGGGGGGTGGAGACAGAGGATAGATCTTCCAGAAGGCAGAGATAAGCAAGAAGAGCTGGCTGCATGAGGATGCTTACCGTAATTCTAGGATGCTGGTCACGTTCCGAGAAGGGAAAATGCGTCGGATGTAATTAAAATCCCCGACAAAAAGACTCCCATCGATCCCCACAGCCAGAGCCACAGGAGCCAGAAGCTTGTTCCCTTCGGCGAGACCATTGCAGCTGGGACAGGAGATGCTCCTCCTCCGTCCATTCCCCATGATGCTGGTGATGATGGCAGGCTGCTGGGTCAGAAACTGGTTCTCCCCAGTACCCTTATGGAGGATTCCTAGGGAAGAAGAAATGGGAATGATTAACAAATCCATAGAAAAGAGTTCCTGTTGGCCCCATGGTGAATGGTTCCGGGATGATGGGTGGGTGAAAAGGAACAGAAGAGAAAAATCAGGTAATTATCACCTTCAGGGAAGCAAGAGTATATTTTATCACTCCCCTCCCCCACCCCACAAACTGCTTGGGAACAAATGTGTATTATAGACTAGTGACTAAACCTGTGATTTCATGGGTGTAGGGAACTCCCAGGTGAAGAGACTCCCTTTACCAATACAGGTTGGTGCCTTCTTTGTAACTTACAATCTTAAGGAGTTGCCTAAAGTACTGAAAGGTTGGTTGACTTATTCAGGGCCACATAGCCAGTATGTGTCAGAGTTGCGACCTGAACCCGGGTCTTTCTGACTTTGAAGCCAGTTTTTTATCTACCACACAATGCTGCTGCTCATATAGTAAACCTTTATTAACTGGGACCCTTCTTAGATTAAATTACCATGGCACTCTACTTTTAGGGGAAAAAAGAGGCCTATAGTAACTAACATTTATATAGTGCTTTAAGTTTTGCAAATCACTACACACATTTTCTCATTTGGTAACAACTCTGAGGTATGTGCTATTATTGTCCCCATTTTTCAGATGAGGAAACTGAGGTTTATTGAGAATAAGTGATTTGTCTTTGGTCACATGACTAGTAAGTTGTTGTGTCAAAATTTGACTCTGAGTCCAGTGCTCTATTCCTTGTGCTATAGTCAATATGATGGATTTATTTAAGGATAGGAGTTTCAAGGTTCCATCCTGAGGTCAGTACCAGAGTTAGTATTTTCTATGTCTTTGGCCATCCATGGAGGCATGAGGGACAAGGGTTCAGAAAGGTTTGCTGCTTTGGAAACCTCCACTCTTTTCCATCACCGGTGGCTAGTATGTGGAGGGGGCTGGGCTCAAACAGCTGCAACTACCACCTGAATGTTCCAGTCAGAACCCTAGACAGAGGCTTCAACTAGGTTCTATGTGTGTGCACGATATGGGTGTGTGCAAGCACAACTATGTCCATGTTATACCCCACCCTGCATGCCTACTTTGTCCATTTTACTTTGTCTCCAATCTGTGCCCCTATTTTGCCCCCTAACTTGAGGTTTCCTGTATCTCTGTTATTCACGTCAGCTACTTCCAGGAATAAACCTGTCACCTGTAATAAACCCCATCTCTACTTGATCTGGGAAGTTAGAAGGTGCAGGGGATAGAGTGCCTGGTCTGGAGTCAGGAAGACTCATCTTCTTGAGTCCAAATCTGGTCTTAGATTTGTGACCTGGGGCAAATCACTTAACCCTGTTTGCCTCAGTTTCCTCACCTTTAAATGAGCTGGAGAAAGAAATGACAAGTAAACCTTGCCAAGAAAACCCCAAACGAGGTCATGAAGAATTAGACATGACTGAAACGACTCAACAACCATTACCTGAACCACATTGTCTCCATTCTCCTGCCCTTTCCCAGTTTTCTCTTGTATGGTCCCTTTCTGCTGTGCATTGAGGAATCCCTGGATTCAAGTGTGGGTAATCTCTCCTTCATTCTAGATCATTTTCTCACCTTTTTTTCCCTACCAATTGCTCAAGAGAATGTTAAGCAACTTCACTTTCTCTGTGACTTCCCCAGACCACACCACCTTTCCCTGGTTACTACTCGCTGTACGTGTTATCTCTCCTTATTAGAATTTAAGCACCTTGAGCAGAAGGACTGTTTCACGTTTACATTTGTATCCCCAAAACAGCACAGTGCCTGGCACAGTATAGATTCTTAATAAACGCTTTTTTTCTCCATTCATTCACGGAAACTTGGCTCTTGCTTGAAGATACCACATTACCTACTGTCCTCTCCCATCCCCACTGCTATCTATTACCTTCAGGACCCATCTTTAGCTCCCTAAATAACTTCTTCTTTTCCTTTTCCAGAAGGGGGAAGGCAGGGCAATTGGGGTTAACTGACTTGCCCAAGGTCACACTGCTAGTGAGTATTAAGTGTGTGATTTGAACTCAGGTCCTCCTGACTCCAGGGCCAGTTCTCTATTCACTGTGCCACCTAGCCTCCCCCAATGGCCTTTTTCTAATCTCCATTCTCCTTGACCACTCTCCACTGCTAATTACCTTTTCCCTGATGCTAATTTAGGTTTTCTTCTGTTTCTTCTCCCACCTATCTGACCAATCCTTCTCAGTCTCTTTCTTGGATCCTCTTACAGTTCCTGCTTTTTAACCATAGGTATCCCACTGAGTTCTGGGCCCTTTTTTCTTCTCTCTCTATGCTATTTCACTTGGTGATCTCAGCAGTTCCCGTGGATTTAATCACCATCTCTATATGTTCATGATTCTCAAATCTAATGATTCTGCCCCAACCTCTCTGCTGACCTCTAATCTCTAAGTAGATGCCCACTAGACATCTTAAACTCAACATGTCCAAAACTGACCTTGTTGTCTTCCCCCCTGAACCCTCCCTTACTCCTACTTTCCCCATTATATTAGAGGGCAACACCATCTCTCAGTCCCTCGGGCTTATAACCTAGAAATTATCCTAGATTCCTCGCTATCTCTCACCCCCATATCCAATCTGTTGCTGTCAAGGCCTGTTGATATCACCTTTGCAACATCTCTTAAATGCACCCCCTTTGACACAGTCATGGCTCCAACATAGACCCTTATCACCTCATGGCTGGACTATTGCAATAGCTGGCTAGTGGGTATGTCTACCTCAAGTTCCCCACTTTAATTCATCCAGTTACCAAAGTGATTTTTCTAAAGTGGAGGTCCCTACTTCTTACTCAGTAAACTCTAATGGTTCTTCATCACTTCCAGGATGAAATACAAAAACCTTCTACTTGGCATTCAAAGTCCTTCATAACCTAGCCCCACCTACCTTTCTCATCTCACACCTTATTCTCTACCACACACTCTTTGATCCATGCACACTAGCCTCCTTGCTGATTCATGAACAGGACACTCCATCTCCTGGCTCTTGGGCAATTTCTCTGACTGCCCCTCATGCCTGGAATGCTCTACCGAAAAATTTCTCTGGCTTCCTTTAAGCCCCAACTAAAATCTCGTCTTTTACAGGAAACCTTTATATATCTCCTTTATATAGCTGTTTGTATATATTTATTTGCATGTTGTCTTCCCCATTAGATTATAATGTCCTCGAAGGGCAGGATTGTCCTTTGCCTTTTTTTTTTTGTATCCTCAATGTTTAGCAGGACCTGACACAAAGTAGGTACTGATTGATTGCCTCAGATAGGACAGAGAACTACTGGCTAAGTCAGGCCCTGATAACACTGCTAAAAGCAACAGATACTTCCATGACCCTGGATTTAACAATTCCCATCTTTTTCTTTCTTGGTGCTTTGAAAGAGGAGCACCAAACTCTAGATCCAGTAAGGCAGTATTACAGTTCCTGCTCCTGAAGGGAACGTACCTCAGGTATGCCAGAGGAAGAGATTAGTGGTGGCAAGGCCATGACCTATTTGGAAAATCTTTCTGCTCCTTTGAGATAAATTAGCACCAATGAACTAGACTATTGACTCACACCAATATATGTACCACAACTTCTCCATTAGAATGTTATCTCCTTTGGGGCAGTTACTGTTTTGCTTCTGTCTTTGTATTTCCAGCATATACAGTGCTTGGTACATAGAAGACATCTGATAAATATTTGTTGAATCGAATTGAATCCATGATTGGAAGCACCCCACAAAAATGTGAATGATCGATTCTCTACTATGGTCATTGGTCAGCATAAGGGTAATTCAACATTATTCTTCACAGAATCACTCACACTGAGTGAGATGGTACCTCAGGGACAACTTAGCTCATACTGGTCCCATACCTGAAGGGGAATCCTCTATACTATTCCAGGAAAGTAGGCAACTAGTCTCTACTTGAATTCTTCCACTGAGGGGAGACCCACAATCTTTAAATCATCAAAGAAAGATCTCTTTAAGTTTACTACAGCATTCTGCACTTCTTGCTTTAATATGTCAAAAGATCCATGATTAGACTCTAAGTATACTTACTAAGACAGAGAAACAGAAGGTTTTTTTTTAGAGAAACATAGCAGCAACGCTCAAAACAACAAAAAGCAATTTCTGCTTAACTTTTAATTAAATTGACCACAACTGAAGCATTCCTCTAGCACAGCAGTGAATCAAAGTTTCTGACCTACAGAGGGTGTCCCAAAAGTTTTAGTGCCAGGTAAATCCATTAAAGCTTAAATAAAAAAAAAAACCTCTTCTATGCATAAGCTATGTTATGAGAAGGGGAAGAAAAGGAAAAGCACAACACAAGTTATACATGTCAATCCTTTGGAAGCTTCTCCTCATGACTTTTTACATCGGCATCTGGTCCTCAGCAGAATTTTGGGGTTGACCCCAGCATTTGGGGGAATAGACTAACCTGATGTAAAATATTCCCTGTAAGGGATTAAGCGTATTTGAACCTGGGACCTCTGAACTCCACAGCCAGTACTCTTTCTACTGTACCATGATGTGGTGAATGAACGTACCACTTTTGACATTTAGTATGTGATGCTTGTCCAGAGACCAACCCCCAAGATTGGAAGGGTCCAGCTCAAATCCTTGAAGCAATGCTGTCCTTTTCTCCCATAGAATTAGACTAGGGCAGGTCTCATATTCAAACCCGACAGAGACTGAAAAGAGAAGAAAAGAGAGAGAAAACATCTTGATTACTCCTTAACTGTCTGACAAGAATGAGTAGGCTGTATTCTCTGTAATAAAGACTTGGCTCCAAAAACTCGCTCAAGGAGGTGGGCTGATTGCCTTTATCTTTGATTCCACAATATTAAATTCAGATTTCCAGGCTGGACTCAACCTGGAAACTTTACACAGCAGTGCTCTGTGGGGACCTGAAGACCTTTCAAGTGAACAACTGGCTTCACGAAATGACCCTACTGACGTGGAGGGAGTATAGGAATCATTTAAAAACCCAATAAAACTCCTTTATGGTAGGACAGGAGACCACATACCTCAGCCTGCTGTTCCCTGCATGTATTTGTTATATTTTGTGTTATTTATTTTCACTCACCAGGAGAAAAGCCCTTGGAAACATAGCAGCTCATTTACAAGGAGATTCTGGGGGCAACAGCTTGTGTTAGTTAATATACTTTATCTACTCACTCAGGATCCCATAGAGTGCCAGGAGAGACAGGCAGTGGGGCACAGAAGGCCTTCAAATCAGTGAAAATTCAGGGAAGGACAAAAGGGGATTTAAAACAGAGTTGGGGGGGGGGTGGCTATGTGGCACAGTGAATAGAGCACCAGCCCTGGAGTCAGGAGGACCCGAGTTCAAATCTGGCCTCAGACAGTTACAACCAGCCATGTGACCTTGGGCAAGTAAATTGACCCCAATTGCCCAGCCTTCCCCCCTCCAAAAAGCAAAGGAAACAAAAAAAAAATAGAGTGAGATTGGTTGGGGGAAAACCCCAATTTGCTATACTAGGGCACCTCCTAAGACTTGTGTCACATAGCAATGAGTCAGAGGACATGCCCAACTCCATAGGAAGTGCTCTTAGGTAAGCAAATCAGGACTGCCTCCTGCTCTAGAAATGATTGACCTTTATCTGTATAGATTAGTGAAAGAACCATGGGTTGGGAGAAAAGAGAAATAAGTGCTAGTCTTGGGTCTGTTATTGGCTTATTATTGTTTCTGGACCTAATTTTCTCCTTATATTTAAATTTTTTTGGAAGCAATGAGGGTTAAGTGACTTGCCCAAGTGACTTGTCACATACTAGTAAGTGTCTAAGGTCAGATTTGAACTCATGTCTTCCTGACTCCAGGACCTGTAGTCTATCTACTTCACCACCTAGCTACCCCTTTCTCTACTTACAAAAGGGCAGAACAAACTCCTCCTTACCTTCATGGAATGTGAAGAGAGTGAATGATATAAATGATGTTAGAGATTTTAAAATTCTTAATTAGAAACATACAATAAAGCTATAGGGCACTCTTATTACCATGAGGCAATGTGGTCCAGAAGAAAGAATGTTTGGTTGAAATCCTGACTCTGACATTTATTAAATGTGTAGCCAGGAACAAGCCACCGAAACTCTATGGGCCTGTTTCCTCCTCTATAAAAACGTGGATAATAATGTTTGCAGTATTATATTACAAGGTTGTTGTGAGGAAAAGTGCTTTGTAAGATTTATAATGCTATTGAAATGGGAGTTATTTTTTAATATTGCAAAAAGCTCAATTATATCTAGATGAATTAGCCTCTTTGGAGATTATCTGAATTATATCCTTAATCCTAAAACAACTTTTCCTTGTCTATTAGCATTTCTCTCCTCATCTTTGGATGGAGTATATTTGGCAGTAACAGGTCATTTTACTATTGAGCTAGGATAGGGACCAGACCCACGACATCACTGATGTACGGTACTGCTAGGTGAGGAAATTACCTCTACCAATGTACATTGGCATCTCCTCCACAGTTTATAACATTAGATAATTGTCTAGCACATTTAAGATGTTAAGCAAGTTGTCCAGGGTCACAGCCAGTATGTGTCAGAGACGGGACTTGAACTTAGATCTTCCTTGTTTCTGGGCAGACTCTCTGCCTATTTATTATACCCACACTGCCTCCCACACTACACTGATATACTGACTGGAACCTAACAGATCACTGAGGTTAACTTGCTGCTTTAAAAATCTTGTGATGGCCTTAAAAGCCAGATGTAAATTTTTTTGAGATATTGTGTATTATTTGGACCACGGCACACCTTCTGAAAATGGAAATATCTTACTTGTGATGAAAAATTTTCAACATTTTCAAAGACATCAAGGCTTTTGGTGAAGTTATGATAGTTTTCTAGATTCTGTTTGATCCTAAAGAAGCTTTCAGAAGTAGGAAAATAAATCAGACAAGCTTGTTTGAAGCCTCATGGTACCTTCCTTAAAGTCCAGTTATTATAAGGCACTCCATCTCATGCTTAGGGGATGTGAATGAAGAGGAAGGACCAGCAAATTATTTCAAAGTCACAGAAAGCCTAGCCAGACTCATTCCCTTGGGGAAGCATAATGTGGCCTTGAGGTCCACAATGTACTATCCTCCCTGAATTCATCCTCATACCCTCTTGTGTTTTTGAAAGTGTTACCCTGGGAAAGAGACAACATACCCACAGCATCTGAAAGGCCATACACCCTTTGGCCATAAGCATCCGTCTTATCCCAGATAAATGTATAGGCCAAATTGGGGGAAGCCTGGAATGATTTCTGAAATAGATGCCCTTCCACTGCTACCATCAGGTGAACTTTAATTAGGTTCAGAGGCACGGTGGACTGAGTCATGGTGATCTTCAGCAGGGATTTATACCCAGCGGTCCTCGAGCTCAGATAGCACAGCCTCACAGTAGAGCCGGGGATCTCGATTTCTTCGTGGAGGACCTGGTGGGAAACACAGCGCAGACATGCTGTATCAAAGGTGCCTGGCTGGTGAGCTTCTCTCATTGCGTTCATCCTCATCACTAACTCATTCAAATGATAGACCTTGTATTGTTGGTAGTACAACTTTCCATGACTGTAAAAGAAAAAAATTCTGTATCCTGCACTGCTGAGTGATGGGGCTGAGGCTATGATTTTTGAATTAATAATGATTCTTGGTCACTGTTGTGTTTCTTTTTAAAAAATCACACTGTTGGCAAAAGATGTAAATATGAATAGCAAGGTTTATTGCTAGCTGTATGCAAGGAGGCCGCAAGAGACTGTAATTATATGAACCTGCAACTTCCATTGACAATCGGTATAAAGCAACAGGGATGTAATCATGTAATAGACCCTCGATAGTATTACCCAGGTAGATCATTAAAGAACCCCTCACCATGTATCTCTGTGACTAACAGGAATAAAAAGCAATCTGCAGGTGAGCTGTATACATGTATGATATTTTTAGTCTATTAAAAGGCATAGAAACCACCAATGACTCAAAAGGGTATCTGGGGACTCCATGAGGGGACAGGCATCAACGCTCAGTCTCCAGCAGATAGAAACTTATCCCAGATCCTGGGTTTGAGCTTTCTTTCTTGTGTCTTCTGGTCCCTTAGCCCTGGAAATCTGGCAATCACTGCTAGGAAGAAGGAGAGAGGTAGTAAAGGGGCATCAGCTGTGGTCTGGAATATGCGTTGCTAGGCAGGACTGGCTGTAAAGGGTGACTTGGTTCCTTGCTGTTCCTACCTGTGTCTCAGGCACGATGGGGTTCCGCCCAGGAGTAGCACTGAAGAAGGTGGACAATGGCGAAGAAATGATGATGGGATCAGGCCGGACAAAGCCACTGAGGTCACAACTGGGGATGGAATTCTCTTCTGTTTTCATCACAAGTGTGTCCATAGCGTAGAAGCTGTTCCATGGAAGCCATACAGTCCTCTCCTGGCTCATAAAAGGAGCTCGCTCAAAATGCAAGGTCAGTGATGCACCTCCATTGGCAATAAGGTCAAACCTAGGGAGAGACAGAATTGACTTAGACAGGAAGGATCAGCACTTCTTTGCAAATCAAAATTCATCATCACCTTTACATAGGGTTATCGGTTCTGCCTAGAGTAGGCTAAATTTTTATGATGCCAGGTTAAAGGGGGGAACTCACTGTAACTTTCTTCTAATTATTCCTTTGTCTCTTTCCAATTTAACCCAATTAAAATCAATTCAGCAAACATTTATTTAGCTCCTACCATATGCAAGGCACATTCACCCCTTGGGTACCTAGGAGACAGGGTTAAGAAACTGTTAAGAAGGTCAGTACTATGTTTAGGTCAGGGGACAGCTAGAAGAGACTGGGAGAAGGATAGAGTAGGAGGAGGCCCTAATTCTGAGTCCAGCAGCTCTCTTGTATGGTTCCATATATATAGGCTTCTTAGAGCACCCAATCTAAAGATGTTGGCCCTGCAGGGATTTTGACCCTTAGGCATTATTGACATTTAGCCCTTCGAAAAGTTTTACTGTTTTTTGTTTTATATTATATTAATTTCCAATTATAACCCTCCCACCATACCATTAAGCCTCCACTAGTAGCAAAGATTTAAGAAGAAAACAGAAAACATGGTTCAGCAAAATCACCCAAGACATCAAGTGGGATTTGATAGTATATGCAATATTCCACACTGTGGGTTCCCCATTTCTGCACTGAAAGAAGGGAGACACTGTTTCTCAACTCTTTTCTAGGGGCTAGGCTTGGTAATTTTAATTACCATGGAGTTCTCCAATCCACATAACTCCCAAAGCAATATTCCCAAAACACAGGTCTGACTCTGTCAGTCTCCTACTCAGTAAATTCTACTAGTCCTTATTTCTTCTGGCTTTGAAAACCCTCAATTATCTTGGCTTCAACTTACTTTCTAAACCTATATTTCCCCCCTTTTCATGATATATAGTTGAGTCAAACTAGCCTCTTGTTCACACATGGCACTCCTCCCATCTTTGTGCCTTTGCAGAGGCCCTCCCCCATGTCAACAATACCCTCTCCCTTCTTCCTTTTCTCTCTAAGAATTCCTAGTATCCTTCAAAGTTCAGTTCAAGTGCCATCTTCTACATGAGACCTTTTCTGATTCTTCTAGTTGCTAATGCTTTCCCCCTTAAATATATTATTTTATATATAATATTTGTATATCATCTTGTATATTTTGTATATATGTATGTACATATATATGTATATATACATACATACACATATGCATGCTATTTTCCCCTAATATGATGTAAGCTTTTTGAGGGCAGACACCTAGAATGATACTAACATATAGCTGTCACTTTATAAACACTTGCTGATTGAGCTGTATTTTATCGTTCTCTCCATTTATATTATTTAGTTAATTGTTAAAATGGTTTTCTTGGTTCTGCCAACTTAATTTTGCATTAGTTCATATTTGGTTTCTGATGCTTCCCTGAATTCTTTCTATTTGTAACTTCTTGTGGCTCTACCATATTCTATCACATTCAAAAGTCATCATTTGTTTAGATATTCATAGGCTTAGAGCTGGAAGCAAATTCACTGTCTAGTCCTGGTAAACAGTTGCTCTTAATAGATGCTCTTTGTTTTATAGATGAGGAAAATGAGAACTATTCTCCAAATGATATATATTTATTTTGTTTCCAGGTCTTTGCTATCATAAGAAAGTATTACAATGAATATAGACCTTTTCTCTTTCTTTGACCTTCTTGGGGCATATGCCTAGCAGTATGGTCTCTAGGTCAAAAGGTAACCCTTAGACATTAGAGTAGTTATGAAATAATGTCATTTAAACCCATCATCTCTTTGCCTGAAGAAAATTTGAGCTTGGCCTCAAAAAGTTAGATTAGAGGTTATAATACAGTGATAACTTGAATGAAAACTGAGAATTTCAAGCGCATCCATACAATTCTCCTTCTGCCATCAGATATAGGGAACTCTGGGCACTGGTTGGTAAAAGAAAGGTTTCTGGGACTTGGTAGTTTTTGAAATTGCTTGCAAGATTTACTAAGTGGTGGTGAATATCTTATTTCTAAAGCCAATAAAAAGTTTGAAACATAGGCTGTGAAATACACCTAGATCTCAAGATAGGTCGATTTCTTAGGCTCTGGTCTCATGGGAATGATAACATACTTGGTCTTTGACATTCCTCTCCTCACCAGGACTATCATGCTTCCCCCTTGAGCATTCTGGATTGAATCTGGCAGCACATCATTGTCCAAGGCTGAATAACTTTTTACATTTTCTTTTTCAAGTATATTTTATTACGGCTCCATGTCCAATGGATTAAAGAAACCACAGTACTCTCATTTTGGTCTGGGTTGAACTGGTAAGCATTTCAAATCAGACGATAATAGGGAAAGGTTTCTTTCTTCACTCAGCAGGAAGGCTTCTAAGTGTATTTAATTAGACGCCTCTGATTACATTCTACCCCCCAAAGAAATAGGAGTGACAACATATCATCAAAAGCCTCAGACAGGGAGAGGAGTTCTCAACAGGATGCATGCTATCATGTGGATTCATTCATTCCTTACCTTTCTGCCCTGTGCTGCCTTTCATTTTAAGACATGGGTGGAGGTGGTTTCCAAGGGACTATATCACAGTTTCTTTCCTTTTTCCTCCCATGCCCCACTCTCACGGATGCCTTTGACATGACATGGGGGAGAAAGGGGTGGCAGCTTTCTGCAGCCCTGCCAAAGGTTGGCCTTTTTTTTTTCTTTGTGCTCTTAGCACTCAACATGTGAAGCAAAAAATAGCTTTTTTGGAGCCTCACTGGTGGCTTGGCCCGGCTGGGACTCCAGTCCGTGTGGGGGTGCCACATGGTTCCAGTAGATAGCACCATCTGTTCCCCGGCACGGGCATCCCATCCTAAGCAGGCCTTGAGCTCCGCAGAGTCACTTACGTGCCATCCTGGCGGGTGATGGTGTAGCCGTACTTTGGATATTTGACAAACGACACGTTGACACCGACAAGGGGAGTTCCATCTGTAGTCACCACTTGGCCTCGGATGAGAGATACCAGGCTGAGAGAAGGGAACACAAGGAAGCTTTAGCTACATGTGGGACCCCGAAGCAGTGTTGTTTGTCCTGGTGTGTGCCTACCTACTGTCCCCAACCCTGAGTACCTTTGGGTCACAGGGTGAGAATTTCAACATTGATTTCCCACTTTGAACCAAACTGCCAGCATGAAGTTACAAGCACAGGAATATTTTGCTGCTTTCCCTGACTAGAAGAACAGTTGGGGTTTTCTGGCCTTTAAGACCAAAACCTCCTGGGTTTCAGCATCTCTGCATCATTCAACCTAGAAGTGAGACCCCGCTTCTCTTTGCCCTTGACATTCTGTCTGGGCATGACTTGACTTTTGCTTGGCCTGTGTTTCAGTCTTCTTGCACTCACTCACACCCCTGCCTCAGCCAGGCACAGGGAGAGCAGCAAGGCAGCATTATACATGGGTGAGAGCCTCCCCATCTGGTTTCTCATTTGTTTTTCACATTTGTGTTTTTGGCTCCAGAAGAAGGTAGCATTGGGAGCAACAGTTATTCTTATCCTCGAGGCTGAAGTGAGAGGAGGGGTTTGGGAAAAGCACATGGAGTTTTTTGATGGGGTAGAGCATGTGTGTGCATGTGATTTCTCTCTGCCTCCTCCAAGGTTTTTCTATTGGCATGGAAATGGAATGGTTTCTGGGTTACCTCTGGTTATGTATCTCCTTTCAAGGTCTTTCTCTTTTCCCTTTAAATCATCTGACTACTATACAAAACACAGAGAGAAAGAGAGAGAGAGAGAGCCTTTGAAATCCCACCCAGATTTTTTTCCCAAGGTCAAGAGAAAGAATCCCTAAGAGACAGTCTCTAAGTAACAATGACTGGAATGTCAACTATTGTCACTATCTTCCAACTTAGTTACTGCAGTATTACAAAATCCCATGAACCCAGGGAAAGCCTTCAATGTCCCTCTCAAAGTCTACAGGGGGGAAAGGTAGCTTTCTTCTCCCACATAAGTTTTTTTTGACTTCATAGGGAAGCAGGATAATAAAGAACCCTCATTTCTGAACTGACCCTCTAATACTAGACAGGTCCGCAGCTGTCTCCTTGGCTTTCATAGGCGCTGGGCAATTTGGCAAAGGCAAAGAGATTCTCGACCCTCAAGGTTCCTGGATGGGATCCCAATTTCTGGACTGGGGAATCGAGCCGACTCATTCTTTGCCAAAACCATGTCAAAGTCTGCATGAATTTTGGAATCTGCTCATTCCTGCAATTCCCGATGCCCCAGAAAGCTGAAGGGATGCTGTCTGGGAACCCCTCTCTCTGTATTAGCAACACCCCCACTGTTGTTTTACAGACCTTTTTAGTATCTCAGGAATGTTTAGAATGCTCCCATTGACAGTTCTAATTGTTTGCTACTGGCTGAATAACAAATGAATTCCCATTTTTAGCTTGTTCCAACTGCATTGGTAGAGTCTCCTGGTAGTAGAAAACTAATTTGTGAAAATAATCCTGTTGTACAATCTAGTTTTCTTGTCTTTGGTGGATCAAGATTTCTTCTAGGTCTGACCAGACACTATTTCAAAAATCAGCAATCTGTGCTAATGACCCTATGGTAAATAGTATCCACAGTGGGATACCAAAATCCATAAGCATTCACATTTCAAATGTATCATATTCTTTTTTAGTAGGTCTTCTCCAAATAGGTTTTGGTACCATACGCTTTTATAAAAACCACAGAAATAAAACAGTGAGTTTTATGTGATTCCTAAACCATGTTTTTCTAATTCTTCATTATTTCTGGCTTTCTATCTTTTTTTTTTCTGAGCAGCCAATTTACAGAATAAGATTCAGCAAGACATCCTAACAGTTCATGTCTATTTATGATTATTGATGTGTAACAATTATCACATTATCTAGATAGTGAGATCTGCTATATAAATTATAGGGCTATATTCAAGGCATTTTAGTTATTTTTATACTCCATTATCTAGGGGAACGCCTTCTTAGAATTCTTGAAATAATTCCCTTTTTTACTCCTGGCATTGTCCTTCATTACTCGTCAGATAATAATGCACTGAAATTCACAGTTGTCCTGAACTTCAACCTATGTCTAGGAGCAGCAGAACCAAAACATGCCAGAGATACTATAGAAGGGCATTACACTTCAAGTAGGAGTGGGACCAAGTAACCCCTAAGGTCTTTTCTGACTCTAAGATTGTGTGATTTTTGTATCTCTGCCCAAATACTGCCCACCCTGTTCCAAAGCTTCCTTTCAGTTTTGGTAGTTTTGTTCATTGCTATTTGAGTTCCAGACACAGTCATCAGATTCTTGAAAGCAACATAAGTTTTTTTTTTTTTTCCTGAGGATAAGGGACCAATGGTAGTCCTGTCGAGACTTTGGGTTGCCTTATCTGCCACCTGAAACAGCCTCCTAGCTCACTGTGCCTTTTTCATGAGCTACTCACTTTTGAAGATAATAGCTCATCTCAATCACAAACATTAAATAAGAAAAAATTGGAATGAAGGTGAAGGAATAATGAAAGTCATTTAGGGCAGTGAGGTGGTACAGTAGATAGAGTGCCAGTCCCAGAGTCAGGAAGACTTATCTTCCCTGGTTCAAATATGAATTCAGACATTTACTAGCTGTGTGCCCTAAGCAAGTCACTTAACCTTGTTTGCCTCAGTTTCTTCATCTGTAAAAAAAATGAGCTGGAGAAGGGAATGGCAAACCACTCCAGTATCTTTGTCAAGAAAAACTGAAATGGGATCACAGTGAGTTCAATATGAATAAATAAAAACAACAAATGAAAGTTGCCTGAGAAATGATCCACTGTTGCCAGAAATATCTCTAAGTACAGCCATAGGCACGTTGTACACAAGTAACATAGAAAGTCACTAGCTATGTGACCCTGGTTCAGGAAAGATCTCAGTGATCCCCACTCTTGCAATTTACCTCCAATTATCTTTCATCAGTGGCTAGGAATTGCTGCCGAATCTCTTTCCCAAGATTGAGATTTAACAAAGAAAAGAAACAATTATTTGACTAAGGTATTTATCCTTATAGGTCTGAGGTTTCAAATGCAAACCTCTTGGTGTTGTGACTATTATAGAAATACAACTGAAGAAAAATACTGAAAATCTTACGAAGAAGATTTGTAGGACATCAAATATTTTTGGAAATCAAGAGTTTGATGATTAGATCCAAAAATAAATGGACCTAATTTCAGTCCTAAAAGGCAAATTTCACAATAAGGATGCAAATGCCAGGGAGAAAATACATTTCGTGATGTTTTGACCTCAGAGAGTTTGGAATTCACTTTAATTTGTTTAAACTTAAACAATAAGAATGGATTTGGAGTTGAAGGCTTGGGATCCTATGCCATTTCAGAGTATGTGACTTGCTCAAGGTCACAGAAGTAGCAAATGATGGAAAAAGAATTTAAAGCAAGGACCTCTTAGATCAAATCCATCACCTTTTGTACCACACCACTATACTATCCAAAGTCAAATGCCACTGAAGGAAACAAAGAAGAAACTTACTGGTTGACTAGAAGAAATGAATTTAGAGAACAGATAAGTAAGGTATTTTTTTCTAAAGGAATTCAGTACCACAGGGTAAATAAAAATTGAACAAATCCTATTGATAACTTACATTTTGGTATCTTTCTTTTGAATAATCTAGAGATTTTTTTTTTTACAAAGAGATAACACATGCAAAGTACTGGTCATAAGGTCCTCAGTTCAAATCTAGCCTCAGAGAGTTACTAGCTATGTGACCCTGGGCAAGTCACTTAACCCCTGCCTCAGTTTACTTCTCTAAAAATGGGGATGATAACAATACCTACCTTCCAGGGCTATTGGAAGTATAAAATGAGATAATATTTGTAGAGAACTTTGAAAACCTTAAATCATTATATAAATATTATTATTATTATTTGATCATCTCATTTATATTAAAAACTTCTACGTAAGAAAGGAAGAAAGAAGACTTCTCTTCATTTTAGAGATTGGATTGAGGTGACTTGTCCAAGATTATACTGCTGGTCAATGATAGAGTTAAGATGAGAACCCCAAGTCCTGAGCTCTAGCTCAGTAGTCTCATTACTAGGTTTGTGGGATCTTGAAATTCTGAATCTGCTTTTATAATATTCATAATTTTAAATTGGCAAAAAAGAATAAGCTAGAGAGAAAAAAAAACTTGACTTTATGGCATTATGTCAGAAGTGAAATAGATTGGAACAATGAATAAATAAGGAAATAAAATTCCAAATAATGACAGTGACAATAGCTCCCTATGCTTCCAAGACAAATAGGTAAATAAAAAGCAGCTGACCATTTTGAAAGGTTAAGTATCTGATTTCTATAGCCTTCCTGACAAACACATTTCATGAAAATGACCGGAAAACCTATGTGTGGGCTGGTTTCCCCAGTTTTCACTGCTTCCCATTCCAGATATCTGCCCTTCTTGAGTTGAAGGCCAAATGGTTATGTAGAGAGCAGGGCTCCACCCTGGGGACAACCTGCCCTGCCTAACCACAAATAATGAAGACGGTCTTAATAGGCCACGACAGGGGGTCCTCAGTGGGGCTGCCTCTGTGCCAAGGGAGAATATGGAGTAATTGAAAACAATGTTTCCTGTTTAAAGACGAATGGAATCACAATGACAAGTGTCCAACCTTGCTATCATGACAGGCTCAAGTGCGGGGGGAGCAGAGCAGTGATGCCATGTATTGGGAAGGTACCTGCTGTTGAAGGGGTTGTCTCCAGGAATGATGTGGGTGCTGTCCTTTCCCACTAAGAGTTTGATACGGTCATAGAAAGACTTCACAGCTGGCAAGCCTGTCTGACCCTGCTGAATGATGTCGAGAGGGTCTCGGGATCCTCGGCAGAGCAGGCTGTTGTGACAGGTCGACTGGAGGCAGCAGTCAGGGTCCAAGCAGTCCACCAGGCCATCTGGAATGAGAGAGGCAAAACCATAATCAGTTAATTTCACTACACAAGGTTACTCAATGACCTTGTCTTTAAAGAGCCTTCATTAAGCCTTTGTTATTATTATTGTGGTAATATCTAAAAAAATACCTATGACTAAGCTTTAAATACAAATAATGGAACTCCATAGGATTCCTCAAACTTTATAGTAACCAAGAGCTTCCCCAACTCCCTCCAAGCACTTATCAAGCTGCTAATAAGTTGTAAAATTGAGTGATTTGTGTGAAAGGCAAACCCATTCTACAGGAGAAATCCTGAGGAATGGTGAAATCATTGAACTGGGCAGTTAGCTGGCAAACTCTCTGACTTATCAGGATTTGGCTATTATACCCTTTATATACCACCAATGGGCATGTTTCTTTAAACAATTACATTAAATTTAAAATTTTATTGCTAATCATTTGAATTTTATATTACTTTCCTGTTTTTGTATTTTTTGGGTCTTTCTTTGTATCCTTATCACAGTGTTTGGCATATAGTAAACAATAAATGCTTGCTAATTGACTAATTGAAATCTATCCCTCCTCTCTTAAAGAGTCATCCCTTATGAGAAAGAATAAAAAAAAAGAAATAAGGGAACAAAAATATGTTCAGCAAAACTAACCAACACAGTAAATGAGTCTGACAGGATATGCAATATTTCATATCTGTAGTCCCTCATTTCTTCAAGGAAGAGAGGGAGATATACATTTTCCCATCAATTTTTTTTTGAGGGAGGCATTTCTAAGGATACATTCTAAGATCCAAAGCTTCTGTTAATGGTTTTGGAAAGTGGAATAGTCCAGGTGGGGGCTGTTTCTAGAGCTCTCCCTTTAAAATTGGCTCATTACACTAAGAACTGATTGGTCAAAAACAGCATTGCTGAGCCACTGGGCTCAGACAGCAAGCCGCTTGTTATCTAGCAAATTTAATACTAAGGCATTTTTGGCCTAATTAGCATCGTAGGAACTTGCACTAGAACCTTGAGTAGCAGTGAATTGACAAACATGTGCATTAGTCTGTTGAATCACAGACCAGGCTCTGCGTTTTAAATGGATTCTAACATAATTCTTTGGCATTACCCTTTTCATTTGGTTTCACTAATGAAATTGAAATATGTAATTTCACTGAAGTTCCACTGTAATTTAGCAATTAATGTACAATTATTTTAAAACATTACCTTCTTTTTAGCAAACAAACAAATTAGGAGGTTGCATGTTTTGACTAGTTTTAAATGATTAAAACTAGCCCCTCATTTTCCACATGGCCAAATGTTTTTTACGTGTCTTAGAATACATTTAGATTTGTAAAATTTCCGAGGTGGGAGGAGGGAAGGAGGAAGAGCAGCGCGCATGATCGCTTTCGCTTCAACTTAGAGACTTTTCAAATCAAGTATCTGAACATCTCAGCCGGGAGCACTGGTGGAACCTGCTAAATCCCCGGAGCCCAGCAGCATCCAAATACATGAGATGACAATGGAGAATTGTTGCCTTACAGCTGATAATGCAGAGATACTTTATTTCTGATCCCTGGTTAGATAGATAAATAGATTGATAGTGCTTGGAGGAAAGAGGAGCAGAGGAGAAGGAGGAAGAAAAGAAGAGGAAGAAAAGAATGAGGAGAAGGAGATAGAGGGAACTGAGATGGAAGATGAATAAGGGGAAGGAAGAGGAGGAATACAGAGAGGAGGTAGAAAAGGAAGAGAAGGAAGCAGAGGAGATAGAGATGGAAGGTGTATGGAGAAGGAGGAGGGATAAGGAGAGGAGAGAAAAAAGAGTGAAGAATGATAGAGGAGGATGAGAAAGAAAAAAGAGAATGAAAACCTACAGCATTTTGCATCTAACATTAGCTCCTGGGGACTGTCCTTAGCTAGACAGAAGGAACTTACAATTGAAATGACTGCTTCTGATTTAAAAATAACCTGCTGAGATATGTTGGCACTGTTTCATTCAGCATCCACAGAAACTTCTTAAGTTAGAAGAACTCCATTGTTGTTAGACTTATAGATTTCTTTAAGGTCAGCGGCCTATTCCCATTAGGAACTCCATCCATCTTAGATGCCCTTTCCATCCTGAAGCTAGGAATTTTTTTTCCTCTAGTCCGTTTACTACCCACTCTATATAATCAACGTGAGGACATCATCGAGCTCAGATAATAACTCAAGACAGTTTTCCTATTAAGCTCTGAACCCTCCCCCCACCCTCAGTGTCCTACTCTTTCTGGGTGTGTGACACCTTCAAAACTGTGAACTTAAAATTGCCCCACTGTTTAGTTTGTTCAATGCTTTTATTCAGGGGACTGTCAGTCAAGAGAAATCCTATCAACATAGCAGAAGCAAAAAATAGGATATAAATTACTCCCTTCTACAGATTTACATTTACCTGCTCAAGATATTGCACATTTTTGGTTATGTCTGTTATTATGTGTGAGCATATGTTATGTCTGTAATGACCTCATCATGCAGCATGATTACGGGCTGCTGTCACTGAACACTTTTTGAAGACACTGTGAACTTTAAATTGGCACACCAATCTCCCAGTGGCCTGTCAGTCATGAGAATCGCATCTTTATGCCAGCAAGCCCCCTTGGATATAGTCTGACATCGCAATCTTCAGTAAATTACCCTGTCACTGCCAATCTTGCAGTTATCTCGCAAACAATCAAGCAGGCAATCAAACTGTTCTGAATTGCCAGTTCAGGACCTGAGAGGCTAGAAACGTCTCCATTCAATAGCAGCAAGAAAGCTGCACAGCGCTCCTTTGACATTGGATGATTTATTTATTTCTTTTTCTTTCTTTCTTTTTCTTTTCCTTTGGTACGCATGCGTGTAATGGTGTTGGGGGAGGGGCTGTTTATACTCCTAAGTTCCCATAAAGGACAAAACTTCAAGTTCACAGAAGAAATCCTCTACCACCCGTATTCCTATCCACCTAAAGTAATCATATGGAGACTTACTATTTTCCTTTTTACTTCATCCCACAAAAAGCTGTGAGAAGAAATATCAAGGTACTTTTTATGAGAACAGGAGCTAAATCACAGTGCTGGCTGGGATATGTCTGGTAAACAGCATGTGCTAATTGTAATGGCAATTTCAGAGAAATATGGAGTGGAAAAACTTACTAGGGATTAATTGAGAACATTCCTTTTTATTACATTTTAGAGAAAAAAATTTTAAAACGGTTTTTAGGGGCACAGAACTGAAATACAATGATCAAACTGAACCATATGGAAACTGCAGTTTCAGGGAAGCAAATCAGCACCTAGGACAGTGCTCTGCATGTAGCAGGCAGCTAACCAATGTTTGTTGATGGATTCCTGGGTGACATGCTTCTTGTGTTTAGGCTACTCATTTCTACCCGTGTTATATTCTTTTCTATTTCATAAAGCTGGAAGGGCCTTCAGAAGTCATTTATCCTCTTTCCTCCTTTTCCCTCCCCTTCCCTACCTTTCTTTTTCCTTCCTGAAGGACATCTGTCTTATTTTTGGATCTCCCTGTAACCTCTCTCATGTACTGCATGGACTACAGTGGTGAATGCAATCAGCAAGATAACTTGGGATATTTTTTTAGATTAAGTCTATTAATCTTTAACTCAGCTGTTATCTCATAATACATATATCGCATAGCTCTACCTTTTGACCTTAAATATTCTCAGAGGAGAGGGTTTTTTTCCCCTTCTCTCTTTTTCCAGTTTTGTGAGGTAGGATGGGCAGCTCTATAGTAACAACCTGGCTTTGCCATGTAACACACCACTCTGCCTTACCCCCAAGTGGGTGTTGTTGTTTTACCATGAGCTTATCAATCACATTGTCCAGGTTGAATGCCTCCAGGATGCTAGTCATAAATCTGGGGTCAGGCTTCTATAGAGAACAATGGAAGGAAGTTCCTACCAGGACTGTACCTGTAAGCTAGGAGAAAAGGGAACAAAAGGGGTCTAGCCCCTCTGGAAACTCTGCTTAGATGTATTCCATCCTGAGGATTTCCCTAGCTTGCTTTAAATCAGCCATGCATCAGAAATCAGAGCAATGCAATAGCTGATCTTGGCTCTTGAAGACTAATAAGGAAACACACCATTTTTTCTTTCAGTAGAAGGGTGGCATACTGTTTGTATGGAATGGTCAGACATACTTCATGTGTTTGCTTAGATTTTGTTACAAGGAAGGACACTTATGGGGGGAGGGAAGGAGTAAAGGGAGATGAGAACAATGTTAAAAAGGAGCATTAATAAAAAGAAGAGGAATCAAAGGTCAGCACCATTATTCAGAATAATTTTTACTTCCACCCTTAGTTAGTAGTTGAAAAAGCTAAAAAAATGTGTAGCAGTAGGTTTGCTGAACCATTAGTTAGCCAGGGTACTGCCAGGTACAGTGAATGGGAAAGGGCATCTATTATTGACTATCTAGTATCAAGTATATTCTGACTCGACTTTTTTTGCTCTGATTTTGAAGAGCTAGAAAGCTAGGAGGGGGAGAGCAGGTTGGAAAATCATAGGATCACAGTTCCAGAGCTGAACAAAGCCTCAAAGGTCATCTAGTCCAATCCTCCCAGTTTACAAGTGAAGAAACAGAAGCTGAGGAAGTTAAATGACTTGTTTTAAGTTCTCACACAGGTGGTATCAGAAGTAAGATCTGAACTCAAGTTCTCCATCTTCAAATACAGTATTTTTTCCATTGTAACACATAATGCACATGACAAGTGGTTCCTCACATTTCCATAAACTTTCAGAACTAGGCTCTGGGTTTTGTAAATATTAAAAACAACACAAACTGGCAAAACCCAATTCATTTCAGGTGGAATGAGAGGCTCTGCTGGTATCTGCTTCCAAACACTGATATTTCGGGGGCAGTTGGCCATAGACTCAAGGAACAGTTTCACAATCAGCCCTTGGCTGCAAGAACATGCTTCAGAGTTGGGAACCACCCACATGCAAGGATACTTCCTCCTGTATGGCAGAATCATACTTTTTACATTTGACTTAACCTTCCATGTCTTCTACCTTCCCTCTTTCAGCCTCTTCTGGATGTTCTCCAGAAGGTTTTTTTTTTTTCCAGCTGGCCTGGGAACAAGATGAGAGCTTTCATATTTGTTGCTGTTGACTCAAATTAATGGAAGCATCTGCAAAAGTGGAATCCTAAACACCCAGAGGATAAATTTGTTGTTCTTGTGAACATTTTCAAGTCCAGTTAACAAAGAGAACAGGCAGAATCAGTGACTGAGATGGAGTGACAGGAGGATGGAGGATGGAGGAGGAAGGGATGAGGAATAAGGACAGGAGGGATAGGAACAAAGCACTGGCTGTCATTTGTGGGAGGATGAAAAAGAACAAGGGACCAGAGAACCAATCTGGTCAAAGTATAAAAATATAGTCTATAGGAGGAAGTCTGAGTAAGAATGTCCAAAGGTAATTTCTGAAATTGAATTAGTGACCTAGATAGGTTCCTGAGTGGAAGGGAAACTGGAAACCATTGCTGACAGGTGGCACTAATGTTCACAGTGGAAGGATCTAGGTATAAGTAAGAGATCTATGCCCAAGTAGCAACATTACAAAAAAGGTCTTTGTACCTGGGGATATTCATGATACCCAAAGGTTTTTTACAGGTTAGACTTAAGGCCAGGATAATTGAAAGTATTCTGACTTGATGTAACCAAGAAGTGAAGGGAACAGGCAATTCTGACTTGATTTAACCTGGCAATATGAGATTAGCTCTTCATTGCTTCTGTTGGTCTCCGGTAGAGCCAGCCCTTCAAAGCAATAGATTAGCTGACAAGGTGCTCATTTTGAAGGTTTCACCTACCATTAATATACCAGCTACCTGATAGGTTGTTACATGTCCCTCTTTCCCTCCCTCTTGTCTGCCTCTCCCTCCCTCCTTCCTTTTCCTCCCTCTGTCCTTCCCTCCCTCCTCCCTCTTCCCTGCTGCCCACCTCTTGCTTCGCCTTCCCAAGGGATCAACATTTCTACTTTTAAATATTACAGGAAGTGGACCTGTGTTTGTATGACTCCTGGAATGTTTTCTAGAAGTTATTATCTTCTATTTTTCTAACTCTTTTGTTGGTCTCTGAATTTCAGAGCCAGAGCTCCTAGTTCCGTACCCCCTGCAGACTTTCTCATGACCTAGCTGAGAGCTCATTCAAGTCCAACAAGAAGTTCGATAGATATTGGCCCCACTGAAAAGCTTATCTGTTGGTTTTCCTGTTACCCCACATTGTGCTTGGGAAAGAAAGCAAGAACTGACTAGAAAAAAATTCTTTCTGGACAAAGGACAGTCCCTGAATAGAAAGAAGATAATTCAGGTAAGATCTCCATTTGTTACGCATAAGAAGAAAAGGAGAGAAATCCTGAGACACTAATACAGGAATTGGATGGGTATTTTTTTTAATCTTCATATCATATAGCTTGATTCTGGTTTTGCCTTGCTGTCCTGAAGATTACAATGTTTGGAATTTTTCTTTTTAATCAATGGAAGTTGATAGATTGGAGCTCTTTAGTATAAAACAAGTAATATAGTTCATCACCTAATATACTGTACTTTGGTTTCATGATTATATTTGTTGTTCACTGGCCATGGTTTCTGAAGAAATTTGAAGATGAACACAAAATTCTGTCCCTAGCATGTGATTTTCATGAACTACTTCTCACTTACTTTTAGAGTTTCAGAATAAAAAATCCAGTTAGGAATATAATTTGTTTGAATATTTTATTTTGAAGACCAAAGGCATTGTCAGAAATTATTTAGTTATTATTTGTGTTCTGTGTTCATACTTCTCTGTGTGTGTGTAAATTCCGGTTAGCTCCTCCTTTAGACAGGAAGCTTCTAGTACCAAGGGGCGATTTCATTCATTGTTTTATATTGTCAGGGCCTAGCACAATGCCTAGCAAATAGGTTCTTGATAAAAGCTTATTGATAGAGTAAGATTCTTTTGGAAATCTGTCTTGGCTCAGAGGTTTCAAATACAGAACCTTTTAAAAAAATCTTTCTTGAAAAAAAACTCTTAAGCTACTGAAAACATCTGTTGATTGTGTTACAGTATCCATAACTGTGAGCTCACAGTATTAATTGGGAAGAGGTGAAGGAAACAATTGTGTCTACTATGTGCCAAAACTGTGCCGTCTTACAAATATTAATCTCATTTGATTAACTAATAAGTCAAAACTGGTGACCCAGTTCTTAGAGGGGAAAGCTAGTTTTGGTCTGCTTCAAAACCAGATTTCACTTCTAATTTTGGGTACCTGTCTGAAAAAAAACATGCATTGCAGGTTAACCAAAAACCCATTCCTAAGCCTGAGAAACTAACTGAAAGTAGATGTTCTTTTGCTAAGATGTTAGTGGCACTGATTACATTCATAAAGAATAGTGTGGACAGGGGGCATTGTGTTTGCTAACTTTGAAGATCCTCATCGAGGGTGAGAATGAGTGAGTTAGTTGAAGACAAGCAAATAGAGGGTTCTTCTCTGTGCTATGAAACATCTGCATTACCGAAGCATTTAATGGCTTCCATCCAGAGTATCATCTACATGGTGTTTGGGCTAAGGGCAGCCTCTATTAAAATACAATAATGATGAAAGGCAGTTGTGGCAGAGTGGATAAACCAGGGATTTTTTTTAGGGGGGAAGGCAAGGCAATCGAGGGTAAGTGACTTGCCCAAGGTCACAAAGCTAGTGTGTCAAGTGTCTGAGTCACATTTGAATTCAGGTCCTCCTGACTCCAGGGTCAGTACTCTATTCAATGCTGCCTTTTTTTTAAAACCCTTTTTGTGTCATGGATCTCTCTGACTTTTGGTTAAGTCTATGAATCCCTGCTCAGAATAATGTTTTTAACTATATAAAGTACATAGGATCACAAAGAAATCAATTGTATTTAAATATAATTATCAACCTATTAAAAGTTCTAATTTCATAGATATACTTCCTCTGAAGGAAGACCACAATTTAAGAAACCTTAAGATAGTAGTGGCCTTGGAGCCCCAAAGACCTAGTTCTATTATTTTTTTTAATAGTTGACTTTTTTATTAACACATATACATTTACTTGTCTTCTGGCTTGTTGAAGCAGTAGGTTAGACAACACTTGCCACAAGTCTGTCAAAATGGCTAGCCATAAAGACTCCAGCACCACATTCATTAGAAGGCGGCTAATCTTTTGATTCTCATCAACCTTATAGTACTTCAGAACAGCAAGCTTAACCTTCTTTCTCTTATGCTTTTTCTTTTTGGGAGTAGTGTAAGACTTCTTTCTCTTCTTGGCACTACCATGAAGCCTCAGAACAAGAAGAAGGGTAGATTCCTTCTGAATGTTGTAGTCAGACAAAGTATGTCCATCCTCCAGTTGCTTGCCCATAAAAATCAATCTTTGTTGATCAGGTGGAATACCTTCTTTATCTTGTATCTTGGCCTTGTCATTTTCTTTTCTTTTCTTTTTTTTTAAGAGTTAGAATTATTTATTTAAGCCACCCCAATCACAAGCAAAATGATAAAAGGTCAGCACATTTGTCACATGTGATGCAAGTGAACCTAAGGTCCCCTGTAATTTTCTGTTCCACACAGAAATAAAAGGATGTTCCAGCCGCTGCTGTGGTCCCCCAGTGCTTGATTAGTGTAGTCCCAGTTTTCTTTACTCATCCTCATACCCGGTTGGGAGAGGATTGACGTGATGGTTATGAAATAGAATATGGTTTCCATCTCCCCATGGGAAGGGCTTGGTCCGGATGCGGAGGTGGGGGTAGGGGACGAATTTGGGCCGCTCGTGATGCTCCCGAGACTTCAGGTAGGCGTTCAGCATGCTGACCACCACCCCAGGGAGAGCCACGAAGTAGGCCAGCGTCCTCCACATGTGGCCAGAGCCCTCCTCGCTGTGGGCGCCGCTGGAGAGCGCCCACCTCGCCGGGGTGCGGACCTGGCCCAGCTGCGCCAGCAGCCGCCTGCTCACCGTTACAGCCATCTTTCAACAATAGGCCTGGTCATTTTCAATAGTATCGGATGGTTCAACCTCAAGAGTGATGGTCTTCCCCATTAAAGTCTTCTTGAAAATCTGCATCATGGCACTGGGTCCACCCGTTGATGGCAGATCCAAAAGAGAGGACCTAGTTCTATTCTTACTTCTGACACATACTATCTGTGTGATCCCTGGACAAATCGTCCTAATCTCTTAGTATCTTGGCACTTAATACTAAAATAAACACTAAATACTTAACAAGTACTTAATACAAAATTGATTAATTAATAATTAATACTAAAAGTTGCAGAATAGGTGTCAATGTGTATCTGTGAAGGGAGTTTCCTCACAGAAGAGTTCTCTACATGAACAAAATCATGAATCTGGAACAAGAATAAATGACGATAATAGTAATAATTGCAATAGCAAATTATTTTTAGAAAATTAAGATGTAATTTTTCAGCAGAGAGGACAAAAAAGTCCTTGGCAGCAAATTACATCTCCCCCTTAGAAATCAATCCCTAGCTCCTAACTTAACAAACAAAATTACTCCTCAGGAAGGAATGCAGAATCATATTCATTGTATTTAGACCTCAAACAGATCTTTGAGGTCATCTGCTCTTAGATTTAAGCCTAGCAGGAACTTTAAAGATCATCTAATCCAACACCTTAATTTTTTGCAAACGGGGAACAAAGACATTTAGAGGTTAAAGGACTTAACCAAGAACACAAACTAAATTGCAGGGTCAGGATTCAAACTCAGGTCCAAACCCAACACCTTTTCCAGTCTCCCATGTTAATTATAGTTATGTGCTATATATAGAATTACTAGGAACATGTATTCACACCAGTCTCTTTATCTCTCTTTCACCAGAACTATTTTTACTTTCAAACATTTCTGTTTGTTTGTTTGTTTCTACTCTATTTCTTCCTTCCCATTGCAGGTAGGGCCCTTAGGAATAACTCCATTTGACGTGCAATCTCTCTACTCCAAGAGAGTCCCTGATGGCTGTCTCTGGTTCATCTCCCCCATGTTTTCCCTAGAGCACTGTTCTTCAGCCACTGCTGCAGGCTGGTGATTTCTATCTTGCTATTGCTGTCACACCATTTCCTGCTAGGACCACTGCCCCAACAGCCAGAGCAAAGGGAAGTTTCTATTTCAGATCATTGCCTGCCTTCTTACTGATTATATATATTTTTTAAAAAAGACAACAAGCAGATAAAAGAAAACCTTCTGTCCTGTATGAGCACACTGTGTACTTGATGGCACAGCAGGGAGCTAAGACAGTGACCCATTCAACAACTTGGAAAAGGAATGAGAGCTTACACAGAAACTATCACTGCTAATTGTGGCTGAGACACCTGAAAGCAACAGGCCAGAACGGCCTCTTTATGCCCTAGGGAAAGAACAAAGCTACCAAGATGGGGGGAAGTTAGGGGGAGAGTGGACAGGAAGACTAGCCCTGCAAGAGAGAGAAGAGGTTCATTAGACTTTCTAACTAGAATGGAGATCCAAAGAGAGAAGGGTAGATGCCTTCCCTGACCATTGAAACAAAGAAAATCTGAGGCAGAAACAGAAACCAGTTAGTGGAGAAGGGATGAACTTAATTTTAGCCTTGGCTTTCTGCTGACACTTAAGTGCTTACCAGGATCTGTTGGCATTATCTCTGGTAGCTGTCAAACATTTATTAATCTCCTACTATGTTCCAGGCCCCATACTAAGTGTTGGAGGAAAGGAAGGCAGAAACAGCCTCTGATCTCAAAGCACTCACATTCTAGTAGGAAAGATGTTGTGCCAGGCCCTTGTCAGACACAATGTGATCTATAGGAAGGAAAAGCCTGGCATTTCAGGTATCATGGAAGATCTGAGCAGGTTTTTCTGGTGGAGGGAAATTTCCCAGAGCTGCTCAAATCATATCACAAAGGTGGTTGCTTACTCTGCTAATCCCTTGGTCATGGTTTTGGGTGTTATTGAAGGATAAGAGTAGGGAAAAATCAGTGTTCTCTTTGTCCTTTTCAGTGAAACTTTTTCATTTTTATTGATAACCTTTGTTTTTCATCATCTTTATTTCTGAATGTATCATCCACTTCCCTCCCTGTGAGTCAACCTTTGCAATCAGAAAAGAAAGAAAAGGCAGTTCAGAAGAACTAACCAATACCTCAACTGAGGTGACATAAGATGTTCCATCCTTGTCATCCCCCATCTCTGCAAAGAAGGGAGGGAGATGCATTTTTAAATTTCTGCTTTGGGGCCAAGCTCGGTCATTATAATTACACAGCAATAGATTTCATTTTTTAAAAATCCTTTTCATTTATATTGTTATAGTCATTGTACACATTGTTTTAGTAGTTTTCTTTCTTTGCTTTGCCTAGGTTAATATATAATTGGTTATATAATGTATAATTAACCTCTTCAGGTTTCTCTGAATTCTTCATATCCATCACCACAGTAGTATTTCATCATATTTGTAAACTGTCATTGTTTATCTATTCCCCAGTCACTGGGTATCTGCTTTGTTCCTAGTTCTTTGCCATCACAAAAAAGTGCTGCTATGAATATATGGTTGTGCTTATCATCTCTGACTTCCTTGGCAATGTGGTCTCTAGGTCAAATGGTATAACAGTTTAGTCTTTTTAAGCATAATTTTAAAAAGGATATGGTTCTACTGGGCACATATCTAAGGAGGCCAATAACAGAAAGGCCCCATATGATTTCCATACTATGCTTGCTCTCCAACCATAATCTTTTTCACCCTCCAAGCAGAATCTTGAACTTCAATCTCTGTGCCCTGCCTGTGATAGGTAAGCTTTTGTATTATCTTGTTCTTTAAGCCACTTTCCAGCCATCTTCATATCCTGCTGCTCATTTCCTTTGCTCTACCTTTCCATCATTTTTTATATACTATCTTCCTTCTTTAGAATATAAGCTCCCTGAAGGAAGAATATGTCTTACTTGCTTATATTTGTATCTCTAGCACTTAGTACAATTTCTGGCACATGGTAAATGCAGAATAAATGCTTGCTCCATCCATCCCTCCATCCGTTATTGTTTATCTACCAAATTATTCATTGCACTGCTTGGAAGAGTAAATAATAGAAACAAAGTGGGTACCCATTTTTTTTGGGAAACAACCAATCAAGTTGTGGTATATGAATATAAATGAATATTACCATGCCATGAGAAACAACAAAAATGAGGAATTCAGAGAAACTTTGGAAGGCTTATTTGAATTGTTGCGGAATAAAGTAAGCAGAACCAAGAGAGCAATATAGATACTGATTCTAATGATGTGATACAAAGAATCAAAGCACTAAATGAAAACCAAATTCTGAGTAACTACAACAACCAACCTCAGCCCCAGAAACTGCATGTTTTATATAGTATACCTCCCTCCTTTCGTTAGAGAGGTAGATACTATTCTTGTGGATGCTACACATGTTTTCAGATGTGGTCATTGTGTTAGCTGGTTTTGTTCAATTTTGGGGGGGGGCTTACAAAGCAAGGCTCAATGTAGGGAATTAGGGTGAGTTACAAGGAAATAATTGTGATGTAAAAACAAAAGGCTTCAATAAAATATTTTTTTTTCTCTGTGCAAAAAAAAAGGCTGTGGTGAATTAGCTATCTACCAAACTTGAAGGGGCTTGGCCTATCCCTCATTCTCTCAATATATACATATTATTTACTCTGAGCACCTTATAGGAACCCAAGTCATCAGAATTTTAAAACTCACAGGCCAAGACCCTGGCAAAGAGATTTCCCAAGATACACAGATATCCCTGAGAAGTCGTACCAATCAAACCACAGCTGCTTCTTGATCTGCTTGTCACCTCTCGAGAGCAGAGCCTTTCCTTGTCTCTGGCCATCAGACAGCTGGGTATTGTCACTCCTTTTCTACATCTGTCAGGCTCACAGAAATAGAGGCTTGGTTCCCTGGAGTCTTCTCTAGCTAAATCCTCTACTTAGACCGAGTCCCTGATTAATAATAATAACTCTAACTAACATTTACATAGCTATTATCAATTCAATATATATTTTATGTAATTAATATAACATTTTATATATTATAATAAATTGATCATATGATATATGGCACTTACTATGTGCCAGGCACTGCACTGAGTGGTACAATAATAATTGTTTAGTCAGTTCAGTCATGGCCCCATTTGGGGTTTTCTTGGACTGGAGTGGTTTGTCGTTTCCTTCTCCAGCTCATTTTACAGATGAGGAAACTGAGGCAAATGGTGTTAATTGACTTGCCCAGGGTCACACAGCTAATAAGTGTCTGAGGCCAGATGTGGACTCAGGAAGATGACTCTTCTTGACTTCAGGCCTGTCATTCTATCCACTTCACCACCGAGCTTCCCCCAATAATAAAACAGCTAACATTTAGTAATACTAGATGCTGAACACTGCTAAGTGCTTTATGATTATTATCTCATTTGATCCTCACAACTACCCTTGGAGGTGAACAGAAAGTAAGTGATGTGCTCAGGGTCATAAAGCTTCAAGGTGTCTGATGCTGAATTTGAACTTAGCTCCTCCTGACTCCAAGCTGGTACTTGATACATGGCACCACCTACTTGCCCCTAGTTATACGTGATTGTTGGCAGCTGAGTTAGCAGCCACTGATACTGTGGGTGGGGTGCCTGACTTCTATAATTATAAAAACTCACATTTATATAACACTTTTTTTTGCTTTTTTTGTTGGAGGGGGAAAGGCAGAGCAATGGGGGTTAAGTGACTTGCCCAAGGTTATGTGGCTAGTTTTGTGTTAAGTGTCTAAGGCCAGATCTGAACTTAGGTCCTTCTGACTCCAGGACTGGTGCTCTATTTACTGTGCCACCTAGCCATCCCTATATAGCACTTCTAAAGCTTGCAAAGTACTTTATGAATATTACCTCAGTTAATCCCCCAAACAACTCTGTGAAGTGGGGTCTATTTTTTCAATCCCCGTTTTACAAATTAGAAAACTGAAGCAGAGAAAAGTGAAATGACTTGTTCAGTCACACTAAGTATCTGAGGCTAGATTTGAACTCAGGTCTGCCTGACTCCAAGTTTAGTACTGTATCCATCTGACTGTCTTTATGAACCACTGATAATTGGAGGAGATCAAGGAAGCCATGGGACTATAAATAACCAGGTGGAGGCTTCCTTTCTGGCAGGTTATTGTTCTGAAATGGTTTCTGCCACCACCCTCCCTGGCCTCCCTCTTTGCACCCCCTTCATGGCACATCCCCCACTCCTGGTGTCACCCTCCCATCAGTGCAACAGAAAGCAGCTGAGGACTTCTTCCCTGAATTCTTGGATTGCATGAGTAGTACCTAGAGCAGCAGGCCTCGGAGAAATCTTTCATTTGTCAGGAAGTTAGTGGCACAACTTATGTTTCTGTTTACTTTTCCCTGGGGGGATTATGAAGCAGCAGTGGGGGATCCTCTTCTACATCCCAACAACCTGGTACAGGGCTCAGCAGCCTGGAGATCTTCTTGGGGTTACTTGGGAAAGGGTATCCACACTAAATGGTGCTCATGTCCAGACAATTTTGCAATCCCAGAAATCTATTCCCCTTGAAGGTCTCTAGGGTTTACTTTGTATTTATTTGTATGTGTATGTATATGGGGAGGCAGTTCGGTGGTACAGTAGGTACAGTTCTGGGCTTGGAGGACCTGAGTTCAAATTCAACTCATACACTTAATAGCTGCATGAGTCTGGGCAAGTCACTTTGCCCATTTTGCCTCAGGTTCCTCATCTGTAGAATTAGATGCAGAAGGAAATGGCAAATCACTCCAGTATCTTTTGCCAAGAAAATCCCAAATGAGGTCACAAAGAGTTAGACATGACTGAAACAACTGAACAGCATGTATATGCATGTACTTATTACGCATACACATATATATGTATATGGAAACAGGGGTATATGGGGTGTTGAGGGAGGACTAGCACCTCTGGTGAGAGGGCTTGCTAAGCCCTTCTCAGTGCTGCTTATCCACCTTCGGGGTCCACCTGCCACCCGACCATCATCGGTGGCTCCAAGAAGCTGTAGCATGTAGTGGCCACACCTCAGTAAAATATCCTGGCAGACAGACTAATCCAGGCCTTAAATGTGTTGGTGAGTTAGGTGGGGTGTCTATTCTAAGCACACGAACATGTTCCCCTTCAGAATGGATGGATGAGAACAATTTGTTCCAACTGTCATGAAGGTGGCTGAAGTAGGCGATGTGGAGTACTTAGAACTTGGTCAGAAGATGCCAAGGTCATCCACTGCCTCCTGGGCCATCGCCAGCTGTCCTGACTTCTGACCTGCCATTGGACTTCAATGACTCAGGAAGAGACCAACCTTGTGATGTCATCAGTCCTCTTTGATAACGAAGGACAAATGACAATATACACACATATTGACATATATGTATGTGTGGGAAGGGAATAAGCATTTACTAAATGCCTACTATGTGCCAGTGTCACACAGCTAGAAAGTATCAGGTCTTCCTGACTCCGGGCCAAGTGCTACCTAGCATGTGTGTAGACATATATGTCTGTATCCATCCATCTTCCTTGATAGGATGGGAGGTCCTCAACAGCAGAGACTGTTTCTTTTTTGCCTATGTATCCCCAATACTTAATATAACATCTGGCATATAATCTGTACTTAATAAATACTTGTTGATCAATTAATTGGTAGCTAGACACACTGCTCAAACAAAATGGGGCTTGAAATCATAACGGAGTTAAGTGAAGACTGAGAGGAAGTAGAGAAAATTAAAGCTTCACCTCTGGAGACTTTCGTGACCTTTCCGTGACTTAGACCTTGGCGTATGGACTCCTGCTGGTCCAGCCTCACTCCAATCACTGGGGCCTCTTGGTTTTGTAAATTGCAAGGCAAGGAAATATGGTACTACTCATGCCATGCTATGGTGAATACCAGGCTAATGTCTAGATTTTCCAGTTTCCTTAGATAAGCCCCCAGCATTGAGTGACCCATAGGCACTTTTTGGTACAAAGTTGAAATCCCAAAGTGGGATACTCCCTGCCCTGCATCTTCTCCCTCCCATACTACTCTGTAGGACCAATCTCTGGCTTGTAGGGGCTGGCAGCAGGGAGTTGGGGTTGTTGTATGATCTTGTGAGCATGGCCTCCATGAATTAACCTGTTATGTATTCAGAATAATGTCTGATCATCTTACCCACCCCCAACTCCAAAACTTTCTCTGGCTCCCTATTAGGATTAAATTTATTGTCTCTCTTAAGCATCTGAAGCTCTTTATAACCCACCTCCCTCTTATATTTCCAATGTTTTTACCCTTTCCTCCTCTCCACATACAGTTCAGTCTAACCACACTGGCTTACTGGAAGTTCCCACACATGAAGCTCCATCTCCAGTCTCTCTCTCATGCCCAGAATGCTCTCCATCCTAAGCCCTGCCTCTTAAAATCCCTGGCTTGTCTCAAGATTCAAGTCCAGTTCTGTTTCCTGCAGAAGGCCTTTCCCATCCCCCTCTAGTTCTCATGCCCTCTCTGAAGGTTATTATCCATATCCACGATGGATGTTTTATATGTACTGATTTGTATACATATTGTCTTCTACATTAAAATGTTAGCTCCTTGAAGTCAAGGACCGTTTTGTATTTTTTTTTTTGTTATCCCAGACCTTAGGACAATACCTGGCACACTGTAAAGAAGTTCTTAATAAACGTTGATTGACCATGCTATTGGTCATAGCTAACCTTTACGTAGTCCGTTTACAATTGCAAAGCTCCTTACATTATCTCATTGGAAGTAAGAACATGCAGAGGATAATGGAAACACTTAGATTTTGGTCACACAGGGCAGGTGGAAACACACATGGGCCTTCCACATTGCTGGCACTACGTGGTGATTTCAACCTGGAGTATATGCTATCTTGATGAAACTGGCATAGTGTTAAATGAATCCACCTGGCCACATGAATTGGCCCAGGATCAGAAACATGTAGGATTGGAATTCACATAGGTCTTTTGGTCCATCTCCATCCCTCTAGGTGGATTTCAATGGAACCCATGCCATATTGGTGCCTCTCTGGTTTTTAAAGACAGTTGGCTTCTCAGTGGATGTTGTCTATTGGAGACACGTCCCTAGGAGATGCAGAGGCTCAACTGAGGGAAGTTATTTGAATGGGCTGGGAAGGCAGCTGGCAAGAATGAAAGTAATGGCTAGCATTTATACAGCACTTTCAGGTTTGTGAAACACTCTGCATGTTATCTCATCTGATTCCCACACAACCTTGTGAGGTAGGTGCTATTATTATCCTTATCTTACAGGTGAGGAAACCACGGCAACTTAATCAGAGTCCCAGCTCTAACAAGTGTGTGAGGCAGGATTTGATAGGGCTTCCTATCCCTAAGTCTGGCATTCTATCCCCTGTGCCACATAGCATAATCCATGGACTCTCTTATGAGACTGAATTCAAGAGTCAACCCCATCTTCCCTGCAGGTTGGAAACCCTGGAAAGGCATTATGCCGCTGTCTGGGCAAAGATACTGGCCAAGCCATGTAACAAAAGGAGTGGAAATTAATTTTTAAAATGTTACCTTTCTGCCACCTGTTAAATCTGTGTTTCTAATCCTTTAATTCCCTAAAATAAGTCCACAGTGATTTAAATTATTATACAATTCCTTTTTTGGGATTATACATTTTAATCACAATTATATGATGAATATTTGATTTGTCACCTAATCAGGAAAAAAATAATTCCCCAAGAGATACTTAATAACCATTTAAACTACTAAGGGCCTGATTAGAAAGGGGGATAAGATTGAAGGTGCTACATAGAGTAAACTCATACTACAAGCACCTTTTAACAAGTAAGCTCAATGGTCGAGAAATGAGCTACAGAGGATTTTCTGTAGAAGAATCTTCTCATTTAGGGAGGCTTTTCTAGGCTTCTTTCTCTGAAACAGCTTTGAAACAACACTGATCCTGTGTTCCTTTTTATCTCTTTCATATACTTCCCCCAAATCCTGCCATGTCTTAGTAAGGAGCTAAATACAGTTGCTTTCTAGAGGGGAATCTGCTCATAGGTACACATAAACATCAGATGAGAAGTTCCAGAAAGGGTGTCCCTCTTTTCTGAATACTTTATTTTATAATTAACCAAGAGCAAGAGGGCCCTTTAACACATTTGTCCCTGGAGGAGTAAAAGGAAGAATTTTACTGCATGCGATTTATTATATTTGTTTCTCTCCATCCTTCCTATTGTAAGATGATAGTACTGAAGGCATGTGTTAAGGATGCTGCAGAGAAATGATAAGATTTAGCAATTGACTGGATATTTGGGGAAGATGGAGAATGAAGAGTGCGGATGGCACTGGAATTGGGAATCTGGGTGATAAGAAGAGTAGTGTTCTCAATAGTAATATGGAAATCCATGAGAGAGGGATTTAGGTGGGAAAGATAATGAGTTCTGTTTTGGATATGTTGAGATTGACATATCTACAGGAATCCACTCTGAAATTCTAATAATCAGTTGGTAATGTAGGACCAGAGTTCAAGGGAGAGAACAAGGCTAGATATATAGATCTGGAAGTCACTGCCACAGAGATGGTAATTGAACTTGTTGGGGCAGTTGAGATCACCAAGTGAGAGTATAAGGAGAAATGAAAAGGCACAGGACAGAACTTTAAATGATACCCACAGTTACAGTCAATAAATATTTATTAAATGCCTTTTCTGTGCCAGGCATTGTGTTAAGCACTGGAGATACAAAAAAAAGAAAAAAAAAGAAAAAGACAGTCCTTACCTTCAAGGAACTAAAAACCTAATGGGGGATACAACAAGCAAACAAACATATACAAACTATATATGTATATACACACATTATACATATACACATATATTTTATATAAACATGTGTGTATATGTAATGCACACACGTATATCAATATACATCTATATACATATAGACATATATCTATATACACATGTACACATACACATATATCTATATATATACACACACATATACATATATATCAGATAAATAGGAAATAATTAATTGCGGGAAGGCATTAGAAGTCAGGAATTGGGAAAAGCTTCCTGTAAAAGATGGGATTTTATTTGGGACTTAAAGAAAGGGAGCTCTGTAAGTAGAATTGAGGAAGCTGGGCTTGTGCTTTAGGAAAATCACTTTAGTGGCTGAATGGAGGATGGATTGGAGTAGAGAGACACTTGAGGAAGGCAGACCTACCACCAGGCATTGCGATAGTCTCAGAGTAGGGTGATAAAGTGGGTGGTGGCAGGGTCAGAGGAGAGAAGAGAAGGCATTTGAGAGATGTTACAAAGGTGGAATCTACAGACCTTGGCAATAGATTGCATATATGTGTGAGGAGAGGGGGAGAGATAGAGGACTTGAGGATGATATTTAGGTTGTGAGCCTGAGGGACTGTTACTGGGGTGTCATAGATGAAGATATAATAAAGACGACTAAGAAGAAGTGGTCAGATAGGTAGAAGGAAAACTAAGAGTGAGGAGTCATGAAAACCCAGAGAGTAGAGGGTATCCAGGGGGAGAAGGTGGTCAACAATGTCAAATATATCCTTTAAATCAAATTGTTCATTTGTTTTTTAGTCATATCTGATTCTTTGTGACATTTGGGGTTTTCTTGGCAAAGATACTAAAGTAGAGTCATTTTTTGTTCCAGCTCATTTTACAGATGAGAAACTGAAGTAAATAGGGTTAAGTGACTTACCCAGGGTCACATAGCTAGGAAGTGTCCATTTTGAACTCAGGAAGATGAGTCTTTCTGAATTCAAGCCTGGCACTCTATCTACTGTACCACTTTGCTACTCTATTAAGCCAAATATGTTATTTCAAAAAAAGGAAAATCCAGGTAAATCATGTTTTTCCCATGGAATTTCAGCTTCGGAGATATTCCGTATTCCTTCCAAAGACCATAGAACTAACAGATACCATGGCCTGGTGGTAGACTCACAACATATTTTTCTTATTAAGCATCAGATATGTTATTTTTTCTCTCTGAAATTTAAATTCTGCTTCTACCTCCAACTAGAATCGCCACAACGCCTTTCAACCGAATAAAACAACCTGGTCCAATTCAAGTAATATAGCTACACTGCATTTTGTAGGAATTTCCTCCCTCTGCCCTAAAAATCAACCTTTTTTCAAACATTAATCAAGGATGTTTCACAACTGATTTACTAAGAAGGTAGGATTCCCCCCCCCTCCCCCCCACCATATTCTTGCATAGAGAAACTAAGTTGTATATAGTTTGAACAGCTTTCCAGTGGTTAAGTACACCCTGGGAACATGGCTCTCTCACAGGGCCCCTGAAGCCCCTCCTTTCTCATTAGCCAAGGAAAGTTATTAATTAACAAGTGTGAAAAATGCCTGAATAGCATCCCTGGATCACGTCAAACCAATTTGGACAGTCAGAAGATGGGAAGGTGGAAAGGAGAAGATCAGTAGGGGGACAATTATATCTAGGCCAAGTCCCTTGGACTTACTCCAATATTACTTCCCCTCACTTAGACCTAGCTTGACTGTCTCAGATAAGGTACTGAGAGACCAGACAAAGACTCTCCTCATCCCTGACCTATGGCAGTCTCTTACTAAACTGATCATTAGAATTGAAAGGATGAAACATGAAGGTGAATGGTAAATACTGGGTGAAAGGATTGCTCTGAAATCTACTAAGCTCTGAAAGATCATATAGCATCACAGTAACCTGTGGGAGAACAAATGAAGAAATTGATAAACACTATACTAGTTAGAGGGGCAGCTAGGTGTATCGATAGAGTGCCTGGCCTGGAGTCAGGAAGACTCATCTTCTGAAATTCAAATCCAGTGTCGGATGCTTATTAGTTGTGTGACCTTAGTCAAGTCACTTAATCCTGTTGGCCTCAGTTTCCTTATCTGTGAAATAAGCTAGAGAAGGAAATGAGAAACCACTCTAAGTATCTTTGACAAGAAAACCCCAAGTGGGGTTACAAAGAATCAGACGTGACTGAAAAACAAAAGAACAATTTGACTTAATGGATATATTTGACATTATTGACCATATTCTCCCCCTGGATACTCTCTACCCTCTAGGTTTTCATGATTGCTAGGACATGACTGAAATGATTGAATGACAAAAACATCAAATACTAGTTAGCACTGAGGTCCATCCCTGCACAAAGCTGAGAGCACTAGGTTGCCACAGACTGCATGAGAGCTTTCCTCTGGGAGGTAAACATTCTGCAGCATTTGGATTTCGGGGATTCCATTACCACTGGAACAATAAGGTGAAACACATAAGCAGGATCTTTCTGGTGGCCTCACATGTTCCTGCTTTCCTGCTTATCTATAGCAACAGTGAACATAATTATGATTATTGGGCATTATTGCTGCCCCAAAACAAAACAAAAACAAAAATTGGTTAATAATGTCAATAATGTCAAATACATCCATTAAGTCATAAATCTTATCTCAGAAAGGGAAATCCAGGTACTTGTAATCATTTTGTGTCCACTGGATTTCAGTTTGGGATATTCTGCATTCCTTCCAAAGACCAGAGAGCTAACAGATACCACGGCCAGGTGGTAGACTCATGGCTTACTTTTCTTGTTAAGCATCAGATACATTTTTCTCTCTGGGATTTAATTTCTGCTTTTACTTCCAACTAACATTGCCACAAGGCCTTTGAATTGAATAGAAAGACCTAGTCCAATTCAATTAATACAGCTCTACCGCATTTTGTGGGAATTTTCTGGGGCCCTGGAGTGCCCTCTGCTCCGGGCTGCTGGGGTGGGCAATGGGGAGCCAGGGTGAAGCGTTTTCAATCTCCCTGACAGGAAGTCTGGGCATTGCTGTCCTTATTGTTAAGAACATGCCTAAGCTATCTACTGAGAACTTAGAGATGCAAAGATGAAAATTATTTTCCCATGATTAATTTCATGTAGAAAGAGAGTCTTTTCATAGCTCTTATTTATATTTGCAAAAACAAACCTAAAACAAAACAATAGAAGAACGGATAAAAATTGTGTTAAACACAGTGGATAGCATGTTGAATTTCTCTTTTTTTCTTTTTTTTTTCTTTTTGCCTTTTGGAGGGGGGAATGCAGGGCAATTGGGGTTAAGTGACTTGCCTAGCAAGTCTTAAGTGTCTGAGGTCAGATTTGAACTCAAGTCCTCCTGATTCCAGGACCAGTGCTCTATTCACTGCACCACCTAGCCACCCAGCATGTTGAATTTCTAATAAAGAAGACCTGGGTTCTAATCATGCCCAACACTTTCCAGCTTTGTAACCCTGGGCAGATCACCATATTTTTCTCAGCCCCCATTTTTCTCATTTGTAAAGTGGGGAAAATAATAACAATGACCTTTTAGGGTTGTTGTGAGGATCAAATGAGATAAGGTATTTAAAGTATTTTTAGGTTCTATAAAGTGCTTTAAGGTTATACAAATGCAATTAAAATATGATAGGAAATTATAAAACAATTAAGATGGACAAGTATATGAATTACAAAGAAATCTGGAAAACAGCTTTTTGACATTAAACAAAGTCCTCAAAAAGCAGAAACAGAAAAACAGAGGTTCCTAATAACTGGAGTCCTATAAGGAAAAATAAGTAGGAATGAATAAACTGATGTGGCCCTAGATAGACTGAAAAAGGGAGAGACGGCACAGTAACATTTATAGCTCTCTTTTATCAAGCTGGACTGCCCTAATTTGGCTGAAACTGACCATTTCTAATTTTAAAAAATAGTCCTTGGGCTTCAACTCAATGCTGTTATATATAGAGAAATATTTATTTAGAGTAGTGGAAAATGAAAGAAAGAGGAAGAGGAGAAATGGGAAAAATGAGAGGCCTTCATAATAGGGGACAAAGTCCAAAGACTTTTAAATCTTCAGCTTGGGAAATGTTTGGAAATAGAAACAGGTAAGAAAAATGTCTTCTTTTGAAAAATGTCTTCTTTTCTCCCTTCTTATTCAGGTAATGTATGACATGATTTGATGATTACTAGTTGTTATTTTCTTCTAGATCTGTAATTTCATAGGGAATTCCCATTGTGAAATTTTTTTCCATTGATGCAGATAAAGCACTCATCTGTAATACGTCAACCAACCAATCAACTAATTAATCAATCAACCAATAAGCATTTAGTAGGAGCCTAATATGTGCCAGGCACCATTCGAGGGACTAGGGATATGAATACAAAGAATGAAACAATCCCTACTAGGAGCTTTATATCTTAAGTCTGATAGCCTTATAATATCCGAGTTGTTTTTCTTTTATAGGACATAACCATCTCCCATCTCTATTGCCTTTCCCCTGGTTGTCCCCTGTGCCTGGAATGCACTCCTTCCTCCCTCCAACCTCAAAGAGTCTCTTTCTTTTAAGTGATTTGCCCATGATCAGTAATATATGTAAAAGACAAGACTTGAACACAGGTCTACCTGACACCAAGGTCAACCCTCCATCCACTATACCATGCTGTGTCCAATTATAATTCATTAACAGTGTCAATTTAGAGAGAAATTTCCTACCAATGCTCCCTCAAATCACAGGTTATCAGGAGATAGAATATTTGCTTTAACAATGTCACATCAGCCTTAAGGATGTGTGTGTGTGTGTGTGTGTGTGTGTGTGTGTGTGTGAGAGAGAGAGGGAGGGAGGGAGGGAGGGGGAGGGAAGGAGGGAGGGAGAGGGAGAGAGAGACAGAGAGAGAGACAGAGAGAGAGACAGAGAGACAGAGAGAGAGAGACACAGAGAGAGAGAGAGAGAGAGAGAGAGAGAGAGAGAGAGAGAGAGAGAGTCTCAGATAAAGTCTCCTGAGAGATAGAAGGCCACTAGCTTGGAAAGCTTAGAAACACTCGGGTCCAAGTGTTAAAAGAGCAAGGAAGACAGAGAGATTTTGACGGAGTGGTATTTAAAGGCCAGATGGTCTATCCAAGCTTACTACACCTTCCAGTTACCACTTTTAGAGGGAATGTACACCCCTTTTCTTCCCCCCCTTCCCCCAGCTGTGATGAACTACAACTCACACCTCTGACTTGGTGGTGATAATTAAATATTATCTGCCTGTCACTTGGCACACATGTTGTGTGTGTTCTCAGACTTTAATGAGCTGGTATTTGTCTCCTGTAAGCAAAAATATTTCTTTGAGCCTCTTGTTTTTCAAATTGGGGTGAGCAGTTCAAGTGAAGATTTCATTCTATTTTTTAAAAAAAGTCTGCTTGCTAGCAGGGCTTATCTAAAGAAAACCTGCTTCTATTAAGGGTCCATGGAGAGCAAAGAGATTTTCATGAAGACCTATTTCTTAGGTTCACAGATTTAGAGCTAAAAGCACCTTGGATGTGATCTTGTCCAAATTTCTGGTTTTCTAGATGAAGATACTTGTTGTCCTAGAGAGACTGAATCATTTGATCAAAATCACACAAGTAGCAGAATTAGGATCTGAACCTAGGTCTCCTGGCTTCAAATTCAGCCCTCTTTTTCCGGCACCACTTTTCAGATATTCTGGTCATCATTCATCATACATATTTATGTAAATGGTAGGTGCTTAATATACGTCTGTCAAATGAGTGTTGAAAGAATGGCATTTCTTTCATGTTTTTTGTTAAGATTCAAAGGGTTGAGGAGAGCAGGGGGGCAAAAGTGGTGGAAGGGGCTAAAACGAAGATAAGAGGACAGTATTTTTTTCTGTTGTTTAGAGGATCAAAAGGTGTCCTTTCTCTCCCTTCCATTACTTAAAAAAATTAAACTTTTACACTGAGAACTAGTTAAAAAAAAAACAAACAATATTACAAAGCAGTGTGAGACAGAAAAGCAGTTTGCCTTTTTTTACGTTCTCCTTCTTGAAGTGTACTCTATTATTTTCCCTATTCAAGAGATTTATAACCAATGCATTCTTTGCAGCTGTTCCTGGAGCTGCATTCAGGTTCGGCATGGGCGCTCTCTCAGTCACACAGCCAGGTTTATAGACCAATACAGTCTTTCATGAATAGCTCATAAATCAGAATTGGTGCTACTGCAGAGTTTCCCCAAAAAGATATAATTAGGGTACTATAGGACTGGGTCCAGACTGGATGACAAGCAGTTTTAATATTTATCAATAAATGGCAAAGTGCTTAGCACCCCACCTAAGGATGTAATTAACCACAGAACAGAGAATCTGAGCCCTAGATTTGCCTTAGAAAGAAGGCACTCACTTTAATTGAGAATTGCTTATGTCAGGTGAGAGAGAGTCTGTGTCTACCTCTCTCACCTGACATAACAATTAACTGGGAGTTTCTTTTTATAAACATTGTGTGGCTCCTTTTTCTATGTGGTTAATTACTTCCTTGGGAGGTTTCCTTTAATACTTCCCATAACAAGGCCATTGTTGTCTTTAGCATAATCACTGGCTCATTTGCTTTTGTGCCCTTCCTTTGCCTAGCTCTCATTTTGACTCTGCCTCTGGAAGCTAAGAGCAGCTGCTGTGTGTAGTCTTCCCTTCCATACCCCCTTCCCCCTATCCCCCACAGCTAGTGCTTAGGACTGGAGATCAGTGTCATCAAACTTGGAGAGCCTTCCCTCCTTCCCTTCCCTTCCTCTCCCTCCCTCTCTCCCTTCCTTCCTTCCTCCTTCCTTTCTTTCCTTTCTTCCTCCCTCCCTCCCTCCTTTCCTTCCTTCCAGCATGGAGGAATGGAGGACAAGAATCATGTAGTTATGCACGAGTATGGAATAGTGGACAGAGTATTGGACTAGGAGTCAAGAAGATCTAGGTTTAAGTATCACCTTGGACACCATTTAAAGTGTGTGACCCTGACCTGGGCAAATAATTCTACATCTTTGGTTCTCAGTTTTTCCCTCTGTAAAATGGGTTTAAATTTAATGACCTCAAAGATCCTTCTAGTCCTAAATCTAGAATCCTATGAAACTGACAGCTTAGTCTCCATTGTGAAACATGACATTCTATTCTTCTCCCTTCTCTCCTACCCCACTTCTTTCCTTCCCCCCTCCCCCTCAACCCCCACCCCAGTCTGAAGCTCTTCCAATGCTACTGTGGATGCCCAGGGTAAGGAAGGGAACCAACACAATACCTACAAGGTTATCAGTAACTGCTGTACTTTGTGAAACAAACAGGAATGAGAAAATAAAACACACACACACACACACACACACACACACACAGAGTCATGACTCCTGGGTAGGAAAGTGACAGAATTTTTACTTTACTTCAGGAAAAAGAAAATATCGCAATAGTGTGAGTGTCAGTACTGAGTTTTGGAATCCTGTGAAAACTCAAAGCAAAAATAAAATTAAAAAAAAGGTTGCCATTAGTGGAACCAGGACACAAGTAGATTCATGATTAACGGACATTACACAGAACTAGGAAATTGGGAAAATTCACTTATGTTAAACAACACCCCAGGCCTCTCCTTGTAGCAGAAGGAAAAACTTTGAGCAAACTTAGTAGTACCCCCTGAGGATCAGATTATCTGGGCCTGGAGACTTCTTCTTGGTAACTGAATATTCCTGCCTTCTCCTTTGACCTGTCAACATGGGATTGGCAGGGCAGGGCAGGCCCAGGATGAAGGCCAACTCCTCACCTCTTATCTGAAATGCCCAGCACCAAAAGGTCTGTCAGAATCAGCCACTGGTAGACAATGACAGGGACTCTTTTGTGATGGTAGGTGTTTGAATATCTGAAGGCAGCATCAGGCCTCTGTCACCCCAAGCTGCCTTTGATGGGATCCCACATCGGCACGAGGATGCCATATTCACCATCTAATTTGTTTCAAAGGAAATGTTACAACAACATTTGACAATAGTATAGGAGAGGTCTTTCAGTAGTAAAATGACTCATGACTAAAGGACATACAACCCTCTGTTCTTGAGGGACTGGGAATTGGAAGACTTTTTGCTCACCTCCCTCATTATCCTTGTTATCAGCACAGGAGGTTTCCATGGCAACGTTGCATCCGGGCCCTCTCCAGCCGGTCTGGCAGACACACTGCCAGCTGTTCTGACCGAGTGTGCATCTCCCATTGCCATTGCACAAATCGGGGCAGCCATCTGGTTGAAGAAATGAAGAAGATAAGTAGGAGGGACACAGATCCACACTACAAATTTGAGGGCCATGCAAAGGGAGAACGAAGTCACTGTACATTCACGGGGCCATCCTTGGAGGTAGAGGGTGGAGAGGAGGTAATGTCCATCTTAGAAACAGAGTCTGGGGAAGCGGGTAACACATGCAGCAGGGAGTACATAAAAGGGGGATACGCACCATTGAGATCTGCTGCCACTGCCCTATGTGATTGGTTCTGTCTGAACTTTCCGAACATATGGAGTTCGACAGTTCATTCCAGAAAACAAAAATCAGTTCTGAGTTGATAGTCTATGTAGTTGAGGATTTATTTCGAACCAGTGTCTTAGTTTGGACACTGTCTTGATTTTTTTTTTTTTGTTTTGCATTATTAGAGAAGTACCCTCTGCAGAAGGGGAAAAATATTCCTTTCAACTAAGGATGGCAAAGTGCCCTCTCCATCTTTCAGAATTCTAAAGATATATTTACATATAATTATCACAGGCTTCTCATGACTGAGAACCGGATTAGTCTGCTGAGCTATTTCACATTCTGTCTCTTTTAATATTAAGTTTTAATGGGTACTTTAAAAAGTTGGCTACTTATCACTCAACCTATTTATGGCAGGGTTTAAAATACTGAATTACATGAAAGCTGAAGCCTGAGAAATTTCCCAAGTGCATAAATGTTCAATGAGTGAGGTGAATGTTTTTTGTTTTGGGGGGCTTTGGGGTGTTTTGTTTGCTTTTGGCCATTGGGGATGAGATCCTCACACACTTGCAAAATGTGCACTGAATGTCACGGAAATGATTGAACCTCTCCCTCTACTGAGCTGAGACATAGCATGGGTCCCAGGGTGGAGACAAAGTGAGGGATAGTCCCAGGCACTGTAGCTGAATGGAAGAATTCTCTTGGGCAAAGGGGTAAACCCCTTCTGACCGAAGGAGACAAACAGGAGAGTTGGTATCACAGATTCATACCCACAACATCCTCATGGCTAACAAGAAGTTCTACACATGTTCCTCCTCAGTATGACTGTGTACTAATGGTCATTGATTGGGCTGTCATTGAAAAAGCAAATTTCCCTGAAATGATTTTATATATACCAAAGAGAAGAAAGAATTGGGCAATGGAGGAGAGATGGAGAGTTTTCCATAAAGGATTGAGTCAAGATGTCTAACCTAAACAGGCCTACACTAATTACTCTAGAAAAATTTTTTTAAAAGCACAGTGTTATTAAATCCATTTTCCTCACCAGTACTAAGGATGGATTTGCCAAGCAATTCTCCTCTCTCATCTTAAGTGCCAGAGAGACAACAGAAGCAATACACGACCCTATGACCCAAATTCAAAGGGTTCTTTCAAAATGGCCCAGGAGTCCAGTAAACTTTTTCTTCCTTTTTAAGTCTTGCTCTGTCCTAAGACTCTCCTGGTTCTATTGTTCTATCCATCTGGTCATAGGAGTAAGAATGTAAGGCAGGAGCCACTCAGTAGATGAGAGAAAAATTTACCTGGTATGGCAGAGGGAAGGCACTTGGCGAAGACCAAGGAAAGAAAGAGAGGTGCCATGGATAAAGGATACTGCAGCAGCATTCTGCCCCCAGCTAAGAACACACAAGCACTCACTAACTCACCCTAATGAGTTTTCCTCATTCCTAGGTCCCCAAGCCATTATGACTTCTTACTAATGGGGAAACTAAGGCAGAGAGAAGCTAAGTAACTTCAAATTATATAAGGTGAATAAAACAGTGGAGAACAGGTTTAGATAAAATAATTGCAGTTATTTCTGCAGGTGTAAGAAGCATCTCTAAGTGAAAATAAAGGAATTTTCACTATTCTAAGATGGAGGATAAAAAAAGCATATAACAATCTCAAATGATCTCCAGCTTTCTGGTTTCAAAAGGTAGGTTTAAGAAATACCCTAACTTGAATGGTCTTCCAACACATTGAACACCTTGGTAACTACTGTGGGTGTGAATTATCTTGCCCCTTTGAGGTGTCATGTTTTCTGAATTAAAACAGACATAAAAGTGTCAGAGAAGGGCTCATTGTAGAGGAAGCCCAAGTTTGTAATGTAAAATTTAAATGCACAATCAATACTAGCCTGTCTGCCAGAGATATGCACTCAAAATGTGTGTATGCCTGGGTTGGGTAGCTTTTCCCCTCCTTTTCCATTTTTTTCCCTTTGACCAACCAAAGTGAGATAAACAGATCACAGTAGCAGGTTTTCTCCACATCATATGAGCAAGATGAAAACATGAACAGTGGGAAACTGGCAAATCTCTGAAAAGTATCAGGGCAGCTGGGAATTAATGGACATGACTTTGCTTTTAGCTTGAAGACTGAAGAAAGCAGCCCCAGTAGGTGCATGGAGTTGCTAGGCAACCCCACGCTACCCCTGGCACAAGTTCATTCTGTTGGTGGCCTTCAGAAGAGACGATGTGTTGTGTTTGTAAAATGCAAAGCCAGCTCTCTCTTAAGGAAAAACAAAATGTAAGAAGTAATTAGTCTACAGGGCAAGTGGGCAACTGGGCTGTTATTCCCTCTGGAGAGAATTTGAAAGTCAGAATTGGACTTGGGTTTCTAGGATGTCAACTTGGAGGGTCAGAACTGTTGGCTGGGTAAACCAACAAGCCTACAGGGTGGAGTCCTCTGGGATAGGGTTGTTGACCACAAAGACCACAGAGTATTTTTCAAAGTCAGTCCCGTGTTTGATGCCAGCTCTGTGTCTAAAGCACATGGAGCCTTTTGGGAGGCTCCAAACACTGGTTTAAACATGGAGCAGGTGACATGGGACTAATGGCACTTTAGCTACTCTGCTTGGCCTCTGCTTAGAAAACTCTGTCTAGACTAGAAAAACAATAGGGGGACCTCCCCACAGAGTCCATCTCTCGGCCTCTCTGGAGGAATTGCTAACTCCAGCAAGGATGCTGGGGGTAAAACCAACTCCACCTTATCTGACAGTCTATCAGTCCATAGGGAATTCAATACTGGACTTTGGTGACCAAGGAAGTAAGAGGTTGTATGTTGAACACCTTGTACCTTCTGCATCCTTGTTAGCAGAAAAAAGAAATCTCAATCACCTGCTCCTTCCCCTCCCCTCCCATCCACCCCCAGCAACACAGCAGGGTTGAATGAATCACTACCAAATTCTAGTCACTTAAAAAAAACCTGTTTGTCAACAATTTTCAAGCAGGAAGCCTCTTTGCTTAAAAAAAAGTCAGGCTAAAGCAAAATAATGTCTATGGTGCAGTGAAAGGGGAGCACACATGTACTTGAAGAAAGCTATAATTACCATAAAAGGTTCTTCTAAAAAGGAATGTTCTACCATGTTCAGCAATTTAGAGGTAGAAATAAATGGCTAATATTGCATAAGGGATATGAAGAGAGAAGGGATTTTAACATTCAGAATCAAATGCAACTTGGAAAAGCTTGGGAGATAATACCTACCTTGAATAGAAAAGCAAGGAAGTGGATGAAGGGGAAAAAATACAAAACAAACAAAATAAATGCAAATGGACTGAATGAACAAGATGTTGGAGTACTGAGAAAGGCCTAAGAATCTAATATAATACCCCAGATCAATGCTTTGAATAAGAGGCTGTTCTGAGTTGGGGGAAACTAACTTGTCTTGACATTCCATAAATTCTTTCTGGTCCATTTCAAAGGCTATTCCAGCCAGTACAGGTGTATTTCTGCTCTCCCCTCAGAGCAGGCAAGAAGAAAAGTTGGCTTGTCTGGGACCTGCAAATCTGAATACAGAGGTCTCCTCAGTGCATCTCATGAATACTCATGGTGCCCCTCTTCTTTTCTAGCCTCATTAGACTACCACCCAAGAAGGTCCCAGCACTGCTGCTGATGGCTCATTCTTCTAATGACAGTCTCCTAAGCCCTTCCCAATATAATCAGAAGACCATCCACCAGGGCACGAAAAGTAGAGAAAGCATAAGAAAAGTCAGTATGGGATTATGGGAAAGGAACCATCTTTCTGCAAAGGCCAATTCTTTTTAACCTTATGTTAAAGAGGGGTCACTGCCCCACCCTATTCCTCTTTTCTAAATGTCACTTTAAAAAAAAATTTGAAGCCATGGTAATTGCAACATTGTCAGATATTACTAGAATTCAGAGGTGTAATCATCAATAACACTTAGTAGACGGTCTTTGCTTTCTAGAAATGTTTATGGTTAAAAATAGCTGAGACATTGGGGAGAGACGCTCACTGAGGGCTTGGAGGCCATTTAAACTAAACAGCAGTGGCAAAGGTCCAGAAAATTAATCTGATGTTTTGAGGTACTCTGGAGAAAACCTTCAACTAATTTTAAATGATTGCCAAAGAAGCATTTCTATCTCTGGGAGACCAAGGGCCTGCTCCTCTCACTCATTGATGTGTACATGAAGGAAGGAGTCAGAAACTGTTTTCAGGCAGTAAGGGGGCACTGGAAGTCAGTTGTGGGCATACCTACTCTCTAAACCTACACTTGAACAGCTGCCCTGACATTTAGCTGCTAACGAGCAGAAAGAAGGTACAAAATTTAGAATCAGAGATTTCTCTTTTTCACAAACTTTAAAAAATATTTTGTTTTTCCCCCAGTTACATGTTAAAACAATTTTTAACATTTTTTTAAGTTTCAAGTTCCAAATTCTATCCCTTCTCTCCCCCTCCATGAAATGGTAAACAAGCCAATAGAGGTTATACATGTGCCATCATGTAAAACGTTTCCATTCTCTGGAGATTAGTAAGGACAGCTTTGGAAAACTTAGTCCCTGATTGTCTGCCTCTTTTGAGTGATCGTGATCTTCCAGAGGCAGAAATGATCTTTCAGCAGTCAGTCATCTTAAATTGGGGATACATGTGCAGATGTGGGAAGGACTAGGAAAGTCAGGAAGGATAACGGTCTTTCTATGGTCCCACTGCCCAACTTTTGCTCAGAAGGCAAAAATCACTTTTGACAGCAGCAGGACTGCTGTTAAGTGACACCATTTGGATCCAGCTGTCTATGCTGCAAGTTTTCTGACTGCACCTGGATTCTTACTGATCAGCCTCATTTTCAATCCCTAATAGATAGTGTGGGAAAAGGAAGAGAGTAACACCAGCCTCAAAGAACACTGAAAGGTTTCTTGTGCCTGGCTCTTAAAAAAGAAGGACCCTTCTTAGATTCTAATAAAAATAGAATTTGTCTGCTCCTTCTGTCTTTCATTTTCCAAGTTTTCACTAATAAGCATTTTGTACTGTCAGTATAAGATTATGAGATGAGGACAAGAGCTTTGGGAATAGTAGTAGGAGACAGTTCTGTGTGGAAAGGAGACATAGGAGATGAGAAGAGCCTGCTGGGTTTTGAATTTCTTCCAAACTTAGCCATGCTCACAATTCTATTCCTTTTCCTTCCAGACTAAGACTTTTACATTTTTTAAAACTAGTGTATTTTGCTCATAAAGGGGTGTAAATAGGGAGAAGACAAGAGAAGGGAGGCAAAGTAGTCACCCTAGGGGTGTAGGAGGGGTTTGAGAGAAACCAATTTTGTTGCCCTGGAATCTGGTCCCCTTCCTGCCACTTTCCCCACTGCATAAGGTAATGGCATAACCACGTGTATTTCACATCACAGTTTCACTAAGATATAATATAGACAATTATGTTCATGTTCAGAGCCATTACTCATCGTTTAGAGCCATCACAGAAGGCAAAAGCTACTAGGAAGACAGCCTGAGCTAATAGGCAGAATGTTAGAATGGGACTCAGGAAAACTTCACCTCTGACTCTTAGTAGCTGTGTAAACACTTACGTTTTCTGGAGCTCTATTTCCGTATCTGTAAAGTGGGGGTAGCAGTGCAGCACTGACCTCAGAGGGTTTTCACAAGGCTCAAATGAGATGATGTCTATAAAATGGTTTGCAAATCTTAAAGCACTTCATTGCTTGTTATTTTTCTTAGCCACAGAGGCAGCTGGTGGAGTATTGGGTAGAGTGCTAAGGCATACCTGAGTTTAAGTCCACCCTCAGACACTTACCATCTGTGTGACCCTGGCAAAGTCACTTAGCCTCTGTTTGCCTCAGTTTCCTCAACTGTAAAGTGGGGACAATAATAATACCTACCTTTTGTAGGGTTGTTGTGAGGATCAAATAAGATATGTAAAAGTGCTTGGCACTACATAGTACATAGTAGGGTATATAGTAGATGCTACATAAATGCTTATTTCTTTCTTTCCTGTAGACATTCAGATGAGTCCCTAGACTGATGGAACTTCATTGGGCAAAAGAGGCATGTGATGCAACATTGGAAATTTAAAAAAAAAGGTGAGCAGAGACTAGGACTGTGTGCGTGTGCGTGTGTGTATATGTACTGGACAGTGTTATTCTATATTTAGGGAAGCTGAGACCTCCTGGATAAAAGAGACCACAAATATCTGGAGAGAAAGAATAGAAGGAGTGTCTGTAGATTAAGAGAGTGATAAGAGTTACACAAAGGCAAGGATGACAATAATAAGAAAGCCCAGTGGTTTAATTTTGTTCTTGGAGGATAATCAAGTTTTTGTACCTTGTATTGCTTATTCCCACGGCTGTCCAGCAAATAATGAATGAGGTGCCTGTGAGTATGGAAATAAGGACAAAGGCTTGACTTTGATTTCTTATTTGTTATTTTTAACCATCCAATTTCTACACCCACTGAGCATCGTTAGAGCCACAGGAGGGTCATAAAAATACAAATGACACCTACGAGGCCTGTGGGCACGGACTCGTTACTTACTGTAGGGCTGACGTTTCTCTTTTAACTAGAATAAAATCAGGCCAACGATAAATTGCCATCTTATTTCTTTCCCCCCAGCACAACTTTAGAAAATGTAAGGAAATCACTAAATATTCCTCTCTCACGGATGTTAAAGTGAATGGAGGTAGATGGATGTGTATGCAGGCTGAACTCTTGCTGGCAAGCATGCTTTTACTGGGAGAAAAAAGCACTAGTTGGGCTTTCTATTTCCCCCCAGTGGCTCTGTAGGCAGAAAGTAGGGGTGGAGGCAAAGGCTCACAAGGGAGGAAGAGACCCTGAAAAGACAAGACATGAACTCTTCTCTGTCAGAATTGATGAGTTAAACTAGGGCTTTAGCCAGGGCAAGCAATGGGACTTACCAGAGAGCCCAACATGGTCAAACAACTCATTTATTATCTTAAACATAAGGAAGGAACAAAAAGAAATGGATTTAGATTGTAGCAAAAGAGTTTCTATCTAGGTAGGTGAAAGGAATTTCCTGACATTTGGGACTGATCAGACTTATTTCTAACTGGTAGCTACAGTTGTCATTTTCAGGAACTCTTAAAACAGGATACATGGTCTTTAGTCTGGGCTGGATTAGACAAAAAGACCACACACAGAATGGCCATGATGAGATTGGAGGGAACCAGCAGGTCCATAAGACTATGATCTTCACATTTACAAAGATTTTCCCTCTTATTTAGACTAATTTTGTAGTTGTTTCCCAATAATACGACTCCGGTGAATTCCTCATAGTGATGACTCCATTCTAATGGAATACTTTTTCTTGGGTCAATTTTCTTGGGTCTACTTTGTCCCATTACTCCTGTTTAGACTTTCTTGCTAGACCACTCAGAAGCATTCTATGATATTGGTGGTTATAGTTTCTAATCTCCTTGTACTGTCTCCAATTATTTTAGGGGAGACCATTCATCACAGCTACATCTCGATTTTATATTATAATATTATTTTATCATCTCAATTTTATATTATAAATTATTTTATCATCTCAATTTTGTATTATATTATATTATAATACAGCAAGAGAGTGACAATGTTGATATCTATTGAACTTCCTCTGCAACCACATACTAACTACCTCAGAAATTCGGTCTAGAAATATTGCTTGTCAAGCGATCTCAGCAACTGCATAACATTTTATTCAGTTTGGTTCTATTATCTTTTGTCCTGCAGAAACAATAAAATCCTCTTTTCTTACTACTTCCTCTTGTGCATGTAATTTAACAATTAGTGTCTAGTACAATACTCAGCATATAGTAGGCACTTAATAAATGCTTTTTGATTGCTTTATCCATTTGTTAACCTATCTGTATCCATGTGACTCAGGTAAATTCAGTGAATTCATATAAACATATTAATCTTTGAAAATTCATTTGCATATGGTATGTATATGCTTCTCCTGATACACATTTTCTGGTCTATAAAGCATTTAGAGATGGCTTCCCCAAATGCACATTGGCTAAGCCGAGGGGCTGCATTTTCGAAGACCAGCTGAGGACAGGATATGACCGTATACTTGTCATTCAGAATCTTAATCTACACACTTGGGAGGGACCAGATTAAGGATGAACTGATTTGTAGAACAATACAAAGCCCGAAAAGATCTGCTTTTTGAAAGTCTGCAGAATGGCTATCAAAATTCCAACAGTCTGCATGATGCCAATGTCAGGAGTTATGCTCCAGTTGTGCATAATAGTCATGCCCTTAGGAAGAAGGGAGCTGCTTCTTCTAAATCTTCCCATATATAGGGAAACAGAATTCCTCCTTTACAGCACACTCTACAGATGCAAAACATCAGCTTGTTTCTGCTAAGTCACATCTTGGCTAAATGGGTAATTGAATAGTGAATGGGAATGCCTGTTCAGCTACTAACCTGCAGAATTTAGAAAAAAATAGGAATCACAGCATTGCAATCCCCAGGAGGCAGAAGGCATGACCGATTTTTCCAATAAGACTGAAAAAATCAATAATCCTTATAGACAAGAGTTCTTACATCTTTAGTAGTCATGAAACCTTTCATGTCTGTGCACTCCCTTCCAAAAGAACATTTCTGTCTTTAGCTTGGCATATGCTACCACTTCCATAATCACCATCCAGAAAGATTTAGCCCAACTTCCATTCTAGTTCTGCTGAGCTTACCTTTTAGAAGGGACCCACAATGAGTCTTGACTCAGAGCTGTTTGCTTTCTGTGTGGCTCTGTGAAATGCTACTTTGCTGTTGTGTGGTGCTAATAAGTCACGATGTATTGCCATGCACGCCTGCATGATGAATGGTATATGCAGGGACTTGGAGCTTTCAGAGGTCATCCACTATACATTGAATAATAAAATTCATATTTAAAATATCCTTGGATGGGATTCCTGGCACCACTGCGATACAAAGAGAATAGTCTACCTTACTAGATACTCTCAGTGGTGGAGAGACTTGGTTCTACTCCCATTTTGTGCTTCTAAGAAAAGCCATTTCCCCCAAACTGACATCTTCAAGATAATGGGGCTTAGATTTTTTTTCTTGGCTGCTATTCCATAAAGGGCCACAAGACCCAGCATAGATAGGAGTCCTAGGAAAAGATGAATACTGTCACACCAATCTCTGATAGGACATCTAAGTCAAGGACAAGCAGACTAAATTGTGTGTGTGTGTATGTGTATATGTGTCTACTTCTAATTTCACTGATATAAGGAACTTCCAGTGAAAAACAACTATTCTTCAATTTACAATTTAAGAGAGTTGCTTGAGAAGGGAATAAGTATTTACATGCCCACTATGTGCCCAGCACTGTACTAAGCACTTGACAAATATTATTTCATCTGATCCTCACAATAACTCTCTGAGGTAGGTGCTATTATTGTCCTTTAACAGTTGAGGAAACTGTGGCAGAGATTAAGTGACTTGCCCAGGAGCACACAGTTAGTGAGTGTCTGAGGCTGGGTCTTGAACTCCAGTTCTCCTAGCTCTGAGGGCAGCTCTCTAGCTACCACAGCTGTCTCTCACGTAGCTAGACTACAGTGAAAAGCAAATAAAAGTCTAAGCAAAATATGCTGTACGATGTTAGGGTTGAGAATTTAAATGTATAAAAGTCAAGAGATTCAAAAGGGTGGTTCCCACAGCAACCGTAACTCAGTTCGCTGGTGAATACAAAATTAACTTTATTTCAAAACATGCCATTTAATTTACGCCTTAATATAGTCATGGCAGAGTTACGGTTGCTGGGAGAACGCTAACTCTGAATTGTTTTGAATAATTAATTGTAAGAAAAGTTGGTAAAAATGTGAACTCTAATAAAAAGTCAACTGAAATTTGGGAAAGTTCACCAATCAACCTTTGTGTCAGGGGTGGTCCCCCAACGTATTGGTCAAGTTCTGGTATGGAAATCATAATGTTAGGGGCATAGTTTTCCATCTCTGAATATATTGCTTCTGGTGTTTTGAGGCAACCCAGCTATACTGTTTGCATTCCTATACTGCAGTGGCTTATCCTGGGAGTGGCTACCTGACCTTAAAACAATTGACTGATTCAGGTAGTTGTCAAACAAGTAATCGAAATGGTTAGAAACAACCCCACGCCCCTACTATTAAAATAGCAGTTGCCACTAAATGATTGTTTCAGTCAAACTAATTCTATGAAGACCTAATTTCTCTGAGGTAACTGGCAAGAAGCCAGAAGAAAGCGGTGAAGGAATATGTTCCTGAAAAGCAGATGATATATACAAGTGTCCTATCTCTGTTACCAAGATCACGAGGCAAGCAAGCTATCTTCTGTAACTCCTAATTCAATATACACTATTACTATTTCTCTTCTCCCTCCCCCTCCTACTACTATAGAGATGAGGTTTTCCACAGGGGCTGACACCTGAAGGAAGCTAGAAATTCTAAGAGGCAGAAGTGAGGAGTGAAGGCATCCTAAGCCTAAGGAGTTAGGAGATGGAGTACCAAGTTCAGGGAACAGCTAGTTAGTTGCCCAATTTGGCTGAAATGTACAGTGTGAAGGAGAATAACCTAGAAAGGTAGGTTGGACCCAGAGAATGAAAGACTTTAAACTCCAGGGTGAAGACTTTGAGGCAACAGGGAGCCACTGACGTTCCTAGAGGAAGGGAGTGACAGAGTCACCTTTGTGTTTTTGTAAAATGAGTGTGGCAGTTAGGAGATAGAATGGAGAAAGTAGAGACTGGAAGCTGGAAGTTCTATTAGAAATCTACTGCAATATTCCAGGTGGGAGATGATGGGGGCTCAAATAAGAGTGGTATCTGAGTAGGTGAAGAGAAGGGGACCGATGTGAGAAATGTTGTGGAGGTAGAATCAACAAGATTCAGCACCTGCTTAGATATGGGAGATGAGCTGAGGAATGACTGAGGCTGCAAACCTAGGTGACTTGTGGTACCTTTGGCAGACACAGGGAAGTTTAGTGGGGGGAAATAATGAGCTCTGATCTGCACTTGGTGAGTCTAAGATGCTCATGGCAAACCCAGTGGACTGTGTAACTTTAACTTTGTCTTTAAGCAAAACCCCCTATATTAACACAGGAGGCAACCAGGTGGCACACTGTGCTGGGCTTAGAACGAGGCAGGCCTGAGCCTGTGTTCTGCCTCAGACATTTACTAGCTGGGTGACTCTGGGCATCTTCTTAGCCTCAGTTTCCTTATCTGTAAAACATAGTCAAGAACAGTACCTCCTTCACAGGGTTGTTGCACGTTTTCAGCGGTATTCGATTCCTTCAAACCCCATTTGGGCTTTTTCTTTGCAAAGACATTAGGGTGGTTTGCTATGTCCTTCTCCAGTACACTTCATAGGTGAGGAAACTGAAGCAGAGGTAAGTGATTTGCTCAGGGTCACACAGCCAACATGAAGATGAGTTTTCCTGACTCCAGGCCTAGCACTCTGTCCACTCTATCCACCTAGCTGTCCCATGTAAACGTGAACTATCACTGTTACTATCAAATGTGAAGCATTTTGTAAGCATTAAAGCTCTACCCAAATGCCAGATGTTATATTAATATATGGCTCCCTTCGATGTTGCTTTACTTAATCCTAGCCATCCAGCAACTCACAATCATCTGTCTTATGGGCTGTCCTTCATAACCACCTCTTCAAGCCCCCTCCCTACTCTGACTACTCCTATTCTGAACCATGTGTAGATTTTCTTTCCTTTCCCTTTAAAAGTCTTCCACAGGCCCCATATCAGCAGGTAGATAGACTTTCAATAACTCAGGAGGCTTTTTATCAGAAGACCCAGGCTCTTTCTGTCTAGGATGGCTTCGGGCAGCAATTCTTGCTGGGTGTCAGCAGATGACAATTCAAAGAGAACTGGCAAAAAAAAATGCTTGCCTGCCCTATCGGCCTTCCTTCCTGGATGATGTCTGCCAGGGAAGCACTGTGCTATTCCTAAACTGGAAAGGCAGAGCCTGAGACAGAATGGGAAGCCAAGAGGCAAGTCTTTAACATGTATTTTTTCCCCTATGACTGAAGCCAGTGGAGGTTCAGTCTTCATGATTTTCCTTAAGCATATCTCCTCCATTTGGAAGACTTTTGTCTCATCCCTGAACAAGTCTTAGGCTGGTGCCTTTTTCCTCTTTGCTATCAGTATTACTAGCATTTTAATGTCTCCTAAAAGAGATGATATTCTAACTCTACAATCATTTACTTTTACTCTATGAAGATATTTTAAAGCACATCACTGAATATAACTTGATCTTGCTGGTGGGATAGGTGGGGATTTAGATATGTAAATAAAATAGGTCAGATCAGATAAATAGACAAATAATCGGGGGCACTTTGATACTGGTGTTTTCTTATTGAAACTTAGAACTTTACAGCTACCCTAAAACTTATTCTGGGTAAACTCAGAGTGTTCCAGCTTTCATTATCTCCCCATAAGCATATTTTGGCCTGGTTTCTGTATTTCACTGATTCATTCACTCAACAAAAATTGAGCACTTACCATGGGCAAGATCCCGGAGTGATCTAAAGAATAAGACTTGGCCTCATACTTTAATGTGCTTATCATCCAGAGGGTAGATATGACATATATACAAACAACTATAAGGTAGAATTTGATAAAAAGGTACAAAGTTATGAAAATTTAGAAGAGGAGGTAATTAAGGGAGCCAGAGAGGGCTTCAATGGAATTAGGCCTTGAATAATTTGAATAAGCAGATTGGGGGAGAGGGAGAGGAAGACATTCCAGGCACATAAAATAAAACAAAATCTAGGTTGCAAGGGGCTGAGGGGGGGAATGGGTGGTGAGGAAGTGTAGTTAGTGAGTACAGACTATTTTTTCTTGAAGTTTGGGGGTAAAATGGCCTCCAGTTGTAGGGATAGGGTCATAGAGCTGAAGGAAGGTCTTCATTTTTTGAAATATTGTTTATCTCAAGGAACCAATGGTGAGGAAGAAATTAAAGACAAAAGCAGAGCAGCAATGATTGACAGAATAACGTTCAAGAGGAGAAAGGAGAGGTTATTATTGGAAATAAAGAGGAACAACTCTTTCTTTGAGACACAAGGGAAGGTGGAACCACTGTGGATGACCATACTGGGGAAAGGTTCTTGGAGTGCAATTGGATAATTTCTACAGCATCTTCTCAGAAATTTAGGGGTTAAGGTGATTTGTTGAGTGAAGGGGATACTTGGGTGTGGAAAGGATTTGGAACAGTCATTGTGAGAAATAGGATTTGAAGTGCATAAAGGATGAAGACAAGTAGGGTCAAGCACCAGTGTTGGCAGAGCTTTTTTGAGTATGTATTTTTAGTGGATCTACTCACCTTAGGTCAGTGACCTTTTCCAGTAATACCTAGCAGGGCAGGAGAGAGAGAAGACAATAGTGGGGGAAGTCATCCCCTATGAAAAAGGGCAAGTCCAGGACATGAGGTAGTATAGGTTACTATTGAGAAGTCTTGCTAAAATGACTGGCCCTGGGTCTCAGCATAGGGAGTCTGTCTCAGTAAAGAGAAGCTAAAAGTTGGCTGTGGCCCTGAAAGAACACAGAGAGGCTGACAGGAGGTCACAATGAGAGTAGAGCATGACTAAAGTCCAATGTAAGAAGAGGGATAAGAGGAAAGGCAAGAGTTTGTAGCAACAAGGAAGAATTGCAGTGTTGAAGATACTGGAAGTTAAGCTCCCAGGGATGAAGAGTTCCAAGTGGTTTTGCAGGTGGAATGACTGAGTTTTACTGAATCTGAAAGACTTGTATTATGAGTTAAATTAGTTGATGAGGCATATTATATCTCAAAGACATATATAACACAAAGCTCTACCACTAACTAGTGTAGCTTTGAGCACAGAGGAAAAGATTTATATGCCAGAAATGTAATCATCTTCATTTATAACTTTTAAGTTTGGTTACATTAAATGCCTTAAAAACTAGTAATATGAAAGAAGAGGTAAGGATAAAGGGCCATGAGGTCTCCTTTTCTTTTTTTTTTTGGAGGGGGGAAGGCAAGGCAATTGGGAATAAGTGACTTGCCCAAGGTCCCACAGCTAGAAAGTGTCAAGTGGCTGAGGCCAGATTTGAACTCAGGTCCTCCTTACTCCAGGGCTGGTGCTCTGTTCATCGTACCACCTAGCTGCCCCAAGGTCTCCTTTTCTCATTGTTATCTGATGAATGTGTCAGGTAGCCAGTTGGTGAAGTGAGTAGAGATCTGAACCTGGAGCCATGAGGACCTGAGTTCAAATATGAGTTCAAACATTTATGAGCTAGGTGACTATGAATAAGTCATTTAACATCTGTTTGCCTCAGTTTCCTTATCTTTAAAATAAAACCACCTCCAAGGGATAAAGATAGGATAAAGTGAAATGATATTTGTGAAGCGCTTTACAAAACTTAAAATGCAATATATATATATATATATATGTTTATTATTTAGTCATTTCAGTCATGTCTGACTTTTTGTGACCCCATTTGGGATTTTCTTGGCAGAGATATTGGAATGGTTTGCCATTTCTTTCTCCAGCTTATTTTATAGACAAGAAAACTGAAGCAAAAAGAGTTAAGTGACTTGCTCAGAGTCACACAGCTAATAAGTGTCTGAGGCCAGATTTGAACTTAGGTCTTCCTGACCCTAGGCTTGTGTGCTCTGTGCACTGTGCCACGTAACTGCCCCAATATAAATGTTGGCTATTAGTATTATTTCATGTCAGAAACGGCTATTCTTGCAGTCCTTTAGGTACTTCAGAAGCTTTAGAAGGTTACTTACAGGCTTCTGTAACAAGGACTCTCCTTGTCACCCCCAACCATTTCCCTTCTGCTCCAATGCATAATATGCTCACAGATGTGTGATAAAAATACAAATTGTAATTGATCTATGAAATGCTATTTCAGAAGCAACTGATAAGGCACTATGAAGGAAAGATAGAGAAGATTGTGGGCTGACCTTTCTGAATGCATACGACTTATAAAGTGAACATCCAAATGATAAGCAAAAGCTGATTTCTCCAAGATAGCAAAAGAACACCTCTTCTTGATACAAAACAAAACAAAACAAAACACACCAACCCTACAATATTGATTTCCATCTGCTGGGAAGAGCTAAAACAGCATGCTTAATATTAAATGGTTAGTCAATTCCTGGTTCTAACTAGAACAGGGAGGGGTTTTCAAAGCTTTTCTACTAGATCTTTAAAGTGCTTGCCACCAGAAGATGCATAACTTCCTTTGACTCCAAAGAATGGGCTTCCTGATTTGCTGGATCAAATGCTAAGCCAGTGGATAGATCAGCCTTTGTGTTTCCATCCACAGTGTTTCTACTCATCTTTCCTGCCACAGTCACTGAAAATGGCCAGGTGTTTACCATTGGGGATTACTTTATAGTTTTGCATCTGCGCTTGGAAGAATTTTTACAGCATGCTAGCATGCGTAGGATGTGAGTAATTATAATAGGATGGCATGCTGGGAACTGTTCCCAGGAATCAGTGGCACAATCTGGAGACTATTTGGAGGGGATAGCAAAGCCATCTAGAAAACACTGGCTACTTCTGCTTCGATAGGTGCACGATCAACAGGTTCCAAAGGTCACTTCTTCCATGGTAGTAGCTGATCCTTTCTTCTAGGTTACTTCTAACAAGCCTCAAAATAGGAGATTCCTAATTAATTTAACAAACAATAGAAATGAATAGAGGTTGAAACTGAAGAAATGTGCTCAAAACACAAAGGGGGAAGAATGCTAGGGAGACCATAAAGGAAAGTCAGAGAATGTGGATAAATGGTACCCATGAAACAGTTCTATTTTTACAGATCAGCCTTTCCTTTTCAATTCTGGAGCAGAAATGTGAAGACAGACCCTTAATACCCCACTCCACCCCACTTCATTAAGGCTGGTGTGCATGACTGTTTCTAGATCTCCACTAGTTTGCTTGACACAGTATGGCAGCCCCCTTACCATATTCTTCCTCCCCAACTAAAAATCTAACAGCTTAAGGAAACAACATGACTACAATTGTGCAGAAAGAGCAAGAAACATGATTAGGTAGTGTTGGTAAAAGGCACTATGAAGGAAAGATAGAGAATCATGCATAGTTGTATGCATTCAGAAAGGTCAGCCCACAATCTTCTTATCATTAGGTAGTGTTGGTAAAACACTCTGGAAAACCTGAAACCTAATTCTAACTACTTTGAAATCCAGATCTTGCAAACTGGCAAAAGTAGACACAATCTATTCTAGGACATGACATTAAACCAGTGTTGAAGCCTTATAAAGGTATTCTAATGGGTGGGAATGTACAATGTTGTGTCTGCTAATAAGCTGGACAGGGGCATACACACATACATGCACACACACATATATGTGTGTATATACACACATACACACACAATAGGAATTTGTGTCTTATTTCATTTGGGTTGTATTCCTTGGAAAGTTTAGGGGCATTTTATCAGCCAGAATGTCAGCTAGAACAAGTAGAAGGGAAATAAGGGACAAAAAGGGATGTTAAATGAAGCTGGAGCCTGTATTGCCAACCATACTTCAGAGTCATACATTAGTATTTGAAGTTCAGTATACTCTGCGTTTAGACCAATGAATCAGAGTGAATGAGTTGCCTCATATTAAAAAGTTTTCTCTTTTTTTGTAGGTGTTTAATGAAAACATCTACCTGTCTACCTCAGAGGATTATCATGAGGATAACTGAGGTAACACAAAGTCCTTTGAGCTCCTTGGAGAAAAGACACTATATAAGCGCAAAGTATCACCATTGTACTACTGGTAATGAGTGTGGCCAAACAGGGAGCCTCCCAGTCAGCTCTCCTAGTCACCAAACTAGACTGAAGCATTAAGAACAAGAAGAAGCCAAACTTTCCCCCATCTCAGGCCAGGCAAATGATGTTTTCTGACTTGGCACTTGACTTTCTCTTAGAGCTAAGAGGTAAAAGTCCTTTCTTCCCTTCCCCACCTTCCCCTGCTCAGTAAGAGCCTGGATTCAGAGTGGCCCTCAATTACCAGCTTCGGATCAGTTTCTCCCATAGAGGGAGAGCCTGGCCAACTCAACTTCAGGAAGAAATGAGAAGAGAATGTGCTTTTCCATACCAACCCTCCCCCTCCACCCATCCCGCTTGCTGCCAGTAAAGCCTCTTTAAAAGCTTCAGTTTTTCCTACTTAGAGATGTCCAAGCAGTAATCCATCTAAATTAGATTATAAGCATCTGAAGGTTTTCATAATAAATAAAATATAGATACAACTAAGAAAGATGAGCTTTAATTAATGAGTGTTAGTTAACAGAATGTGTTGTGAGAATATGGGGGATTAAGAAATGAGAAATGATAGGGGGAGGGGAAGATCAAGTTTTAATGAGCTGCCATTTTCATTTGATTTAACTAAATTTCCTCTGTTGTGGAAAATAATAACAATTACGAGGGAGTCATTTGGGTGAATCCACACAGTTTGGTACCTGGCTGCTTATCTTTGATGTAATTAAATTGTGCTGCAAATGGATATAAACCAGTGCGTGAAGTAAGAGGCTTCAGATCTATCACTGATCTCCTTGAAAAAAAAAAGTTAGCAAGGGACATTGCTGGAAAAAGAGGAGAAAAAGGCCCTGGAACTCAGAAATGAGCAGTCAGTATATAAGGGAACACTGCTCCAAGGACAGTGCCTTGAACAATGCCTCGGCAGAGTCTGTGGTACTTATACACAAGGGTCCTCACTGAGATGGATTTACTAACAGTTTGAAAAAGAGCGATCCATAGGAGTTGGGAATAGGTCTGTTTTCAAGTTCACATTTTTGGGGGATACTGAGTGAGTTTAAAATTTTTTATTTATTATACTTAGATATTCCAACTTTCCTAACTCAAAATGGGCTCCCTTCAATCATCACATGCTAAAATGCTATAACAGGGTCTTTGATTAGGCATATATCTTCCTAAAGTGTAGGTTTCTACATCTCACTCTCCTACTCAACAAGCTCCAATGGCTCCCTATTAGTTGCAGGATCAATCAATCAATCAAAAGACAGTTATTACCAGGTACCAAGCACTGGAGATACAAAAAGAAGCAAAAGGCAGCCCCTGCCCTCAAGGAGCTTACAATCTAAAGGTGGAGACAACATGCAAACAAATATATACAAATAGGTACAGGATATGTAGGAAAAAAATTGACAAAGGGAAGTCACTAGAATTAAGAGAGGTTGGGGAAGGCTTCCTGTAGAAGGTGGGATTTTAGTTGGGGCTTAAAGGAAGCCAGGGAGGTCAGTCCTCTTTGGAAATTAAGGCTCTTTGTATTGGTTTCATCCTACTTTTTCTACCTTGTTCTCCTTTTAGTATGGTCTAAGCATTCTGTAATCAAGCCATAATTACCTACTTGCCTTTTCTTGAACACAGCACTCCATCTCCCTTTTCCATCTTTGTACAAGATAGAATGTCTCCCTCACCTTTTGTCTCTAGATTCCCTGGATTCCTTTAAGACTCAATTAAAATCCTGTTGTATTGGAGGCCCTTCCCACTTTGACCAGCTGCTACTGCCTTTCTCTCTGAGATTACCCTGAATGTGTCTAGTTATTTTCATGTTTGTCTCCACCATTAGGATGTGAACTCCTAGAGGGCAGGGATTCCTTTTGTCTTTCCTTGTATCCTTATGTTGCTTAGTGCATAGTAGGTGTTTAACAAATGTTTACTATTATTTTGGCTTCAAGAGGGAGGAAGGCCACATGTGTCCCTCTAGGTCCCCAAGTGAGGCCCTTGGACTGAATCCAAATTTCACAGAGCAAATCCCCTTAATAAAAAGATTTGTTCTGTAAGACTTGGATTTAGTCAAAAGGCCCCACGACTTAGAAGGCCACATGTGGCCTCAAGGCTGCAGGTTCCCCACCCCTGGATTAGGCTACTCTGTATGGTTATTTTTGCAGTGTATGAGAAAGTCTTCTATTAGAAATAATCAAGGTGGGGGGATAAGAACAATTTCTTTCTCTCCCTCCTCTCTCCACAAAACCCCCTTCCCTATATTTGTTTAGACCACTAGCCTTTCTTCCTGAGTTTCCAAAACCTTCAAATCTGTGGTTTTGGGCAGTTGTTTACTACATCTAGCCATTTAATTGTTTATTATCTGATGTTTCAGAAACTATGGAAAATATCAGTTAATACAGCGACTAAGAAGCCAGTTCTACCCAACTCCCCTTAGAATGAATGACACCAACAATAATTCAAAAATATCAATAGAGTGTGTTAATAGTATATACAACACTGAGGTATGTAATCTATAAATCACAGGCAGGTGACCTTGGGGGATGCTAGAAACTGGGGGTGGGGTAGGTGAGGATATATGAGTTTCCATACTGTTTAATTCTGGGCACGCTGTTTTCTGTGCTAGGGCTCTAGATGATATAATAATAATTCCCGTATTAGACCCCCAGGGAACAGGTTGGCGAGCAAATGGATACCGATCTTACTTGGCCCCATTAAATGGAAATAAAAAAGTTAAATCAGTTCATATTCAAAACATGGAGAGAAGTTGATAGCAACTTGATTAAGGGACACAACTCTACTTTCTTTTATTCCCTTGCTTAATACAAAAAAGCTGGTTCCTCTCACCTACCCCATCATCTCTCTATTTTTAAGGGAATTGCAATCATCGGTGACATTTAGGCTCTGCACATTTATGCATACTGACTGTACGGAAATAGCCACACTCCCAGCCAGCCAGGGCTCTCTCTGAGAAGCAGAAACTGTCCCTTCTGACTCTTGAGTCACTGGAGATGGTGCAGCTCTGATTCCACAGCACGATTTGGGGGAATCAACCTCACTAGCATGTCAGAACAAAATTAAATACAAATGTTACTTCTGGGCAGGTGAAAGAGTTATTTTATAATCAGCAGGGCTTATCCCCCTGGCATTGTTTCCAGACAACCAGACAAGTCTGCCTAACAATATCTGTTGGGGTTAAAGCATATTTAAAAAAAATTAAACACAATTCACACTTTTCCAGAGCCTATCAATGTCCTTAGAAAGAAGACTGATCTGGGGCAAAAGTTGACCATTTGCCTATGTGACCTACTGCCACAGCTGCTGCAGTTGGGGCTTAGCCGTTTAGGATTCTGTCATTGCCTGGCTCAAGTCTTTCATTCTTCCCTGATGCCTATTTTGTAGAACTTGAGAGCTGGGAGACAGATTTTACCAACAGAATGTTTATTAGTCTTCTCCCTTTTCCTGAGCTTGGCTGGAACATAGCATTTTGCATGCATGGTGTGTTTTGAACTGGCCACATAAGGCTTGGTACTGTACCAGGATCAGCCTGATCTGAAGGAGAGAACAGTCTTAAGGATTAATGAAACAAAGATATTTTGGAAGGAACATGGCTTTCTGATGCTGTGGTGGGATGGATGGGGAATAATGCTGAGGAGGGGAAGGCCTGTTCTCTCATCTCCAGTACCTCCCTAGGTCAGTTACCACAAAGATAGAACCACCCTCCCAAATTGGAGGCCAGAATTTTTCATTTTACTCTTGGCTGACATGTATCCTGAAATGGAACTGCCCCTGGACTTGGAGAAAAAGGAGGAGGATGCTAAGAAGGGAGAAAGAAATGCAATAAAGGGGCTGTTAGTCAGTGATGGTATTAAACAGAGATGTTTTTTTGCCCAGTGGGTTCTTTTTCAGTCTCTTGAGTGTTGTTTTTTCTTTCTGTCTCCCAATGTCAATTATTCCCTCTTTTCATCCTTCTTCCAGTTATCTGGGAGGGCAAATTAGACCAGAAATGACTTTCCTCACTTGGTGTCATGTGACAGCCAAAATACTTACGCAGGATGTTAATGAACTAGGCCTAGCAGCACAACAATAAACCACAAGAGGAGGCTGGCAAATACTAAAAGGGTCTGGGATATGGAATAACTTTAAAGATGCACTGTTTCCCTAGTGCCTAGAATGCACTCTCACCTTCCCAGCCCTTTTCAATCCCTTGTTTTCACCAAAACTCTGCTAAACTCCATAAGCACCATATTCTTTAAAAAAAATTTTTTTGGAGGGCAATTGGGGTGAAGTGACTTACCCAAGGTCACATGGCTAGTAAATCTGTCAAGTGTCTGAGGCAGGATGTGAATTCAGGTCCCCCTGACTCCCGGGCTGGTGCTCTATTCACTGTGCCACCTAGCTGCCCCCATAAGCACCATATTCTACAGAAAGCCATCCCTGCCCCTCATCCTCCCCAACTACAAATCCCTTTCCCTTTTACCTTGAACTTATTTTGTATATTTTACATATACTTATTTACATATATGTTATCTCTCCAGGGAAACCATGAGGCCTTTGAGGGCAGGTACAGTTTTGTTTTTGTCTTTGTATCTCTGAAGTCTAGCACAATGCCTGACACATAGTAAGAGTTTAATAAATGCTTTTTAATTGATTGAATGATTGATGGGGCTGGGCCTTAAAAAAGTTACACTGGCAGGTAACCTTAATCTTGGATATGATGTGCCAGTCTCTGAGAAATCAAAAAGTTGGAATATCTATGTGGATAGAACAGTATTTTCCCTTAATGATCATTTTTTAAAATATGTCTATTTTTTAAAAAAACATGTACTTTACTTAAAACTGGGGATGACTTTTTAATATATAAGAAGATTAACTAAATACATTATTTTCTGTAATTTAATCCAGTCTAATCATCCTGAGAACGCTTATGAAAAAAGCCTTAAATCTCTCCTAGAAGCTCTTTTGCATGGTTTCTTACTTTACTGTATATAAAAATTGAGAATTGGATGACTGCTGATGAAGTGGCCCTACAATGGACAGGAAAAGACTATGCATAGAAACTGAGGTTACAATGGTATGAGGAGGCAAGTAATAAGCTCCTGACATTGACTGGCAGTTTTTCAAAATGATGGTTCTCTATTTACAGAAGGCAGTAAACTCAGAGCCTTTTAATATTTACTGTGTAATGGAATACAATAAGAGAAGAGGATTTGTGCAGGATTTAGACATATTAGGCAGAAAACATTGGTGAAAAAATGCAGAATCTGTCTCTTTTTGGAACATCTGGGATGCACTGTGTGGCTCCAGATAATCCACAAGACAACCCTAGGAGATGCAAAGAATCCCCAGATGTTAAACATAGGTCATGCTCCATAGAACCAACAGTCTGCAGGGTAGTAGAAATAAAAGTAATTTTTAAGTGTATTGGGCTGACTTGGGGCAGAGTCAGTGATAACCCAAATTTTGTTGAATATATATGATCTTCTCCATCAGTCCTGAGTTAAGACTTTTCTTTGATCATACCTTGAACATGAAGGACCCAGTAGGGATGTGGGCTTGTAACATGTGGAGCCATAAGTAATAAAAAAGAATAAGGGAATCAGCCATTGCTACAAAGTATGCTGAGCCAGAGCCTGGCTAAAGCCCCAAACGTCTACATTCCTGTGCCCACAATATAATTAAGGTCTATTAGCATATCCTAATAGTTGCTTCTACTTGGGCTTATACAATAAGAATAAAACTTTAGCTGCAAGAGATGGAAACCTATGTTTCTGTGTCAGAACCAGGTTCATAAATATAATTAAGAAGTGAGAAGCCAGCTGAGTTTGGGGTGGCTAAACAAAGTGAAGAAGGTCTGGTTCTTGGAAAAGGAAAATGGGCTGTACAGCAAGCACTGAGCTTCTGGCTGTATGATAGAATGGATGCAGCTGTATTGGAAAACTAGTCAGGTCAGAAATGTTTCTATGGGATTCAGCTTAGACACCATCTACATGAAGTCCTTCCTCATCCCCCAGCTCCTGGTACCTTTACCTTACCTCCAAATTACTCCATATTTTAGTCAGTCAAAAAGCATTTATTAAGCACCTATTGCATACCAGGCACTGCGTTAAGTGTTGCAGATACAAAGAAAGACAAAAAACAGTCTCTGCTTTCAGGGAGCTTATTGTCTAATAGGTTGACAACAAGAAAACAACTCTGTACAAACAAGATATATAAAAAGTAAATAATAAAAATAATTTAAAAAAATAAAAAATAAAATGGAGATAATTAACAGAGAGAAGGCATTAGTGTTTTCCCTAGTTTAGCTGGAACTAAAGGAAGCCAGGGGAGCTGGGAGGCAGAGGTGAGGAGGGAGAGTATTCCAGGCATGAAGAATATGCCCAGAGTCTAGAGATGGGCTATCCTGTGCAAGAAACACAGCAAGCAGCATAAGGTCACTGAGTGACTGAGGAGTAAAGCATAAGAATACTGAAGGTTAGGAAAGGGCCAAGTTGTGAATGGCTTTGAATGCCAAATAGAGGATTTTATAGTTGATCCTAAAGGAAGTGATTTTTTAAAAAATATTACTTTGTATATACATACATACATGTTGCATCTTGTCCCCGATAGTGGGTAAGGACTATATTCCTTTTCCCTTTGGATCTTAACTGCTAACATAGTACCTAGTACATAGTAAGTATTTAAATAGCTGATTGACTGACTGATAACTTCTAATTCAAGGATTTCCTGTCATCTTAGTCTATATTTTCTGTGTTGGTCATTTAATACAATATAGATCCCAAACTTATACAACAAAGTTATTGTTATACTGTAGGAAAGCAGATGTAAAGGGTTATGCCCAAATTTTAAGAAAACCTATGAAACAGAACTTCCAACTTGGTTCAAAGTTGGTTCAAAAATGGTTGGTTATTCACATTGTGAAGTGATTCGTCATGTAACAAAAGGCCTTACTGGGATAACCTTTAAATAAATAAGAACTTCTCTCTTCTGCTTAAATATTTGTTTACAATTCATTAACTACTTGACAAAGACACCGTTGTGGCAAGAGATTCTTAAAGGTAAAGCAACAAGATTTGCACCCACAGAGCATCTTTGAAATTAGAAAGTCAGTCTGTGGGGAAATAAGATATGATTAGCAAAAAAAGATTTTAAATGCAACTTCTCAGATACATAGCTAATCTGTAAAGTCAATTACATTTCTTCTGAATACTCTCTCTGAGGGATTAAGAAGCCAGATAAGTCCAAGATTTGATGATTCTACCATCCTCACCTTACTGTATACCTAGAATGTCTTACTGGATGTAGGTTGCTGGACATCTAACTGTTCCTGAGGCTTTGCTATTGAGAAGTCATTAACAGCGTAAGTTCAGCTTTTTGCTTGTTCTAACACAGTTCTAAGAGCAATGCAGTGGTTTGAGGCTCTGAGAGCCTCTTAATAGGATAGGATGGTCTTGAAAATACTCCAATCCACCTAATTCTGGCTAACTAAAGCTCAGATCTGTGGCTTTACAGTCAACCCAATCAAGGCATGTGTTCTTTTTTCCTCAACCTTTCTTGGTGAGGGCTTGTGATGTGTCCAGAAATCAATAAATAACTCAGACATCCCATGAGCAGGAAAAGTCACTGTTTAAATCAAAGAATTACTGAATCTTAGACCTGAAGGAGATCCAATTCAACCCCTTATCAAGGGAACCCCCTTCATAGGACCCTGGTGAGGTGGCTGGTTGACCAGTGTGCAAACCCTTCTATTGAAAGGGGGCTCACTAATAACAAAGGTAGCAGTCTTTATTCTGTTTTAGTCTTGTGCAGTTTTTGATTGTTAGGAAGTTTATTATCCTTCTACAAATTGCCTTCTTATAATTTCTCCTCACTGATTCTTAGTTTTCAGATTGGATTAGGAAATTTTGCAGAGCTAGACCAGCCTCGGTTCACAGCTTAGGGGAACATTCCAAACAGGTATGGAGCAAGTTCTGGCTGTACGTTACCAAGAAAAAAAAGTCTATTTGGAGGAAGAACACCTTGGCACGCTGCCAACTACTAGCCCACATTTCTCCTTATACTCTCTCCCATCTTCATACCTCCCCCCTCCCCACCCATCTCTGCCATTGCCTCCTCACTTCCACCTCTTAAAAACTTTAGTTTCTTTCAAATCTTGGCCCAAACACCATCTCATACACGAAGTCTTCCTTCCCTGGTTCTCCCTGCCTGCCCCCTCATCCCCTAGCTCAGTACAACATCATGCAAAAATGATTTTATGTTTGTATCATACATATTCAAATGAATAAGTTTGTCTCCTCTGACAGACAATCACCTTCTTAAAGGAAAGGACTATTTTATTTAATTTTCTCTTTGGATCCTTAGCATTTAGCACTGTACTCTTCACAGAAGAGATCCTTAATAAATAATTGCTCACTTGATGAATTAAATCAAGACCATAATATAAAAAAAATTCACTTTAAAAGGGTCTCATTCGAAAGGGTGGAATGCCCCTATGACAAAAGGGCATAATGTTTTTTTTTTTCTTTAAAACAAAAAAGAAATCCTATTTAGTTGATGGCTTAAGGTTTTAATTGCTGTTAAGTCACATTAGTGTAGGTACCCTCTGGAACAAGCAGATATATCATAATTGCTAAACTGGAGATTTTGCTTCTTTCTCTGGCTTTTGGTACTAGAGAGAACTCTACCAATGATATGTGCCCAACTTGCTCTATTTGGCAAGGTCATCAAGGCCTGAATATTCAAAGACAGCAGTTATGGTGGGAAAAAAAGTCTCTAACATTCAGAAATGAAACTGGCATGAGATGAAGAAAACAGCTGTACTCAGCCTGTGGTTAGTTAATTTTTACAGTAGCTTTTTCTGAACCAGTTCCCCGAAGCCCCCAAGACTTCTCCCTCTTGGACTGTGACACTGTCTACTCCTGATTACAATCACTTAATCAGCTCATCAGATTGTCGCACGGCTGGTTTTACCTTGGGTAAAAGATTAATTTTCCTTATTAACAGCATAGGAATCTATTTCTCTCCCTAACCAATTAAAGGTGAAAAACTGAAGGGCCCCAGTGTGGTGGAGAGAAAACTGTTATGATGTGTAGCATATGAGCTGGTCACTCAGCCCTACACATTCTCAGCAATAAAATCTGTATGACCCTGCCTGAAGTTGGGACTTCACAGCTGAGGCAGAGGTTGGGAAAATTATAACATAAATTAAGAACTGTTCTGCAAGCAAACAGTTTATTGAGTGCAAAACTATTGTCTTATGCATGTCTGAGTGTGTGTGTGTGTGTGTGTGTGTGTGTATGTATGTGTGTGCAAACATGTTTGCTAGTATACATTTTTAAGAGTAACTGTCGGAATGAATGGTCCCACATTCTCTGGATAATTGCAATAGTCTTCACATCATATTTAGCTTCAGTGAACATATTCAGTCAAGGTGAAAGTTGGTTCATACCTTTTGTTTTGTTCTACTACTCTCTCTTGAAAACAGTGTTGAATGCTAAACTCTGCCACTTAATATAGCTGCTTCACTGTAATAAACTGCACAGTTGTCTTAAAGTTTAATATGGTTCATGGTGATTGTGACCTAATAAAAAAAATAAACCATATTCTTCCTTTCACCACCTGGTGTGTTGCAGCCCTTGGTTTTGCTTTTCAGGTTAAACTAATCCCTACAGAGGGGAGAATTATGAGCAACAATCTACCTCTGAGATTCACTATGAAGAATAAAATTCTCTTCTGTTTAAGTAAGAAAAAAATCCTAAAGATATCTGGGGATCCCATTTGGTTTGGATTCCAGGAATATTTTGTGGAAATCTTGAATGTGTTTTCAATTTATTTTTAGATAAAAAGAATATAAGAAATGAAACTTTGTATGAATTTAGGAGTATAAATTAGCTGTAAAAGCCTCCAAACAATTGTTATGGTGGGTGTTTAACGTAAGTAAGAACCTCTACTAACCATGTTAGCAATATATTAATTTATAGAAAATTATAGGACTACATGAACACACAACTCCAAACAACTAAAAACGAGAGACCTTGAAATTAAAACAATTGTGAAGTTTTACCCCCACCTGCAATTTAATAATGATGGGAAAAAAAGATGTGAACAATCTGTTTTGAAGGGGCTATGAGAAAACAGACAAGCTAAGGTACTGTTGATGGAGACAGGAAGTGGTCCAGACATTCTGGATTTCAATTTGGAATTATGCAAGGGAAGACTAAACTGGTTATAGCCTTTGATCCAGCTATTTGACTAATGGGCATGCATCTCAAGGAAGTCAAAGATAGAAATAAATATCCAATGTATATTAAAAAATATTCATAGTAGAACTCTTTGAGCTTCCAAACAAAAGTATTCAGGAAGAATTAAAAACAAAGCAGTTGCCCATTGCTTGGGAGAATGACTGAACGCCACACCCCCAACAATTATGGCATATGAATATAATGAAATATTACTGTGCAATAAGAAATGACAAGTATGAGGAATTCAGAAAAATGTGGGAGGATTTTTTGAACTGATACAAAGAAAAATAAGTAGGGTTAAGAGAACAATATACATAATTACTATAGCAATGTAAATGAAGAGGTCAAAAGGAAGAACTGTGAGTAATGGAAACAATAATGAAAGTTCTGGAGAAACAATAACAACATACCTCCTCCCTTACAGCAGAAAGGTGAAAGACCACTAGGGTAGAATATTGTATACACTGTCAGACAATGTTTCTGCGTGCAACATTTTTACTTAATTCTTTTTCCTTTTTAAAAGAGATGATTCAAACTAGAATTAGATGGGTAAGAAATGATGGTGATAACAGTTAAAATAGAATAGAAAGTATCAATAAAATACTTTTTAAAAATGAAAATTATAGGACTCACATATAGACCAAATGTATAAATAACCTGCCCCAACATTGTGAAACTGGCCCTTTTTTTGGACAGAGGTATAATTCTATGACCTTAAAATCTGACTTCTTTACTTTTTTATTTCATGTTTTTTCATTTCTGATACACACTTGTAAAATAAATGCAAGTCTCAAGTGCTGCTGTCCATTGTGTAGATGTCTATTTACAACTACCTCAAGAGGAATAGAACTCTACAAATCTCTGAAAAAAAAAAAAAACCAACTACCCCAACCCCCCCCAAAAAAACCCTTCACAAGACAAACTCAAATACCAGATGATAACCCACCTACTTTTTTGCACTACTTCCAATCCCCAAATGAATTTATTATATGGAAAATGACATTTTGGTTCTATTTGTTTTCAGTGTTCAAAATATAGTATTTGGACTGTGATATAGCAAAGGACTTAGACCCATTCTCCCCTTTATACCTTGGTGTCTCAGAGGGGGAGGTCTGGCTCTGTGCCTGTAAATTGTGGCCTTTATTTAAAATGAATTTACAGGACTTCATGCTTAAGCAAAAACAGTTCCAGGACTAAAGATTTCAGATTAAAAAGCAATTATGCTGGTATGAACTTCACTTCTGCTCTAAAATGGTAAATCTCACCAGCCAATGTCTTATGTTTTGCTCTTTGGACAATCCATGAGGGCCTATCCAGATACATGCTCATAACAGACATTCATCTCATAAAAGAGCAGAATCCAAATGCCTTAGCATTCATTGCCTTGTTGAGAAATATCTTGGAAGCTCACACTGAATATATACACAAATTTCTAAGAAACCATAATTTTGATCCAAAGACCTTTTTGGGAAGGGCTAGTGCCCTCTTTGTTCTGGGGCCTGAACTAATGGGTCATTTTCTCCCATTTTCTTCATCTCTCTCTAAGCATTAACAGAGATGCTGGTGCATGGAAAAGTGAAATACAAATCCAACACTTAGCCTGTAAGGAACCCCTCAATCTTCTTATTCAGAATGAATGTACCTTTTCCCTCCAATGACACAGAATCACAGCATGGAAGTTTCCACACCTTGGAAACTATCTATGTAGGCTAACTCATCCCTGAAGAGGAATGCTCTCAATAATATACCTGACAAATGGTCATGTAATCTCTCTTTGAAGATCTTTGGGGATGGAGAACCTATTATCTCCCAAGGCAGTCCATTAAACTTCTGGACAACTCTATCTGCTAGGAAATCTTTTCTTTCTTGGAGCCTAAATTATAATAATCTCTCCTTCTCCCTCACCAGTTCACTTTCACTACAAACTACCTTAAAAGTTCCCATCTTCTCATTTTGCCCTTAAAGGCCCGCTCCCTAACACACATACTCTGCCATTTCTTGTCCTACTGCATGTGACTCTTCCGCTTTCTCCTGGTCTCTAAGCCATACTACAGGTTCTTTCCTAAACATTATCTTAAAGTAAGCATGCAACATGCCAAACTGAGTTCCTTTCTAACTCTCTAGAAAGACATAGCTCTTTGGGGCCTATCCGGTCTTCATATATATAGGCTGCTTTTCTGTGCAACATTTCCTGGAGAAGTTCTTCCCTACACAAACATGTTATACTTTGAGGCATGGTGGGTAGTAGATGACACTCTGAACTCTGAGCCTGGAGAGCTCAAATCCTGCCTCTGCCTCTTCCCAGCTGTGCAATCTTGTGAATCCTTAGACTGTTCATCTACAAAATGTGGATAAGGATGGTGCCTATTTCACAGAATTACTGTGAGAAGCAAATGATAGAATATAGATAAAGAGCTTTGCAATTCTTGAAGCACTACATAAATGTGTAAGTTATTATTACAACTACTACTCATACTGTTCCTATCTCCTTCTTCTCATCTTTTCTGATGGTGTTCAGATAGAAGCAGTCTTGTGACAAGGGATTTTCCTCCTATTATTCTTTTACATTTAATGTTCTGCGGACTATTATTACAAAGGTGGATAACTGCTTTGTGTAATTGAATGTAAGTACTGGGTTATAAGCTCATCTTCTGTCAGATCACTGAAAGCATTATCAGAACAACTTTAGTAGCTGATAGGATGATGGAGATCAACATTATTGTTATTGTTATTAATATTATTAGACATGGAGTCATTTTCCATAGGGAGTCTAGCTCACCGAAAGCAAGAATGAAGGGGGAATTTGATTCTGTGATTTAAGGAAAAACAGATTTTTCTCTCTGCATTTAGCTAGAAAGGCCTTTTAGGGGCAAGGTTTTGATTTAAATCATGTAGTGGGAGGAAAATGAGGCACAAAAACTTCAAAGGGAAATGCCCCTGAGGATTTGAAGCTATTTTTAAGAACTGATTTTTAAAAAAAGAATATTAAGCACTTGTTGGTATTGAGTTGTGCATAATCCCTTGAAAGGCTCATGAATCCCCAAGACTTGACAGGGAGCTGAACGTTAAAGCAATTCTAAGGGCAGCAAGATCTTAAGTGTCATTGAGAAATGGAAAGAACAATTCACTGCCAACAGACTGTCCCATTAGGGTCCCAATTGCCATCGCCATGACCCCAATTTGCATGCTGCCTCTCTGTTGGCCAATTAGATTGTGTCATTTTGGGTGAATATCATGCACAGAGTCCTCTTCATTTCTGGCTACCTAGTCAAATGAACAGCATGGGAAACTGAGCCTCACTTTCCGAGTTCCCTCCCCCCCTTTTCTTCCAATCTCTCTTTAGATGATAATTATGGGGCCTCGAGTAAGTAGAACACCCTCCTCACAGTTACAGGTTTAATGTCAAGATTACCACCCAAGTCAGTGACTTACATGTATTTTCTTCTGTTTTTCTGTTCTGTAGACAGCTAAAAGATGGAGGAAAGGGGTGGTTTTATAAAAGTAATAAATTTAAAAATAGAAGATAAAAATTCTCTTTTGGCTTAAGTTTTTCTAGATTTAAACTTGGCCATTGAGGTTCTCCTAATCAATAACCATTTTCTCCTATCTCTACAATATGTGGAATAATTACATAATTTTAAACTCAGATTAACTGCAAGAAAAACAAAAGTGAAAATGAAAACCACTCAAGCAAACAAACCTGAAAAATGAGTTTTCTCTTAAAAAAAAGAAAGAAAGCTTTTTAAAAGCATCCTGGGCTAGTAACATTCCAGAGAGAGGCTGCTTGAGCCAGTTTGATGATCCTCTCAGTACTGTGACTGTGGGGACCATGTGAGAAAATACAGGGGGGTGGCATATTAATCTGCTGTGCCAGTGGTCAGACCCCCTCCTGTGACTGATGAGACACACAAATGCTACAGCCCAAGGGCTGTTCGGGGAGCTATTTCTATAGCCCCAGGAGCCCCGTTCTCATCTAATCTGACCTCAAGTGTGTTAGTGGGTGAATAGTGATGCACGGTGTCAGGCAAGCAGTAAGCCATCCATCCAGGAATTTTATCTTTTTTTTTCAGCTACAACAACAAAAAAGGTGTCACCTGAATACCAATGTGCCTTGATGAGCATGGAACCCTTCAGCTCGGACCATTTCCCATGCATGTGCATTTCTCTCTTCCTGTGCATAGGACCACTGATTATCTCTCTTATTTAGGTCCATTTCCTGCCAACACTGTACAACCTGGATTTTAGTGAAGAAAGGAAAATTGTTTCAAACTGGGGACACTGTGACTCCCCACCTTCCCCCTTTGGATATTTGGAGAGGCAGCACAGATGTTTGGGAGCACTTGTGTCCCTGAAGGAACAGCCCATTGCAGTGCACAACAGTCACTATATTTCTACAATTTATGAAAATAAAGCAATATGTGCCTGTTTCGGTGCCTGCCGTTTGCCTACCAATGGTGCAGTGTTCCCCATTCCAGCCCTCTCGGCATTCACATTTCCCATCTTTACAGGTCCCATGCTCAGTGCAGCGAGGGTGGCACACGCGTTGGTCACAAGCCACCCCTGTCCATCCCTCTTCACAGCGACACGTTCCCCCGATGCAGACGCCGTGAGTGCCACAGTCTACTGAGCACACTTCTGGAAGAAAAACAATGATTACAGCTCAACACTATGGCTGGGGAAACCCTCTACTGGTGGCCAAAAAAGTGGCCAGGACCACAAGAGCAGTTCCCGATGAGTAGCTGGAAACTATGGAGTCTCCTGAAACTGGTCTCCCTACTTGATGGGCTTGCTCCTTCCTTTCCTTTTCTTTCTTTTCTTTTCTTTTCTTTTCTTTTCTTTTCTTTTCTTTTCTTTTCTTTCTTTCTTTCTTTCTTTCTTTCTTTCTTTCTTTCTTTCTTTCTTTCTTTCTTTCTTTCTTTCTTTCCTTCCTTCCTTTTCCTTCCTTTCTTTTTCTCTTTCTTTCTTTCCTTCCTCTTCTTTCTTTCTCTCATTCACAGCTGGCTGAGATGGCCATTTGCTCCCCATTTGCCAGAGGCAGAAGCTAGCTAATGCTGGGATGGAGACACCCAGTAGAGAGGGCACAGTGTGGCTTCCCTTTATTGCTGGAAACTGGGACTATCCCCACTTGAGTTCTTGGATTTGGCCAATCTGACCATAGATCTCATAGGTAGATCTGTAACACCGATAAGTGTATCTCAACAGTTACACCAAGAATGCCAGCCACCCTGCTCTACACCATCAGTGGTATTAACAATCATACACTGCATTTATATAGCATCTTTCTCAGAGGAGCTCAAAGGCTTTTGTGGTTGAAAAGGAGACAGACAGACAGATATTCACTCCGTACCTTTCCAGACCTCTCACTCTAGGACAAGCACTTTCCAAACATTCATCCTTACAGCAGCCCAGTGAGGGAGGCAGGGATCATGATTCCTATGGAGGGAAGCCCTAGACCAGAAAAGTTAAGTGACTGGATTGAAGTCACACAGCGAGGCAGTGGCAGAATGGGCCCACGGCCCAGGTTACCTGCCTCCCAGTCCAGTGCGTTCTCCACTAGACTCGAAAAGCTTCAGAGCTGAAACTCAAATGAAGTGGGATTGAGAAGACACCCAGAGACAGCACATTTTAAATTGGCTTTTTTTCCCCCCTCTTGGAATGAAATATTCATTTCTTTCCAGTTCTAGGCAAAGCTTCACAAACATTCCTATCATGATTGCCATGGCAATCTGACAGCTATCTCACCACCCAGATACAGGGGGCGGAATGATGCTCACTTGCCTGGATAGTCACTGTCAGTGTGAACATAACCATTCTTGGAATGGTTGGAACTGGCTTGAACTGTTGAACTATAAACATACTTTTAATTTTAGGAAAATAAAGTGTATTGTGCAACTTCATTATTTTCCTGTCACTGGAGTATTGCAGAGCCTTATAGCATATACACACAGCACCCTCAGGGAAGCTCTTTCTGGTTTAGGAGAAGCTCTGTTCAGTTTGTCTAGGGCTGAATTGCTCTACTTTCTTTCCTAGTCCCTTTAGGGAGTGTACATAAGAAACCCTATAATGCAGATGGTGGTACACTTCAGGGCACCATATCAATTTGCAGTGATGGAACGAACAAAGCACAAAAACTGAGAATTCCTGTGGAAAACACAAATTCTGTTCCCCAAGCAATGGCAGCAAGGACATCACTGTGTACTTTATAAAAGTTCCCTTTATTTTTAAGCTGAAGGCAAGTTTAGTTCATCATTCACCTGGGCTTATGGAAGGAAGACAAGGTGGGGGGGTATTAGGGGAAAAATAAGAGAAAACCTCTTGGCTTACCAACAGAACAATCGGGACCCATCCAGTTGGGATCACAGCTGCAAAGTCCAGTGTCACTGAGGTATGTGCCATGCCCACTGCATTGATCTGGGCACTGGGCCCTTGGAAGCTCACAGTTTATACCTCCCCAACCAGGGCCACAGATGCACGCTCCATTCACGCAGACTCCATGGGTGGAGCAGGTTGGATCTAAGCAATCAACTAAAAAAAAAAAGACAAGAAAAATGCATTCTATATCTAAGTGATGTAGAGCATTGTGCCTGATTCATAGGAAATGGACCAGGGTTCCTCAAAGTCCCATATAGCTGCAAGAAAGCCCAGTAGACCAGGAAGTACTTTGTAATATCCTGGAACACTTGTGAAGAGTAAAATGCAATCAGTCTGCCAAGATTTAAAAGAAATCTCAATCTTAGTGATGACAAGAGAGAAAAAAGGGTGATTTCTCAATTAGAAACTGGAAAAGTCAGGAATGATGTTACACAAAAATTTATCCGGAAATCTTTAGGACTCAGTGATTATAAACATTAAGTAACCAAATAAGGTACATCAGAGCCCTCCAGGGAACATTGGCAGTGTCTGTATTGACTGGATCAACCAAAACACAGCTCTCAATAATCTTTACTAATGGAAAGGAACATTGGAGGATATAGTTCTAAAGTCACTAGGTGTTTGCCTCTAGAATATAAAACACAATTTTAAAAAATCCTACATATATAATTTTCACCTTCCCAATTAAGCATTTCTTAGAGTGATATTAAAATGAGTTTTCATTCTCTGAACATACCCTGATAGTAGCTACTGAAGGTGATGAGTGGCAATGAAGGAGTCAGTCTCAGAAGAAACATTTTTGGGGTATAATCTCAAGTGGATAGTCTACATGCAAATAACTTAGTGGACAGTTTGACTAATTCTGTTTTTTATTTCTTTTGGCCAAACTGTTTCCTTCAGAGGAACCAGTCAGGTCGTAGTATTATAGGATTTAGAGCCAAAAGGTACCTTAGACACAGGTTCAGAGATATTAACACATTTGCCCAAGATCCCAAAGGCAGTACATAGCAGAACCTAGATTGAGATCCCAGTTCTCTGCTTATAAATTTAGGGATCCTCCCCCTTTACCATTCAATAGTCAAAGTGTCTAGAGAAACAGGGTTGTTTTGTGTTCTAGTTATCATGGTTTTTGTTTTTTGTTTTTTGTTTTTGCTTTTTGGAGGGCAATTGGGGTTAAGTAACTCGCCCAAGGTCACACAGCTAGGTTTGTGTGTGTGTTAAGTGTCTGAGGTCGGATCCGAACTCAGGTCCTTCTGACTCCAGGGCCGATGCTCTACTCACTGCGCCACCTAGCTGCCCCTATCATGGTTTTTCTAACAACCAAATGGAAAACATGGTTTCGGTCACTGTTCTAGCAAACCTAGTCCTAGACAATTCAATGGAAGAACATAATAAGCGTGCAACTTCTTGACTCATAAAGTATGATTTCTGGGCAGGCGTATGATCACAAAGCTTGGTTAGCTCATTTAATTCTCTGGAAAATATTCTTTTTAGAGGAAAAACAGTCTTACTCTGTACTACTAGTAACAGAAATGTGGTACATTGGAGACAAGAATTCTAAAAGTGACAAGATTTGAATATAGAATAACACTCTAGAGATCTTAGATTTCACTTTGTGGACCAAAGAGGTATAATTTCTACAATTACTCAAATTCCCCAGCTCATGAAACATTTGGCACCGGGGAACTTCTGACCTGAAGAATTTAGACTAACTAGAAATCACTCTTCCGTGGGGCTTAGAGATTGAACCCACAAAGGACTCTCTCCTCTGTGTCTGAAAGAAGCTCTTTCTAGGTTATAATGTTTCTCAGGGACTTAAAGGAATCTCTCTGCTCCTGACTCTTCATTTTCTTCTTGTTACTGGCATTCCTCTTAGCTTTGTTCAAAAGGTCTAACATGTGAAAATCAGGTTCTGAGTCTAGAACCTAAGGAGCAATGTAGGAATCGCTGGCATCGCCTATGGTTCACTGAAATCTAGGAATTAAGTCTTGAAGGTTGGTTTTCTTATGTGAATAAGTTCTCATTAGACAGATGAATACAATGATTATGCTCAATGATTTGGTTAGAACCCCTTTGATATTTACTTAATTGTTTGGGGAATATGACTGCAATTACTATTGGTGAACTGAATCCTTTCCAGTAGCTGAAGACTAAATTTCATCTAATAGGTCACAGGCTTAACATCCTCAAGCTCAAATTAGAGATTTTTGAGGTAAGATTGAAAAGTTCAGGTGCATTCTTGTATTTTTTCACTTGAGGAATTTATACAGGGGACATGAATTGTTTTGTATGTCTGCCACCCTAAAGGTGGCAGAAACTTAGTAAACATTCAATACATACTTGCTGAAAGATTGAATTGAAGATATTCAAATTTAAAACTGAGTTTAAAAATCTCAAAGGAGGAAAAATTTCTTTGTTAAATCAAAGAATGGATAAAACCCAGAAGTTGTAAGATAACAGCTGGTTCATCCAGACTTAATAGAGGTGGTCTACTGGATAAAATACTGGATTTAGAGCATGGAAGACTTGAATTCAAATTTTGCCTCAGATACTTATGAGTTGTGTGACTGAGGGCAAATCACTTAAACTCTTTCTTCCTCATCTATAAAATGGGGAATAATAACAGCACATAAAACACAGGGCTGCTGTGAGGATCACATGAAATAACATATATAAGTGCTTTTAAAACCTTTAAGCACTATATAAATGCTAGCTATTGTTATTATTGGGGCAACTAGGTGGCATAGTAGATAGAATGCCAGGCCTAAAGTCAGGAAGACTCATTTTCCAGAGTTCAAATCTGGCCTCAGACACTTTCTAGCTGTGTGACCCTGGGCAAGTCATTTAACTACAGCTCTTCATCTATAAAATGAGCTGGAGAAGGAAATGGCAAGCCATTCTAGTATCTTTACCAAGAACACATCAAATGGGGTCACAAAGAATTGACACAACTAGATAAACATTATTGCTGTTGTTGTTAATGATGAGCTCCATATTCTTCTAATAAAGAGGAACTTAGAGAGGTATATCTATTTCCTATCCTCAGTCTCTTCCCTTGCCTCAATCATTAAAAATCAATGGATCATAGATTTAGAGCAGGAAGAGACCTCAGAGGACATCATATTAAACCTCCTTATTTTACAGATGAGGAAAATGAGGCACAAAGAAATAAAATTACTTTCCCAGGGTCACACAGCTAGTAAGTGTCTGAGGTGGAATATGAACCCAGACCCAATTACCACACCAGCTATGTTAAAGGATGAATCCAGAAGCTCCCAGGAATACATCATAATCTTTTCTTTTTTTAAGGGAAGCAATAATAAAAGTAATATAAAAAAATAAAAAGCATTTCTCTTCCAGATAAATTAACTATCTCTACCCTGTTCAGAATTATGGTAGTCAGGCAGGGGAAAATCCAGAAAGATTTATTACCCCAGAACTAGAATGTCATCGAATAAACCACTTACTCTGCTGAGAAATATGAGCTAACTGTTCCTGGCCATTGTTACAGGTAAATACACCCTTAGTGCTCTTTAATTAGAACAGGTAACTGAAAAACAAAATTTGGAATTGAGGAAGAGCACTTTCAGTGATTTTTATTCTAAATTTTTAGTTAGGTTCCAGCCTCCTGTGATACTGTCAGGGCTGCCACTGAGTTTCTAGTAGGGAGGAGTAATCATGGTATTTTACAAAGCTTTATAAATGGAAACATTGCTGTGCTTAAAAAGGGGACAATGGCCTTTACCAGCTAAGTACTGTGTGCCTAGGAACACCAACCCCCTGGCAGCTGAAATCATTAGAACTCATTTAGTCTCAGGTCCTCTGTAGATTTGACAAAAAAGGGTAGTGAATGCATTTTAGATCCCTAAGGATGAAAAAGGAGGTCAAGGAGTTTCACAAACAATATGTACTAGAAACCCCTGAAGAACCATGAATTACACTTATGAAGTTAAATGTCATTGAAAAATGACTCAACCATGAAACTGACATGAAAAACATGGCTGACTTAAGCTAATTTGTCAATCCCTCTTGCATCACTTTTCCACTCCCCCAAACATCATGGAGTGAAACCTGACAAATACATTGTTTAGTTTTCATGTGCAAATTCGCTAATAGAGCAACAATGTTTATTCAGCAAAAATTGTGGATCACAATTATCGATTTTCATGCCATTGCCATTTCAGGTAAATTGTTTGAACGATATGACTATGATGAATATCAGATATAAAAAGCTAACTGGAAGAAAAAAAAATGCTGACCTAGACTTTCTAATTCCATTTCCTATTTTGAAAACAGCATATGAATCACTCTAGCCCATTCTTTTGGGGCAGCACAAATCAATAGAGGATATTTCATCCTTTAATAAAGCTCCACGTGGTTTCCTTGTTTTGTTGGGGAGGTTAATTTATTCCAAAAATTTAAATAAGACTGGTTGGGTTGGCAGAAGAGTTGAGAAACCCCTTGAAATTAATTCTCCTCGTTTCTTGGGATTTAATACTTGTGTGAACAATATTTACTGAGGGGAAAGATTTTTAAAACAGTAATGTCATTGCTCTGGCACTATCCTTTAGCCAAATGATGTATGCAAAAGGTCGTCTTAACCTTCCTTGTCATAGTATTGGCCTCTTCCATGTTTTCAGTGAATGCAGCTTTGCCTCCTGAAATCCATTTATCTTTAAGAACCTTAACCTTTCAAGCACTGTTATTAAATCAGTACTTCCTCCATCTAAACTCACAATTTGGTTTTATGATGCAGACCTGGGGGCTACCCTTTATTACAGCAAAGACTTATAGAACTGAATAAGGACCCCTGGGAAGAGGAGACCAGGGAGTCTGAGTCTCACTAAAGACACTGTTACTGATACATTTTAGTATATCAGTAGTAGATTTTATGAGAATAATTTATTGTTATTTAAATAGTCCTTCATTTTTATCACCTGTGAAATGGGTGTCAGGATCCTATCAGATATAAAGAAAATGTTTTGTAGTCTTTGGATAGAAGAGAAATCATAGGATTATAGATTTAGAGCTGGAAGGCCATCAAGTGCAAACCTTCTCATTTTACAAATGATAAAACTGATGACCAGCAGAGGTAAGTGACTTGCTCAAGGTCACACAGACAGTAAGTAGAAGTGGGATTGGAACCCAGGTCCTATGATTCCAACTCTTTTCCTCTTTCCACAGTTTGCATGCATGTATCTATATGTGTGCATATGCCTTTAGCATCATTAAATTCAATTTCAATAAAAGGGATATCACAAGTTGTATAGAATCCCTACAGAGATGGGAAATAGTACAATTTGATGAGACTAAAGATATTATCTTCCCAATACCCTTTACATTTGGAATACTCTATTTTTTTCTTTTTGGAGGACAGTTGGGGTTAAGTAACTTGCCCAAGGTCACACGGCTATTTTTTTTTTCTGTGTGTGTTAAGTGACTGAGGCTGGATCTGAACTCAGGTCCTCCTGGCTCCAGGGCCAGTGCTCTACTCACTGCACCACATAGTCACCCCCCACTTCAATTTTTCATCACATTTCATTGATAAGAACAAGGACAGCGTTTCCTACTTTTATAAATTGAATGGTTGGTGCTACCTTTCTCTCCCCCCACTTTCGCCCCTTCTCCTCTCTCTTTCCTTTCTTTCCCTACCCCCCTTCTCCCAAGTCTAAACTCTAACCATATTGAGTAGGGTTTGATTCCATTTGTTAAATCCCCTAATTTCTACCCACACATGCCTGAGGCTACTTAAATGTGTGATACAATGAGCTTTTTAGTATTCATCAAATCACTGTTCTCTTGCTGTACATCCACTTTCCTCTAATTCTATGTGATTGTATGTAACCAGAATAATTTGCCCTACATGATGTCTCTAAATGACATGGATACCTGTAGTCTTTCAAGCCTGACTGCTCTGTATTGATATTAATTTTTTGCTGAAATATTTGCACAGACTTATATGGGTTTCAGATTATGGGGAAGGATAAAAACACCACTGGGGAGGGGGCAGTCTTGTTTTTGGTTTCTGAATATATTTTTTAAAATTTCCATTTGGAGAATTTGAAAGAAAGAAAGGGGCAAAGAAGGCAAGAGAGAGGAAGCAAGAGACAGAAAAATGGAAAGGGAGAGAGGAAAAAGGACACAAAGAGAGGAAAAGAGACAGAGATGAATAAAAGCAGATACTGGAAGAGAAATAAAGGACAAAGGGAGAATGATCTACTCTCAATGATGAATGAGAATAATTACCATGATAAGCACAGACACACACACACAGACACACACAGACACACACACAGACACACACACAGACACACACACACACACACACACACACACACACACACACACACACACACACCCTGAAACATCCCCAGTAGTTTTCTTTCTATTCTCCTACTTAGGAGTAACACTCCTGAGTATCATGGATAACCTGTGCAATAGGACACAACCATGAAACCTTGGGTCTACATTCACCAATGGATAGCTGTGTTGTATCCCCAAGCCTTCCCCACCATCTGAAGTTTGCAAAGAGAGGGCAAGACCATAGGCAGAGAGCACATGCCAGTATTTACCTTCCTCACAGTTCCCTCCTTTGTAGCCAACAGAGCAAACACAGTTCCCTTCAATGCAAGAGCCGTGACCTCCACATGAAGGATCGATACACTGACTCAGGGGCACGTCGCATTCCGCGCCTTTCCAGCCACTGTAGCACTGGCACGTTCCCTTTGAATATTGTCCATTTCCGCTACACAGGACAGGGCAGGCAGCTACAAAAAGAAGGATGACAAAGTAATAGGTCACAGAGCAAGCAAGCACTAGAGAGTCCGTGTCAGAAATCAAGGGGGAAAAGCCATTTTCTGCACTGAACTTGGAAGTCCAAATACCTGGATTCTGATTTTGACACTTACTGGTTGTGTGATTAGCGAAATGTTACTTAACCTCCCCTAGTCTCAGTTGAATCATCTGTAAAATGGATATAATAATACTGTTCTACCTATCATTAAGAAAGAGTTTTATGATCATAAAGCTTGAGCTATTGCTATGGTTATTAAACATACACACATTAAATCCTCTTGAGGCAGCTGGTGGTATAATAGAGTGCTGGTTCTAGAGTCAGGAAGACTTGAATCCAGATGTGGCCTCAGGATCTTAATAGTTAATTAACCCTAAACAAATCACTTCTGCTTGTGGCAGTTTCCTCAACTAATGGATGTAATAATAATAATACCTACCTCAAAGGGTTATTGTGAGGATCAAATAAAATAATATTTGGGAAAAAAGCAGTGGAAAATAATATTTGGGAATTATATTTGTTATTATTAAAATTATATTCTTTTAATATTATATATTATAAATTATTATTAAGAATAATAATAATAAAAATAAAATAATATTTGAGAAAAAGCACCACACAGTGCCTGGTACCCAGTAGGCAATATATAAAAGTTTATTCCCTTCTCTTCCCCACTGATCATAGCATCTTTTGGATTTTTTTGATAGCAGTGGAAGAATACAGTTAGATCAGAATATGAGTGCAGTGGGGGTGCTATGTATATGTGGTCATCTCTATTTTCTTTTTTTTTAAGCAATTGGGGTTAAGTAACTTGCTCAGGGTTACACGGGTAGTTATTTATGTGTGGGTGCTAAGTATCTGAGGCCCGAACTGATCCCAGGTCATCCCGACTCCGGGGCCGGCACTCTTACTGTGCCACCTAGCCAACCCATCTCTATTTTCTTGATTTACGTGTGCCCATGAGAGGAAGAGAAAGGAAAAGATAAGGCCAGGACTCTGTTCTTAATGTTTAGTTTATTATTTGGGAAAGGTTCTTGTAAATATTAATGGGATGAAATGCTAAAGCTAATGGTGACTCTAGAACTGGAAATTGTCTCTGGCTTCCATGCATCCATGCTCTGCTTGCTTCTTCTCCCCCCCTCAACTCTTCTTCTCCCCTTTCGGAAATCACTGAATTGTAGCTTAGTTGAAACCACAAGCAGACTTAAATGACAACATAATACCTTTTAGCACAAACTATTTAAAGCCATCTCAAAATCATTTTGGTGCTAGAAACTTGGCTAAGACTGGATAGTGCCCTAATATTAAGGGATCTTAAGGAATAATTAATGTAGATTCATGATCTGTCCCCAGTAGTGACAGCTTGTATTATCTCTTATTTTGGAACACAGGGTAAGCACACACAAGTGTATTTTGTAGTATCATATATATTTTATTGATGTGGACATATATGTGCATATATTTGTATCTACACACACATACAACTCTGCAATATCTGCATTAAAAGAAAAAGTTAGACCTGGGTAATCTCTCCATCCTTACTCTCTTTATTGCCTATATAACTCATCTACTATATATTGCTTTGGGACAGCTCTTGTTTTCTTGCTTTGTATGGTTATCTAATCCCAGTATTGCTGTTTATTGATTCACATGTATATGTCTTGCTTTTAACTAGGTGTGAGTTTCTTTAAGGTTAAGACCATATATTGCATTTTTTCTGCATTCCTTCCTTCTCCTTCCCCCCTCACCCCCCCAACCAAGCGTAATACTGTATGTATGCCAAGCACTATCTAATTAAAAATACTGTTAATCAAACAAATAAATTGTTGTGTGCTACTGGCATTTTATGATTCTCAAATAATTGAGAAAATAATCAGATACGAATCTATATAACAAATGGTAAGGAAGAATATATGGAGTTGATGTGATCATGTGAACACAACAGTCATCTCTAGAAAAGCATGGAAAGATCATAGATTTAGAACTGAAAGAGGGCCTTAGAGATCACTTGCAGAAAAGGAAGCTGAGGCCCAGAGAGAGGAAGGAACCGTACTAAGAAGCAGAGCCAGTCTTCAAAACCCACGCTGTCTAACTCCCCAGCCAACACTTGTTGCATTTTCCTAGACTGTCTGCTTAACTTGTATAATAGCTGGTCAAGTAAGCTGAGACCAGTGCTTGAAAAATGTTGAAAATGGAGAACAATTTTCAAATGGCATCTGGTGAGCTATTTGCAAAAACAATTTGGGCAAAATGTCAAACAAATTCCATAGCCTCATCTTGCCATCAGAGGAGAAGGGTGAGCTAAGAATAAAGTATTCTATACTGTGTACTGACGTTACAGGGTAAGCCCTCTAAGACCAGGAAACTTGCTTTCTGTTTCTTGGGTCTTCTAATACTGGAATCTGTTCACAGTGGGTCCAATTACTGACTGACTGACAAGGCAGTTGCTTACACACAAGGTAATTTTGTAAACACTTAGGGGAAGAGAGAAGAGGAAACGACATTAAACAATTTACTGGGGAAAATTATTGGATCAACTCTTTTGTTCTTGTTTTTCTGAGAGAGAATTGTTTTGCTGGTGTGTTCTCAGAAGTGGGGAAGGGGTTGAAAATTTCCTCATAAAACCCAGGCTAAAAAATTGGGTAAAAATAGAGATGGATAAAAATAGAATAACAATAACTTTTTTTCTGTTGAATATGGATATTCTCCCCTTGAATACTAAAGTATCAAAAATATAATAAGGAACTAACTAGCTAACACATTGGTAAAATGTTTCCAAGTTACACACTTCAATTCTGAGTCTGAGATCTTCATGTAAGAACTTTGGAACTGTGTGACATGGGAGAGACTGGCACAGGACTGCTTATCACAGTGTGCCCAACTCAGAGAAGGTGCTTTGCTCTATAAGCAGATTAAAGTAGCTCAAAAGAAACTCAAGGTGTGCAAATTTAGAGAATTTACCCCAAATGTTCACATGGACTATTTGTGCCTGACCTCTGGCAGACCATTCCGAGCTCACATTGGTCTGATCAGTCACAGTGGAACAACACTGTAACTCGACTCTAATGTAGTGATGTCATTTTGGTCCCCTTCGAGAACAAAGGACAACAACTAACCAACCAATATCATCTACAGATGGCAGGGAAAGTTTGACTTATGGGAAAATAAAAGAACTGGGCTCCTATTCTAAAAAATGTCAGAATCTTTGTGAACCAAAACGGATACATAATGGATATTTTCATTAACGGCAAAATAGAGTTAAAAACGTTTTCTTTTTGTTCATAATGCAATCTTTCTTCCTTCTTTTTTCCAGAAGTTTGAAATCACAGGTGGTGGTAGAAGTAGGGCCAGGGCTGGGGGGATAGGAGCTGAAAATCCCTAATTGGTTAAGAATGGTTTTAATTTAAAATTCAATGTCTGGAAAATCAAATTAATAATGCAGTTTACCTAAATTATCCTAGAAAAAGTGAAATTAGGACAGAAATTTCTTCTGTTTTGCCCCTTTGGGTTGCCAGCGACATATGGGATGATAGAGAAGGATGCCTGCTGGTCAAGACAGAAATCTTTGCAGCAGTGACTCCTTGACCTGCAAGTGTTCCAATTCTGGACTGACTGGGGCCAGACTTTTGATTGACGAGCTGATCCCTTCACATACTAAAGGAGGAAGGAAGCAACAAAAGAGGAGGGTATATGCTGGGGGATGAGAATATTAGCATGAGAGGGAAGTAGGTACCCAGAGGAGGGGTCACTGCCATGACTGGCAGCTGTGCTGGGAACTATAACGGGGAGCACTCCAGGGAAACATGGAAAGATGTCAGTCATGAGGACCTCAGCAATGGGCTGCTTGGACAAGATCTATGTGGTCAAACCCCACACGAGGGACACAGAGCAGATGCTGGGTTTGCAGGAGCTGTTCAGACAGCTGAGATCAGAGCTAGGGAAGCCTCACTCTTCTCATCTCCATTTCCCCTTCTTCCTCCCTTCCTGGGACAGGCATGTGCCTATTCTCTGAACCTCCATCTCTTCAGAATCTGTTTTCCATTTCCTTTTGTCTTTGGTGTCAGCCAGTCATGAGCAAGCATTTATTTAGTATTAATTAAGTGCTAGGCAATGTATTCAGTGCTAGGGAAAGACATGATCACTGCCCTTAAGAGACTCATATTCTAACAGGGGAAATAATATGCAAATAATTATGCACATGTAAAATATGAACAAAAAGGAAGGTGATTTTGAAAGAGTGGGGGGAGGAGGGGACCAGAAAAGGCTTCCTGGAGAAGGTGAGATTTGAGCTGAGTTTTGACGAGTCAGAAGTCAGGAGGAAGAGCATTTTAGACATGAGGAACAACCAGTGCAAATGCACAATGAGAACATTGGAGGCTGCACGTGAGGAACAGCAATCCAGTGTAGCTGGATTGCAAAGCTCATGGACAGAAGAGAGATATAAGAGGATCCCAAGAATTCAGGACAGGGCCAGGCTCTCAACAGTTTTAAATGCCAAACAAGACTTAACATTTGGCAAATGGAGGTAATGGGGAACCCCTGGAGTTTAATGATAGCAAGGAGGGGAAGGAATGTGGTAAGACCTTCATATTGGGAATCATTTTGCAACCAGGGGGGAGAACTGGATCTGAGGCAATCAGAAATTGTTCAGAGAAGAGGTGATGCAAGCTTGTACGTGAGTGGTCGCTGTTTAAGTGGAAAAAAAGGGTAGAAATGAGCAGATCTGACAATAGACTGGATACAGGGGGGTACAGAATGACACCAAGGTTCTAAGCCTGAGTGACTGGGAGGAGGGTGTGTCATCAATAGTAGCAGGAAAGTTGGGAAGATCAGTTCTGTTTGGATAGGTTTGATAGGTTGGATAGTTTTTGGATAGGTTTGGATAGGTTGGATAGGATGCTTACCAGACATCCAATAGAAGATGTCCAAGAGGCAGCTGGTAATATGGGGCTGGAACTAAGGGGAGAAATTAGAGATGGATCTATAGCTCTGAGAATAATATGCATGGAAATGAAAATGGAACACTTGGCAGCTGATGAGATCACCAAGCAACATAGAACAGAGGGCCCAGGGTAAAAATCTCCCATTTTAGTACTAACCCATAGAGAGAAAGAGACAACAGGGGAGGTCTAGGAACACTCAGAAGGAGAAAGAAATAGATTTTACAACTGTTAAACAGTGGCATATTTTACCAAAAATACTTCCTGCCTTGAAGGCTCAGGGCAAACAAGAGAAAATGATTGATTTTTATTTTTATAACTTTTCGGGGTAGAGAGAAAAAATTAGACTTGGATCTTTCTGGGCAAACAATTCAGCAGCTTTGGCTGGGGAAGACTGTGATAAACTGGCACCAAGAGGAAAGGTCTGGGGCACTGGCCATTTATTTCCCCTTTCAATTGTTTTCACATTGTCTCAACTCCTCCAGATTTGACTATTGTGCCCCAGGAACCTCTTTATTCTCTAAGATCAAGTCAGCCTTCACTCATACCTTATCAGTACTCCCTGTCCCAGGAACCCTTCCTTCTGATTCCAGAGGGAGGTGGAAAGCTCTTCCAGAGCTGCCATTCAAGGGGAGGGCCCAGCTTAACCATCTTTTCATTTCCCACCAGGAGCAATCCTCTAAACTTTTGCATCATGCCCTTTCCCATTGAATACCTTTTCCCCATCCCCTTTTTTGTTTCCTTTGGTATGTTATCTCCGCCCCCCCCCCCCATGAGACTGTAAGCACCCTGAGGGCAAGGACTGCCTCTTTTCCTTTTTTCTTTGGTATTCCCAGGGCTTAGCACAATACCTGGTACATAGTAGGCATGTTTATTGATTATCATCTAGTTTTGAAAAGAAAAGCTCTTTGCTAGGGGGGTGAAACAGAGGAAGAAGCTGGGAAAAAATGTCATTCTCAAGGAGAGGAGCCAAAAGAGTGCCAGAAAAGGAAGGAGTAGCCCTGCCCTTACAATGGTGAGACCAATTAAGACAGAGTGATAACCTTGCTCGTCCAGCACAGCTCAGAGTCACACCACCTAACTCCAGCTAAATGTCAAATGCAAAATATAAATTCTGCAGAAGTCTCTTAAGAAGCAACTGCAAACTCAACCGGAGTGCAGTCAAAAATGCAAAACTCCTTGATGCTTTTTGGCTAACAGGATACTGTCTGGGCTCTGTTGGTGTTACTTAAAAAAGCACAAGGCTAGGCTAATTAGAAGAGTGAAGCTCTCTAGTAATCCATTTGCTACCAGGGCAAACTGAGGGCAGATAAATGCCAAGTGAACTCTTCACCAATGCTCCCAGGGCTGCCCTACACCGGAGAACATCTTCTCAAGGGGATAATTGATTCAGTCTCTGACATAACTCAAACCACAGCATTTCAGCAGCTGAGTCCATGTTATTCCTGCTGGGAAAATGCTACATATAAGCCAGATGACTAGGATAGTTAAAACCTTTATTATATCATATTTTTATAATTATTAAAATGTAGCCATCCCTTATTTTTGTACTAAATGTTTTATGGAAAATAACACAGGGCATCAAAAATCTGACGTTTTTCAATAGAAGCCAGCAGACTTGTTTCTCACACAAGTGTTTCAAGCTCAACTTAGAAACAACATTCTATGGGGCTAAAAAAAAAGGAAAAAAAGGAAAATCTATTACATTCCAAAGAGGAAAACCTCATCAATAGATGTTCATCAGAATGGTGACCCCTTTCTCTTTCCTATGTTCTGTCCAGTGAAAGGCACATAACAAGGCATACAGAGAACCAGACCTACATCAGTTACATGTATGGAAGTGCATTAACACACCCCCACTTTAGAAATATTAAGAAATAATATTTTTTTTCAGAGTTTTGGCCTAAAGTCCTTGGTCTCATCTATACAGAAAAGTTACCTGTACTTAATCAACATGAGGACACAGTGTCCTAGCATAAAGTTCTCCAGCATCATTTTTGTCAAAGTCCTAACCACTTTCTAAAGGGAGAAGCCTCATCAGCCTCACCTGAAAACTGATTAATCAAAACTGAGAGCACTTTGATTAATTCAATTAAGAGAAGTAGCACTTGAGTTCACCTTCAACCAGGGAAAATGGAAAATCCTTGGGGGGAGGGGTTAAACAGGGATTGAATTATTTTAGGAAAAGATTCTCCAGGGTGAGGAAAGTTAAGTAGCTCAACTTTCTAGTTGATGAATCAAAACTGTTTATCTGAACTTTGTAACTATGTTTTACCTTAATGTAGAATTTCAACTTTTCTTTTGATGTAGGTCAGAGAGATTTTCAAAGGCAGGATGGATGTTTCTGTCTTTGGATTTTGTCTTTCCCTAAGAAGGGATGCTTTAGAATTAATTAACAAATCTGTCTCTGGCAGATGTGTGCCTAAAACAGAATACAGAGTTTTTCTTCCACAAACACAACAATATTTCTTGTTTCTGCTCTTCTTACTTTTCTATCACCTAGGGGAATAGACACTGTGGATGTGGGTTTCTATTAAGAATCAACTAAAGGGGCGGCTAGGTGGCTCACTGAGTAGAGCACTGGCCCTGGTGTCAGAAGGACCTGCGTTCGGAACCGACCTCAGACACTTAACACACACAAACAAAAACCTAGCCATGTGACCTTGGGCAAGTTACTTAACCCCAATTGCCCTCCAAAAAAAAAAGCAAAAAAAAAAAGAATCAACTAAAACATTGGTAAAAAGTTATCATTTTTGTTTTACTAAGTTTTATAAATGGCAGTTCTTAAAGTTATGCAGGAGAAAAGTCGGTGTTGCCAATAACACCTGACAAGTTAACAGGCTGATGCCAAAAAAAGAGACATGACTTAGACTAACCTAAATAGTCTGGTGTTTATCTTAATGAGTAAGATGGAAAGCTTTTTTTTTTCTAAAATTACTTTCTCACTAACAGGGACTTTTATATGATGAGATGAATTATCAGTGTTATTTGCACCATGGGAGGTAAGGGAAGGAACCACCTGTATTCCCCTTAACTAAAATGAGCTCTTCACTTGTAGCACAAAGCAGATGGGGCATCTTTAAAAGGGTCTAAGGTTTCTAAAGTTGCTTAGTAATAAAGATCATTGTTAAAAAGCCCAGCACTATGCAGTTCCTGCAAGAATGTACTCATGTATAGATAGATATCACAAATAAAGATGTTTTCAAATGAAAGTGTTAGCATCTGTTCTAGTTTCCCTTTGGAAAACAGACACTTCCAGATTGCTTAAATCCAGTGTTCCAAAGGCAGTGTAAAGGCAGCAGGGGACAGTTTGGTTTCCTTAAATCACTAAGGAGGATATCTAAACACATATAAAAGAACAGATTCCTCATTTTGGTTTATGACAGGGGAAAAAAGACAATAAACATATAGAAGAATTGCAGTATGATTTTTTTTCAAGGCGCTATTAGTAGAAACAGAGGAAGACCCTAGTTCTGGCTCTAGCCTTCACTCACTCTGCTGCTCACGACAATCCACTTGGCTTCCCAGCACTTCAGTTTTCCCATCCAGTAAATGGGCAGAGCAGTGACTGCTGACTTTTTAGGAAGTGTCAAAGATCAACTACAAAACACAAATACAAAGTGCCATGGCAATTCTGACTAAGGATTAACGGAGCTCTATCTAAAGCAGAGATGATTACTTCCTTCTCTGATGGTGTATCTGGTTTCTGTGGGGCCAGAGGCAGACTGGACTCGACCAGAGGAGGGAACAAGGGGACTCTACCTGACAGCCAGGGTCAGAGTCACTGCCTCAGAGGGCCAAAGGGCAGATCCACCAAATTCCTCATTCTGATTCTGTCAAATAGCACATTAATAAGCAAGAAAGTGATTCAGGGAAGAATTTCCAGAAGGACAAAAAACTCATCAGGTGTGTCAAATCTCTGACATTCAGAAACCATGTGGGGAAAGCAGCACACGCTGACTTAAGCACTAAAGTATGGATGCTTTAATTAATCCGGGGTGAATTTAATTGCTTTAGTTAAGTGGAAATCGGGTTAAAAATGATGCAGAGCATGCTGGGGTGTGTTAAAAACATGACATATGAGTTGGATGAATCGATAAATTAAAAGTGCACAGATGTTTTAATTAAACCCAGGGAAGTTAACGAAGATCGCTAGAGACTTTTAAGCCTATGATTAATTCAATTCATTTAAAATACCTGTAGAGATATGGGGATGCTTCCATTTTGAGAGTTATAAAAGTTCTCAATCGATAAGTACTTAAGCTGTTCTTCAAAAAAAAAAAGTGTAAGTTGTGTTTTTTTAAATGACTGAGCAGCATTAATTACATAATGAATATTTAAATTCTTTCAAGTACTCAGCAAGCTTTTTTTCTTAGCTCAAGCCCAAACTGAGAAGGCTGTGGATTTTTCATTATTATTGGTTATGTGACCCAAGGTATCAGCATGGGCTTCTGTTCACCTTCCTGCCTGGAGCCATCTGTTGCCCCATTATCTTACAGCTCCTACCTCTGGTGACTTTGTTAAGAGAGTCTGCCCTGTAGAGCACCCCCTGCCCACTGCCCCTGACCTACCTGCTCTCAAAAGATTGGTTTATTTCCTAATAAAGAGAGGTTTTGCTAAGCACAGCACTTCACGAAAGCTGTACAGATCAAATTTATCACGTATCAAGTTTCTCTGGGGTTGGGCAGTCTGCCTTCCAAGACTGCTGTGCGACTCTGCTGGTGGGTTTAAAACAAGGGTTTTCGGCTTCAGTATCAATTTAATCTTGGGAGCTGACTCCTTTAAGCCCTTAAAAAGTTATTTATATTTTGTAATACACCATAAAAGCATCCTTGGTTGCCAAGTTTTCAGGGCTTAGGGCATGGACTATCACTTCATCACCAAGCAATAAATTAAGTTAATATTACTATGCCTCTGAAACCAGGGAGGCAGGGCTTTCTCCACCTCTGTGGTGGGATTCTGGGAGACAGAATGAATGGAGGTTGGAAGTGCCACTCTTGAATTCTGCTTCCTTTTCTTATTCTCATCAGAGACAAGAGGGGCAGTAACAAGAGGGGCAGTACTACATGCACCTGCTGCGAATGTGTCATCCAAGACTTCATATTAGGCAGAGGAATCTCTGAGTTGTACTGAGGCCAGCAATGTGTGTGTTGGGGGGTGGGGGTAGGCTAAATTCAGATGTCATGTTGAAATAGGGAGATGAAATGATGCTGTAGGCAGACACCCAAAGGTCTTTTGGTTGGTGACAACTTCATCTTAATTAGCAGGGAGTAGGGGGGTAGTTGCAAAAGAGGCAAGTGGGCTGGGAGAAGAATAGGATAGAAGGAGGGAAGGTTCAGAGAAAAAAATGTGGATGTCTCCATGAATGTTCCAGTCCACATGGTCACTGGGGGAGGGGGAAGGGGAGGGAGAAACAGATGGGATTTCAGCCTTTTTCTTTGGAGAGCAGAGAGGCCAGCTGTTAAACATAAAACCTGCTTCCCTGCCAAGTGAGCCTAGGATGCTTCAAACTTCCAGAAGGAGCCTGTCATCAAGAGGCATTCCTGGAGTGGTGAGGTAGGAGCCCACCCCACACAAAACTCACCCCACTGTTATGGAGGGAGGGATCTGACAAGCTCTTATCTAGATCAAATGGGAAAGAATTGCTATGCATGATCATCTGTCCCAAAGAGCAGAGCAGAAAAATGCAGAGAAGGCTTCGAAGGCATTTTGGCAGCAAGGAAGCCCTGGCTAATGAAGAGTAGATCAAATGACTGATTTCATATTAGAGTGGCCAGGAAGCCTCAGACAGTCCCAACTGCTCTATGTTGCTACTGAAGTGTCTAGCTGTGCATTTTAGTGCTGTCCATCTTGCTAGCATTTCATGTCAAAGAGGCAGTGGTGGCTCAGTGGGTAGAAGTGCTGGGCCTGGAACCAGGAAGACCTGAGTTCAAATTTAAAGCAGGTGTTTATTAGTTGTATGATCCTGGGCAAGTCATTTAGCCTCTGTCTGTCTCTTTTTCCTCAACTGAAAAATGAGGATACCTACCTCCCAGCATTATTATGAGGATTAAAGGAAATAGAACTTTTTATTCATTCATTCATTTATTTATTTTTGGAGGAGGAAAGGCAAGGTAATTGGGGTTAAGTGACTTGCCCAAGGTCATACAGCTAGTAAGTGTATTTTTTTTAAAGCATTCAGCACAGTTTCTAGCAAATAATAGGTACTATATAAATGCTTATTCCCTTCCTTCACTATGCCTTCAAAGAGCAGACTCATGAGACCTTCCCAGCAAAGGCTTCTTCATATGGCTGGGAGTCAAGCAGTAACTCCTTTCTTTTGGAAACACTGCATCTTTAATTCTCCAAATTAAATTCAACAGACAGTGATTAAGTTCCTATTACAGGTAGAATGGTGTGCCAGGTTTTGGGAGAGAGAGACAAAAATCTTAATTCCGACATAGTCCTTGCCCCCATGGAGCTTCCAACAAGGTAGCACTCATTTTCCATTACCTATTTTGGCACCAAATCTATCTATATGTATGTGTGTGTATACACACATATGTCTATATATGTATGTAATTTGGAACTATAGTATTACATGTATATGTGGGTGTATATATACACATATATAAGATATGTCTCTATATATAATTTGGTACTATAGTGTTATATGTATATATTTGTATATATACATATGCATGTAATTTGGTACAAGTGTTATATGTATATGTGTGTGTATATACATATATACATGTCTATATATGTATATAATTTCATACTATAGTGTTATATATATGTGTATATATACACATATATATTTATTATTTATCTGTTTCACATATAGTACTTTTGCCTTCCCAATGGAACTGTAAACTCCTTGAGGACTTGGGATCATATATTATGCTTCTTTTATATTCCTTACAGAGTATATATAGTACAGTGTAAGTTCATAATAGGTGCTGATAAACACTTGTTGAATTCAATAGATTGTAGTTTAGCATGTAATCTGGAAACATCAGGCATTAATGAATATCTTCTATTTTTTTCAGGCATAAAACTTGCCACCAAGAACAGGATATAGAACTGCAAACAGTTACTTGCTCATGACTTCATCACATGGGGTTATGGAAATGGATGGAAACCTTCATTTTAATGGTGCAAGAAAAAGGGTGAAGCTGACTTCTGACCAAAAAATACAGGAACCTGCTTATTTAGAGCAATTTTAGTGGCTAAGCATCTTTATCATTCTGAGACTGTAACCAGAGAGTGAAGAAACTCTCAGTTCTTATGTTCCTTCTAGTAGCAGAGGCTCTCAGAATGACTCACATGGAAGTATTCATTTGGGAGACAGAACGAATGGAGGTTGGAAGTGCCAGCCCTTGAGCTCTGCTTCCTTCTGTAATTCTCATCAGGGACAAGAGGGACTACATGCATCTGCTGTGAATGTGCCATCCCAGACCTTCATGGCAGAGGAATCTCTGAACTGTACCCAGGTCAGCAATGTGGGTGTGTGGGAGTAGGATCAATTCAGATGTCATGTTGAAATAAGGAGATGGACATACATCACACACAAAAACCTAAGGTCGAAGGAAGGAGTTTCTGTGCCTTGTCTAGTAAGACAGAAATGGAGCTCAGATCTCTACTACTGATCTAGGCAGGCTTCAGTGTTGTTGGAGGCTTAGCAACGAAGGGCAAAGAGATTGCCACAGTAAATGGAGGTAGAGGATACTATCATTATTTCACCATTTAAAGTGGGGGAATCTTTACCCTTTTGTATATGCGTCATGGACTCCTTTGGCAGTCTGATGAACCCCTTTTCAGAAGAACGTTTTTTTAAATGCATAAGATTAGCATTATAACAGATGACAAAGGAAGTCGGAAGTTGGTGAAGATAAAGATGTCATTTTTTCCCCTATTCAAGTACATAGCCCCTCCCCTGAGACCCCTCTATGGACCTTTTGGCTAGGGACTCTGGATTTAATGAGAGGAAGGGCCTCAAAAGGATAAGGACAGGAAGGAGGTCAACCATTCAGAAGCCTGAAACCTCTTTGCTGTCTGTAATTTGTGGGAAGTCCCTCTCCCAACCCTCAGCTTTGATTTCAATGAAAGTCTATACCCCACAAGGGATGAAGAATAATAAATGTGCCATGGAATGGTAGGACTTCAGCAATGTGCAAAGAGGAGGCTCCCTGCTGGTTTTCCCTGTTTTTAGACAGGCTTGCTAAGAAGCTGAAACAAACTTCTGATGATGTTTTACGTTCTGTAGCAATGGCACTTGTGGTTCTCCAGTGACAGCTGTAGAACAGCAGGAGTTGTCATTTCCAATACTTACTAACTACTTATTATCCGACGACATAGGTTCGGGTTTGTTAAGTTTGTACTGCAGGGTAGGGGCACAAACATGACAAAAAATAAACAAACAGAACAGCCAGTATTAAAACGGACAATCAGAAACCCCGGGAGGATGGATGCAGTCCTTCTGTTTTAAAATGCAAACAGGATGTGGGTTTCAAATGTTTGGTGAAGTCTATTAAATATACAAATGGACTTAAAATGAAAGAAAGAATAAAGAAAAAACCTTGCCCTCATGCTTAGACTTGTGAAAAGGGTGATATACTTTGTCAGGATGCCAAAAACAGAGAGAAGGAATGTGAAGTAATGAAAAAGCCACACAAGAGGACTAGACAAACTTACAATAAACAGCAATTTGAATAATGAGTGCAATTATGGCTGGACAGGAGAAGCAGCTGATAGAATATGAAGCCCATCACTGAAGAAAAAATGCCATCTTTACTTAAGGTCTGTATCTGAACAGCTTATGCATTGTACCACGTGGCCAACTCAACATTTCTACATAAAATGGATTCAACTTTCCTTAGTTATTAAAAATCTTAATTTTTCTTCTCATTCCCATACCTGGTCTCCAGTTCTCTGCAGAAGATAGACCATAGCATTTTCCATACATCTTTATGACCTTTTTATCCTTCTCTCTGAGTGACTACAACATTTATAATTGAATTTTTGGGGGGGGGAAAGGGAGAAAAGCTCCTGACCCATGATTTTATTGGTGTAGGGAACTCCAGTTTGAAAACACTTCATACAAAAGCATAGTGAGAACTAGATTGTGACTTACTGCCTTAGGGGATTGCCTTGGGGTAACAAATGAAAAAACACTTCTTTTTTCCTGAGAGGTCAAATATATCATATGGTTCCGAGAGGCCTCGGGTTGAACAGCTGTATTTTTCAGAGTCTGGATTTGAACCCTAATGCCAATGTTGGCTTTGTCCACTCTACCGTGAAGCCTATTCACTCATACAGGCTTAAGAAAGGCGGGGGGGTGGGGGTGGTATAGTGGCCAACACAGCCCAAGAGCCAGGAAGGTCTTTAATTAAGACCCATTTCTGACACACTATGGATGTGTGACCCCGGATAAGTCACACACATATGTGTGTGCATATGTATATATATTATCTTTCACTATTTGTTATTGTTTCATATGTTTCAGATCTGTTCCCCTCCCTGTACTCAGTTGCTAAGCCTTTTTGAGTCATGGACTGTGATATCTCATTGGAGCTCATCATTCACACCTCTCCAACAGACTTGTCCTGTTTCACATGGTGTAGTATAGTTATCTGTGTTTGTATAATAGCTCCCTATTTGACTGTAAGAGCCATAGGAATAAGTACCACATCTTTTCTAAATTTTATGTCCCCCAACCCCTAGCCCTTACAGTAGGTGCTCAATAAATGTTAGGTTGCTTATTTTCCTCACACTTCACTATCTCTGACACTACTGAAAAAATGCTAGAATACATAGGAGGATCATAAATCTAGAGCTGGAAAGAACAGACCTCAAAACTCATTTTGTCCAATCTCCTTGTCTTAAAAGATGTGAAAACAAAGGCTCACTGAGTTTTTCTGACTCACCCAGGATCACAGAGGTAATTAGTAACAGAAGTGGGACTTGAACACAGGTTCTCTAACTCCAAATACAGTGTTCTTCCCATTGTACCATGCTGTCTCTCAATAAACACTTAGGCACTCAATAGCTTTCAACATTCACTGCAAGTATAGCTTTGGAAGTTCCATTCAAGCAGACATTTTTTATAACAGGAGAAGAGGCAGTGATAAAGCCTCAGATGTATCTGAGGAGATGGGAGCCTCAGCAAGGGGTCAAGAAAGTAAACACGTACTTCTGTCATTTGGACACACATTCAATAGCTTTGCCAAAATGGGATCTCTATCATAAACATGGCCAAGTCTCTACCTGGCAAGGAGAACCAAGGCTGCCTGCTGCCCTCCATGCAGAAAGCTGGCAGATCCAGAAGCATCCTGGGTGCAGGTTTCAATAAAGGCATAAAGGTGAGTCGGAATCTGTCATTGGGGAGACCAGGAGCTTGGTGCCTACTAAGGTTTTTCATCATCAAAAGAAGGCCAGTCAGAACAGAGGGCAGGGTAGACTTGATGTCTTGTTGCAGGCTGCAGGAAATGTGGAACCAGCTGTCTCTTCTTTCCTTCTTGCTGACCCTATTACCTCATCCACTCATAGGTTTCTTACTGATAACACTTTGGGGGATGTTCAGTTGCATGTATTGTTTCAACAGTGCAGTTCGCTATAGTGCTACCAGCTATCCTGGCAAAATAACATAAAACTGCAGAGAAATACCCTCCCAGATCACTTGACTTATGCTCCCTCTGAATAAAAAGCTCTGTTCTTTTTGGCTTAAAATCTCAGGTAAGAGCTTTAGATATGACAAGTGAAACCAGCAGTTGCCCATCCCATCCATATACTTCGGGCTAGAACAGATCCACATCAGCCTGACAATTGTCACCTGACTCACCTCATCATTTAGTTCACAAGTGTTGCTGGGGTTCAGGTATCTTCAGGGCCAGACACACTTGAGTTGCAGTTCTGAACCCTTGGAGCCCTTCTCAGAACATGGGGCTCTCTGGAAAGTGGTCTTAGCCTAGTATGAAGATTCTTAGAACCACTAGGAGGACCCTACTTATCTAAAGTTCTCTGAACAGTCATCATTGGGATGGGGGGGCATCCACATGGCTTCAGCAGCATCCTTTGAAGTGGGTAAGGACAATCTCATTGATAGTACAGTGGCTCAATGAGTCAATCAACAAACATTCATTATTAGGTGCTTACAGTGAGCCTTACCGTGTGCTAGGCACACAAAGACTAATGTGAGGAGTTTACAGTTCATTTGGGGAAACAATACACAAATACAGAGGTAGATGCAAAAGGTATAGAGAATAGATACAGGGCATTTTGTGGGGGTATTCAGCAGCTGCAGGTATGGGGTGGGGAGACTAGGGAAGGTCTCACAGAAAGGGTGGCACTGTATCTAGTCTTGGTCTTAAAGTAAATGAGGGATTTACAGAGTACATCCATATAAAGAGGATGTGCATTCTGGGCATAGAAGACAGTCAATGAAAAGGCCCAGAAATGGAGGAACAGAAGGAAGGTCAGTCTGACTAGATTGTAGAGTGAATGAAGGGGACTGATGCATAATAAGGTCATAAAGGTAGTCTGGGGACACATTGTGAAGTGCTTTAAATGCCAAATAGAGTTGTTTATATTTACTTCTAAAGGTAAGAGTGAGCCACTATATTTTATTGAATAGGAGAGTAACATGTTCAGATCTTGCTTTCTTGTCTGAGTTTAGGGCTTCGGAGTTTAACAAGAAGTAAGCAAAGAGCCGATTTATTTACAGATTTGAAGAGATATTCACTTGCCTCTGAGGTACTTATTTAAATTTTACTTACAGCAGACTTAACATTGCATGCAGAAAGGAGGGGTGATTTTTTTTTCTTTTAAATATCCCCCAAAGGCTTGATTCACTGTAAGGACCAACAATTCAATAAAAATACACAAGGCCATTATTAGAGTTTAGTAATAGCTCTTAGGTATGCTGAGTAACTTCTTTAACAACTACTCAATCATTTGGGCCACAATGATCAATTATAAATCACTGCTAAAACACATTCATTGTATACCCATCCCACCACAGTGCATGCTAAGAATGCATAACACACACAGAAAAGATACTTTGAAATATCCCAGTGCACATCACATTACGGATCCATAACACAGAATGCATGCTAGTGCAGAAATCAATTTCAAATAAAAAGTTATTTAAGTGGCCAGAGTACTTAGGTTTAAAAGACTAAGAGTTAGGCATGCAGTCATGAAAGATATGGTTTTAAAGATTAATAATATGTAGATGTTTGCCAGTGCTAAAATACATTTATAACTTACATGCTATTATTCAGTCAGTCATTCTTTCAACAAACATTTATGAAGCACCTACTGTGTGCAGAGCACCTACTGTGTGCAGTGCTAGGCGCTGGGAAAGATACAAAGTTTAGATAAGACATGGCCCCTGCCCTCATGGAACTTGATAGCTTGGGGGGAGGGGGCAAAACACAAATAAATAACTATAATACAAGTTATGACATCATTAAATGCATCAGATGGCTGAAAGTATTCAAGATCTGAGAGGGAAGAGCTTCAAGAGATCAGGGAAGAAATGGCATTAGATTGGTCTTTGATACAAGTAAGAATTCATCACGTAGACTGGGAGAGGGAGGATATAACTGGTATAAACAGAATGAGCAAAGGTGTGGAGGCTGGAGAGCCCAGTTAGTGTTCACATGGCCTGGGCTTAGTCTGACTGAATTGTATAGTGCCCAGAGGGAGAAATATAAGATAAAAAATGGAAAATAATGGTGGCTTCAGATTGCACTGGGCCTTGAATGCTAGGCAGAGAGTAGCAATAGCAGCAGTAGCAGTAGCAGTAGCAGTAGCAGCAGCAGCAGCAGCAGCAGCAGCAGCCACCAGCATTTACATATAGCTTTAAGGTTGGTGAGGCATTTTACAAATATTATTTCATTTTATCCTCATAAGAACTCTGGGAGTTAAGAGCTTTTATTATCCTCATTTTACAGAGGAGGAAACTGAGGCAGACAGATTTTAAGTGATGTGCTCAGGGCCACATGGCTAGGAAATGTCTGGGATGAATTCACTCAAGTCTTCCTGACTCGGGGCCCAGCATTCTGTTCACATCAATTGTAAAAGCTGCTGGATTAGTAACTGGGTTAGCATTCCATTAGCTGAGGAATGATGGAACCTGTACATAAGAAAGATTATTTTGATAGTGGTATGAGGGTAGGATTTGGAAGTAAAGATAGTCCAAACCACTTTTGACATTGTAAAAAAAGGGAAATTTTGTCTTTTTTCCTTCTAATTCTCTCATCTCAGTAAAATTAGACAACAAAAGAAAATGCTCTAGATAATACTGGGTTCTGTTTTGGAGCTTCCAGTGCCAAAGGTTTCCAGAATGGACATGCCATCTGACAGCCACCATACTGATCCATGAAATGTAGTGATCCCAGCCATGTCATAGCTTTTGTAACATTTCAACCTTCCTTTTTTCTTTGCATCTGCTTTAGGACAAGATGTAGGTTCATTGGTGATGTAATATGTAAGAGAATGATGCCTTCTTTCCCTGTTTTCAGTGTCTCTGAATTTTGTGAATTTTAAGCTCTTACTGGATTGCTATCCTGTAGGAAGTATACTTAGGCCATATTATTTATGAATCAATCACCTCTATCTGTATCAAACGTGGGCAGTAAAGTGCAAAGCATCCCATGAATTTTATTAGCATTTGTAATCCATCAATAATTTTCTTAGCTCTGTGGGTAAAACTTAAAAAAACCCCAACAACTTGTCCTGTTACTATCTAGTATTCACAGAGTAGTTCCTATTATTTAGTGGTTCTTTCTTAGAACATCTAGAAGGGCATTCTGAATGAATAGATAGTAGGATGATAGGTGCACAGACCCAGAGGAGGGATCTCAGCTCAGGTCCTTTGGTGCTAAAGCCAGTGATTTTTCCACTGAACCCTACCCCTACAGAAGAGCTGACAAACATAAGGCACGGAAACGTTGGGTGATTTGCAAAAGTTCTACAGAAGAACTCAGAGAATGGCTCTTAAATGCCTTGATCCTATTCTTGTAACAACTACTGGCATGTGTTTCTTCTAAGAATTCAAGGGCCCAAGTCATTCTTTGCCATAGGCAGGTACAGGTCAATGAATAACACCACTGAAGAATAATCCTACTAAGGTAAATCACATTTCCTAGATTAAGAACATGAACAGGTAGAATGAATGAAATTTACTAACACAGAGATGCTTAATCTTCCATTACATGGAAGTTAATGATTATTATAAAGTGATGGTAATTCACTCCCTGCTTTTACAGGAAACACAGCCATCTCGGTTTTTTTTTTTTAAGAGGATTCCTCTTCTCTATACACCTTGGCATCAAGGATAATGGCCCTGCTTCTATGGGGTACACTGGCCAATTGCAATATATCAAACCAGACTTTTAGCCAAAGGGAAAGATCCTGAAATTCACATAATATATCAGAAGTCATACAATCTTAGAGCCAGAAGCTACCTTGGAGGTCATTTAATCAAAGGATCTTTCATTAGAAATTTGAAACTGGAAGGTATCTCAGATGTCACTTTTTATAGGGAAGGAGTCTGAGGACACAGAGAGGTTAAGTAATTTGCCCAGAATCACACAACTAGTAAGCAGGCTTTGAACCAAGGTCCTCTTGATTCCAAGTCTAGCCCTCTATCCACTGCTCTGCGATGCTTCTTAGCCTACACCTAAGCTGGGATCCTGTTTACAACCTCCCTGACAAGTGGTCATCGTGTTATCTGCTGATAGACCTTTAGCAATAGGATCTCATTTCCTAAACCAGTCCATCACAGTTTGGATACCTTTTGGTTTACTTGAAAGTTTTTTCCTTTTAAAAGGCATTCATCTGTGTCTCTACATACACCTTTTACCCCCATTCCTCTTTTTGCTCAGTGGGGACCAAATAAAAGAACTCTAATCCTTCTTCTTTGCCTGCAAGAAGGCTGGCTCTATAGATGCCATCTTCTATCCCCTCGGACCTCTCCACTAAGACATAAAGAGCCCACTAGAAAGCTCAAAATCCTGTTTTTAAGCCTCATGACAAATACCTTTAGCACAATCTGCCCCGTGGAATCCAGGGAAGCAATGACACACTCCGGATACACACTCGCCATTCCCATGACAATTACGTGGACAATCCTGGACTGAATCTGAAAGAAAGAAAAATCCAATGATTTCCTTCTCCTGTTGGGACTCTGACGAAATCTGATGGTCACCAGGGTGATCTCTGTGGGATCACACACTTTTTTAAAAGATATGCTGGAGATGGCAATGCCAGATCTCAAATGTAGTTAGTTCTTAACCTTTGGTTTGCTGTCAATAAAGGCTTAAAGGTTTTAAGAAATGCCAGTTTTTGAAACTCCAAACCTAGTCTAGGCCCTGGCACAAAGCTGGAGCATAATAAGTACTTTGTTGATTCACTAGACAGTTCAATCAAACAGATATTTATTATGTACAAATAATTGATAAGAGAATGACAATACAAAGATTATAGCTAGCATTTAATTTGTAAAGTGCTTTATAAATATTATCTCATTTTGTCCTTACAACAATCTGGTAAAGTAGGCCCTATTGTTATCCCAATTTTACAGATAAGGAAACTGAGGCAGGCAGAGGCTAAGTGACTTGTCCAGGATCACATAACTAATAAATGTCTGAGACTAGATTTAAACTCAGATTTTCCTGACAGAGTTCTAAGCACAGTCCTGACTTCACAAGAGAATAAAAGACCACTATCCAATGGCGGAATTAGTTGTCTATATAATATATATGGGTGTCTAAGGGGTATAGTGGATAGAGAACTGGCCCTGGAGTTAGGAGCACCTGAATTCAAATCTGACCTCAGACACTCACTAGCTGTGTCATTTAACCCTGTTTGCCTCAGTTTCCTCATGTGTAAAATGAGCTGAAGAAAGAATGGTGAAGTACTCTAGTATCTCTGCCAAGAAAACCCCAAACAGGGTCATAGTCAGATCCTACTGAAATGACTCCATAACAACAACAAAATATTCATGTAAGTCAGGGCATAATGGGAGAAGAACAAAGGAATAATCCAAAGTTCTATGAGAAATTTGAAAAAAAGCAAAGATAATTTCCAATTATGGGGATTGGGAATGGCTGTATAAAGGAGATAATGTCTGAATTAGATGGAGATACCAATGGGATGGGATTGAGTGGATTCACTTCATTTATAACAGGATGCGAGGGCAAGAAAAGAAGGAAGTAAGTACAGTCTGAATTGGACCCAGGCTAGGAACTTAAAACATTTTAGGTAGGCAATGGCAAGCCACTATGGATATTACAGTAGAACAATGGTTTATTTTGTTGGCATTGTCTCAGTTGGTAGCTAGCTATACGATGGACTCAAGAAGCAAAAGGTTAGATTCTGAAACACCAGTTAGGAAGCTGTCAAAATGGTTTTGAGGAGGTGGGCAAGAATATTGAACCTGAACCAGAATGATTCAAGTCAGCATAGAAAATTGAAGCCACAGGAGCAGGTGAAGTCACCAACAAAAATAACTCACACTTGAAGCATAACAAAATATTTTCTTCACCACAGTCCTCTGAGGCATTGCAAGCAACATGTACAGATGAGGTAAATAAAGTTCAAAGAGGTAAGTGACTTTCCCACAGTCATATGGCTAGTCTATATCCAAGTCAAAATTTAAACATATGTCTTCTGACTCTAAGTTCAGCACTCTTCCTCTTAAAACACACTACTTCTCAAAGAAGAAGATGCAGAAAAGGAATAAAACTAAATGACAAGGATTTATTATTGACCTACTATGTGCTACATGAGGCAATTAGGTGGCACAGTAGAACTCCAGGCCTGGAGACAGAAAGACTCATCTTCCTTAATTCAAATATGACCTTAAACACATACTAGCTGTATGACCCTGGGCAAGTCACTTCCCCCATTTGCCTCAGTTTTCTCATCTGTAAAATGAGTTTGAGAGGGAAATGGCAAACCACTCTAGTATCTTTGCCCTAAAATCCCAAATGGGGTTACAAAGAGTCAGACAGACAGAAATGACTCAACAACAATAACAAAAACCTTCTAGGAGTTTGTATTTTATTGGGTAAAGATGAGAAATTCACAGATAATTATGCATGATATCTGCAAAATAATGCAATGTAATTTTGGAAAGGCACCATGGTGAAATAGATAAAAATTGAGTGTCTCTCTCTTTTATTTTTTTGGAAGTTCTGGTATCAAATTCATATTGTACTGACTGTGTGACCCCAACTTAACCTTTCACTGCCCCAGGCAACTCTTTAAGACCATATGTTGCAAAGAAGGTGCCTTTCTTCACTAGTAGGGGGTGTTGTGTCCTGGTTGGGAGTTTCCCATATCAATGGAGGTATGGGGTTCAGGAAAAGCCAAAGAGGGTTAAACTCTGAACTTTTCAGGGAATGCTTCCATATAGGGCACTCCGGAAGGATGAAAAGCCAGCAATGGAGACAGAAGGAAGAAAAGGCAAAAAGAGAACCATGAGCTACAGTGTCACTGAAGCCCAAGGAAAAGAGCACGTCAAGAAGGAAGGGGCTAGTCATTTGTCAAATGCTACTAAGAGGTCAAGGAGGATGATTAATTACTTAAAAATAAACGCTTCACTTATGGGTTCTTTTTATAATAAGTTGTATATATTAATCTTCCATCTCTGGGGATCTCTGATTTCACTGATATAACAGAAGTTCCTTGAGGCCTGAGAATGTTTTTGCCTTTTCTGTGCTTAGCATTGTGCCTGGAACATAGGAAAAAGCTTAAAAAATGTTTGTTGTTTGACTGATTGATATGGACGCTCCTCCCAACGATCGGGATTGTGACAACTCCTGCTTTTTCATCCTGATGATTCATGCCCACATTCTCCCATAAATTCTCTCAAAAGGAATCTACCCAATGCACTGGCTAGGTGGTACAGTAGATAGACAGCTGGGACTGGAGTCAGGAAGTCCTGAGTTAGAATCCAGTCTCGGGTATGTACTAGCTGTGTGGCCTTGGGCAAGTCACTTAACCTCTGCTTGCCTCCGTTTCCTCAGTAAAATGTGTATAGTAATAACACCTTCTTCTCAGTGTATTTGTGAGGATCAAACATAATGATAATATTTGTAAAATGCACTTAGCATAGTGCCTAGTATACAGTAGGCATTACTTAAATGCTTAGTCTCTTCTTTATAAAGAGTACACCTCAGATCCAATCTGTGTGGCTATTTCATTTCAACATCCACTTTCCAACTCTGACAAAACTTAACAATCCTGGCATTTTCTCTTATCAGTTCAAATCTATAGAAGACTAGAAGTTTTGCTTTAAAAGTTTCTGGGTTTTTTTGCCTGGAGTTAAGATGTAGGCTACCAGTTTTCAATTCTTAAGTAAAAAAAAAGCTTGGATTTTTAGGTTTCACATTACAAAGAAAATGAAAAGAAACTACTAGCTGCCATGTCTTCGACGTGACCACATTCACTGCCTCCTAGGGAGTCAGGTGCATTGGCTTTGCTATGTTGTATAAAATACTATAAAGTCTAATTTAACCTAATGGTGTCACCTGAGAGTATTAAGAGATTTTTCTTTTAAGCCTAATTTCCCATTTACTCCCACTTCGGACTGTAAAACCAAAGCAAGCGATAGCACTCCTTTTCATAGGGCATCTCGCATGTGAATTCTTCTCCAGCCACACAAGGTTACAGTTTGTTGCTGGCACCTTAATGATCACCTGATGAAAAGATTTATTCCTTCAAAAATTAGGCATAGAATTTGAGGATTTGTAAAAACCAATCTTTCCCCAGGTAAATACCACAGAAATTCTTTGGTAGCAGGTCTGGCAGGTGAATGGTGGCAGGCAGCTTGTAGTGACATGCTTCCCGTTTCCCTTCCATAGTTAAGCACCTTTCCTGGTTTATAGTGGGTGCTTAATAAATGTTTGCTCACTTGTTGACTTTCCTGACACCATCTGAAAATGCAGAGAGGGTGGCAGAGGAGCTCCATTCCTGAAGCTAAAGCTGTCCTCAGTCTCTCTGGGGTCAGCAACAAAGCAAGGAGGATCCTGTGGTTTGTGCTGCCCTAGTTCTGCCTAAAGAAACTCGTGGCAGCAGCAGCATGACTTACATGGGAATGTGTTTTGCATGACTACACATGTATAACTAACCCATGTCAAACTGCTTGCCTTCTCAATAGGGGGTAGGGGAGGGAGAGAATTTGGAACTTAAAATTTGAAAAAAGAATGTTAAGACTGTTTTTACATATAATTGGGGAAAAATAAAATATTTTTAAATTTTTTTTTAAAGAAACTGGTGGCAGAGAGGGAAGGTACCTCCCCAAACCTAAATCATTCAATGGTATATTTAGAATGTTATTCCCTTTAACCTTTTTTTTTCTTTGTTTTTGCTTTTTGGAGGGCAGTTGGGGTTAAGTGACTTGCCCAATGTCACATGGCTAGCTTTGTGTTAAGTGTCTGAGGCTGGATTTTAACTCAGGTCCTACTGACTCCAGGGTCAGTGTTCTATTCACTGCTCCACCTAGCTGCCCCATTCCCTTTAACCTTTTGAAGAGGGATTCTTTATTTTTTAAAAAAATCTTTTATGTTTTTTTGGAAGGGGGAAAGCAAGGCAATTGGGGTTAACTGCCCAGGGTCACAACCTAGTAAGTGTCAAGTGTCTGAGGTCAAATTTGAACTCAGATCCTTCTGATTCCAGGACTGGTACTCTATTCACTGAGCCACCTGGCTGCCCCAGGATTATTTTTAAAAGACATTTCTGATGTCATTGCAGTTCATGAATGAAAGGTCAGTGCTACTGAAATTTTAGTGACTTGGTAAGATTAAAAGGAATTTTATCCACTCTGCTATTGTACCTTTTTTCTATCCTCCCTTCCTCATTTACACAGGACAATTCTGTCTGTGGAGCTCAGCCATACTTCCCATTAAGCCCCTGCCACTGATCCTTCTGGACAGAAAATCATGCCCTGTCACACTTAACCCTTTCAGCTCTGTAATTCCTACTTGGGAGGTTGTGCTGTCCTGATGCTGAGTGTGTATCATCACATGGCCCATAATATCTAGCAAGAAGGAGCTATGCCCTGATGCCATTTCTGTACAAAACCTCACATCCTCATGTTTCTTCTTTAGTTTTGGAATATTGATCAAACCAACACTCCCATTGCTACTAGACAGGGCATGCCAAGTTACTTCCTCGTGGCTTCTATCTTTCCTGTGACTTTTCATATCAGAATACCTCTCCCTGGCTAGTATTCCCTTCTATGCATTACCTCTATGAGGTAATGCATAGAAGGGAATACTAGCCAGGGAAGCTCCCTGAAGACAGAGACTTTTCCACTTTCAGATTTGTATCTCTAGGGCTTAGCACTGTGCTTGGCACATAGTAAAAGTTTAATAAGTGTTTTTTCATTAATTCATTTATGAAAACATGTACTCACTTATCCAGAATAAGCTTTCTATGTTATCTACTATAGTCAAGTCTTTAGAAAGGGGAACAACATATTAGCATTAGCTGGGATGAGTGCAAAATCAGAAAAATCTTGGCAACTCTATGAATGAGTAAGCCTGGGTTAAGCCAACTTCACAATGGCAGAACCAAATATGGTGGAACCTATGAAGATTGGGGTTAGTTTCTTGCCTTATGACAACGAATAGCTTTGTAGCACAGGGCCACAATTCTGAGCCTCAGTTTTCTCATCTGTAAAATGTGTATAGTAATAGGACCCGCTTCACTGGGTTTGTATCTATATTCAGAGGATCACTGATTTAGAGTACCTCTGAGATCAACTTGTACAGTCTCCTTCTACTGCCCTTCTTGACTTTACAGGTGAGGAAAGTGAGGCTCAGAAAGGTGAAGAGCCTTGCCCAAGGTCACACAGGTAATATATAAATGGTAGGTCAAGGATTTGAATCTTTAGGGGTCCCAGGACGATGCTGAGGGTGTCCCAAAAGTCTCAGTGCCATTTTCAGCTGTTAGGGCTTAGAACTGCACTTAAGCAAAAACTACACGAAGACCTAACAGCTGAAAATGGCACCAAGATTTTTGGGACGCCCTGGATATAAAATACTTTGTCAACTTTAAAGCCTATAGAAAATAGGCTTTAAAATAAATAGAAAATAGAAATAGAAATGAACAGTATTGAGATGGCTAGCATATCATTGTAGAGAGCAAGTCTTGAGTTAGCAAGACAAAGATTAGGTCTCACCTCTGACACACACCGGTTGGGTGACCCTGGCAAATCACTTAACCTCTCAGGGCCTTAGGCATCTTTCTAATACTCTAATTTACAGAGCTGGCACAGATCTGCATTGGTTGAGCAGGTCTCCTCCAGAGTGACCTTTCTCAAAAGAAGCTAAGTCACAGGATGATCTAAAATATAAAATGAAAAAAAAACTATTTCTCTGAAAAGAAAGTCTGTCTATGGAATAAGTCTACTCTTTCTCTCTGGAGCACATAAAGGATTTTTCCATGAGTTCAAAGGCATATTTAATTTGATTAGTAGTTAACACTTACCTAACATCATTTCTTCTGTTTCATATCACACTTTCAGCTCCCTGTTCCCGCTTGATGGAGAAAGTTCTGATAATAATGCTTGTGAGAGATCCTTGGAATGGAATTAAACACTGTTCTTTCCTCCTTATTTTTTGCCAATTACTATCATTTCTCTATCTACCCAACTATTATACCTGTTACCTTTGGCTTTCCTTGTAAGATAGCACAGACAAGGGAAATTCTCTTAGGATCTTGCCTCCAATAGTAAAAGTAAAGGTAATGGACTAAGGAAAGAAGGAAAGAACCTACTATCTGCCAAGCACTGAGTGAAGTGCTTTACAAATATTATTTCCTTGAACCCTCACTAACAATCCTGTAAGGTAGATGCTATTATTTTCTCTATTTTAGAGTGGAGGAAACTGAGGCAAACAGAGGTTCAGTCACTTGCCCAAGGTCACACAACTAACAAGTGTCAGAGGACATATTTGAACTCAGGTCTTCCTGACTCCAGGCCCAGTGCTCTATCCATCATGCCACTTTTGCTACCCTTTACTAAGGATAGAAAAATACAATATATGCCCATAAGAGCAAAGTGAATGAAGAGATCAAAGAATTATTGAGATAATTCAGCTCTTAATCAATCTTCTATCAAGGTGATTAAAAAAACCCAATCTGGATAGAATTCAACTGTCCAAATTCACCAAAAAAAAATTGCTAGGATTCTTTTACTTACAAACCTAAGTATAAGAAGATCACTGTGTTTGAAACAAATGAGTTCATGGATAGGTTTCCTCTTCAAAGGACAGCAGAGTGACATTGACGGGCATGTACCATACTTGTTTCTGCTGCTAAGGAGTTTGTTGACCATGGGCTTACTTACTAATAACTTGTCTAGATTTATTTCAAATCCTACTCATCAGCACTGCTGTGTATGCTACATACTTTCGTGGTATAAACCCAGGATTACCAAAGGGAAATCATTTTACATCACATTCTTTGCATATATAAGGACCCTTAACCCAAAGCAAATTTGTTTTATTTCAGTTGTTTCTATTAGTTTTAAAATTGGTCCTGTATCAAGTCCTTCAGTGGTGTTCTTATCTCTTTACATGTAATGCGACCTTGTAGTTTTCCTTTTCTGTGGAATGTCTTTTTAAAAATCACTTAACAAAAGAAATTGAAGTTTCTAACTGGTTTGGAAAATTCCTGAAAGGAGGAGAAACATTTCTACCACATAGGAATTGGGAATTTTCTTATAATAGAAGAAACAGGGATTGACTTCAAGGCTCAGTCATATATACAATATTAAGTCTGTCTGGTTCTGAAACACTCTGAAATTGTGGCCATTAGCAAGGAAATGCTTCCTGAATTAGGAGTCATCTTCTGTCGTTCAGGAAGCAGATGGTGCTTCAGGAGCCCTGGTATCAGAAGACCAGTTCTTAACCACGGAATGAATTAAAAAGCATTTGTGAGAAATGACTGAAAAGGCTTATTTTCTGGGTTTGGACATTTTCACATGGCAAAAATCATGAAAAGGAGGTGCTTCTTGGCTCAACAAAAGGAAGATAAAACAGAGAATATGAATTTTACAAAATTCATATACATTAAAATGCTTGGGATTGGTGCTAACACAGAACCATAAGAAATTTATTTGGTCTCTTACCCCTATTTTATGCATTCACTGAAGGGCTCTTAAAAAAAGATATTATTTCTCAGCTCTCTCTTACTTTTTTGAGTGAATGTCAGTCAGTCAGTCAGTCAGTCAGTCAGTAGCCAGGCATTGTGCTAAACACTAGGGATATAAAAACAAAAAATAGCCTCTGCCCTCAAGGATCTCACAATATAATGAGTGAGACAGTAAGCAAACAAAAATGTATAAGCAAGGAACATGCAGGATAAAGAGGAAATCATCAACAAGGGGAAGGCACTAGAATTAGGAGGGACTGGGAAAGGCTTCCTGTAGAAGGTGGGATCTTAGTTGGAATTTGAATGAAAGGCAGGAGACAGGTTATAAGGATGGAGAGAATTCCAGGTATGGGGGACAACCAGGGAAAATGCCCAGAGCCAAGAAATGGAGTGTCTACCATTTGTGGAGCATTAAGGAGGCCAAGGACACCAAATCAAAGAGGATCTGGGGAAGGGGGGTAAGCTATAAGAATGGAAAGGTGTGGGTGGGGGGAGGGGTAGGTTATGAAGGGCCTTGAACATTAATAAGAACATTTTGTATTAGATCTTATAGGTCATAGGTAACCAATGGAGTTTATTAAGTGTGTGTGTGTGTGTGTGTGTATGTGTGTGTGTATGAGTGTGTGTGTGTGTGTGTGTGTGTGTGTGTGTGTGTGTGTGTGTGTGTAAGACATGGTGAGACCTGCCCTTTAGGAAAAAATCAGTTTGAAAGCTGAATGGAGTTCTCAGAATAATTATTTCGAGGCTTTCTCCCCAAAATTTTTAAGGGTGATAATAGCTCATTAGTTAAATAATCATCTATACTTTGACTTAGTTGTGGTTTATAGATTTCAGCTTCTTGGAATATGCAAAATAGTAACTATTTAGCGAATGTATTTGTGTCAAGTGGATGTGGGCATTAACACCAGTACCCAAAAAGTAAGATTACCAAATCAACTCTTACACATACCTAAGACAACTGTGTTGAAGGAAACCATTTCTTTGTCTTTGCCATCATTGTAAAAGGCCAGGTGCCACAGACCTACATCCAAATATTGTACAAACACAGCTTCATTCTGGACCAGTGTCTGGATGCTCCGGCGTTCCCGGGGAGACTCTACCACACTCCATTTCTCTTTGCCATCCAGGCGCTCCATGAAGTCATACTGTTAGAAGAGAAGGAAAGTGCATGTGAAATAAAGAGAAAGATCCCACACAGCCAACGCCTCTTTCTTCCACCTTCTCTGACAACCAATCAAATATATTTGAATATCTACTATATATCCGATACTGTGAAGCTACCAAAGAGATTTGATGTTGCTGATGATGCTAATACTATCTGACATTTGTATAGAATTTTAAGGTTTGCAAAGTACTTACATTTAAACAGAGTACTGTCCTCAAGGAGGAATTTACAACCTTGTAGAAGAAACAAAATGCTTAACTATGTGTTACTAACAAAAAGGTCCAATAGTTTAGGGTATGGAGAGATTTGTGTAGGTTAGAGTAGCAGGAGAAAGCTTAATGAGGAACTAGGATTTGACCTAAGCTTTGAAAATTGGATAGATTTAGGTGTGGCTAGGTGGCACAATGAGTAAAGCGCCAGCCCTGGAGTCAGAAGGACCTGAGTTCGGATCTGGCCTCAGACACTTAACACACACAAACAAAAACATAGCCGTGTGACCTTGGGCAAGTTACTTAACCCCAATTGCCCTCCAAAAAGCAAAAAAAAAATTGGATAGATTTATGATAGGTGGAGGGAAGGAATAAGGACATTCCAAGTGGGATAAAGACGATTCCAAGTGGAAGAAAGAATGTGAGCAAAGGTGGGAATGAAGAAATAAGTTTTATATGTACAGGAAACATGTCGGAGGCCACAGCAAGGAAAGGACATTGCAACCTGGGGAGCAGTTGGATTTGCTGTGGACGCCTATGGGGAGGCATTGGAGATTCTTGACCAGCTGAATGATATGAGGAAAAGAGTGCTTTAGGATGATGATTTTGATAATGTCAGACAGGATAGATTAGTGAGAAAGAAGATCATTCAGAAAAAATCATTGCAGGGCTAGGTGAAGTGATGAGGGTTTGGGGTAGGCAATAGCATTGGGAATAAAGATGGAGGGTATCAAAATTTGAGAGAAATTTATTGGGGAAGAAATTATAGGATTTGTGACACATTTTATAAATGTGATTCAGGAGAGGGAGGATCAAAGATACTGATTTCTAGCTGGGGAGACAGGAAATAAGTGCCACAGGCTATAATAAGGCAGCCTCCTGACCACCATGCTGTATCATTTCACATCAAAGACATGTTGGAGCATTTAAGGGAGCATTTTAAGAATTCCAATTTTTGAATTTTTTAATAAATGCAAATTCCCACTATGGGATTAATTAATTTCCTTCCCTATTCCCTTTGTTCCCCAAAGTAAGTATTAGTCCAGGGATGTTCAAGGAGCTCAACCCCAAATCTTTTTGGAAACTTCCTACTCAAGGTAAATAAAGTAAGAACAGGGTTGGCTCTCTTGTTTCAGTAGGTCAACGAGTAACAGCTGTGCCTCAGGAAGGGACATTTTATCTACAAAGAGTGAAAGTTATATATGTGTTTAATCTCTTTCTACCTAGTTTATTTTTAGTCATGGCTGAAAGTGGGAGGTTGGGCTTTAAAGACTGAAATAAATGACTTAAAGTTATTATAATAATAATAGTAATAACAATAATAATGATGGTGGCAGTTAGCATTTATATAGCACCTATTATGTGTCATCCACTGTGCTATGTATTTTACAAATATCTCACTTGATCCTCACAATAGCCCTAGAAGGTTGGATCTATTATCATCCCCATTTTACAGATGAGGGCTCTGAGGCAAACATGTTACTTTTTAAGACTAGAAAGACATTTGCTTTCTAAATCAACTTAAGACTCTGACCAAAGAAACTACATTTCCATGAATTACTTGTAGAAAAGTACTTCATTTTTTTGGTCTTGTATCACCCCCATGAGGGAACCTGTAGAGAACTAGATTACTTGTGTGCTATACTAGGAGTGGACTGACAAGCCACAGACCATGAAAGTGACTTCAGACTTAGGGGATACCTAGTCTTGACTAGTCAAGTCACTTAGGGGAAAAAAACTCAAGACATTTTTCTAACAAGACATTTTACTAAGGACATTGGAAATATATGCATATATATTTAGATAAACAGCTAGATAGATCTAGATACAGATACATTTGGCTTCTCAAAGTCCTTCCCTTTGTTCATAAGGAAGAAACAGTTTCAGATTACCTGAAAGACTTTTTTTCTGAAACATACATGAGTCTATCACTGTCATTTCACAGTGGGATTATTAACAAAGTTTTTCTACTTCATATGACTCAAATCAGGGGATCCTTTAATCTCCTCTGAATTCATATCCTTATGGTTTTCTTCTTCTTTCTACAGCACACACCCACCTAGAACATGATGCATTCTCAGAATGTTTTTACAATATCAACAGATGTTTTTCACTAAGGACATAGATATATGAATTTTTCCCTCAAATTCAATTTATCCCATAGGTGACTATGGAAAGTCCACAGTGCAATGAGGCACAGAACAAATAACCACACTTCAGTTATAGGGAAGGCATGGGAACTCCTGAAGACTGAATGAGTCAACCCAGAAAGTCATCAAGTTTGCATTCCAAGACTGGAAGCAGTCAGTTTGCTTGGGGACCATCTGGTTCAAGAAAGGCTATACACTCTAGGATTGTTAAGTCTCAGCCTGACCAGCTGGCTTGGCAAACTGGCTAACTTTAGAAGGAGGCCACATTCCAGCGACCCACTCTTTGCTATTGTTATATCTTTATGGAATGACATTGTAGATGGACAATTCATTGATGGAAAACAATAACAATTGGCTGTGCTGCTCAACTTAAGGAAACTCAGGTATGGAATAGAGATTTGGGAAACTGCACTGTACTTGTCTTAAGCTTACTCTACTTTATCTCCATACTGTCTAATAACAAAAGCAGCTTATAAGCCACACAGTCCCTTCCCCAAAGATGAAAGGGTATATTGTTGTTGGCTTCATGGCTGCTTGGGGCAGCCTGCATTTCTTTTTTGCTTCAATACACAGAATGAGTGGGGAAAGTGGTGGTAACATGAAATAAACAACAAAAAAAGCCCCTACCCTCTTTGCTTTAGTTTCTCCACTCTTCAAAAAACAACAATGTTAGCACGTTATGTGCCTCAGAATCATCAGTCATTCACAAAGTGACATTAAATGCAACTTTTACAGGAGCTCAAGAGGCAAAGAAACAAACCACAGAAAATATTTGACTTATCCAATTATAAACCCCTCTTCCTCTTGACAGAGACTATGAAGGGGTTGTAATGAAGAAAACTCAGTGGTTTGGCGAATAAATTAAACTAGAGCAGAGAGGTATACACAATGTCACTAATTTTTTTCCTGGAAGGTAAGTTGTCAATGCTTTTCAGTATATCATATTCTTGCATCAGGGATGCTCCTTGCCACCTACACAAACACACACCTGCAAAAGAGGGCAGGGTTAAAGACAGATTCATTACCCTTTGGGAAGATGTTGTTATTGGGTCCAAGACCCTTGGAAAAAGGGGGAAAATAACTTTATTGCTACTTGGAACGTCTGTTCACTACGGGTTGACGTGGAAAAGGAAAGCAATAAAAGCTGACATTTCTCTCTGACGGCATGCTGTTCTCCTCTCCTGGTGCTGGCAGCCTCCTCTGCCTCCTCTATGTCTGATGTTGCTGCTACCTCAGATGGCAGGGCAAACTCAGCAGTTGGTAGGATTGAAGGGGAACAGCATGCACGAGTACGGGTTGCTTGAAGCCATATTAGCCACAGGGTCTCTGGTCTCATCCAGTGATCGTGGGAGTGACTTAGCAAGAGCAGGTCACTCAAAGGGGCCTGTACATATCTTTCTGCTTCCAGCAATGCCCGTGGCAAAGTGCACTAGGAATTCTCCTCATTAAAGCTAAGCACAATTTCTTTTCTCTCTTTCAAAGAGAGGAAGTACTAGTCCAAGGTACAGGAAAGACAACCTCTTCAGTACCACGGCCAGCTCCTCGGCAGGCGTTCTGCCCTTCCAACACTGTGGCCTCCTATGACAGTTGTAAGACTTCATATCCTGACCAGTCTTCAATCTCCATATTTCCCTGCAAGATGCCAATTGGGCACAGCTGCAAAGGATTGTTCTGGGTATTCACCCTCCAGGTCCAAGAGGGAGATCATAAACTTGTGTCAAGGAGAATCCACCTTTATGTTTCTTAGCCATAACAACTCACTTGTCACTCATTGTGGCAGTCCCACACAAGAACACAAAATAGACGAAAGAGAGCGAGGAACAGAAACTGACACCTTTTCAAAAAAGACTGGCTTATACTCCAACATTTGCACTATATCCCCCCTCTTTGGGTGTGACTACACGGGTAGAATTCTTTGCTGTATTCTTTCATTATGTCCCTTTTTGTAGGAGCAAAGAGCAATATCCTCAGTCTTGCAGAGAACAGCTGCCAATTTACCTGTGTGGTTGGCCTGATTTAGTTCTAAAATCCATTGAAAATGCTACTTTCTAGAAAGGAGACAAAAAGCCACTAGGCACATGCTCAAAATGAGAGCAGCTCAAAACATCTCGATGCTTGGCCACATTTCTTTTCCATTTAATAATGTGCTTTTGTGTTGGGTCTGCAGACAAGGTCGTGAAAGTGGGACAAATGAACACAGGAATGCATATACCAGCACTTCCAGGGCCTTCACCTATAACCATCTGGCATTACTCAGTTCTTGCCTGGATAAGTCAATCCTAAGAGATTTGCCCTCGATTTTAAGCAACAGCTAAAGAAAGGCCTATCTTAAAGCTAAAGCATGACAGCTCTATGACAGAATCATGGTGCCTCAGAGTCAGGAAGGAGACACAGACATTACAAAGTAGACAAGTACCATGCTTAACAGTAGGGAATTCTCTTATTCACATTTCAGTCCTCCCCACAAGGTCACTAGGTAATTGTGTTGTCCATCTGATTAAACCCAGAAAAATGCTAGAAGAAATTTCTCTGAAGACCAGATGAGTCACCTGACTATGGTATACCCGGTCTGGGTCAGTGAAGCTAATAACAGTCTCAAGGCCATCCCAAAATGTAGATCTGTTCTACCGCAAGGCCAGCTAAATCAATACTTCACCTCTTGTTGCCTTGCCTATGTGATTCTTTATTTACTGCACGTTCTCATCTAATTGTCTTTATCCAATGGTTTATCAAAAATGTCACATCTGGCTCCATGCCATTCCAGAATCAATAGGAGTGTCTCGTGTGGGCTAGATGTAAAAATAAATCAAATGCATCCTTGAGAATAGGGGAACAAACCGTGAAGGCTTCCAGCCACAGAATGAATGCCTGGGTGCATAGAAGAATAGAACCATGGTGGGCAGTGATTCGGCTCTCAGGAGTATGACCTGGACTTTCCCCCAGCACTTAAAAAGTTTGAATAGTTTCTCAAGTTGTCTGGCTTTTGTTTTTATGCTCTAGTTTCCTGCACATAACCATTTTGGGAACTTTGCACCTTTATAGACCTTAATGGATTGAAATTCCAGCATAGATTCACTTATATAAACACCAATGATTTGGCATTGTATAGCTTGGCAGTTTAGTCAAGAAAATATAAATCAGGTTCACTGCTCTACACTGACCTTACATATACAGAGCTCTCCCATCTTTCCAGCTTGCTATCACTTAAGATTCAAAGGACAAGAGTCTCTGCCTTCTGGAGATATGGTTTAAGTTTCCTCCTTAAAAGGCAGTATGGTGCAGTGAAAAGCTGGAATCACTGGATTGTAGAACAACAGCCAGAAGGGACCACAGAGGCCATAGAATCCAACCTCATTTTACTGTCAGGGAGGATAAGCAACTTGTCTAAGATCATATGGATAGTGTGAGTCACAGGAGGGGGCTTCTGATCCCTGCTCTGCTTTTACTACCTCAATGCAACCTCATTTGACTTCTCTAGGTCTCATTTTCCTCCACTATAACATGAAGGGGTTAGACTGGAAAAATTCCCTTTTAGTCCTTTGTCTAGAATCCCTTGCTCTCCTCAATAAACCTGAACATGGTTCCTTCAAAAGAAAATGCCAGAAGTGCCCTTATGCCTGTCTTAGATCTTGCTGCTTGATAACTAGACGTGGGCACATGCTAATTGGCACAGACTGCTGTGGGGTACCCTTAGACACCAACAACAGACACAAAGGGCCTTTGGAGGGATGTCTGCTTTTCGGTGCATTTTGCATCTACTTCTGTGGAAATCGAGGCTTTTACAGATTTCATAAAATCTCCTTAGCCTAACCTATGTTAGGTCCCAGAGTGTCAATAAAGACCTGAGATTGTGTTTGTAAAACTATCCTCCTTAAAAATGAGATTAAATATCTCATTAGTGAATTCTGTGAATTAGTATTTGATGTGATACACAAACTGACAGCAGAACAAACATGTATTCCCTTTCCATTTTAGCTTGCAGGGCACCACCCCATGGTGCTAAGCACCAGGCTGAAGTGTAAGGAGGTTGGGGAGGGCAGGGAAAAGAGAGAGAGAAGTAGTTTCTGACTTGATAATTACCCAAGTCAGACTCCAGTAAGGCAGAGACAGCAGCAGCAGCCCAGCACTAAGGTATCAGGGATATTCAAAGAATCAAATGAGCATCCAGGTTGCTGGCTAATTTAAATTATTTCCACTTAGAATTGAAAACATGAGCAGATTTACTTAGGCAAAGACTGGAAAAAGGGAGAGAGGAAAGGAGGGAAGAAAAGAGAAAGAGATGGATCATTTTCAGATAAAGCCTTGAATTGGAAAGAGATAAACCAGGGCTAGCAATAGCTAACATCACTAATGGTGGTCTATACTTTTTAAAAATGTCAGGAAAAATTTACTGATGGGCACTGATAATGTTTGCTTAATTCATTGTATCTTTATTCTATATATTCCTTATATGCCATGCTTTTTACTTATCCATTATGAGTAGGATAAAATTTGTGGTCCCTTAATATTTTCCTCTTTATTTATTTATTTTTGCCTTTTGGAGGGAGGAAGGCAGAGCAGTTGGGGTTAAGTGACTTGCCCAAGGTCACATGGCTAGTAAGTGCTAAGTGTCTGAGGCTGGATTTCAACTCAGGTCCTCCTGACTCCAAGGCTGGTGCTCTATTCACTGTACCACCTAGCCGCCCCTTTCCTTTTTCTTTCTAAAAGTCTGTTTTTTTTGTTTTTTTTTTTTTACAGATTTTCTGCTGCACAACCTAGAAGCACATCTTGGCTTAAAAGCACTCAGGAATTATCGTTTCTTCTCCTAGTTCATCCACCATTCAAACTTATATTGCTGTTTCAGCTCTCCCTCTTTTGAGATGCATACCCACTAAAAAGACTCTAAGGTTACCTCTGGAAAATATAGAACTCACTGGTACATCAGCTTGAGTGACTAAACGAGGCATTTTTTAATATTTGCTAAACAGTAATCCTGAGAAGGTGAAGTCCCAGCAGGGTTCCCAGGCGGTAACTGCATCCTGTTGTCTCCGGTTAATCATGTACCTAATTTGCTGATTATTGACTTGTTCTCACAAAGGATTTTACCCAGCTTGACATATCAGTAGTGATCAGTGATGAACTGTCAAGTGAACTCACTCATTGTTTTAACCACCCAAGTTCTTAACTTACAGTAACCGTTTATGGCTTTTCTATTGATGTCCAGTATAGTAGCCAGGTCATACTGTTTCTCCTAATCTGAACTGTTTTGTTACTTGAGGTGGGGCTGAGAATCTTCGAGAGATCTGAGATTCATTTAGAAACATGAAGCACTGGGCTACCCCCATTCAGGAATTAAGGGGCTGGTTAAGTAGGCATTACTTTAGACATGGAGACAGGGAACATGGGTTTGAGTCTTAGTGCTGTAACTTAAAACCTATGTGACCCTGGGCAAGTCACTTAACCTCTCTTGGCCTCAATTTCCTCATCTGTAAAATATAGGAATTAGACCTCTGAGGTTCTTTCTAGATTTAAATATATGATTCTATGATCCTATCCATTCCTCAAGTATTTTCCCAAATGTTGCCTGCTCCATGAATTTTCCCCAATTACCTCCAGGCAGTAATGAATTTTCTCTCCTAGACTTTGCCTTACACCTCTCACATGCTCTTATACACTTTACTTTCAGCATTATAGCCAATAGACTGTTATGGTTTAATGTATAATGTATAATCTGACATTTTATCCCAGATGTCAGAGTACAAACTCCATGAGGGTAGGGAATCCTTACAATGTCATCTTATACTCTGTCTGGCTATATATAAAATGTGGCAAGGAAGCCAGTGTTTTGAAGGCCCTGATGAGATGCACATTAACGAAAATATGGTTCTTAAATTTTGAGGTTAGAACTAGAAAACTTTTGAGCAGGGAGGTATGTCAGAGATCTCCTAGTCCAGAGTCCCCCTGTCACAGAGGAGAAACTGAGGCTTAGAAAGTGACTTTCAACATCACAAAATGAGGCAGAGAAACAATCCAAGAATCTGAAGTTTGAGAGACTGAAGGTAAGAAAAGAAACTCTTCACTACTGAGAATCCTTGTTTAAGAATGCTTAATAGTTTAAGCAATCCAATTCACACAACCTAGCCACAAGAAGTTCTTTCTCCCCCTCTCAGCCTGTCTCTGTCTCTCCACTTCCTCCCTGTCCTTCTGTCTCTCTTCCTGTCTCTCTCTCCTCCCCCCCGTCTCTCTGTCTCTCTATTTCTGTCTGTCTGTCTCTCCCTCTCCCCACACTCCCATCTCTCTCTCCCTTCCCTTCCTGTCCCTCACTCTCTATCTCTGTTTATCTCTCTCTCTTTCTCTGTCTCTCTCTCTCTCTGTCCCTCCCCCCCTCTCTCATACACACACACACACACACACACACAGAGGACTACTTTAAATGAGTCACCTTGGACAGAATGCCAATCTTAAAGTATTTACACACTCTGACAGATTATGCCAATCACAATGAAAAATCCTATAATGGCTCCAGACATAAAAGACTTACCTATCCCTGCAAATGACTATTTACTGTAGGACACATGACACCTACCTCAAAAGGTTGTAGTGAGGATCAAATGAGAGAAAAATTGTAATTCACTTACCATAGTGCCTGGCACATAGAAAGTGCTATATAAATGTTAGTTATCATCATCACCATCAATGTCATTATCATTAGTAGTACGGCAATGAATGAATGTTGGAGGTCTTTTATTTATTTACTTGTTAATTATTTTATTCATTCATGGTCATTTGTTTATTTATTTTTACAAAACTATCCCTTATGCTGAACATCTTAAATGTCGTTGAGTAATGTAGTCCAATGCTTGACTGATTTCAATCAAAAAGTCAATTTATTATTTCACATGCCTTTACAAAGCATCCACGATATATCAGGCACTCTGCTTGAATCCATAATATCAGTTAATCATTTTAGACACTGTTTCAAATTGGTGGCCAAACCTACACACAAATTAATGTTAGCACCCACTGAACAAATGTTGGTTGAATGTGTTCTTATGTAGAAGGTGGTGTGGAAGGCATGGTACATGTTCAGCTCTAGTATATGCAGATATTTCTACTTAAAACATGCTTGAAGGGCGGCTAGTGAATAGAGCTCTGGCCCTGGAGTCAGGAGAACCTGAGTTCAAATCTGGCCTCAGACACTTAACACAAAAAACTAGCCGTGTGACCTTGGACAAGCCACTTAACCCCAATTGCCCTACTTACCCCCTCCCAAAAACAACAAAACAAAACAAAACAAAAACATGCTTGTAGCTGTCCCTAGAAGAGAATAATTTAAGAATGATCCCTGGAATAATGTCCTCCAAGGCATCTTGTATTTCTCTTACATAGATTTTGTAAATACTTAAATAAGTATCTATTATTTCCTCTGATAGAATATTAGCTCTTTGAGGGCAAGGACTGATGTATTTTTTGTCTCTGTTTCTCTAGCATCTTGCAGAGTGCCTATAGGTATATAATAAATGCTTAAGGATTGACTGACTGATTGATAGCAAGAAAATGAGAAAAGATTGACACTGACTCTAGATACTGAGGGTCAGGACTACTCAGAAACTGGGTAGATCACAACTCCATGTATCTCCAAGTATGCCAGACTTCCAATGGGTTATCTTCTTGTCTGCATGCATTTATACAAGAAGGAAACATGCATTTATTAAGCACTGACTACTTGCCAGGCTAAGTGCTTTACAAATATTATTTCATCTTATCCACAGAACAATGTGGGAGGTAGGTGCTATGCTTAATCCCATTTTACAGTTGAGGAAACTGAGGCAGATAGCAGTTAAGTGCTTTGCCAACAGGCACAAGTCAGTAGGTATCTGAGACAGGATTCAAACTCAGGTCCTCTGACTCCAGGCCTCATACTTCTATCTACTGAAACACATAGTATCAGCTTTTCAGCACCAAGTAGTAATCAAGATTCTTCAAAGGAGCCCAGAGAGGTGGCACAGGGAATACTGGCTAAGGGAACACCCTGTAGCTATAACAGCCTAGGGGAAGAAATTGCTTCTCTATCCAAACTCCTTTTATCTACTAGGCTTGAAGAAACGAAAGACTCAGGTCCCAGGACTGGTCTTCCCTTAGCCTTCCACAAGACCTCAGAGGCAGAGAGGTACACCTCTCTGAGTAGTACAAGATTATTTTACTGGTGAAAATACTCCAGTGTGTTTCTGTGAAATAACTGGCAGCAAAAAGTGTAAGAAACGTCCCCCAAGCCAAATGACTTTGCAGAGGGTCCTTTCCAAACAAACACCCCCATCCCAAGTAAAAACTCCCCACCATTTCTAAGCAGTGACTACATTTATTTAATGCTTCAAAGTTTACAAAATGCTTTCCTCACAACAATCCCATGAGGTACCCATGCCTAAGGGGCATCTCACAGATGTGCCTCTCTCCTTAGCCTCTCTCTCCATAGGGCAGATGAGACTGTGTGGAATGAGTAAGACTCAGTGATTCTACCTTATTTATCTCTGCCTACAGCAAATGCTGTTCAAGGTAATATAAAACCTATGCATTCCCATCTGTTCGAAAATAAAACATAGTCCTTGCATCGATCATCCCAGCCTCCAAAACTCTGAATTCCTTTAATGTGGTTTACCAAATGTACACTTTTCTGGCAGGTTTTGAAATCTTCTCTTGACTTGATCATGATGAGTTGATAAGATGTATTTTTTCCCCTTTCTAAATGTATGTGTTTTCTAAATCCTCTTTATTTTGTGCCCACTGGCTTCATGAGTTAGCATGGAAAGGAAACACCATATGTTTTTTCTTAGATTCAGTACATTTCTTCTCATAAGCATAGTTCAGTAGGTACTAATATGCCTCAGAGATAGATCCACTGGAAGATTTGCCTTCCCCTCCTCCACCAACATGGAATTAAAGGAAAAATGAAAGAGACATACAAACCCAACCTAATCACTTCATCCCTAATACTCTGGATGGAGCCCATCTCCAACAGAAATGATCTCAAAAACAATAAAAGAATTAGGAGAAAGTGAGCAGAAGAGAAGCACCCAGAAATGCAAGGGCTAAATCTTGCCTGGTGTCATCCCGACACTTTAATCTGCAACAGAATATATGTGACATTTGAAAGACTTAACCTGATAGCCCAAGGGATAACCCACAGGCCTAGAAGAACTGACTCTGTTAACAAGGATGTTAACTTTTTTTTATCCCTATCAAGCATTTTCATACCTGGGCATGAGATGGTGGAAGTCCTCTTCTTATATACACGCCAAAAAGAGCATCCTTCCCGAGGGAAATGTTGAACTTTAAGAACTGAGGCTGACTGATGTGAATCTGAGATCTCCAGAACACCCCTGGAGGTACTTCTTGGGTGACCCGTCTTCCTACCTCAGCTTCCCCGCTATCTATGCTGCTGTTTTTTGGAGTCCAGGGCCCTGGAAAACAAGAAGTGGGTGACATTTTTAATGCATAAATTGGGTCTGAATTTCTGTTTAATTACATGCCAAAATTTTTTTCTAATACTCAAAACTAAACTCACAGAAACTTTCCTCTTTAAATCAAAGCTTAAAACATTTAGTTTTTTTAAATAACAAAGCTATAAACTCATACCCTAGGGCATCTAGAATCTTGGCACACTGCTTTTTTTTTTATTCTCTGATTGCTCTTTGCTGATCAAATATAATAAGAGCAGAGAGTCAGATAAGTACATGTAAAGCTGCTTGCGCGCCTTCCAGCCACCCTGAATGTGACTGGGATGTAAAAATTATCAGCAGGGAAGGGGTAATATTAATATGGCACTGAATTTAATTCTTCTAGACTTTAATTATTACTCTTACACACCAAAAACAAGTGCAACACACTCTTTGACATTTCGCTAAATAAAATAATAACCCCACCAAACTAAAATATGTGCAAAAAGAAAACACGTTAGTGGAAAACGTAATGCTTTCAGTATATGGCTGGTCTCCTTATTTCATTGATCTTTGAAAGAGGGCATAGAGATTTGGAAGGATTAGCAAGTTCTCCCTCATTTGCACTAATATCTTCAACTGGCACATAGTTAAGTGCTATATAAATGTCAGTTGTTGTCATATGGTCATCATCACCACCACAACACTGAAGGGTGGTATGGAAAATGCTGTAACACCCCCTACCCACCACCACTCAACATCCAGTACGGGATTCCTTCTGTGTGATTGCCATTCCTTCCCAAAATGCTACCAATTGGAGGCTCAGACACAGATAATCCTGAAGAGGATTTCTTAGTAGCAAAGAACAACCACTTCCTTACCCCAAACCCACATAACCCACAAACTCCCAGTGACTGATATCTTTTGGAACTTGAACTCTGAGGGAAAAGTGGAGACCTGTATGTAATTCCTAATCTCAGTCCAGGGATAAAAGTATTTACCTAAAAATTCATGTATGCTGCCTGCATTAGGAAGACTGTGCTTGGAAAAGGTATCAATAAGCAATCTCATCTATTACCTTCATTAAGGAACATGCTGAAACATCCTGAAAAAATGAGTGCCATTTAGGTAGTACAGTGGCTAAGAGTGCTGGGCCTAGCGTCAGGAAGACTCATCTTCCTGAGTTCAAATCTGGCCTCAGACACTTGCCAGCTATGTGACCCGGGCAAATCATTTAACCCTGTTTGCCTCAGTTTACCCATCTATAAAATGAGCTGGAGAAGAAATGGCAAACCATTCCAGTATCTTTGCCAAGAAAACCCCAAATGGGGCCATGAAAAGTCAGACATACCTAAAAAAAGACTGAAAATTTAAGAAAGATTTTGCTTCAAAAATATATATATATCTCAGGCAGTTGCAGACTATCCTTGGAACTGATAACCTGGTATCTTTATGATAAGGAAAAAATACTTTAGTAGAATCAATCGTGTCTCATCTATATACTGCAATAGTTGGATCCCTGCTAGAGAATTATGTCCAGTTTGGGTCACCACTCACTCACAACTCAGATCCAGGTCTTCTACTCATTTGGATATCAATCTTGTTTAGATCATCATTACCTCTTGCCTAGATAATTGCATCAGTTATCTAACTTGCCTCCCTGCTTCCAGTTTCTTTCCCCTCTCTAATTCATCTTCCACACAACTGCCAAAATAATTTTTTTCAGAAAACAGAACAAACCACCCCCAGGCTCAAAAACCCTCGGTGGCTCTCTATTGACTCTAGGATTAAATGCAAACTGCTGAGCTTGACACAATTTAAGCCTTGCACAACTTTGCATCAGCCTACCTTCTCCAGCATCATGTCACATAACTCCCCTTCATGGACACCATCTTCCAGCCCAACTTCCCTATTTGTTGCTTTCTGAATTTGCTATTCGTCTTACTTTTTGTGTCTTGCCTGGATCGCATTCCCTCCTTGCTTCTGCCGCTTGGATACATATGTTATTGTTGCTAATACTACCTTTAATAATAGTATTTTATATTATATAATAGCATATTAACAATAATAATAGTGACAGCTAGCATTTATGTGGGGTTTTAAGGTTTGGAAAGTACTTTACAATTATTATCTCACTTGAGGCTCACAGCAGTGGTGTGAGGGAAGGTACTGTTTATTATCTCCATTTTAGAGATGAGGAAACTGAGATACTGAGTGGTTAAATGACCCAGGGCCACACAAGTAAGTATGTGAGGTCAGATTTGAATTCTTTCTTCCTGACTCAAGCTTCAGTATGCCATCTACCCTGCCACTAAGCTGCCCCCTCTATGTTCAAAGGGTCGTGGACTGAGAGGTTACCCCAGAGGTGAACCCTCTTATTTTACAAATGAAGATTCTTAGGTTCCTTCAAAGTCAGCTCAGATGCAACCTTCTATGGTGAGTCTTCCCTAATCCCAGGGGCTGTTAGTATCCTTATCTGTTAACATGTTATATCTCCAAGTAGAATGGAAGCTTCTTGAAGGCAGGGAATGTTTTTCATTTTTGTTCTCTGAATCCTCAGGGACCAGACCCCAATAGGCACTTGATAAATATCTATTGGATGAATGAGAAACTGTACAGTCTTCAAAGGAAAGCAGCACATTCAGCTAATATATATGTTCTTCAGGGTCCACAGCAGATTTCAGGGAATTTGTGAACTTGGATAGGAAAAGATGACACCTATATTTTCACTAACTTCTAAGTGAAATTTAGCATTTCCTTAAATTATGAATGTACACAACAGAGATTATTTGGAGAAGAGGATTGGGGCAGCAGACTGATTAAGAACCCTTGGATTAATGGGTCAGCCTTGGGTCTAAGGAAGGCAAAGAACGACACGATTACTTTCTTCAAGGATGCAAAGGGCATTTAGAAGGAAAATGATGATCATTTATTTCCTTCTAGCCCACAAAAAATCCAATAAGGATAGAGGGAATTAAAATCAAGCAGAGGGATAATATCAGAATGTCTTTGAAGTGAGACTGGAGCTCAGGTCTCCCTGGCTTTGAGGCCCCCCATAGCATGCTGTCTCTTCATGTGAAAAAAAAAAACAACAACTTTATTAAAATGCTACTTGTGCTTGGCTGCTTATATTCCCAGAGAATATAAGCCCTTTGAGAGGACAGCCCTTTTTATCTTGGTACCTAGCACTGTGCCTGGCACACAGCACAGCCTATGAATACTTATTGATCGAAAAGTGTTTCATCTTTCATAAAAATGGGCTTTCCCCTCATTTCTGATGGGTTTTCAGGTGTTTCTAGGTTAATGTCAAGATGGAGAGAGGGAGAGAGGGAGGGAGGGAGGGAGAGAGAGAGAGAGAAAGGGAGGGAGAGAGAGAGAGAGAGAGAGAGAGAGAGAGAGAGAGAGAGAGAGAGAAGCAAGAAAATGAGATCAAACAAGTTGAGCTACAAGAGAAATATACTGGATTATGATAATGTCAAGCCAAATGCCGGTGCTGTGGGCTGTGAAAGAGCCAACCTCCCTAGGAGCTGTTGCTTAGGAAAAAAATCAGATGAATCCCCAGTGTCAAAACATTGCTTACTTTTTAGACAGTAATGTTATCCCATCCTATTTTAATTTACTTCAACTTTGGAAAAGGAACCCCAGGAAATAATCTGCCATTACCAGGGTGTAAATCTTTACCTTTTCAATAACCACATCTGCTTCACAGAGACTCACAGAGTTTTCCTCTGATCAGACCCTTTTCTACCTAATATATCTATTTCTTACTTAGTTTCCCTGGGATATTATACATGTATGTGTTGATCAAGCTCTAGAGAGAAAGATATAATCATGACATTAACCTAGAAGCATTGTGTGACTCTGGCCAGGTCACTTCAGTGACCCAAACAACTGAAAGATGAGAATTTATTGTCTACAAAGTAAGCAATATTTCACTCACTCAATCAATCAACATTTATTAAGCCCCTACTATGTGCCAGGTACTGTACTAAGCATTGGGGATACAAAAAAGAGGCAAAAGACAGTTCCTGCCCTCGAGGAGCTTACAATCTAAAGATCTGACATCATTGTAGTCCTATGTATTTCTCTTCTGGTTCCATTTATTGTTGGTGTAGGGAACTGCTCTAGAGAAAACCCCTTTTCCAATGCAGATAAGCAATTGCTCTCTAAATCAGTCTTAGAGTTGCCTGGGGCATTAGGAAGTTAAGTCATTACCATCATCATCATTGTCATTACTAACACATATTAAGTGCTTACTATGTGTCAAGCACTGTCCTAAGTGCTTTACAATTATCTCATTTAATGCTCACCACAACTCAGACAGGTAGGTGCTATTATTATCATCTCAACTTTAGATATAAGGAAACTGAGGCAATCAGGGGTCAAATGATTTGCCTAGGGTCACACAGCTAGTAAGTGCCTAAGGCTGGATTTGAACTCAAGTCTTCCTGTTTAAGTGACTTGACCAGAGTCATACAATGTGTAAGTGTTAAGGTGATAGAATCTGAATCCAGGTCTCCTTGATTCTAAAGCCTGCTTCTTATCCACAATACCATATTATCTTTTTAATAATAATAATTAATAGTAACAAGAAAAATATCATTTACATAGCACTTAAAAATTTTCAAAGCACTTTACATATGTTATCACATTAATCTTCATGACAAATTTGAAAACTAAATACTATAGGAATTAAACTCATGTTATCAGATGAATAAGCTACTGCTCAGAATAGTTATGATATTTGTCCCTCGGGTCACATGGTTTATAAGTATCTCAGGCAGAATCTGAAACTAGGTCTTTCTGATCCCACATCCAGAACTGATACTACTATACTGTTACTCCCTTTCTGCTGTAGGACTTCCTAGGTTACTGAGGCACCCTAGTTATACTCAATCAACTAATCAAAGGGGATTTATTAAGTATTAATGATGTGTTAAGCTGTGTCAAGACAGAAAAAACCAGTCCTGGCCAGCAGGAGTTCACATTCCAATGGAGGAGACAAATGCATGAAACATGCAAGACATATACAGAGTCACTGGGAAATAACTTTAGAGGGCAAGGCAAGGAGAACCGGGGACATGTAGAAGGGCCTCCTGCAGATATGGGATTGAAGCTGAATCTTGAAGAAAGTTATAAAAATTAAGAGGTGTAGATAAAAGAGAATAGCATTAATGGCATGGGGGACCATCAGTATAACAGTATGGAGACAGCAGATGGAACACAGAAGGAATAATAATAATACTATTAATAATAACGGGGGCAGCTAGGTGGCACAGTGAGTAAGAGCACTAGCCACAGAGTTGGGACAACCCGGGATTGGATCCGGTTTCAGAAAACGAGCACCCACACATAAATAATGGCTGGCCATGTAACCTTGAGCAAGTTACTTACCCCATGTGCTTTAAAAAATAATTATTATAATGCTAGCACTTATATAGTTCGTTTAACAAATATTATCTCATCTTATCCTCTGGGATAAAACGCTGTGAGGCAGGCAGTATTATACCCATTTTACAGTTGAGGAAACTGAGGCACAGAGAGTTTAAGTGACTTCCCCAGAATCACACAGCTAATCAATATCTGAGGCTGGATTGGAACCCAGGTCTTCCTGACTGCAAGTCTAGTGTTCTATTTCACTGCATAACATGAAATAGATCTATAGAGGGGATATTGTGAAGAATGATGTAGTTGAAGTTGCTGGGGACATTTAAGTTGGAGAAGAGAAGGCTAAGGGAGGGATATGATGGCTGCCTTCAAGGACTTTTCATATAGAAGAGGGATTATACTTGTTCTGTGTGGCCCCAAAGGGTTTAATGAGAAAAAATGGGTTGAAGTTTCAAGGAGGCAAATTTAGCCTTGAATCCTAACCATTAGAGCCCTTCTGGAGTGGAACAGGCTGCACTAGAGGGCTGGAGTCTCCTCCTTAATGGAAATCTCCAAGCAAATGCCACAGAACCACTTTTGTATGTTGGAGTCCATGTCCCTTTCTTGAACTCCAGTTCCACACCAATTGTCTTACTGGACATATCAAACTGAATATCCCAGAAAACTTCAATTTCAACAATCCAAAACAGAACTCGTCATTCTCACAAAACCCACCTTTCTTCCAAATTTCCCTATATCTTTTGAAGGCTTCACCCTTCTTATAGTTTCCCTGATTAGTAAGCTCACAGCCATTCATGATGTTTCACTCTCTTCTCTCCCTCCCTCCCCTAATTGTTAAATCTTGACATTTGTATTATCTGCAAAATGTCTTATATTCAACCCCTTCTCTTGACTCACAAAGCTAGAACATTTGGGTTCAGGTCCTCATTGCCTGTTGTATGTCATTGGTCATCTCCAGTCATCCTAGTGAATATCTGATCACTGGACCCAGATGGGTCTGGGGGAGAAAGTGAGGCCAGTGACCTTGCACAGCCCTCCCTCACTCAAAGTCAACTGCAAGTCTTGTCATCATTTCCCTGACACCATGATGCTCTTTGAAGATGAAGGACAAACCCAATGGCCTGTTGTATTGATACATAGCGATATGATGCATATTCAGATGTACCGTAACTGTACTCTAACATAGTGATGTCATTTTGGTCCTCTTCGAGAAAGAAGGACAACAACCAACCACCACCTATTACCTACACGATTGCAAGAGCCTCCTAACTGGTTTCCTTGCCTTAAGTCTGTCCTCTGCCTAGATAACAGAGTTGTTTCCCTTAAGTTCAGCCATGGCTATTCTCTTAATAAATAAATGCAATAAATAGGTAGCCACCTATTGCAGCTAAGAGAAAATATAAACCACTCTGGCTTTTAAAGTCCTTCATGGCCCATGCCCAGCTTGCCTTGCCAGCTTCATTACACATCTCTCCCTTTACTGGCCAGCTCAGATGGTGCTCATTCTCCTGGATTTGTGCCTTTGTTCATACTTGGGATGCATTGCTCCTCACCTCTGTCTCACAAAACCCCTCACTTCCTTTAAGATACATCCCAGGCACTACATGTTACATTAATCTGTTCCTGATCCCCTTGCTTCATATTCCACCTCATATTTATTTTGTACTTTTATATGCACATCTTGCTTTCCCAATAACACAGATACTTCTTGAGAATAGGAATTATTTTGATTTACTCTATCTGTATCCCCAAAGTCTACCCAGTACACAGCACAGTGCCTGGCACACAGAATGTGCTTAATAAATGTTTCCCGACTATTGACTTTCACAGTGCCTGGCACACAGCACATGCTTAATAAAGGTTTATTGATGATTGACTGTCACAGTGCCTAGTTCATAGTAGGTACTTAATAAATGCTTGCTGCTTGATAGTGGGATTTTATTTCGCTAAATAAAGGTTTGATTAGAAGGTCTGCTGAGATCAATCAATCGATTAATCAACAATTTTTAATCACCTATTTTGTGTCAGGTATTGTACTAGGCCTTAGTAATACAAAGACAAAAAGGAAACATCTTGACTTTTAGCTCACAAATTCTGTGACTGGATTCATGCTTCTGCCATAACTAGCTATGTGAAAAAAAAACCGAACCACTTCTGAACCTGTTTCATCATCAGTAAAATGAAGAGGTTAAACCAAATGTTTCAGGTCTCTCAGCTCTATAATCCAGTGACTCTCCTAAATCACTGGCTGACCAAGCTGAGTTAGTAAGCATAATCTTTGAGCACGTATGTATAAGTATGTGCATGAATGAAATAATTAGAAAAGGTCATCCCTTTTCCTTTTTAGTGATTGGTCAGAGTACATTTCCCATGAAATAAATTCATTCTATATTAGAATTTGCTTTTGTTCAGCTGTGTCAGCTGGGGTCTTCATGACCCCATTTGGGGTATTCTCTTGGCAAAGATACCGCTTTGCCATTTCCTTCTCCAGTTCATTTTATATATGAGGAACTGAGACAAACGGGGTTAAGTGACTTGCTCAGGGTCACACAGCCAGTAATTGTAAAAGACCAGGAAGAACTCAAAATGAATCTTCCTAACTTCAGGTCAGACACTCCATCCACTGTGCCACCTAGCTGCCCCACATAAGAGTTAGTGTAGTCAAAAACAGATTTGGCAATTTTTGAACTGAAGTGACTATTTAACTGACTTTAATAATAGAGGATAGTATACTAACCAGGACGACTGAACTTAACTCACACTCCCTAGGTCTCATCTAGGATTCTGGACACTATATGATCCACTTTCCTCTGCTTGTTATCATAACTGGAAGCAGTGAAGAGGACATTCGGAAGACAATAATCACTTCACCCTTAGAAGATGCTTAAGGAATGATGGTTCTGGATGGTTCATCATTGGCTTGAAGATTAGATCTGCAGGTTTTTTTAAAGGCAACACTAATGATCAATTTTCCAGGGCAGTCCAACTCTATAACTCCACGGAAGATTGCTCATGTAAATTTGGAGATATTGCCCATTTCAGAAACATGTACCTAAAACTTCACTCAGTTAAGTAAGACTGATGATGAGAAAAATGACAGCCTTCCATATTCACATTAGGAACTAATCATTTCAGAAAATGTTGCCATAATTCATTTACAGAAACAGTGAAATTATCTCCCAAACAAGTGATAAGGAAAGGGAGCCATATTCATGACATGAAAATGAAGCCTTATATTAATACTTTTTAAACTTAACAGAACTCAGAGGGCTCTTCAGCATAAATCTGCTACACAGATTATTCCACCTCACATATTTTTATCTACTGCAAATAAAGTTGAATTCAGAATATTGCTTCAGTCATTACACCTCGTTTCCATTTATTTGGAAATCAGGACAGTCATCTGTGAGCTCAGTTTAACCAGGAGATGACTGCACAGAACCTCTCGAGGTCCAGTGCTTCACTACCCAGGGACCCAGTTTATATAAAGACAGCCAAAACAACACATAACCCAGTTTCCAAATCACCATTGACTTCCAACAAAATTCTCAGCAAAGATTCATGGTTCATTTGGTCACCAGGAGCTTTATGAATGGACTTTATCATCCCTGGGATCATTATTATTCTTGTGTGTTGGCATTCAGATTATATATGAAGGGTGATCTGATCTCTCCACCTTTCTGATTTTCAAATTAGTGACTGAATTTAGTCTCCCATCCCTTTTTAAAAATCCCACTTTGTGCCCTTGGGCAAAAATGGTAAACTCTTCTGCTTATGAATTATGAACAAACATTTACACTTCTCATGGCCCAGGGAGTACTGGTTTTATTCATTCAGAGGATCCAAGTTGAATCAGAGATGAGACTTTGGGCAGTCAGGATTTTCACACCTGCCATTCAGCCTCCACTGGCAAGAAAAGAGGAGGAGGAGGGCAAAATCACCCTGGGCATAGCCAAGTATTATAGAGAAACAGAACTAATAACATTGATAACACCAACATCAGAGATAGGCAGCATGGCATAATAGATTGAGTCCTAACTTCATAATCAGGAAGACAGGGGCTCAAATCCTGCTATTGATCAATACTGGCTGTGACACTGGCCAACTCACCAAACTCAGTGGGCCTAGGAAACTCTCTAAGATTATAAATTACAGAGCAACAGCTATTTTGCATTAAAAGAGGGAGTTTCTCACCTATGAAACCACATGTCCAGTCCCCCCAAATTAACAACAATAACCAAGAGCAATGATGCTCACCACTTAGGAAACCTTTCTAACTCAAAAAATGGCCTCAAAGTGGGCAATATGAAACCTGAGATTCACCACAGCATCTCACCAAAGGTGATCTCCTTGACTATGAATAGTAAAACAACAAAATTCCATTGAAATTGAGGTAGGAGGGAGTTTGCTTTGACTCTGTAGACCATTAAGCTACCTACCTCAAAGAGGTCACAGTGTGTGCTGTGTGTGACAATGGTCTAAGGGGCAGAGACTGCTGGTTCTTCTGGGATTCTGGTTGTAACAGAACATGGTGGGGGGTAACATTGTTCTGAGAGGCTGCCCTGTGTTCATTTGGAGGCTGATAGGAAGGATCCAGAGGAGCCATGACAAACCACCCTGCTAATCTGGCTCCTAATTCTGTACACTATGCCAAACTAGTAAAAATCATTATGAAGTTTTTGCTGAAAGGGCAAGTGTAGAAAAACATGTTTCTAAACAGAATAACAGTCTTTGCCATTTTTTTCCTTCCAACTTGCATACCATCTGGAAATTCTGATTTTTTTTCAAAGGGTAGGAAAGAAATGTGCTCCAGGCACAAATAAATGTTTACAGCTGAGTTATAAACCGAGAAAGTAGGGGGCTTAAAACAGACAAGCTGGCATTGATGGAGCCCAAGCTAGAGAAGGATGAAGAATGGGGTGGGGAATAGTCAAGCTTGTTCAGCAATACAAGACCTTTTGAAATGGACTCCCCAATTCCCCGCTGACCTCAAATAAATGCTCAGGAGAAGCCTTTGTATCTGGTTATTTTAGTCTTTAGAAAGCCAAATAAAAAAAAAAGACTAAGGCATAACCATCATTATCCAACTCTAAGAGTAGCTTTTGGAAAATATTTCAAATTATTTAAAGTAATTTTTCATGAGAACATTTTAAGTGATTTTTGCCATGATTAAAAAGATCATATCAACACAAAATCTTTCAATGATAAATTTTGGAATATATTATATTGCTAATTCAGTCAGGTGGGGGAACTGAGGCAATAGAAAGTTGTTTTTTATAGTGTTACTGTGGTTCTGGGACTCAAAAAAAGCATCTATCCAGGGTAAAGAGGGCCAGGTGAATTTGAAAAGAGTTATAGATCTTGAGATATCTTAAGCCCATAGAATTCTAACTTAAAGTGCCATTTTGTTTTATAATTTATTTACTTCAAACTTTCTTTGAATTTTCCATAATTTGTACCTTTCTTTTGTCTCCACGGGCCTTCTCTCTGCACTCTGCCCAATCCTTCCTCTATCCCTCACAAAAAAAAAAAAAAAAAACCAAAAACAAAACAACTTCCCCGTCCTGTGTTACCCAATCAGCTCACGAAGTCCTCCTGGACACTGCATCTGAGGGTTCCCATAGTCTTGGATCCTTTACAGTGAAAATGTATGAATTCATTTCATTTTATCAAGAAATACACATAATGGTCAACAATTCTAATAGCATGTGCCTTTTCTTCTGAGATGTGACACAACAAGCAACCATGTTAAGAGTTAATTGGAGAGGGAAAACATTCAAAACAATAACAACAAAACAAAACAAAAAGAAAAAAGGAATGAAGAGAGGAGAGAAAAAGAAAGCCCAAAGAACATATTCTCTTTCAAGTAATTAATCAAGTGCTTTGTTTCCACTAACACATCAGGGTGTGTGGGTTGTTCTGTCTATTAGATTTGTTTCCAAACCTGAAGAGTGTAAACATTCCTAAAGACCAGGTAATGAAATCTCTATCGATGTGCTTCTTACATGGGGCTCACATGGCAGTATTTTGCTTACATTTTAATTTGCTTCTGCAGGATACTTATTCAGTAATTGCTTAATAAGATTAACCTCTCTGGCAATACTGGTGTAGCTTGATTAAAACATTATGGGAGTGAAGGATTATTGTAAATTACATAAAATGGAGGGGGGGAGTTATTTAATTAACTTATTGCCAATATATCTTGATTGCCTCTTTGAAACACTAGATAAGTAATCAATAGGAATTGATTCAGGTTATCTAAACATATAGAATCGGGGTGGGAAGGATGAGGGTGGTCAATGGGGGTAAACCAATTCACCTGGAGTCTTTTCTTGAAGGTTTTGGTGGAAATACCAAAGCTCTTCCAGGCACTTTAGATTTTAAACTTTTAAACTTAAACACTTAGTACTGAAACAGTCTCTGTCATGAAGTCTCTGTCATGATTCTATTTGGGGATTTAGAATGAAGTTTTTATTATGTTGAGCTGGGGTATTTTGTTGTTGTTTAATTTAAATGCCAAGCTTTTTTTTTTTTTTTGAGACAACTGGTGTTAAGTGACTTGCCCAGGGTCACACAGATATGAAGTGTCTGGGGCTGGATTTGAACTCAGGAAGATCTTCCTAACTCCAGGCCTAGTGCTCTATCCACTGTGCCACCTAGCTGCCCAGGGCCAATGTTCCTGTCATCACATGAATGCCCCTGTTGTCAAGGGCATAGGGATAAGAATAGGGAACAACTTAGGAAGGAAACTTCCTCTCCCTATAGAAGCTGGCATCTTCTCTACATTTAATAATCTTAAACAGTCATCTACAGCAGAGGTGTCAGACTTGGGGCCTGAAGCCAGAAAAGTGCCTGTAGATTAAAATACAATTGGGAAATGTTTAACAAAAATAAATAAAAGTATAATACAACACAGATAATGGTAATTTGTGGTTTTCTAAGTCAATAAGTAGCCCTCTCAAGTTTGACTCAAGTGGAGAGTACTAGGAGGTTGACTTGCCCAGGGGCACACAATGAGCACATCCCAGAGGCAGAGTTTAATCTCAGGTCTTCCTAGCTTTGAGACTATACCACAAGCTGCTTCGGGTGTATAGTCAAATAAAAAATGTATAAATCTTGCTTTGCATTTTGAAAACATTAAATCTAGCAAAGTATGGGACTTACTTAACATTTCCTCAAGCATGCCATATTCATGTATGAAAACAAACAAACAAGGTTTTTCCAACAGAAAATTCCCTTTGTTTGTTAATGTAAACATTTGACATCCTTTTTTTGGCAGAGACGATTTCAGAAAAGGTTTAGACTAAGGTTTCTACCTTGGGGGAAATAGGATGGTGAGGGTAGTATTAAATATGCTGGTATGCTAAATGTAAAGCCCTTCAGCGAGGCCACTAATGAAAGGGGTATTCTTTGCACTATTAAGGGTATGCCAGGGTCATCCCAGCACTGACTTCCTTCAAGTTCCATTAAAACCTCATTTTCTACAGGAAGTCTTTCCTGATCCTCCTTAATTCTAGTACCTTCCCTCTCTTGATAATTTCCCATTTATTCTGTATATATTTTGTTTGTACATAGTTGTTTACATGGTGTTTCCCACATTAGATTGTGAGCTTGAGATTTTTTGTCTTTATTTGTATCCTTGATACTCTGTATGGTGCCTGGTAAATGTTGACTTGACTATATAAGTTTATGCACGCATTCAAATACTTAAAAGGACCGATGAACTCATCAGTACCAAATTTCCTCCAAACCTACACATTGCAATCCATCATAAGTACACACATTTAACACATAAGATATATGACTTGTATTCCCACAAACTTTGCAAAGAATTTGAAGTGGTTTAAAACACAAGGTTAGGAAAAGTATTTAAGGAAACCAGCTGAAAAAAAATCAGAAATAGTAAATAACTTTAGTTACTCAGGTTAAACAAACATTGGATCTATTTTTTAAGTGGTTCATGAAAAGTGTATTGGGGTATATAGTTCTATTTTTACCAAGAGAAAACATATAAATATAGTTGCCAGTACACCTTTTTAAAGGTATGATAATGGGTTTATGAGAGAGGTAGGCAGATAGAGAAGCACTTGGAGAATCAATGAAAAGGTCTACATTTGTGCTATCCAATTAATTTTATAACTTTTGAACATATTTTCCCCATATTTTTCATTTTTCCTTATGCTTCTTCATATTTTTCAGTGCTTAGTGCAATGGTCAGTCCTTTTAGTTGTGTCTGACTCTTTGAGACTCTATTTGGGGTCTTCTTGGCAAAGATACTGGAGTGCAAAGATACTGCCATTTCCTTCCTTATCTCATTTTGCAGAAAAGGAAACTGAGGCAAACCATTAAGTGATCTGCCTAGGGTCACATAGCTAGTAAATGTCTGAGGCCAGATTTCAACTCAAGAAGATGAGTCTTTCTGACCTTAAGCCAAGAACTCTATTCACTGTGCCACCTAGCTGCCATTTATCACATACTAGGCACTTAATAAATGCTTTTTAACTGACTTATTTTTAATCTTCCAAAATGGAAGAAGTATAAGTTTTTCCTTCTATTGAAAATTTACATTTGAATACACACAAGTGTTTAGTGTCATGTAAAAACTTAAAGATTTCATGCTGTAATCCACTTCAAATCATTTATGAAAATGTTAACTAAAACTGGCAGTGGAGGATACCTCTTGTTAACTCTAAGATTAAAGAAAAAAAAGGAATGACAATACACAAAAAAGCTCCCTTTCTTTACCAAAAGTCTTACCATTTTTTACAACAATGAGAAGAAATTTAAGCAATATTAGCAAATAAGTCTTGGAAGATCAATGGAATACTCTGGCAGAAAACCATGAAATCCTTTTTGAGAACCTTTTAAACTATCAGTCTTTCCTGACCTAAAGGAATGGGAGTAAAGTATATGATGCCTTCCAGTCTTGGGATTCTAATAAAATAGTTTTTAAAAAGCTCCAAGATGCTTTCCAAAGACCACCAGATAAAGTAATATTATTTTCTTATGAATATTATGGGCTAAGAAGAAAATTTTTCTATATTTATTCTTTAGGTAACAGTTATCTTTAAATCTTCCTTCTAGTGAACAATAGAAGGTATACGGTTAATTAGAGGTGGCATGCTTCCATGGAAAGAACATCTGATTTGAGTAAGGCAGAGATATGATACTTACTTATTATGTGACCCTGGGCAAATTTCTTAAGACCTCTGAGGCCTCATTTTCCTTACCCGTAAAACAGAGTTAACAATGCCTATAGTACCTACCTCCCAAGACTGATGAAAATCAAACGGATTAAAGTATTTGCAAATCTTAAAATGCTATGTAAACTGGGACGGCCAGGTGGTACAGTGAATGGAGCACTGGCCCTGGAGTCAGGAGGACCTGAGTTCAAATCTGGCCTCAGACACTTGACAAAATTACTAGCCACATGACTTTGGGCAAGTCACTTAACCCCAACTGCCCTCCAAAAAGAAAAAAAAATGCTATGTAATCATGGTTTGGTGTGTGTGTGTGTGTGTCCGTCCACACAGGTGCTGAAGTTCATGCATGGCATGCATACAATATCATAGAATTATAGAACTGAAAGAGGCCTCAGGAGTTAGCTAGTCTAAAGCACAACTGAAAGGAAATCCTATTATAAGAGTACTAACAGGTCTCTGAAGACCTCCAATGTAGGGAGGGAGAACTTTTATCACCTTTCAAAACAGTCCATTGCACTTTTAGATAGCTCTAATTGTTAGAAGTCTTGCAAACCCACCTCCCTCCCTTCATTGCATGTCCCCAGACCCACCAAACCTCAATTTAGCTCTTTCCAATTTCCACCTAATGTTCCTGATTCTGCCCCCTGAAGCAATAGCTCTTTGCTTAACTTCTTCCAAGTGACATCCTGTCAAATACTTGAAGGTAGCCACCATATACACCCTGCTGAGTCTTCTTTCCTCTAGGCTGAATATCCTTTATTTTGTAACCAATTCTCATATAACTTGTATTCAAAGGCCTTCACCACTCTGGTTGCTATCCACTGGTATACTTGCTAGCTTGTCAAATGCTCTTCATAGACTCTGGTTCCTATAACTGAACACAATACTCCAGATGTTATGTATCTCAACACTGATATCACACTAGTTTCTTGGGCTGCCACATCACACTGATGATTCTGTTGAGCTTATATTCCACTAACCCCACCCAGATTTCTCTTCCTGGCCAACTTCTGTCAAATCATGCCTCCCCAATTATGTATTTGGGAAATTGATTTTTTGAACCCAAATGTAAGACTTTACATTTATAGTCATTTAAGTTGATCTTATTAAAGTCAGTCTGATGCTCTAGCCAACCTCTTTCTGGACCCCAAATCTGTCGTCCACTGTGCCAGGTATGCCTGCCTCCCTGGTGTCATGTGATAGACATTTTAGCTTCTTTACACAAGGAACTTATAAAAACGTGAACCAGCATCAAGCACAGATCCTAGGGGAGTTTCACTAGAGACCTCCCATTGAGATGATATTAAGCAATGAATAAGCACAATTTGCACCCAGCCCTTTAAAGCAGCCCAGAGTCTAACCACATGGTCATCTAGTGCATATCACTTCATCCTTCTCATAGGACAAATATGAGATGTTTTTATCCCCAGGTAAAATGTATCTACAGAATTCCTTTAATCTATTTGATTATCCAGGTAAAATGTATCTACAGAATTCCTTTGATCTATTTGGTTTGTATTTATGTCAAAAAAGGAAACTTGGTAGGTTTGATATACTCATTCTTGACGAAGCCACAATGACTCTTTTATGTGTGTAAACATATATGTATAAAAGTGCATACATGTGTATATGTATATATGTATGTATACGTGTGTATGTATACATGCACACACATATATATTTACATTCTATCTGAATCTGAGATTTCATAAGTATTGGGAGTTCCCAGGAAGGAAATTCCTTACAAATGTAAATCAGAAGGTCTTCCATAATTTATAATCTTAGAGAACTGCCTGGGACATTTGGAGGGTAGATGACTTGTCCAGGGTCACATAGCCAGAATGTGCCAGAGGTAGTATTTAAATCCATGATCTCCTGAACTCTACGGTCAGTTCTCCACTTACTGCTGCCTTATGTCAATTATTACATAAGTAGTTATTATTAGTATTATTTGTTTATGCCAAGGGGCAGAGTGTAAATTTTGTAGCTAGAGAAACTCCTAACAGCAACATTACATATTTATTATTTTGATCCTGAATTAAATGTGCAATGTACCAGCTGGTTAAATGCGGCATTTTCTGTAGTTTTCTTTTAATTATTTTATGTCTCCATTCCTTGCAATCTTCCGTCTTCACTACTACCCCCCCCTTCTCTTTTTGCTTTTCCTCTCCCCTTTTAGCACCTTGTTAGCATCTATTTTCTCTCTAGAAGAATATGGTGCCTGATTGCTTCAATAAACATTTCTTTTGTCCCTTTGCTGTTATAAGAAGGGAAGCTTTGTTAGCTAGTTGTCAAAACTCCTTACTATTTTCTCTGAAGACTGAACAGCCACTACTTTTCCTCTTTCGTGCTGAGCCAGGCTTTGCCTTGTCCCCAGGGATACTGAATCTCTCCTAGTGGGAGAGGTCTCCACCACAACAACATACAAGTGTCTGCTGCTCTCTCCTCTGGTAAGTGTCCTTTCCCTGCCACCACTGCTGCTGCTGCTGCTGCTGCTGCTGCTGCTGCTGCTGTTGCTGCTGCTGCTGCTGCCTTGTCCTTTTGATTCCTTCAAGTAGCTGAAGGGCTGTGCCAATCAATGTAGATAGTGGAGGTGTGCACATTGCTGTATGCGGGCAAAGAGCCAGCACAGAATTAATGCAGCCAAACATAGCAAACAAACAGGAACAGCAAACAGCATTTAATGTGGGCACTTACAAAAGACCATAAAATGCATTTTTTTGCATACCTTCCAAAATTTGGATTAAAAACTGAATGGCTGGCAAGAGCTCTGAATTCCTGTGACCTTAAGAGGGCAAGCAGCAGCTGTAACCTCACCTTTGCCTCCAGATGGCAATGTTACCACATCATCGTTTCCTGGTAATCCGGTCCTTATCCCATTGTTAAAGGTGTGTCCATCTGCCGGCTGTAGTTGCCAATTGAGTCCGAGCAGATGCATTGCTGCAGGAGAGACAAAGTAATGAAAAATAAATATATAATTCAGAACTAGAAATGTCATGAGGAGAGTGCCAGTAGCCTTTCTCAGGTAAATCCATTTTATGGAGGAGACATCCAAAACAGCCTGCCACAGAGATGGGCAGAGGGCGGCTTCTTTTAGCTGTTCCACATCTTATGATGTCTCAAAGTGAAAGACCTAAAAGAGACACCTGGGAGAAGGAAGACAAGGAGGCCAAGATTTCCTAAACAATTCCAGAGAAGGAAGATCAAGGATGTTTCATGGGGCAGGCTACTACTGAGCTACTGACATTGTTCCCTTAGGGAATACGGTGCAAAAAAAAAAAATAGCATGCCATTGTCTTAAAGTTAATTTGTAAGTTTTTCCTCTCAAATTTAGGGTAAATGGCCCTGATCAGATTGTGCAGTGCCAGATCTCTATAGGGGGCCCTACTTCTTCTTTTGATATCAGCTCTGAAAGCCTGATTGTCCCACACTGGAAATGTCAGGAGGGGGAAGGCTGCATCCAAGACAACAGTTGCACCAGTGGTTTCATCAGCCCATTTCAAACCCTATCTTTCTACCAATTTCCATCTGTTGACATTTTAAATGTCTACCACTGTCCCCTCCCCTCCTTTACTTCCTTTTCCTTTTCACTTTTTATTAAATGTACCACCTTTCACCAGATTGTGAATAAGCCTTTTCTTTCAATATTCCTGCTCTTTTCAAAGTGCCAAGTGCCTTCAACAACCTTCTTGAAACTACTATCTCTACAGCATACCTGGGCATGCACACACACACACACACACACACACACACACACACACACACACACACTTTTTCTTACTTCACTAGGATAAAGTCAGAGAACAGAACTGTCTCACTGGCTCTCCTTTGCTAAGGAAACAAGACCGCCTTGAGAAGACTGGCTTTTCTTCAGTCTATGTGTATTAACCTTCTAGATTGACACAGGGGCCTACTTGATCCTCCTGGTTACTCTGTGGGAACTCTCCAATTATTTTAGCAAGAACATATCCATCTGAAGTGATTGTTAGTTTGTTGCTTTTGTTAAACTTATCCTTTTGACAGTGTTGAAGGTAATACCCCTCCTGCCGCCCTATGGCTTCCCCCTCCAACCCTTTTCTCTCAAATTCCTTGGCTAACAGATTCCTGATCCAACTCCCTACTTCCTTTTTTTAAAAGGATTTTACAATTCTACCTAATATTTTCTATCAGACAATAGCCACACTAAAACTGTATTACATGTTATCTGGACACAGGTTAACACTGTTGCTACTTTCCCAGCTCTGTCATGGAGAAAAGTCTTTTGACAGAAACAGGTTCTGATTTTGATGCAGGGACTGGGAGAAACAATTAACCACAGGAAATGCAATTAACAATGCTTAGGAAATTGCTCACATAGCAATTAATTCTGCATGCCTACTACCCAGTTAAGTTATACTGCATTCTATTAAGGTTAAAAATCTATCTTCAAACAATATAGCTTCAGAGTTGTGTGGGGGATTTAAACCAGCTGAGTTTTTATGGTTAAATACCTGTCTTTTATCTCAGACACTTTCCAATCTCAGGGCCTCGTAGTTTTTCTATACATTACTCTGAAGTGCTGGGCCCAAGTGCTAAAAATGATAAATACTAATAAGAATAAGTGACATTTACAGTACATTTTCTGTCAAGGTAACACCTAATTTTCTCGTGCAGTTTATACGTTATATGTAGGTCACTTACTTGAAGCGACCAAATTCTACTGCTTCCGATAATGGCATATTTTCACAGCACAGAGGTCAGGAAATGAAAACTAAGAGTGGCTGCTTCGAGATAACGATAGCTTCTGATTTGTAATTACCAGGTGAGGGGAGGCAAGGAATTAGCTATTTTTAAATGATTTTTAAAAAATGATATTACTGTGTTATCAGGTTTTACCTGGAGCCATCTGTTTGACCCACAAGAGATGCAATGCAGTTGTTTTGGTGAACATTTCTCTCTGTCCTGAGTTAGACACAGGTGTGTCAGGCACAGTTAAAGCTCCAGGTCAATAGCCTTGATTTTTCATATCTACAGGAGGAAGTTGGGGATCCATGTGGCAAAAGGAAGGATGCCAATCTTCTCACGTCCTATTGATTGTAATATTATTAATAATGTTGCTAACATCTATGCACCTAATTATTTACCCCCATTAGAATATGAGTTTCTCAAGAGTAGAAATTGTGAGCTTTTGGGTTTGTTTTGGGTTTTTTTGCATTTCTTTGTATCTTCAGTCCTCAGCACAGTGCTTAATAAATGCTGCTAACTGAGTTATAGGGTGTGTTAAGTATTGCGAGGAGTAGCTAGATTTGTAGGTTTGAAGTGGGTAGATCAGGGCCTTCAGTCAGAAGACTCATTTTCCTGAGTTCAAATCTGGCCGCAGACACTAATGTGCAAACCTGGTTAAATCGTGTAACCCTGTTTGTCTCAGTTTCCTCACCTGCAAAATGATCTGGAGAAGGAAATGGCAAACTTACTCCAGTAGCTTTGCCAAGAAAATCCCAAATGGGGTCACAAAGAGTCAGATACAACTGAATATGATGGAACAAAATTAAGTATTGCAAAACCCTTCCCAGAGATCATTTCATTCGATCTTCACAATAACCTTGTGAAAAAAGATGCTGGTTTTTTATTTTTTTATTACTCAGGAGAATGAGCTGAAAGAGGTCAAATGATTTGCCCAGGGTTATGTACATAGCATCTGTGGTAAGATTTGCACGTGAGTCTTCTTCTAGCTAAGTCATTGTGCCTTAATCAGAATCTAACTTTAATCTGAATTCTCTAGAGAAGGTGGGGGGAGAGAAGAAGGGGGAAGAATGGAAGACAATTCTGAAGGATTTCAGATGAAAAATGCTATCCGCCTCCAGAGAAAGAAATGATGGGGTCTGAATGTAGATTGAAGCATACTTGCTTTTTACTTTCTTTCTTCTGTCTTTTTTTTTTCCTGGGGGATTGGCGGGGGTGGGAGGGGTGAGGAAGGTGAGGGAAGGGGGAGGGGGTCCTGTGCTTTCTTTCAAAACATGGCTAATACAGAAATATGTTTTCCATGACTGCACTTGTATACAATCTTGCTTGCCTTCTCAAGGAAAGAGGAGGAAAAAAAGGGAGGGAAAGAATTTGGAACTCAAAATTAAAAAAAAAATGAATGCTAAAAAGTTTTTATGTGTAATTAAAAAATAAAATGCAAAATTTAAAAAAAAAAAAAGAAAGCGGGGTGGGTAGAGAACTTTCCCTTTAAAGAATTTTACCTTCTCATTTAAAGACATGCTGACTTTGGGGAAGGGAAGGGAAGCAAGCCAATCCTTCAATCTTTCATGACTAAACTAATGAAAGCATTTATGAACCATAGAGTTTTTCTTGGCTTGAGATGTTGCGTTTTCTACTACTCCCAGACCCTTTCCTCCAGTTGTCCTAGGTTCTCTTGCAGAATCCTTTTGCAAAAAAAAAATAGTCTACTGAAAACAAGAGAACTGTAGTTGAGGTGAGAAGGGTTGGGGTCAGAGGATGCCAGCAACTTCTGAGACAGCTCTCAGAAGTGTTAAGAAAAACAAGAAAATGAGAGGGAGATGGGAAGAAGAAAAAGCCAAATCAGCCAAGCACAAGATCTGTGCCCCAGTGGAAGCAATAGAACAGAAAGGAAACTCAAGTTTGGGCATATTTCTGTTGTTGAATTGGATGCTAAGTAAATAAGTGAGAATTATTTCAGGGTATGGATGTGTGTGTGTGTGTGTGTGTGTGTGTGTGTGTGTGTGTGATGTCAGAAAAAGGCTTTTATTTGTAATTTTTCTTGATCTTCCATTCTTTCTCTTGTTTGTGAAAGAAAAAGTCAGCCCCATGAAACTTGTGGAAATGGAGAGAATTGTCCTCAGGATAGAGATATGGAAGTGGTCTAGAGATAAGGACCTACTTCTGACTCTCAGGCTCCAGGTTCTCATTACATCACTGAATGGATATGTATCTGATGGCAAAAATCATCCTTTTGCTAGATTTCTCTGTTTTCCTTCCTGAATAATGGGGACCGTTCTGGTTAAGGCTAGACTTCAGGCCTGAAGGCAGAATGAAGAAGGATGGGTTAAAATGACAATGGCAAAAACCCAAAAGTGTGGGGAAGAGGCTTGCATAATTGTTCCAGAGTACTTTTTTCAAGTGCCTTTGACACTCAAGGTTTACATTGGCTTCATCCCATACTTGTCACCCTCTTGCTTATAGTTCAAAGAATTGGGCAAGACAGACATAAGAGTGTTCTTTCCTAGGGTGTGAGGCATGGTGATTCTCACCCAAACACGTCTCTACAGAAACTCTGGATAGCCTGATACATTATGGGAGCCAAAGAGCTTCTGTTCATAGGGGAGGGATCTCAGGATAGCTCATAGATCAACATACCTCCTGGACTCTAATCAACACAAAATCATATACCTATTCAAATATCAGCAAATACATGACTTGAGTCACAGCACTACTATGCTACTAGCTGGGAAGGCAGGAAGTATGAATGCAGGCATGCATGTATGCATGAGTGAATAAATGAATTAGTGAATGAGAAAAGCACTATTAATCACTATGTACAGAGTATTGTGGCTGTAAGTCTTATTATAAATGTTTATTCTTCATCACTTCATAATTTAAGGTGAAAATTAGCCTCACCGAACTCACATTTCAGAGAAGATGAATACTTTTTGGGGGAGTTAGGATGTCTCGAGTCTTAATGTTCTAAAAACTCATCTATGGAGGTCCAAGTTCAGACTGTCTTTGGGTCACAAATGAAATGAGTTTAGGAGACCTGCTTTCTAATGGTTACTTACCCCCACCTAAAACCAAAATGTACAATTTATCATGACTTGACAGACCATGCTCTACAGGGATTCAGGGCTGGAAAAGCAGGGCCCTTCAGGTCAGTAAGTTCAGACAGGATGGAGAAAGGACCATGGGATAGAAGCTTGTGTAATTCCAGGCAGTAGCTTCGGAAATTGGCCATTTGAAACACAATAAGTGGCCAAATCCTCAACCTGCTCTTCGAGTAATTGTATAGTATTTTTATGGAGCCTTGAAAAAGCCCTGTAGCCAGGCAGACAGACCACACACAGACCTGGGATTTCAGCCAGAGGAGCAAAGGAACTCTATAAGGGAAAAGAACTGGAGTCAGGGTAATATTTTCTTATGGGATCCACTGTGTTATCATGCTAGGCGGGCTCTGAAATAGACACTAACAAACTCCAAACCAAGAAGAAAATAGAGTTATATCAGTTATAGTTAAATGGGGAATCTCCTCCCAAACCATAAGGGCTGGGAGCCTACATGTCCTAGCAAATTATCAGCTAGAGATGGGTCTGAAATAGAAAGTAGGGTTCATGGGAGCACTGCTGGGTGCCACTTAAAACTATCTGTGCTCATTGGCTGACAGAGGATCAACCTGACAAGAAGCCAATCAATATGTCAGAAACTCTTCTGAGAGAATTGTTCATCCCCTGTCAGAGAATGTGTGCATGGAGGCCAGGGCTCCTTTGTGTTTGTAGAGACGGCACCTAAGAGCAGAGGGTATCTTGAAAGATCAGGCTTGTCAATACATGACTGGAGGAAGAGATCTAGCTTTTCTTTGAAAATGGAAGACTACATGCAGCCCAGTAAGTAGCAGGGGAGGATGGAGGAGGGTAGAGGGAGAGAACACTACCAGGCCACAGAGCTCAATATATGGCTGGGGTCATCAAGGTTCTAGAGCAAATGATGGAAAAGCCCATTCAGGCAACAGCAGGAAGAGGATTTTAGGATCAAGACTGTGTCACTTGCCCCTCCCCTGCCACTTTCAGTCAATAATGCTGATGTCCCCAGAGTGGAATTTAGTTTGTGCCAAAGCCCAAATCTGACATGCATTTTTCATGGCCCCAGAGAGAGAAGTGCAGTTAACTATCTTTGTATATGCAAAATGAGGGGAGACCATAGAGCTAGGACAAATATGCACTGGTAACCAACCCAGAGACTTACAGTGATCACATAACAAATAACCATTAATATTAAAAAAACCCAACAATCTGAAGTTATCTTACTATATCTTCCATTGTTTCTCACTACCTAATATAGACTTGTAGTGTAAGATTCTTAAATCTATCACCATTTAATAGAGAATTAACAAGGAAGTTAAACTAAATAATTACTTATTAAATGTTATAACTGATAGATATCTCCTTTTCCCCACCCCTCTTTAACTAGGGGTTAAAGAGGTCCCCAATAAATGTCCTTTACTGGTAAGCTCTTCAGCTTAGAGGAATCACCTTAGTAAAGAACAAATTTGTGTTTGGAAACTAATTTGAAGCAATGCCAGGTACATTTAACATATTTATCAGACTTGTTGTCTTGGTAGTTTGTTTATTACTATTTAAGGGAACATAATAGGTGTTGTATTTCCCCTTAAAAAAAGAGGCCTTTAGAAATCCATTAATTGTTATTGCTTCTTACAGATTTACCAGTGTCCCTATGTCTAAGAAGAAGGAATATAAAGGTCCAAATATGGCAAGAAAAATAGATTAAAAATATTTGTCTTAAAGGAGTTTTTAAAAATTCCCTTTCAAACTGCCTCAGTGATGTGATTTTTCTTCCTCTCTTGGACTGTATTGCAATAAACTGAATGGAATGAATTTTCAAAGCACTGTTTGGAAGATACGCCCACAAATCCCATTACTAGTAATGGGATTTGTGTACCTATCTCCATGGATGTGCTGAAAACTTACTCCTCTCTGTCCACCCCCTCTCTGGCTACTTTGAAAATGCATGCAAAGCTTACACAGCCCGGTTATTATGCTGAAGCAGGGGGAAGATGAGGTATAGCCCTGGCTCTAGGACCCCTAAAGAATATTGCTGTTTTATAATCACTACAGGCTTTCTCTGCATTATCCCTCCAATCACTGAGATGTTCCATCAGCAGGAATTTTGTTCCTTGTTCTCTTTCTGGGCCCCTCACAAAGGCAGTGCCACTCTTCCTTCAGCACACCGGTCACGAGAGTAAGGGTGCTAATGTTGGCCATAGGTATGTTTGAGGAAAAGCATTTTTTTGGGGGGCGGTTTGGACAAGAAGCAGCAGCACCATGGAGTCTAGCATTAATCCATTCTCAAGACAGCTTCAATATTAGGTAGGGAGTGGGAAACTGTGTAAGATGAATCAGTTTCTGTTTGGAAGAAGTGGACTCTGCTCTTAGTGACACATTTGGATACACTGTGGCATCCTACTCTGGCTTCCCACTCTTGCTGAGTGGGGTGAAATTTAGAGAGTAAAAAATATTTTTGTGGGTGCCCGCTACATTAGATGTGTAAAAAGTTACAAAGCCTGTTGCAGGGGGCACTATGTTCCTAATACTGCCAGATTGAACAAAGGTCACATTCTCAGTCACTTCTGTTTCCTTGAATCTGGGTCCTAGGAAGGAATATAGCTGATGATTAGGGATGGCCAGCCCATTGTCCATTGAGCAGCGCCCTCCACATGCAGATAAACACAGTGGTGGAGCTCTTAGCTTCACAGGGTATTGTTTCCAACCTCAGAATATCCCATCCTCACTATTATTTTTTCCTGTGAAAGAAACAAAAATAAATGCTTTTTCTTTATATAAGAAAAGACCCATGTGACCAAGATCCCTTTAGAGAATGATAATATCAGTAGGTTTTATGCACCAACAATCATGGATAGGGATTTTAAGAGCTTTTGTGAAACCAAAACAAAACGAAACCAAACCACCCCAACAACCCAAACTCTAAGCATTTATTTTCTTGAGCTTGCTTAGTGTTGACAACCCAAACAATATTTAACCTTAAAAAAAAAAAACAAGCTAAAATGAAACAAACAAAACAGTGAGCACCAACTATTAAAAAAGGAAGGCCACAATTACAATGGAAAAGTTTCTGACCGCATTCAGTATTTTGCTATTTGAATCCTAGGAAGGGAGACATTATGAATGTTTCAGATGAATAGATGGTATATTGATGGGTAACGTGAGCTGGAACAAAGATGGAAAATCTCATGTGAAAAAAATGGCCCTCTGGAAGAGAGAGTGGTAACTGATTCAGGTAGGTGGCAATTATGATTATGTGTCTACCATATCCTTCTGCCCAATTTCTAAGACAAAATATTTTCATTGCACTACAGAGATGATGTGAGTTTGTCTCCTTGTGTAAAAGGTAGTCTTGTATATATTTCATGCCACCACAGAAAACTCCCACAAGAGGCTCATGTGCTAGTTCCTGGCTTATATAACAAGTCTGAAAAAATCTGTGGGGAAATGCCTCAGGGGAGTAGATACGGTTGGGGGAAGGATAAACATCTTGCTGCTGGTTCTTGTATGTCATGGTTCATCACAGTAGTGCAATAATATACATACACAACTCCCCAAACAAGGCAACATCTAGGTGATATATAGTACAGCGTACATGTAGAGAGAATTTCTTCTCATACTTACTGCCACGGTATTCCTATGTTGACATCTTTTTTGCATCACAATAAAATACTCTAACTTTAGGGCTTGAAGAAAGCTTAGAGTTCATCTAATCTAAATCTATCATTTCACAGATGAAGTGACTGAGGACCAGGAAGGCGAAATTACTTTCCCAAGTATACAAGACTGGTGACCAGCAGCAGGCCAAGTATCCAAGTCTCCTGGTTCCTGAGTTCTTCCATGCTATCACCTTGTCTCCCTCACACATTACAGAGAATTGGAGTGTTGGAGCCAATGGCTGTGTATGCTACAACAAAATTAATTTCCATGAGACAACTGTAAGCCCGGATTGTATGGAAAGAGGGAAAGGCTTCTCTTTGCTCTTTCCTTGGGCAAAGTACAGTTTTGTTTTGTTTTAGAACAAAGATAAATCCACAAGATCATTGTCATTTCTGTATGTTACTAAAAAAAATTAAGAGGAAATGATAGAGAAATTCCAGGAAAGCAACTACAAGATAATAATGATATCAGTTAATTTATCAAAATATAATTATTTAAATATGTCTGTAAGTGAGCATTGGGCTTGTAATCAGGAAGACTGGGTTCAAATTCTACACCTGATATTTACCACAGTGTGACACTGTCAAGTCATCTAACATCCCTCTGCTTCAATATCCTCAGGTTAGTTCAATCAGGTTAGACTTAATAGATTCTAAGGGTCCCTTCAGCTTTAAGTCTAAAATCTTATTATCCTATGAAATAAGGAAGGTCTAAATAATTAGAGTGAGATTCGATATTCATTGGGCTCTGCCAGTAAAATAAAAGGTTGTTTCCCCCTAAATAATTTACATACAGCAGTAAAGTCACCAAGCTACTTTACTTATGTAAACAATGACTAAATTCATGTGGAGGAATATTTCAAGAGAAATGATCAAAAAATTAGAATGAACAGAATTTCATATTGCCAGATCCAAATTATGCTAAAATTATTAAGTGATTAATTTTAAAAAGGTTCTCGAACTGTTAAATAAATAAAACTATTTAAAATATTCTTTATTACATCTGTTTTAGTTTTAAAGTTTTTTTGTGTATGCTTTATAAAGCACATACATAATCTTTTCGCATGGTAATACATACATCAATTTATAAATTAACATGCACATATTGAGGTGGAATGCTCAATAAAATTATATTAAAAAGCAGTAATCATGAAAACTTTTTGGTACTGGCTAAAAAATTAAAAATAATGCCCCAGTGGAACAGAACAAATAAGCAAGATCTGGAAGCAAATTGCATATGTATATTTATGCATATGTTGACCTGTATACACAAATATATAGTAGCTCAGTCTTTTATAAACCCAAGAATATAATCTATGAGAAGTAGGATTCCTTATTTGAGAACTGCTAGTAAGAATAGAAATCAGAGTCCAGCAGAAAATAGATTTATAATAGTAATTTACACCACATACCAAAATAAGCTCCAATTGGACAAGTGATTTAAAAACGTAAGGTTACACCATTAAAAAAGATGAGAAATTGGGGCGGCTAGGTGGCACAGTGAGTAGAGCATTAGCCCTGGAGTCAGAAGGACCTGAGTTCGGATCCGGCCTCAGACAACGCACACACACAAAAAAAACCTAGCTGTTGGGCAAGTTACTTTACCCCAATTGCCCTCCAAAAAAAAAAGAGAAATAAAATTCGTAACTTTGAAGCTATGACACGTGAGAGAATTCATAACCAGATAAGATACAGGAGATCACAAAAGAGAAAACAGACAACTTTAATTATAAATTTTTTAAACTTTTGTACAAAGTCAATACTACTGAAATATGAGAAACTATGGATTGGGGGAAAAATCTATGCACTAGTACATGTCCGACATTCAAAATCTATGGGGAATTGGCTTATATCTATACGACCAAAAGTCATTTTCCAATAAGTAAGTGTTTGAAGGAGATGAATAAATCAGAAGAAACAAATCTAGCAATAATTATAATCAAAATTATTAACAATACAAGGAATGTAAATTATATAAAGTTATCTCTCATCCCCATCATATTGGATCAAGATGACAAAAGTTATAAATAATCAATACTAGATAAGCTATGAGTTCTAGGATCCCAAGAGGAACATACTAATATTATCGGTTATGATTTGGTCCAATGTTTTGGATAACAAATTATAATTATGCAAAAAATAGTTATTAAACTTAATACTCTTTTGACCCATCAGTCCTCTAGACTGGGTCTCAAGAAGGTGAGTAGCAGAGTAAAAGGTCTAGTTTATACCAATGTTCATGGCAGAACTTTTTAAAGTAAAAATCTGGAAAGAAAGTATATGTCTGGTGATTAAGGATGGACAAATAAGGTTTATAAATACAAAGGAAGGAATGTGTTATGGAGAATGATGAATATGAAGAATTCAGAGGGAACAAAGAACAGCAACAAAAGTAATACAAATGAAGGCATCAAAAAAACTGGATTCTTCTCCTCCAATGCAGTAAACAATATTTGTTCCAGATAACTGATATATGGTATATTAATTAATTTCAACCACTATATCAGATGGTTTTGCTCAATGGTCTTATTTCAAATCTGGCCTCAGACATTTACTAGCTGTGTGACCCTGGGCAAGTCACTTGCCTTTTCCATGTCTCAGTTTTCCTCATCTGTAAAAATGGAATAATAATAAAACCTACCTAAGAATAATAATTGGCATTTTTGTGGTGTTTGAAGGCTTGTGATGTACTTTATGGATATTATTTTATTCTCACAACAGAGACAGGTGGTGGCTCAACAGTTAGAGCACTGGGCCTAGGGTCATACAGAGCCGAGTTCAAATCCACCCTCAGATACTTCCTAATTGTATGAATCCGGGCAAGTCACTTAATTCCTGCCTAAAACTGGAAGAGGAAATGGCAAATTACTCCAGTATCTTTGCCAAGAAAACCCCATGAACAGTATGGTCCACAGGGTCATGGTGAGTCTGAAAAACAATCCTCACAACAATGTTGAGGGGTGGGTGTTATTATTGCTGTCATTTTCCAAATAACAAAATTGAGACAGAAAGAGTTTAGGTGACTCGCCCAGAGAGTAAGTATCTGTGGTAGATTAGAACCCAGGTCTTACTGACTCCAAGCTCAGTGCTCTATCTACTGGGCCACCTAGAACAAAATGAAATGATATTTCTAAAGTGATTTGCAAACCATTTAAGACTATATTAATGTGGGCTATTTTATTGTTATTGTTATAATTGTTTTAGTAAAGAAAGGTACTAGCAACTGGTTATTGGAGAAAACATAATAAGAAAATGTTGATGAAATAATAAAATTTCAAATTGGTAATATTCATACTTGTGAATTTCCATTAAAGGGACCCCACCCACAATTATAAGATAAGAGATAATACATTTCTTTTTTGTTGTTTTTGTTTTTTGCTTTTTGGAGGGGCAATTGGGGTTAAGTTACTTGCCCAAGGTCACACAGCTAGTTTTTTGTGTTAAGTGTCTGAGGCCCGATTTGAACTCAGGTCCTCCTGACTCCAGGGCTGGTGCTCTATTCACTGTGCCACTTAGCCACCCCTGAGATAATACATTTCTTTCAGACTTCAAGTTGATTAAATTGAGTTACTACAAACTATAACAGAGGCAACACATTGAAGTATGAAGAAAACTGGATTAGCTGTCAGAGGATTGGGGTTATAATCCAGATTCTTCTATTTACTACCCATGCAACCTTGGGCCAGTCAGCTAGCCTCTCTGAGCTTCAGTGCCTTTATCTGTAAGATACCCTGCCTAAGTCATAGAATTTTTGTGACAGTCAAACTGCATAATGAATAAGAGAGCCCTTTAACTGTTATTATGTGAATGAGTCATTTTTTGTTGTTGTTCAATCATGTGTGACTCTGTGACATCATCTGGAGTTTTCTTGGCAAAGATACTGAAATGCTTTGCCATTTCCTTCTCTAGCTTATTTTATAGATGAGGAAATGGAGGCAAACAGGGTTAAGTGACTCACCCAGGGTCACATACACATTGTCTGAGACCAGAATTTGAACTCAGATGAGTCTTCCTAACTCTAGACCAGATGCTCTATCCACTGAGCCATTATCATTATATCCCTGAAACAGGGAAGAAATAAAAACAACTTGTCCCACTTTTCAATTTATACTCTGGTTCATGACATTTCAAAGTTTATGTATAAACGCCATGCTGCACATGTGCTTGGTATAGCTCTAATTTTTTTTTTCAGTAGTAAGCAATGAGTTAAAGAAATAAGGATATTAAACAAATCCTGAAAATAATTCCCTTCTCAATTTTGCCATTTGTTCAGCAGAGCCAAAATTAGGCGCATTGGGAGGTTGACAGTGTCCTTTTAAATTTTTAATTTTTGACATAGTTAGCTGGAGGATTCTTAACACTAAAATGCAAATTCTTTATCAGGGACTTCAGCTTGATCTTTGTCTTACATGATTTTTGGCAAAGTGGATTTCACAGGGCAAACCTGAAACGTTTTAAATTTAATTCTGGTGGAAAACATAAGTACTAAAGAAATTAGTTTTCTCACCTGGGGCAAGACCATTTAACAGAGAATGAAAAACCAGGAAGTGTGGTAGTTGCCCTCAACAAAGCCAACATCAGGATGGCATGGGGGAGTGGAAAGTGCATAGCATTTGGAATCAGAAGATGAGGTCTGAATCCTGCCTTTGCTCTCTGATACCTGTGTGACCTTGCTCTTGTCACAACCTCTCAAGGCCTCTATTTTTCTCATCTATAAAATGAAGGGGGTAGAAATGGGTGACCTCTTAGGTCCCTTTCAGCTCTCAATCCTAAGATCTTCTGGTCAACTTCTCAGTTAAAGGGAGTTAATAGGCTGGGGAGAAGGGAAGATGGGTTTGGGGAAGGTTAACCTTTTTTAGTGTATAATTTGCCCATACTTTTAAAGAGATATTATTGGTGTGTTTTCATCTGCAATTAGATAAATGATAGAATTAAGCCTTTATGCTGAATGTGTGACAATTTACTTGATAAAGGTAATTTCAGGGTTTTTAATGTAGTATTCAAGTCATGATTATTTCTCCATGGTCAAAACAGCCTTAAGTTTTCTTCAAAAGGTATCTGCCTGAATTGCAGGCTGTATAAACTATAATAAGGCTTTTAGTTTATAAAATGTGTAGAAACACAACAAACTCATTATAACATGAGTAAAATGATATCTCCTGAGATGTAATGCCCATAGAACATCAACCCTTGATATGACACAATTAGGCATTTTGCCCTGCAACAGTGGCCTTTCGTGACCAAAGTAGAACGAATACTTTCATAATAAATCTCTAACTTGTTCTCTCATTTACTTAGCAATTTAAGGGCTAATTTTCTATATTTGATCTCTACGACAACTGATTAAAAAAGAAACTTCTTTTTTTCCCTTATAATTTTTTCCTTTTCCTTTTAGTTTCAAATTCTCTTCCAACCTCAACATCTTCCCCACTAGTTAAGAAGGCAAGAAATATGATACCCTTTATACATAAAAATTATGCAAAACATTTCCACATTAGCCATGATGTAGGGGAGAAAAGGAAGAAAAATAAAGAAAGGTGGAAAACAATTCTCCTATCTCTACTCAGAATGCATCAGTTCTCTCTCTGGAGGTGGATAGCATTTTTCATCAAGAGTCCTTAATAAGAAACTTCTTAAAGAGTTTTAATTAGAATTGTAGGATGCGAGAGCTGGAAGGGCTCTTTCAGATTCACCCCATTCAAGCCTCATTTTACAGATGAGGCCCAGAGAGGCTGGGTAATTTGTCCTTGGTCAAGCATCTAGTTAATGGCTAACCCACGATTAGAACCCAAAGTCTCCTGATACCTGGTTTATATTCTTTCCACTTTGTCAACTTGATCTCAATGCATTTGTTTTTGAATTGCTTCCCACGGTGCCTGGCACATATTATTTTTTCTGTCTTAACACTGCAACACGACAAAGACTCTTCATTTTCTCTTTTACTTAACATGTGTTCAATGAGGAAGGAGATATGTATTGAAGAAAAATGGACACTACATCTTGGCTGCCATATGAAACATACCTGTGTTCTCCTTTCTCTGTGAGGGTGATGATATAAAAATAATAATAGCCAGCATTTAAGTTATTCAAATTATTATTAAAATATTATTAAAATTATAAGCCAGCATTTGGGAATTTCCCGACAGAGATACTGGAGTGGTTTGCCATTTCTTTCTCCAGTCCATTTTACAGATGAGAAAACTAAAGCAAACAGGATTAGGTGATTTGCCCAGCAAGTAAGTGTCTGAGGTCAGATTTGAATTTAGGAAGACATGTCAGGAAGATACATTTCACCACCTAAAACTGTGCCCACTTAACAGATAAAGAAACTGAAGCAGACAGAGGTGAAGTGGTTTGTCCAGGGTCATAACCTTAAAGAAATATCTAAGGCTACATCTGAACTCAAGTGTTCTTGATTCCAGGTTGTGTGTTCTATCCACTTTGCCACTTAGCTTAGCTCATCCTCTTCCTCTTTTACTTGGGGTTGTGACTTGCCCAAGGTTACATGGCTAGTTTTTGTGTTAAGTGTCTGAGATCAAATTTGAACTCAGGTCCTCCTGACACCAGGGCTGGTGCTCTATTCACTGCACCACCTGCTTCTCCCTTCTCTCTCTCTTTCTCCCTTCCTTCCTCCTTTCCTTCCACCCAGTTCACTCTGAAGCTCAGATTGGACCCCAAGAGGTCCCTGCTCAAGCTCCACTTAATGGCTGCATTTTGGGCCCTCCTAGCTTAGACTGAATGTCAGTGGTAACTGTTTCTCTTTGGAACAGCAACCCTGAGGGTCTTCCCCTCCCAGTATGATTTTTTTTTCTTTTTTTCTAATTAAAGGGGCCATCCCTTCACTCACTTCTTAAAGAAGCCTATTTACTGAATGGGCATTACCTCACTCTAAGTGAGTACCTAAAAAGGCCTTAGGCTAAAGGGCCAGGGTCTCCCATTGCATCCTGGGTTATCTCCAGTCATCTTGATGAATATCTGGCCACTGGACCCAGATGGCTCTGGAGAAAGTGAGGCTGGTGACTCTGCACAGCCCTCCCTCACTCAAATCAAAGTCAACTACAAGTCATGTCATCATTTCCCTGATGTCACGGTCCTCTTTGAGAACAAAGGACAAATATAACGATCTTGCTAAATGGAACATCACAGGGCAAACAATAGAAATCCGTTTATTTGAATAAGAAAATCATAAGCTCTAATGTTCTATTTCCAGGTACAGAGAAGGAAGGGCACAATCCAAACTTCTCTAGTATTCTATCTATTAGGTACTGCTAGGCATTCAGTCGGTGCATGATTTGGATAAGAGAATGACCAGGAAGTCAGAAGAATCCCAGTAGTTGCACTGGAAAAAAAGCTAACGTTCTCAGGATGAGAAGATGACAGGCTTTTTTTATAGCTGGGCCCAGCCTAAGGCAAACTTTTCTTTCTTAAATACTCCACCCCATCACATACTCTGTGCTTGTCCTTCCTCTCTTCTCACTGTCTTCTAAAACTTGCTGCAATTTGGCTTCGAATCTCATCATTTGACTGAAACTGTTGTCTCCAAAGTTACTAATGATCTCTTAATTGCCAAATCTAATGGCTTTTTCTCAAACCTCATCCTTCACCTCTCTGAAGCATATGACACGGTCAATCACTGTCCCATACTAAATATTCTCTTCTCTCTGAGTTTCCAGGACACTGTTCTTTCCTGGTGTACCTCCTGTTTATCTGGCTACTACTTTGCATTGCTTGCTCCATAACCGTCCTTGCTGCCCTCTCCAAAAATTGATGAATCCCAAAGCTTTGTCTTGAACCACCTTCTATTTTCTCTTTATACCATCTCCCTTAATAAAATCATCAGCTCTCAAGTGAGAGTGAACTTACATAGAGATAAAAACTGCCATCTCTATGCAGATGATCTCAGATCTATAATCAATCTCTAGTCTTTTTTCTGAACTCTGATGCTATACCTCCAACTGCCTACTAGACATTCCATTGTCATCTTAAACTTGACGCATCCAAAGCAGGACTCATTACCATTTCCCCTAAATCCTCCCCTTTTCCAAGCTTCCTTTTTAAAAAGTTTCATTTTTAAAAATAAATTTTATTTGTTTAATTAACAGAAACTATTTCCTCTCCCTTCTATTTCACACTCCATTGGAGAAAAAAGCCTTGCAACAAATATGAATAATTTAACAAAATCATTTCCTAATTGGGCCTGTCAGATGTATGTGTATGTATGTGTATGTATGTCTCATTCTATGTCTGAATTCCATCCCTATCTATCAAGAAGTGAATGCTTTATCATGAGTCTTCTGGTATCATGGATGGTCAGATTGATCAGAATTTTTTTGCATATTTCAAAGTTATTTTTACAATGTTGTTATTGTACAAATAATTTTCTTGGTTCTATCTCATTTCATTCTGCATCAATTTACATAATAAATCAATAAATAATCAACAAATTAATCAATAAACATTTATTAAGTGCCTACAATGTATGAGGTACCATACTAAATACTGGAAATACAAGAAGAAGCCAAACAGTCCTGGGCCTCATGGAGTTTACAATCTAATGGTGGAGATACCAAACACATATATATAAATGATATATATGCAGGATAACTATGCAGAGGGAAGACACTAGAATTAAGAGGGGTTGGGAAGGGCTTCCTATAAAAGACAGGATCTTATTTGGGACTTAAATCTAAGAAATCTTCAAAATTATTCATTTTTGTCATATTGATATTTTAGTGCAAATTATTCTTCTGGTTCAGTTCATTTCACTCTGTTTCAGTTGATGTAAGTATTTCTATGCTTCTTTTCCATATCTCCATTTCCTCATTTTTCACAGTACAACAATATTCTATCACACTTAAATTTCACAAATTATTCAGTCATTCTCCAACCAATGGGCATCCCCTTAGTTTCCAGTTTGTATTTTTTTTCTTCAGTACAAAAAGAGTTGCTATAAATATTGTTGTACATATGAGACCTTCTCCTCTTTCTTTGATCTTTTTACTGCCTAGGTCTTAAACTCATAACCTGACCATCCTCTTTGGCTCCTTAGTCCTATTTACCACTAATCTCCAATCTCCAATCCTTATTGTTTCTAGCTTCATAGTATTTCTCATATATGTCTCCTTTTCTTCATTTATATGGCCACCATTCTAGTTCAGGCCCTCATTGTCTCTGACATGGACTATTACAATGGCCTTCTCCTTGGTCTCCCTGACTCATCTCCCACTTTAAATCATCCTCCACATAGCTCCCAAAATGATTTTCCTAAACTGTAGGTCCGACTATGTAAGCCCTCTAACTCAAGAGACTCCAGTGACTCCCTACTGCCTCCAAAATCAGATGTAAACTCTTCTGGTTGGTTTTTAAGACATTACACAATTTGGACTTTTCCTACCTTTCCAGTCTCCTCATCTTCACTACCTTCTACACACTCTATAGGGTACTAATAAATGGCCGGCTTGCTGTTCCTTATCCACAACACTCCATCTACTTTCTCTGTGTCTTTATACTGGTTGTCCCTACTGCCTGGAATGCCCTCCCTCCTTGCTTTTTCCTCTCCACACATCCCTGGCTTTTTCACTGTTGTGTTGTTGTTGTTCAGTCATTTTCAGTTGTGTCCAACTCTTTGTGACAACACATAAACAAAGAGACACACATACAATATATACACGGTAGAAGAAAGTTAACATTAGAGGGGAAATCTCAAATGACTGAGGAACCAGGAAGGCTCCCCAAGGAAGGTGACATTTGAGCTGAGTAGTGAAAAAGCCAGGACAACTAGGTGTAACAGTAGATAAGAGTGCCAGACCTGGAATCAGGATGACTTGTCTCCATTAGGCCAAATTTGGTCTCAGATACTTATTAGTAGTGTCACCTAACAAGTCAAGTCACCTAACCCTGTTTGCTTCAGTTTTCTCATGTGTAAAATGAGCTAGGGTAGGAAATGGTAAACCACTTCTTGTATCTTTGCCAAGAAAACCCCAAATGGGGTCACTGATAACATAAGCTCTCTGAGAACAAGGGCTGCTTTTCTGGTTTTGATTTTCCTTTATCCCTAGTACTTAATATGTAATAAATGCTTCATAAATGATTACTGATTGATTCCTTTTGCTGCCCTTATCCCACCAGGTATCCTGTGTTCTCATGCTGAACCCTACTAGCCTAGGTCCCTTCCCCAGTTCAGCTCCCATCCAGGCCTATCCTTTGTGGGTAGTAAGTACACCATGTGTTGGTCCTTACTCCTCCTAACAAGATGGACTTCTACCAAAATTTATTTCCTCAGGGACATGCTTTCCCAAATTTAAGTTAGCCAATTTGAAAAACTAATCTGCTTTAATTGACTAAATGGCTTAATATGGTGTCCTTCCTTCCAAAGTAAATATCCTGTGTTTGCACTTTGAAAAGGACTTTAAAGAGACAATACCTTAACCCAGTTTCAAATACCTAGCAGATACTTAAAAAGTTTTCCTAGCTGGATTATTAATAATAATTGACATTATTATACAGCAGCTTAAGATTTACAAAACACTTTTCATAGATGATAACATTAGATTCATGTATGGTCTTCCCTATAAGAATGTCGGTTCTTTGGGGAGCAAGGATTCTCTTACTTTTCCATTTACAACCCCAGCATTTAGTATAGTGCTTTGCACAAAGTAAGCACTTAAATCATTCATTCATTCATTCATTCATCACAACTCCATGAAATAGGTACTAAAAACATATTATCCCCATTTTATAGGTGAGGAATTATAGGCTCAAAAAGTGGAGTTGCCTGTAACCATACAGTATCAGTGATTAGGTCTCCCCAGACTCCAGGTCCAGTTCCCTTTCTAGTACAGCATGCAGTCTCAATATTAAATGAAGTCAGAACTATACTGAGCCCCTTAGGATTATATCCCTAGGGTATACTTACTGCCAGTGTAAGTAGGATCTGGGAAAGTAAAACCAGAAGGGGTGCTTCACTTATGTGATATTAGCTCCAGGAGCAGCCTTGATGGTTTGAGGGAGAAACCTCTCTCCCTTCCCATACTGTACTTTTGAGGAACTTAATCTTCTAGCTTGCTTTCTTTTGGTTATAATTGTCTTACTACCTCAAAATTCTACTCTGATGCCTCAATTGGTATAAAGGTGACTGTCTTTTCTGGAAGGCTGGACTAGCAGGCTCTGGAAAAGCTTTGGAAAGGGACCTTTCCATGCATAGCACAGCAAAGCACGTTTGGCATGGAGACTGGTCTAGCAAAATGTGGGCAAACTCATGGTCAATAGGCTTGTCCCAAGAGGGACTGGCAACATGTGAAAGAGCTAAATTTTTTATGGCCCCTTATCCTTCTCAGTTCCCTACTGCTTCTGCAATGACACTGACAGTGTGGTGGGGAAAGAAGGACATAACAAAACACACCATTCTAGACCTAAACATTAAACATCAGACCTCAATATGCTGGCACTCAACTGAAGTAACTGGACCATGCCAATGTGGAATTCTTACTATGAATAAAACCAGGAGACATAAAGAAGTTAACAGTTAAGGGGAAAGAACAGCTAACAGGTTCTTTTCCATGAGATGAATAAAGGAATTGGAGGACCTGGCTTCACCACATGCTGAAAGGCTACATACAAGAAACATCATTTCATGGGACACTTGGTCATCTCTCCTTTCAGTGCCATGATGAGTATAAGTAAAGTGACCCTGAGGGTAAGCATACCTGCCAATACACCAACATCTGTTCTAGAGATTAAAGTAGAGAAATTATTCTTTGTGAAGGCAAGAGTCTCCAAGTCAAGTCAATCTGACAAAATGCTTTTATCAAGCATAATGTACATATGGGTATATGGGTCACCAAAAAAAAATAGCTGGAAAATGGTTTTCAATTTGGACATGGAAAAAGTCAAAGACTAAAAATTTCACCATAGCCTCACACTTGCATAATCTGAATAATTTCTTCAAAAAAGAGTTAGAGGGTGCCAAACGAGATGAGCACCAAACTATCATAAAAAAGTTAAGCTGACCATATCTTAACAAACAGTTGTGGTATAGGAGATGGAGAACTACCCTTGCAGATAGGAAGGTCTGGGCTCAAGCCCTGCTTCTAACACATATCAGTGCTCGAGGCAATGCTCTAAGACTCTGATTTGCAGAGAAGGTGCTGACCTGTATTGGTAGATAGAGTTACCTCACTAGGAAGATCCCTATTTCAATAAAATCACAAGCTCAATCTCTATCCCTATCTTAACAGACAGAAAATGATTGATCACTTATGCAGAAGCCATTTGACAAATGGTTGTCTGTGTATAGTCAGGTTATTGAGAGATTAGAGAAAATGCAAAGAAAAAACACCAAATAAGAAGAAATTACAATACAGATGAGAAGATGCTGAAATAACCAGCATAAAGCAGTTGTTATAACAAGAAGGCCAAAAGAAGCCAGAAACTGTCACAATCAGCAAAATTCTGATCTATATGCCAGCAGGAAAGATGTCAAGGGCAATATGATGTTAGAGTACAAACTCCCTTTCAAAACAATATGGAGGAGGAGAAGGAGGATATCCTTGAAAGAAGTATAGAAAATATGAAATAGGCTTTAGCAGATAGTTTTCTACAGCAGACATTTTTAGTAACAAAATTGAATGAGAAGCATATAGAATACAAGATTTCACTTCGTCTTGAGCTCTTTGATTACCCATGCCCCCTACAAGAAAAAACAAAAAAAGATTTGATTCAGTGGATCAAGAGCTTGAGAGGCTCTCCCATAAGAAGGTATGTTTCATGCATATACTGAAACCATACAAGTTTCCTTGATAGCTTTTTTTAAAAAAATTTTTTTACATATCAATAATTAATGAGATGTAAAGGAATAAGACTTGAAATTCTAAAAATGTTTGCCTTTCATGATAGATATCTGACTGTTTCCAAACAGAGGATGGCTGAAGATGGTTAAGTTCTCCAGACATGGATGTTATCGTGCTGGTTGTATTAAGCCCCAGGATACTAGTGGCCTCAATGGGCCCTATGGTCACTTAAAGGAGATCATTTTAGCAATCTGCACAAGAAACATCAAATAGATGAAGGTCTTCCTGATTTCGTGGCATACAGTTGGATGAGCAGCTCACTGAATTAACATCTCAGCACAACTAAGCAGGAAGTACAGACAGACTGAATGAGATAAACAGAAGACTGAGAGTGATTGCAATTGAGGAATTGTGCAGTGCCCTTAACAACTGCATTAATGAAACAAAGATTCATCTCTTCAACACTGATCATCTCCTGATAATATTATATGGCCCAAAAGTTATAAAAACCATAACTTCTGAACAATCAGAATTGCAAGCAATCCAAAGGGCAAAGGAGAGATACAGATTGGGTGTAATTAGGTTACATCCTATTACCTGCACTAAAATAAATATGTCTTTAAGGTTTACAAAGTACTTAGATGAAGTATTGTTTGAGCCTGACACCTACCTTCTCAGGCAATTACCAGAGTCACTATTACTCCCATTTTACAGATAAGAAAATTAGTCACACAGCTAGTGTGGCAGGATGTGAATCTGGTTCTTTCTCATTCCAGCATGTCCAGCGTGCTATACTGACTGAATGATTCCCATACATTCTTGATCCCTCTATTTGTTAAATTATTATAGTTAATCTATAAAGATGTAAGGAATTAGCAGGTGTGGGGGGGTAGAATTGAAATTTTGTAGGAGGCTTTAAGATTTAAGTGTCCTAAAGATTCAAACTTTATTTTTTTTCTGCCTTTTTGGAGGGGGGAAGGCAAGGCAATTGGGGTTAAGTGACTTGCCTAAGGTCCACTCAGCTACTAAGTGTTAAGTGTCTGAGGCCTTATTTGAACTCACGTCCTCCTGACTCTAGGACCAGTGCTCTATTCACTGAGCCACCCAGCTGCCCCCAAGATTCAAACTTTATTGAGGAGATATTTTGGCACAGAGAGATTTCCTAAGGTCCTTGAAATCACAATGTCTTTTTTTGGGGGGGAGGGGAGAAGGCAGGGCAATTGGGGTTAAGTGACTTGCCCAAGGTCACACAGCTAGTAAGTGTGTCAAGTGTCTGAGGTCAGATTTGAACTCAGGTCCTTCTGACTCGGTGCTCTATTCACTGCACCACCTAGCCACCCCCACAATATCTTTTTAACTGGTACCATGTTAGCTCAATGATGCCAATACATGGGGAGCTAGCAAGTAACACTGCTGTGATGCTAAAAAAAAAAATCACCTCGTCACATTATCAAGAACTGGAAGGAACAGCGGACCACTTAGTACAACCTCTTCCTTTTGCAGATGAGGCAAATGGAGAACAAGAAAAGTCAAGTGATTTGTTTAAGGCTCTACATGCAGCAGACCTGGAATTTGAACTCAGATCTTGTGACCCTAAATTCCACTCCTCTCACCTGACTCTTTAACTTCCTTCTTCAAAAGGCCATGAAAACCTGACAACCCAGGCTTCCTCCTTCCATTTACATTTCAGCTTGATGATTTAAATAGGGGAAATCCAGTGTTCTGTCAAACCTAATTTCTGTTCATCATGACCACTTCAAGTAGAGGGCTCACTGTGCAACTGTTAAAAAATAATCTTCAAGAAAAATTGCATTGCATTCCTAACAGAAAAGACAACGTGAAACCAATTTTCCCTGTTTTAATTATGTTCTGAACTTTGAAATGATCTTCTCTTCTCAACAAGGCAAGGCCAGTAAAGTGGGTGCTGCGTAAGGAAGAAGCAGATCCTCTATCTATTTGGCTTTTCCAAATCATTTCAGAAACTCGATCATATCAAAGATTTTGCCTCGCGTGCAGAACAGAAATTCTCAATACGCTGTTTTTGAAGAGTATGTGGTTTTATATTTGAAAGCAAGTGATAAATGGCCAGTTTGCATGCAGGATTAACTCATTTCCATGACTGCACCGAGTTTCAAAGTCCCCAACTTTTCATAAGCACAGTTTGCAAGAGTCCAACCACAAGCGGATTCTTTTCAGGGCAGTAGGACACTGGAGCACAGCACAGCAAAAGACAGTGATCCAACTTGTTTTCACCAGGGAAATTTGGTAAGTCCAAAGATGAGAATGCACTCTGTGCGGCTAAGAAGTGGCTGGCTCCTCCTGCAAGTCAAATTTGCATCTAAAAACGTTTTCCAAATTGCTCTTTCCCAGTTTGGTGAGTGGGTTCCAGCAGTGTCACTTATTCACTGTCAGTGAACAATATTAAGGCTTGAGAGAGCCATGCATGATCACACTTACTGTAGCATCAACTATTTTTTTCTTAATTGTCCTGAGAGCCTAGAAAGGAAACAAGCGTCTGTGCTGACAGAGGAGCTCAGCGTGAACTCTCATTTTTCACATGGAGCTAATTAAAAACTGAAATTAGTTAAATATGGAAATGACACTTGCAAGCACTTTAGTAGAATTCTGGCAAAATCCCTCTAGAGTGCTCTGACATTACCTGCTGCTTCGAAACTCCCCAACTGAATTTCACAGTTAAAAGGCTGAGCAAAGGGAAAGTTATTATTGAGATTTCCGATTCAAAATGTGTCTGTAAAACTCCAAATTAAATTTCATGGCTGGTCCTTGTGTTATTGGGGCTACAGCATACAGACCAATGGAATGGGAATCAGACAATGTCCCAGTACACGCTCATATTACCTGAATTTTAGGTATGGTGCAGCAGGATGTCTCGTGTTTGATGGCTGGAAGGTTAACAGCTTCCTTCTCCAGAGATCAGGCAGTGTGAGGACTGGGCATGCGCAGACACATACAAAGAGCTTCATTTGGAGAAACAGCATGAGAATAGGAGGGGTGCACCCAATTGAGGGGCTGCTTAAGCTCTAGAGAATTCTCTTGTTGTACTTATTTTATGTTTTTGTATATATGTGTATATTTGTACACACACACACACACACACCCCAATTTAAAATTGTAATTAGGATGCACTCGTCATGCCTGATGCCTGTACAGCTGAAAGACCAAAGAATTTTGGCCAAGTGGGAGCAGCGTTGAACAGTTTTCTCTTGAACCCACTGGTAGAATTATTTTTACCAAGTGGACAGTGACGGATGGTACTTTGCTAGGTATGGCATTGAATGAGTGCCATCTGGGATCCCACGTTCTATTTTACCGGCAAAAGCAGGAGTGTTTGCTCAAGGGCAAATTATGATGTTTGTCTGCATCTGCATACAATTTAATTAAACCCGCCTACATATCTGATAGCTCTGGATCTGTGTCAATGCATTCTGGAGGGCCAGCCACTTTTCCAAACAACTGGAGTGTTGTGATTTTATTGTTTTTTCGACACCTCATCCATTTGCCCTTGAGGCAATCCCTTCCCCCGGACTCTGGCCATAATTGCAGCTCGCACCAAGTCTCTGCCTGGGCGGGCCAGAAAGTGTAGCCACTTAGTGCCAAAGCCAGCCTCGCTCTGTAAGTCAGCTTGGCAGGGTTGATTCAGCAGGCTTGGTTGCCAGAAAGACTTCTCTGGCAGCTATCGGTATAATCTTCACATCACACCCCTGGCTTTGCTAGTCCAGGGCCTTGAAATCATCTCGGCTTACCCAGCTGGATGGGTGGAATGCTGCAGCTGTACCATCAGGCTGGCTTATTTTATTGAATTTTGAATATCCAATTTCAAAGCAATTCAAATGAATTTGCCCAAGGCCTCGGATCAGTGTGACTCCCGACACTCTCTGCAATAGGGTTTCGAAGTTCATATTTCTAAACAAAGGCAAGATTACAGGAGCTTTCCTTGTCAAGACCAGCACCTCTAAAAGAGCCCACTCTACTAACTCTATTAGGCCATAGGCTGACAGCAATGTAAGATGTTGTGTTAATCCATAGCCCATACTACCAGAGCTGTGGTGGGTAGAGGAAATTGGGAAAGTTTGGGGGACTCAAATGGGAACCAATAGCTAGCAGGCCAGTGAGGATGTGACATTCATAGATGCCTGTCAAATGCAGAGAAATAATCCTGTGCCAGGTGTTTATTTTAAAAAATCAGTTAACGAAAAATTAAATGTTGAATCTTAGGAAGATGATGAGTAGAGGAACATTAGCCTTTTTCAATTTGATTCAGGCTCCTATTTGCAAGGCACTATGGGAGGGTCTAGGTCTAGAGGCACAAAGACCAAAAAACCAACTAACACGCATTTATTAAGTCTCTACTACAGCCAAATACTGTGGATACAAAGAGAAAGCAGTCCCTGCTCTTGAGTTTACATTCTATTGAGACTTCTAAAATTACAGGACAAGAGAAAGGACACCTTGCTGTCAGAGAAAGCAAGGTAATCAACACACAGCAGGTTCTCCTTTGTTTTATTAGGCTTTTGGAGGAATTCATTGCATGTATATCATCAAAAAACATCTAAGTCCTTAAGAGTTAAAACCAACTTGATAACTCCTTGATGCTCAAATTCTTGCAGAGGGCTCTTTGCATGGGTCAGGAAAACTCAAGGCAAACAAAGACCTCTGGATGACCCTTCCATTTTATTGCATCTGGGAAACTTTCCTCTAAGAGGTGTATTCACCCTTTGATATTTTTTATTATTACTGTTCTCTTTGTAGTGCCCACCCATAGGCCGGCTGACTTTGAAAGTGGAAAAAAAATTCTAAGCAGGTAGGAAGCTCTTTGAAGTTGGAAAAAATCTATAGTTTCCCTCAAGTAAGTATATCACAAGACCACAATGCTTACAACCTGGGTGGCTGACTTAAGTGTCTCAAACATGTATCATTACATACTGGTGCCCAAAATTCCCCTCTATAAGAGATTTCTATAGTTCCAGAGATGTCACACAGACAGAAAAACAGTGACAAAGAAAACTCCAGAGTCAGGAGTGAAAAAGGGCTGCCTATTCTACGGGTCAGATGGTTGGAGCAGCCTTGGAGAATTCAATGGGCAGGGGCCAGACAAGAGTCTATCTAACCTACCACCCATATTCCGACAATAAAGAGTTGGTTTGTTAAGCCAGAGGCAAGTACAAATGTCCAAAGTTTGCCCAGTTTTATTTTGAAGCAAAACCAATTTTAAATTGTCGTTCCCCCCCCCTTTTATACACAGTGCTCCTGGTTAGTTAGCTAGTAGTTGTTTTTAATTATAAGCTAAAGAGTCTTTTCGTAGCCCTGAAACCAGCACTCTCTTTCCAAAGATGCCTTTTTTAATATTTATACATCTAAAGAGGGTTTGCCCTTCCAGACACAGAAAATCATTAGAAAGCCTTCTCAAGAGGATATAACTGTGGTCAAGGTCATACACAAATCTAAACTCCGAATTTAGCCGTGACTTACCAGTAGGTGCCACTTTTGTACCATAAACAATTTGAAGACCTCTGCAATCTTTATTTCTAAGTTATCAATTTTTAAATAGAGGGGAAAATGCTTGTGAGACAATTCTGAGCACATAAAAGTTGTAGAAACTTTCCTTTTTTGCTTCTTACTTGGCACATTTATTTAATAGGGCTTTTTGATTTTATTTTTTTCCCCTAGTATATGGTAGATGAATGAAACAACACTAAAGAAACTGCACTCAAGGAAATGTTTTGTAACAATTCTAGCTTCAGTTTGGCATATAGCCTATCTAACTACATTTGTAAGAGGAAATATTCAGAATTGCTATGATAGTGGGGAAAAATAGTCTGGAGAGCCTCCAAAGATACCCGGTATCTTAGCAACGACCCAGGCTCTTAAAATCCAACATCTCAGTTTGTATAGCTGACTGGAGTGAGTTCTACTATGCCCATCCACACATAGATCTTAAATCACACCCCAACTTGGCTGAGAGACGCATTTCTATGAATCTTGCACCTAAGTCATGGGAAAACAGGTCGCTGTCAAAGAGCTGGCAACTCTTTCCCAGAAAAACATATGCAAAAGTGAGAATGAGATGGGGGTCAAATATTTGCAGCTGCCTACCATGGCTGAAAGTGCTCTTGCTATCAAATACAGTAAGCCAGGAAGGAAGGGAAAAGAAGAGGAAAATGGGAAATGCAGCACCTATGGGATACTGCTTCTCTGAGGAGGAGAGCTAAGGGAATTTTTGGTGAAAGAGCTGATATTACTTTCTGGCACTTGTCTTCAGGGGTTTTGGTGAACTAAAGGGGGATCCTGTGGGTGAATGACTCCAAAGACTGGCTAATGAGATTAGTGGGTTGATTCCTAGGCTTCCCTCTGTCTTGATCACTTATCTAGGTCTGGCACATGGATAGCCTGTCCTCTGATTTTTCTTTTAAAAGTCTGAATTCTCTAGCTAAAAACAACATTATTTCTGGGTAGGGTGTAAAAGAATTTTATTGGCCTTTCTAACATCTGTTTTCCTTAATTTATCATTCAGTGACACAAAACTCTTACTTTTCAATTAAAAGATGAAATCTTATTAGCACATTTTACTTTATTACCCCCAGTTTTATATCTTTGCTAAATATGTTCAGATAACTTAGAAAAGTCAACCTATGTCAAACATCTGGATAATAAACTCCTTGACACTTACTTCCCCTTTCCCATCTACCTGACATTATGTGAGATGATCAAACCTTGGACACATGAATCAGTGGCCAACATAAATTACCATCACTCCATTATTTCTAGGAACCAGCCTAAGGCTCACTTTCTCTATAGGATGTTAGGGTAGAAGTAAGGGAAATATGAGTTTATTCTATTGTATACATACCTGTCGACAGAAAAACAAGAACAAACCAAAATAAACAAAAAACCCAAACCCAAACCAAACCAACCAAATAAACAAACAAAAATACTCCCAGGATTACTCCCGAGTAAAACTCAATCTTACGACCCTCTCTAGAAAAACAACCACAGAAACAACTTCTTCACAGGTTCCCAAGACTCTCACTAAAGAAAGCCTTGGGTTTTAAAATAGGAGATTTAATTTTCTGCAAATTGCTTCTACCTCTGAACTGCAGGAGGGGACCAGCGGTGCCTGAAGAAGCCCAAAAGGGGCTGCCACAATTTCTTCCTTTCTTTATATATCTTTTGGATATTCTTGGGGGGAGCAAATGAGAATCTGTCTAGTCTCCCCTCTACCCCATACTATGGGGGATTCAGTCAGTATATAGATGGGGCAATCTAGTCAAGAATGCTTAATACAATGGGGTCTAGGCCAGAAGTGCTCCAGTCTTATCTTTTCCTAGCATCCACATCCTTCTAAATTCTTATTTCCCTATGGAGTGGAGGAAATAAGAATATGTTAAAGCAATTGCTTAGAAAATATTTTTGAAACATTTGGAAGTAATTTCTATTCACAAATTATCCCCATTCACAAAGTGAAAAGGCAAATTACATGAGCTGAGATAAATTCAGAAGGAAAAGAAATCAGAATTAATGTTAAGAGGAAAGAAAGAGAAATGGGAACTGGAGAGAGGGAGAAGGCAGAAACAATTCCCTTCCTCTTAATAAAAGAGGAAACTAAGGCATGAACATGTTCCCTGATTTGACGAAGGTCACCCTTCTAGTTCAGGGGAGAGTTCAGACTAGAACTCAGTTCTCCTGACACCAAACTTCTGTATCTTTCTGATAGAGAGGGAAATGAAGCAAAGGAAACAAGGGAGGGAAAAGGAGAGCAGAAAAAAAGAACAAAGATTAGAAAGGAGAAAGATAAGGTATAATGCAAGAGAGTGGCAGGAGGAGAGGGCTTGCAGATTCTGTAAATGTAAATAAGATGCAGCAAAGAACTTTCAACCCTCCCTCTGTTCTGTATTCTTACATACGACACGCCTGTCACAAACATTGTCAAAAACTGTAATTGAAAAGATATCGGAACAATTATCAGGCAGACAGAGCCCTTTATTCTCAGTGGAATGATGGCACTGAGACACCACGGCACGCTGGGATGGAGTGGAATGAAACAGGCTTCTCAGCTCCAGGATTAAACATATCACTCTCTTAGTAATTTTCCTTTCTCACTTCAATGAAAATTAAATATCGGAGATTGTTATTAAAGAGCAATTTGCTATGCTGGCACAGTAAAACAACCGTCACCACAACCACACAGATATGGATAATAAATAGGGCTAAAATGGGATGATCAAAGCACATTTAGAGAATTCAGAGGACCCCCAAACAGCCCTGAAGATAAGCATAGGGCTTCATGCATGGCACCCACTGGAAATCAAGGAGTGGATCGAAAAGTTTAACATGCTTTGCCACTTCTTATTCTCTCTCTAATGAGATGAGAGTCCCTAGATGAGAGTTCTAGGTTCATCGAATTCTAGGTTCATCTTCTACAAACAGGGAGGAATTACTTGCTTTGTTACTGGATGTGGCTGAATATCTAGGTAATAGATGGCAGGAGAGAGCAAGAAAGGCAGGAATTAAGAAGCTTAAGCAGGAAGAAAGTCTCTTGACAGAAGTGTAAGGTCCCTATTAGTTCAGTTGCTATCTTAGATCTGTGTTGTTTGGGGGAGGCCCTAAAACTAAAGAGGTGAGAGGCTTCATTATATCTGTTGGTAGTCTGGAATACTTCCGGGAAAGCACTCCCCCTCCCTATACTTCCCTGCCTCAATTTAAAAAGATTCTATCAACATAAAAAAGCACAGATCAATAGAGTAAGTGACTCCCTCTATACTTTAGGAGAGGGAAGGAGAGAACAGAGGCAAAGATGAGGGAAAGGAAACATGTAAGGAAGAAAGGAGGAGAAAAGAGGAAGACAGAAAGGAAGAAGAAAAGAGAGAGCGTGGGGAAGAGAGAAGAAGGAGGAGAGAGACAAGGTGACCTGGCAGATTCTGCCCTTGAAAAGTAAGAACACTCTTTGTAAGGCTGTAGTCATCAATAAAGTCATTTGCCAGTTTGGGAGCTGAATGAATTTGTCAATATGTCTTCTAAGGAACAATGGTGGAGACAAAGGGAAGGACACTTTCCCTTCAGGACCATTCCCTTACTCTGACAGGTGGGGAAACACCAAGCAGGGCAAAGAGAGAACAAAATCGGTGAAATACAGAATTAAAGAAAAATTGCTCAAAAGAACTCAAATGAAGCCTTCTCTTTTTCCCCTCCCCACAACTGTACAGATACTCCCTGGAGGTAAAGTTTCCTGAATAACTGCCTTACACCATTTACCCTGATGTGTTGTTGCTCTATATACCAAGCTACCAAGTCAGAATCACAGATTTTTTGAGTACAAGGGGACCAAAGACATTTTCTATTCCAGGGGTTCTCAGGTTATGGTCTGAGGACCCCTAGTGGTCGCTGAGACTCTTTCAGGGGGTCTTTGAGGCCAAAAAAGGAACATTTTAATTTCTAATACAGCAAATAATTAGAGATATAACCCACATAAACAAAAGCTCTGTTGGGGGGAGGGGCTCAATAACTTTTACGAGTGTAAAAAGACCAAAAATTTTTGAGAACTACTGGTCTAATTCAATACTAGAAAAAGATAATAGAATCAAAGATTGAAATCTGGATGGGACTTCTGGGACCATCTATTTGAGCTCCTCACCCCACTTTACAGATGAAGAATCAGGCTCAGGGGGATTAAGTGACATGTCCAAGGTCACTCAAAGTAACCGTCAGAGGTAGGATTTGAATAAAGGCTTTCTGACCACACAATCCTCCCTCCTGTTGCATTTTCCACTGTAAAATTGGTGCCACCGAAATGTGGCATAGCATCCACATCAATTGGGCATCTAGCCTCTGAATGAAAAACTCAAGTAAGCGAGGAGTCCCCTACCTGCCCATTCCATTTTGGGTAGCTCTCATTTTTAGGTGTTTTTTTTTCTTTTTCCTTTTTGGAGAGGGGAAGGCAGGGCAATTGGGGTTAAGTGACTTGCCCAAGGTCACACCTGTAGCAGCAAGCACCCCAATATCCCCAGGGTGACTGCCAACACAGGTTCTTAGATCTGCTTTTCAAAAGGAAAGCAACTCAAAATGGGTTAACAAGCTTACTTTAATCAAACAAACATATATTACCTAGTTCAGGGGAAAAAGGTCAGCACCCCGAACTTCAGAGTTACAGAACTTACATATCAAACAGACAGGCTTCCAAACTGTCCAACCATTATATCAATACCAAATCACAGTTACCAGGGAGGGAAGCATCAACATCTGGGTTTTCAAAGCCGGGGGGCTCTCAACAACAGCTTCCCAGAGTCTCATCTGGTCAAATCACACAACACTTCTCAAAGTGAGCCCCAAAGCAAAGCCTCTCCTCAGGGCTTATATAGCCTTCTCTTGGCTCAGAGAATGTAACAACCTCCTTGACCCACTGCCCAATCACAAAATATCAAGGGGTGGGCTTTCCTGAAAAACAAGCCTCCCACCACAGGCTCCAGGTGCACTTAAGCTAGGGGCAGAGAAGATCTTTAAATTTGCATTTCCATTACAACACCTAGTCAAGTGTCAAGTGTCTGAGGTTGAACTCAGATCCTCCTAACTTCAGGGCTGGTGCTCCATTCACTGTGTCACCTAGCCACCCGCCTTTTTTTTTTTTTTGCTTTTTGGAGAGCATTTGGAGTTAAGTGACTTGACCAAGGTCACACAGCTAGTTTTTGTGTTAAGTGTCTGAGGTCAAATTTGAACTCGGGTCCTCCTGACTCCAGGACTGGTGCTCTATTCACTGCACCACTTAGCCACCCCCTTTTGTTTGTTTGTTTGTTTTTTAGCTCTCATTTTTAGGAATTTGTTCCTTACACTGATCTGAAATCTGTCTCTCTGCAACTTCTAGCCATTCCTTCTAATTTTCCATCTTGGGGTCAGATAGAGTAAATGTAATTTCTCTTCCACATTACAGCCTTTCACATACTTGAAAACAGATACCGCAAACCTCCTAAGCTACTAGCTAAATGCGTTCACTTCCTTAAGTCAATCCTCACATGGTACAGTCTCTTGCCATCCTGTGTGCCCTCAGTTTGCATTCCAATTTAGAGAGGAGGAAGGGGAAAAAACATTTATTAAGTGACTATTATGTACCAAGCAGTAAGTGTTTTATAAATATTATCTCATTTGATCAATGTCCTTCCCAAAATGAGCCCATCAGAACTGAACAAAACAGTCCAGATGTGTTCTATCAAAGCAGAGAAGATTAGGACTATTATCTTTCATACGTTATTAATGCAATCTAAGACTAAGCTATTTTTAAAGTTGATGGCTTCCATGTTACACTGTTGATTCATACTGAGCTTGTAGCCATCTAAAATACAATCTTTTCCATGTGAACTTCTGACTAGCTATGCCTTCCCTGTCTTATACCAAAGCAGTTTTGTTTTGTTTTTGGTCTCAAGCATAGGACTTCTTAGCATGATGGGGATATCGTGACCATTATCCAGTTTTTGCTCTTTTTTTCTAGGTCTAGATATTTTGAGAACTTTTCATTCCACATAATTTATATGAGTATTATGATGATATTTATTAAAAACACTATTGAAAAACTTTTAGAATGTCTCTTTTATCCAACATATTAGCTATTCTACCCAGATTCATGTAACCTACACATTTCATAAACATGTATTCTATGCCTTCATCAAAAAAAGTGTTGAACAGTACGAACCAGAGCCCTGGGGTTCTCCAATAGAGACGTACTCCAAAAAGAGACCTGGTGTACTCCAATAGGGACCCCCCTCCAAGTTGACCAGTTCCAAATCATCCTAACGATATTATGGTCTATCCTGCATCTCTCCATCTTGTGCACAAGAACAGCATTAGAGGTTTTGACAAGACTAATATTCTAACTCGGAGGCATGTAGTAGCTTGTTTGTTGTTATAATTTATTGAGTTGCCTATCTAGCTAGACATTCAGCTCGGAGAAGGAAAGTCACTAAGGCAAGGACTCTTACAAAAATCAGAATTTCCATACAAATCTCCACCATTCCTTTATCTCAAAGATGCAAACTTTGCTTTCCCCTTCTGAATTTCATGCAGAACATGGGTAATACAAAGCATTAGGTGACCTGTAAAAGATCCAGAAGGGTGTTCCAGAGTGGAAGAGCTGAATTCCAGGAGCTATTTAGCTAAAGCAGCTGCTACAAGGTAGGTACCATTCAGAGAACAGACATAATGTTGTCAGAGCTCCAGAGGGCTTCTCATAAGCACTTAAAGTATGGAATTTAAGTTCAACCTCAGCCAGGTGTAAGCTGACTCATCTTCTAATTTCTCATGGTTTCTCTTATTCCTCAGGGAAAGTATTTTTTTCCTTAAGCTTGTCAGAAGTACGTGGCAATAAGAAGACTTGTATGGGGGAGGTGCAGAGTAATAAAAGCAGAATCAACAGAACAGTATAAATTGATAAGAACACTAAAAATAGTTGAACCTGGTGATTTCTTTGTAAAGAAATCTTAGTCTTGAAGAACTGATAGTGAAACATACCTCCTTTCTCTCAGTAGAGAGATGAGGACTGCAGTTGAATGGCTATCTATACACTGTTAAATATGATTGATAGGCAAGTTGGCCTTGTTTTAATGGATTGGCTTTGTTTTTGATGTGTTCTTCTTTGTTAGAAGGAAGGTGTGTGGGGTGGTTAGGTGGCACACTGAATAGAGCACTGGCCCTGGAGTTAGGAGGTCCTGAGTTCAAATCTGACCTTAGACACTTAACACTTACTAGCCGTACAACTTTGGGCAAGTCACTTAAGCCCAGTTGCCCTGCCTTCCCCCCTCCAAAAGGCAAAAAATAAAAATAAAATAAAATAAAGGCATGACTGTTAGGTACAAAGTCATTTTGCTCCTCACCATCTAAATGATCTGAAGACTCAGGGACTAAACTGCCGGAGACAAACTTCATTGTCAGTTACAAAATTTACAAAATTTACCTCATTTTGCTTCTACTGTCCTGTCCAGTTGCTACTCACTCTCATCCACTGATGCCTACATTTCCACTGAGCAGAATGTGTTGAGGATTTTGTCTATGTCAAGATATGATTCAAGTTTCCACTGATGGAAATATCAAGCTATAATAATCAGGATCTTTGGAAAACTTAGGTCATTTCCTGTCCTTTTTAGAATGAGTCAGTTTTTCCTTGGAAGCTCTCACATACGAGATTGTTGGTGTTCTGGCAATGGAAAAATGTACGGAACCTCCCCCCAAAGTTACTCCAACAGTATTTAAATAAGTTGTAGGGAAAAAAGAGTAAAATATGGTCCTCTCACACAAGATGGGGAGATATCTGGAACAAGGATGCCTTTTACTATACCTAATTAATCGAATCTTTTAACAAAATTATTGCATTTTACCATGATGATTAGGTATAGCCATATGAATTATATCGTCACATTTGAACTACTTATCAGTCTTAATGGGGCTGACCGCTAAAAATACACAAAAAAGTAGCAGTGAGTCTGATAGATGCAGAGCTGAAGGGGATGTAAGACTGTGGTCCTGTGAGGCTGTAGTCTTTAGGCTACTAACTGCTTTCTTCACTAAACTGGGGTCCTCTGTTCATCTGTTCTCTCTGCTGTGCTCCTCAGAACTGTTTTCTGCTGCTCTCTACTGGGTTACAGCAAGCCAGCATGAGGAGTTTCAGTTTTTCCAGTCTGGGCTGGGTGTGGGGGATATTGCAGCTCTCTTGAGATTTCACACTCCAGCCAACCAGCTAGGGAGAGAGACCCTTAGGCATTTAAATCTGTGCTTTGAACTTTTTTTCCTCTACTTCCACTGGACTGAGGTTTGAACTCTTATTTGAGTTATGGTCAGAAAAGGATTTTCAGGTCTTTATCTTATTTTTCTGCACTGAAATGCTTCTCTGGTGTCTCAGTATGATATGTAGATGGCCCTAGTTTCTCAGGAGTGATGCTGGTGGACTACAGGCTCTGACAGGCCCTACTGAGCTAGGAAGTGTTGGCGTATGGACCTGATTAAAACTATATGCTTGTCATATCTTAGGACAGTCTGCCTAAGTTCATGGAAGTTCAGTATGAGGTCTGCTACAGGGTGATGAGTTCTTTGGCCATGGCAGCTCTCAAAGCTATATGAAGGGCTATATGCTTCTATATGCTATAGAAGGGCTGCAATTGGAAGTGGTGGAGGGCACATCCTCACCAATGACATTACAGATTCTTGAAGGATTAAAGTGGTTGAAATATATGAAATATAATGTTCCAGTAACTAGAAGAGGAAAAAATTAAGACATTCTGCTCAGAGAACAAAAAAGGAGAAAGAATAAAAATAAATTTGAAGTATTACACTAGTGAGTTATAAACCACTGGCATATAAGATTGAAACAGAAAGAAATCGCTAGGGTGGGTTCCAGTATTTGGTGTAGGATCTGCCTTATCCCTAGGTACTTAGAGACATGATTACAAAGTAAGGCAGAGAATAACAGACAAGACAAAGAAATATTCTCATTCAACCTTAGGCCTTTATCACCTCATTAATGAACAGAATGTAAGACCACCAGTTCCTACTCCACCTGGACTACAGAATGCTGAGTGATAACAATTTTGGCCAATTTTACCAATCTGTACCAAGGGCCTCTTTAAATCAAGTCAGCTTAATGGGCAAAATCTTTGATATACTGTAGAAAGACCTAGAGGGTTGTAATCCATTCCTCTTACACAATGCTATATTTATAGCCAAAAAGGAAAAAAAAAACACTAGGACATAACCTATGAAAAGGAAACGGGAACCCAAAAGGAAGACTCTTTTTCTATTTTCTAATAATCTCCCCTACCAACTCAATATTGAAAGACTTATTCAAATTATATGGAATATATTTTCTGTGAAGCTTTACTTATTTGGTTTATATCTCTCTATCTACCATTTATCTGTCTGTCTACCACCCGTCGATCTTACCTATTCATCTGTCTATCATCTATCACCTCTCCCTCCCCGCATCTATCATCTACTCTCTGTCCCCACCTTATATTTTTTCTCCCTCCCCTCCCCCAGAGTCTAGCATGGCTCATGGCACAGGGCAATCACTTAAGAAGTTTTTGTTGAAAGAATCATTTTTGCAGGCTACTTGTGAACTAACAGTGTTTTTATTCATAACCATTATTAAATGTAACTAGGGTCCCTCTCCCATGTGTGTCTCCTGAAAACTACCCCATGTTTGAAGAATATTACGGGCCAGCCTTCACTCAGAACCATAGCTCATAAGCTACTACGGATATGTTTCTTTTATAAGCCAACCAGAAGCTATATTAGAACAGAAGCCATTTATGTGAACAGCCTAGCAAAAAACCAGAAAACAAAAGCCAAAACCAAAGTGATGCAAAAGATATTCCCCCCAAACCCAGAGGTACATTCTCTCACAAATTACTGTACCGGTGAAATAGGGGGCGCGTACAGGAAACACGTGTGGCCAGGGAATGCATTTGGAGAAAATGAGTCACTAGGGAAATTCACTCTCCTGAAGCTTATCCCCACTGGAATGCCTTTCTGTCTCTAATGCTGTTGCTGTTCCCTTGCAGAGCTGCTGATCAGTCCTGTAAGACTTTGGTCCTATGGGACTGTAGTCTTTAGGCTACCAGCTGCTTTTTTTCACTGAGCTAGGGTCCTCTCTGTGCTGGTGCCTCAGCAAAGCAGTTTTCAGCTGCTCTCTGCTGGGTTACAGCAAGCCAGCATGAGGAGTTTCATTTCCTCCAGCTAATAGTCTGGGCTGGGGCTGGGGGCTATTACAGCTCTTTTGTGATTGCACACCAACCAGCTAGCTAGAGAGGCTTTTAGGCATTTAAATCTGTGCTTTGAACTGCTTTTTTTCTACTTGCACTGGACTGAGGTTTGAACTCTTGAGTTACGGTCAGAAAATTCCTTTTGGGGCAGCTAGGTGGCGCAGTGAGTAGAGCACCAGCCCTGGAGTTCAAATCTGACCTTAGATACTTAACATAAAAACTAGCCATGTGACTGTAGGCAAGTCACTTAACCCCAATTGCCCTCCAAAAAGCAGAAAAAAAAATTTCTTTTGACTTCTTTCTCCTGGCTGGTCCCTAACCTAGACCTCTGAAAATCATTTCAGGAACTCCAACAAGTAAAACTTCCACAGAGTTGGGTGGTGGTGGTGTTCAGTTGTTTTTACAATTTTGTCCAATTTTTTGTGACCCCATTTGGGGTTTTCTTGTCAAAGATACTGGAGTGGTTTGCTGTTTCCTTCTCCAGCTCATTTTACAGATGGGGAAACTGAGGCAAACCGGGTTAATTGACTTGCCCAGGGTCACACAGCTAGGAAATGTCTGAGGCCACATTTGAACTCAGAAAAATGAGTCCTAACTCTAGGTCAGGCACTATGGCTCCACCTAGCTGGGGAGAGTTATGATAAGGAGCCTTCTTTAGACCCCTAACATGGTTAACCCTTGGGAGCAAAACTGGAAAGGGCTAATAGTGTTGATGAGGCTAGTGACCCCTCTCTTACTTAACCCCAGCAACCAATCTGCTGTGCTCACTGCAGAAATATTTAGTGAACACCTTTGTTTAAGGCACTATGACATGGAGGACACAGAAAAGATCTATGCTGAGATTAGACTCTGACTAGCTATAAAACTGATCCACAGGCATCCCCAAAAAACATCTGTAATAAGTCCCAGATTTAATTCCATTCTGTTAAATTCAATTCAATAAGCATTTGAGCCCCTACTATTGTCAAGAACTGTGGTGCAGAATCTGGTTACACAAAGACAAAAAGACGAGTCCCTGTTCTCACGAAACTCACTATCCATTGAGAAACCATATCATTATAATTCCTAACTTTTCATTATATTAGACTTCAGAAATTTTGTGACAAATACAGTGTTGTAACCTGCACGAGGGGCTGAATGGCTCTTAAAAGCTGCCTTTGGATCACAAAAGTTTGTCCAGGTTTTCCCATAGTTATTACCTTTATCTCCTAATTGTAGCCACTACACATGAACTTGTACAATTTGTCTTCACATTTACTTGTTCAGGCTTAGCTAGAACAAGAATTACCTGACATGTCACAGATGGGCTGTGATCTGTGTTGGTGAAAGGAGTCTCCAAGCCAGGAGTTTTCTACATAGGTGAAATCACAGATCTTTCACATACTTGTTAATTGTCCTCAAAAATTCTCATTGGCTTCCTTCCTCCACCCTCACCCCAGAAACTAATGCCCACACCATTTTACCTTAAAAAAGAAAAAAATGAAATAAAAAGCTTGTTATTGAAGTGAGAACCAGGTTTCAAGGATCCATTTGAAATTGTCCAACAGTCTTCTCGGGAAGTTCTGGTCCCTAAATCGTGAAACACTGAACGAGGCCACACTACAGAATTCACCATAAAGTAACACCGTATTCAAAACTATAGATTCTATGCATGAAAAAATATTCATCTACACCATTTCATTACCCACTTGAGAAATGACAAGCTGGCTCATAGGAACAGTGTTAAGCTGTTCTGTTACAATTTTACCCATGGTAAGAGTCTGTTCGCTATCTTCCAAACTCCACTTGAAACTTCTCTTGGACGTCAGACAAATCTCTTCATATCTTGGACTCCCTAGAACAGGCTCCTTAAGGAGGGATATTTATATTTCAATGAGGTTTTCAGCGTGTTGTCAGATACAGAAAAGTCATTATAAGATGACGCTATATTGATCCAGTGATTATTCTGACTGGACTAATCATATGACAATGTAAATGTTATGAAAAAAGTAATACTTCCACAGCTGACGGTCAGCCTATGGACCTAACTGTAAGGAACCCTACAATTATCACATGAGGCTGACCTCCTGTGCTGGGGCACTCAGGCTGGTATGGCACTGAACTCTCCCTATCACTGTGGTACTGAGATTAGAATGAAACAGTCAGATTACAGAGGACATGAAAGAAGCCTGTTGTTTTTCAACTGTGTCTGCCTCTTTTTAACTCTATTTGGGGTTTTCTTGGCAGAGATACTGGAGTGGTTTGCCATTTCCTTCTCCAGCTCATTTTACAGATGAGGAAACTGAGGCAAAGAGGGTTAAGTGACTTGCCCAGGGTCACATAGCTAGTAAGTGTCTGAGGCCACATTTGAACTCAGGTCTTCCTTGACCATAGGCCCAGCACTTTATCCACTCTGCCTCATAGCTGCCCTCAAGAAGTCTACAGTCTTTACCAAACCTTAATCTACAGTACTCAATAGATACCAACCACATTAGTCAGAATAGAATTACTAACTGACCAGATCCATCAGAGGTAATCATCACAGCACAAATACAATTAAGCCAGAAACTCTATAGATTTGTGGCTCATTTTTTTGTATCCATAATGTCACCTGGCTATACAGTTGGGAGATAGGTGGTAGAGTTTGGGTGATGGGCAGGGAGAAATTGTATGTCTGCAATCATCCACTGATTTAACAATCATTTTAATAGTCAATACAGATCTTTCAGAAAACGGTGGATTTGGGGCCTGAATTAATTTTAATATTACTATTTAAACTTCCATAGTAACTGGATTGTAGGATTTGGATTCAGGAAGACTTGTGTTCAAAGTCTGATTTGTTGTTCAGATATTTCATGTGTCTGATTCTTCGTGACCTCCTTTGGGGCTTTTCTTGGCAAAGATACTTCAGTAATTTGTCATTTGGAAACGGAAGCAAATAGGGTTAAGTAACTTGCCCAGGGTCACACAGTAAGTGTCTCAGGTGGTTTTTGAACTCAGGAAGATGAGTCTTCCTGACTCAAGATCCGGTGCTCTATCCACTAAACCACCTATCTGCCCATAAAGTCTGACTTTGCTGTGGGATCTGAGGCAATAACTTTATTTCTCTGATTTGCTCATTTGAAAATGGGGAAAATGATGGCATTCTCTTTTGAGGAAGGTCAAATGAGATAATGTATAAAAAGTGCTTTGCAAGCTTTGAAGCACTATTAAAAAAAAGAGATAGGGACTAAACCTGGGATTTCATGGTATAAGGCATTCCCAGGTGAGAAAACTCCTACCAATGCAGGTTTGCACCTTTTCTGCCAATTACACTCTTTAGAAAGTTGCTTAGAATATTCAGAATTGAAGTGACTTGCTCAGGATCACACATGTTAGAAGTGGGACTTGAAACCAGGTCTTCCTATCCACTATGGTCTACTACTTCTCATGTAAATTCAAGGCTTCTCAAAAGTCTTAATGCAGTTTTCAGTTCGAACAGCTTAAAACGGCACCAGTACATCTAGGAAACCTTATATTGACGATACATAGAAGTCAGCTATTAGTGTCCACTTAACCCAGTAGGGCATTTTATCTACAAAGATAACGCTGGGAGGGGCAATACTGAACAGAAACTCCCTTGTGGTCCAAAGAAGTGGAGAAACAAGAGGGGAGAGAGAGCTCACGCACGGATGTCTAGCCCTCTCTGCCCCAATCTATAATTGGAAACCAACTTCATCCATCTTAGCCTTCAACCCAGTTACGATGGTTCAGCCTCACCCTCCGATACACAAGTTGATGCATTAGAGTTTAAATCTGCTCATACAGTGAATATGTAGCAGATTTATCATAATTTCAAACCTGCCTCCAACCATCTGATCAAAAAAGCAAGTTTCTCCTTTTAAGATTTTTCATTTGCAAGCTTCACTGACCAAAATCTAAAAGGGAAGCATTACAAACTCTTCGGAACCACATTCTGTATTTGTGAGCAAGTGCCATCAAGTCACAGAACTTGTTTTTATATTCAGAAAAATGGTGATAGGCTTTTGATCACATATGCATCCCCACAACTTTTTGGTTCACAAACTTCATGCTGCAACTAACAGCATCTTAAAGTGTCATGCATGAAGCATGCTTGCCTGGAGAAATTCCGTTTTACTTTAATTTTCATCTTCCCTTGACTGTCCAGATCTTTAAGAAATGAATATTTCAGAAGGAGGTGATGGATTTAATTGGAGCAATGAGCCTAACCATATTAAAACTTCCCATAGAATTTTGTGAGAAGACAGAATGTCTCTAGTTGTTACCCAGCTCTGGTAAAGTTACACATCAGTGGGAAATGTGGTCAAACACGCTTTTATAGACATATCTACTGCAAAATGACCAGACAAATCTATAATTTCTCAATCTACCCATTTCTGTGAATAGCACCCACAATTTTCCAATCTTTCAGGCTGGTAATTTTGGTTCCCCTGTTGACTGCTCTTTCCTTTTTAGCTTAATCTATCAACAACCTATCACCCAATCCTATCCTTTCCCAAGACTCTCCATTTCCTCTGTTATACTTCAGGCCCTCGTTATCTCTTACTTAGATTACTATAAAGTTCCTAGTATATCTTATACCTTTACTTGGTCATTTAGTATTTTTAATGTACATGTAATGTAGAAGCAATGGTACGGTCAAAAGAACACAGTATCATAAGACCTGGACTGGAGACCTTGCTTCACTATCTATATACTTATGGATTTAGCTCTAAGTGGCACAGTGGACAAATCACTGGTCTGGAGTCCGGAAAACATAGGTTCAAATCCAGCCTCAAACACTTAGAGACCCTGAGCAAGTCACTTAACCTTTGCCTGCCTCAGTTTCCTCATCTGTAACATGTGGTTTATAACAGCAACTATCTCCCAGGGTTATTGTGAGTTTCAAATAAGATAATAATTGCAACATGCTTCATACAGTGCCTGGTACGTAGTCAGCACTATATAAATTTTCATTGTTACTATTACTAGATCCTGGGTACTACTGCTGGCCTCTCATGAGTGTCAGACTTAGAAAACCTTAGTTCAAATCAGGCTATACTAGCTATGTGACCTGGGGCAAATTTCCTCATTTTCCTCATCTAGGAAGCAGGGAGAATAGCTTCTACCTTGCAGGTTATTGGGAGAATCAATCGAGATAACATACATAAAGATCTATGCAAATACTAAAGTGAAATATAAATGCTGGTTATTCTTCTTATTATTAATAGTAATAATAGTAAATGGATGGGTTTGGACTAGTTAATTTCTCATATTTCTTCCAATATGCAAAGTCCTATGATTGGTACTATACCAAGTTCACTCTCCTGCTTAAAAATGTATAATATCTTATCCCTTATTGTATTAAATCTCTTCTACCTGTCTTGCAAAGTTTTCCATAATCTCCCATCACCATGCCTTTGCACTGGCTGGAGACCTGCCTGAAAAGCTGTCCCTCCTTATGTACATCTCTTGGAAGCTTCCTTCAAGACTCAAGCACCACCATCTTCAGGGGGCCACTGGTGGTCCTTTCAGCTGTTAGTGCTTTCCATAAATACCTGGTGTCCGCTTCGTATCTACCTTGTGTCTATTAACACAGATACACACTTTCCTGATGGAATAGGGTATGCATTATTGCACTTCTTTTTTTGTCTCTTGTACCAAGCACAGTGCTGGGCACATAACAGGGACTAAATGTTTGCTGATTAACAGGCAGCACCCTTTTTATCCATTTTATTCTTCAATATTCCCTAATATAGATCTGGCAGAACTCTAAATCCTCATAATGATCTTTTGTGTCCAGAAGAAACCATGTTCATTCTTACATCTAAGCTTTGTACGTGTTGCTTTCTCTACTCAAAATGCTTTCTGTGCATCATCAGAGACCACAAGAAAGCCAAATGGGGCACCAAATAGCATAGAAGGGTCAGTGTGAGTTCTAGCCACCTCCCTGAATGTTGACTTGCATGTTTATGCTGTTCATTTTTTCCATAGCTCGAGAAAGAAGGGAGATAGGTGTCGGGTGTCCTGAAAATAAAGTTACTATTGTTTGGAACAATGTGAGTGGGATGTTGAGGGAGTGAGTCCTTTCGAAAGAGAATATTCTGTATTAACCTTTGTACGGGCACCCATGCATGGGTCTATGAACTAATGCACAGATGCAGGTTTTAAAATGAAAAACAGGTCTCGGTATGAAATTTTTCCACCATTGGCTTCTTCACAGATTTAGGCAAGCATTCAGGCAGAACACGCATCAAATTGTAGCTCATTAGCTCCAGTCAAACAGAAGTATAAGGTGAAGCAAGTAGTAAACAATGGTAATCCTGACTTAAGCAGGGAAAAGCAACCTTTCTTTCCCCCCTAAAACAAATAGCTGTCTCTGGGCCCACATCATTGTTTTACTATTACTGGTTAATACAACTGCAGGCAGAAGATACAGCTGTGGTCCTGAGAACAGGCTCCGATGTAAGGCTGAACATAATCCCTCATGTAATGAAAAACCTATTTCTATTTCTGCAGCCTCACTACTCTTCATATTGAAGAGCCTTGTGCCTGTCACACATTTATTGAAGCTTATTACTCATCGAGTCAGCTGGGCCCAGTTAGTATTTGGAATTATATTTTAAATCACAATTTTTCTATTATTTATTTTAGGATTCCTAGGTTACAGATAAAGCATGTCAATGTTGTTGTTTGATGAGCTGCCAAAGTTATTAAAGCACAGGGTTCAAATTCCTGTCAAGGAGAAAAGACTTTTATGCAAATCTGTAATACCTCTAGTTAAGTCAAATAATCAAGTCAAGCCTTATGGCCAGAACCAGGAAAAACAAAACCAAACCAAAACAAAACAAAAAACCAAACCCCAAATCTATGGTCAGATGGTTAGGATTAAGTGTTAACAATCCCCCCTGTTTGGTACTAGGGTGATCTTTCCAAATGCATTAGGTTTCCCCTCCCCTTCTCCTCTTTTTAGGTTACAAAGATAAATGGATTGGATCTCTCAGGATGATGTGGCCAGGCTTGTGAACTGCTGGGGTAAATGAACAGACATAAGCCTGGGGGGAGAAAACAAAAGCAAAGCAATCAGGGGTTTAAACTAAGCCCTGGAATTTCTGCACTGACCATATAATCTGGGCTCACATTCAGGTACTTGTCCAGAGATGAGCTTCAGGAAAGCAACAGGGCAACGAGCATTTATTAAGGGTTTACTAAGTTCCTGGTACTGTGCTAAACTCAGGGGAGACAAAAAGGGAGGCAAAAAGAAAGAGACAGTCCATGCCCTCAGGAAGCCTACATTCTAATGGAGGAAGAAGCTAAAAAGTAAGGGAGAGGCAAGCATGGACTCAGGGGCTGCACAGCAATTATGATAATTCTTCAGTTACCCCATAAGTCTCCTTCCTACTTTTCTGTCCCTCTGGAAACATACATTTAGCAACTTGAATGCATATATTTGCATATTTTTCCTTTAATTCATTAGCTCTCCAAGAGTGGTCCCTTAGATAATTTCAGAGGAGTCTTTGAGGGCAGAATTGTTTTCATAATAATACTAAGATATTTTAATTTTTAATACAGAAAATATCAATAGATATAACTGACAGAAACAAAAGATCTTTGGGGGGGGCTTAATAATTTTTAAGAGTATAAAAAAGAGTTTGAGTGTAAAAATAAATCAAAAAGTTTGAGAATCATTGATTGAATCTGTGCATACTTTTTATCTCATCGATTAAAAAAATCTCACTCTTCCAATTTTCCCTCACATGACACCTCATAAAATATATTTCATTTGCCCCTGCTCCCCATTTGGACAGTCTTTTGGGTAATCAACAGTAAGAACTGTGAAGCAAAAACACCACATAAAGAATCTAACACTTTCCCCTCCATTTAAAGCAGACATTTAAAATATGTGTGTATACATATATATGTAAATATATATACATATATACACATATACATGCATATCTATATATATATGCAGATATACATATATTCACACACTGTATCTACATGTATGTAAACACATTCAGTTGTGCATCCAGGCTGATCTCTCTCCATTTCTCTAAATAGATTTTATATAGAATCTCAGAGCAGGAAAGGCTCTCAGGTGCCATCTAGTCTAACCTTTACATACCAAAGGAGGAATGTCCTCAGAAAACAACTCTCACAGGCCATCAGCTAGCTTCTGACAGTAGATCTTCATTGATGGGGAGCCCATTCTACGTTTGGGCAATTCTGTTATTTTCAATGAGTTGTTTTCAGTTGTGTCTGACTCTGCAAGGCCCCATTTGGGTTTTTCTTGGGAAAGATACTAGAGGAGTTTGCCATTTCCTTCTTCAGCTCATTTTAGAGATGAGGAAACTGAGGCCAGAGTTAAGGGACGTGCCCAGGGTCACACAGATATTAATTGTCTGAGGCCAAATTTGAACTCATGAAGATGAGTCTTCCTGACTCCAGGCTCAACATTTTATCTACTGTGCCACCTATGTGCTTGCTAGTAAAATTTTCCTGACAAGCCTGTATCTGTGCTTCTGCCAAGCTATCCACTTATCCTGGTTCTTTCCTTTCTGGCAAAGCAGGATAAGTCTAGTCTTTCTTTTGTATGCTATCCCTTCAAATATCTGAAGAGTTATCACATCTCCCATGAGCCTTCTCTCCTGGGCCAACCATTCTATTTCCCTCAACCGACAAAGATATAGTATGCTCTCTCATCCCCTCCACACCCTATTGAGCTAATTAATAATTATGTTTAGCCTCTGGGCTAAAACTCTGGGCCTCAGTTTCCACATCTGTAAAATGAAGGGGTTGAACCTGATGACCTTGGAGGTCCCTTTCTACCTCTAAATCTGTGATTGTGTCCTAGCTTTGTTAATGACTTTTTAAAAATGTGGTGCCTAGAACTGAATACTATTATCCAAATAGGACTTGACCAGGACAGAATACAGTGGGGGCATTACGTTCTTATTTAAGATTGTATTAGCTCTCTTAGTCACTACGTTGAATTGTTGTTTCATGTTGGTTCCATGAAAACTATCAGATCGTTTTCATACAATCTAGCCCATTATGGACTTTATGCAATAAGTTCCTTGAAACAAAGAGTAGGTTTTTACATGTATCCCTGTTAAATACTATTTAATTATGTCAGGCTATCAATCTATCTTTGGAGATCCTTTCAATAGAAGGCTTAAGGAACAGGCAGAAAAATCCTTTATCATAGTGTTTGTGTAGGGAAGAGAAAGGAAAGGGGAAAAACACTTCTATAGCACCTACAAAATTACCCAGCACTGTGCTACATGTTTTACAATTACTATCCCATTTGATCTTCACAACAATTCTGGGAGATGGGTGATGTTATTATCCTGTTTTACAGTAGAGGAAAACAAGGCAAGCAGAAATTAAGTGTTTTTCCGGGGTCACATAGTGTCTGAGGCTGGATTTGAGCTTAAGTAAGTCTTCCATTGAACTACCTAGTTGCCTCTAGTGAAGTATGTAGACTGTTATTTTCCTTATAATGAAGAAAGCAACAATCACCGCAATGCTTTTTGGTTGGGGGTCAGACTGGGATGGGATGTGAGACAGAATAGGGAAGGGTGTGGATTAAATAAGGGCACTCAGACACACAATTTACCCAATGTCAAGACTGATTTAAGCATAATCTGATTTTTTTTCTATCTTGGCAACATTCTGACTGGGTGGGGCGCACATACTAATATAATAATCCCCATAGTTATACAACCATTATAGACAATCTTTTTTTCTCCTCTCTTCAAAATAAATTTAGCAGCAAGCATTTCAGAGAGGTTCATTCTCCCATTTACCTCTGACATTAAAGCAACCTATTAGTACTTCAGTACTATGTGCGTATAGGTACGGGGGTCAACTGACTTTTCAAGAAGTCTTGTCTAATTCATGTCAGTTTTGAAAATAACAAGCAATCAGGCTCCACATTCCCACCAAGTAAATGGAAACGGAGCATCTTATACTTTGCTACTACCGTCCTCAGGCAGCCGTTTCATCCCACTGACTTTCCTCAGAAAGAACCCAAGGAAAAAAAATAGTTGGAAGAAAGCAGCTGATCAATGAACCAGTAAATTAAAAAAAGCCTAAAATTAAATTAACTGCAGTGCTGTTATGCATTATGCATATTACTTTTAAAAAATTAAACCTGACAGAACAGGATAAATCTGGACATCCCTGAGGATGTTTAGAGGTGGGGGGAAGACTGAAGGAAGAGGAAGAAGGGAGAATAAAAGAGAAGAAAATAATACTTTTCAACTTATGTTTCCACAAAGGTAAATATATACTCTGAGAAAGAATCAAATTTTGGATGGAAGTGTGAGTGTTGGTTTTTCCACTCTAAAACCAAATCCACCTGTCAAGATTTCAATAAAAATGCAGGAATATTGAAAAGATTTTTCTGGCTGAAATATTTTTTAGACTCAGTACTACTACCTGTCTTACTCGAAGTTATTTGTTGTTGTCCAGTCATGTCTGACTTTTCGTGACCCCCTTTTGGGGTTTTCTTGGCAAAGATGCTAGAGTGATTTGCCATTTCCTTCTCTAGCTCATTTTACAGATGAGGAAACTGAGGTAACCAGGGTTAAGTGACTTGCTCAAGGTTACAAAGCTAATAAATATCTAAGGCTGGATTTGAACTCAAGTTTTTCTTACTCCAGGCCTTGGGCTCTATTCACTGTGCCACCTAGTTCCACCTTTCTCTGTGCTTGTATTATTAATTGATAGGACTTAGGGTGGGGGTAAGGTTTGTGGGTGTGAGGGGGTGCCTCTACCCCATGGTATCCTGCTGAATCATTATGAAAATCTCCTAAAGTCTGCTTCTTTGAATTTGCCTAGGATAATAACTTTAAACAGCGCTTTCCACATAGGAACCTTGTGAGGAAGATGTTGGGATCATCTCCATTTTAAGGATGAAGAAACTGAGCCTTGGTGTGGCTGGGACATGCCAATGGTCAAATAGTAAGTGTTGGTTTAGAAACTGAACCCAAGTGTCCTGAAATGAGGACTAGTCCTCTCTGTTACACCATCCTGCCTGTCTAGAATCTAACTCTTAGAGAGAAATTCTTAACTTGGGATCTCTGTGCTTGTTTGCTTGTTTTTTTTTATAAATATATTCTGATCAGTGTATTTCCAAATGCTTGGTTTACTCTGTAACTTTATTTTATACATTTAAAAGCATTCTTTTGATAAGGGGTCCATGGACTTCACCAAACTGACAGCAAATGATTGAGAATCTCTTAGGACAAGAGGACCACATCATTTGTTCCTAATTATTCCAACCTCAGCTTCATTCCACTCTATGTAGATTAGCACAATATGGTGGGGAAAGTTTTGGAGACAACATAAGTCACTTGCTTCCTCTATACACAACCATGGAGAAATCTCGGATCAAGTTAAGTCCTTTACTTGTTCAAGTTATCTTGTAAAAAGAGAAAAAAATTTCTCATAACTTGCTCTCAGATACTATGGATCTATTGAAAGAACATAGAATTTAAGTCAAGGGTGGATTTTCTTTCTCCCCAAACCCCAGTGCTCACAGGGGAATAGTATCTATCTGTGTTATTTCAAGCTCTGATAAACCTAATGTAGTGAAGGCAACTGATGAATTTGGATGCCAACTATGATTCAGCAGGACATAAAATACCTTTGGTGCTGACTAGTTTTGAGGGAAGGATAATATTTATAGAGTGACAGTATATTGTAGTGGATAGAGAGATGGCCTTAGAGTCAGGAAGGCCTGGGTTCAAGTTCTGTTTAGGATGCATTCTAGCAATGTGACCTTAGACAAACTGCTTAATCTCCCAGGGCCCATGGGCAACCCACTAAGATAAAAGATACAGAGAAGGTACAGATTACATTAGCTGAGGAAGCTACCTCACTGGGTGTCCCCTACGAAATCACAGGTCTTTTATACTCTACATGCCACCCCCCTCAAGCATTTTTTCTATTTATCATACCTTCTATTCAATGTATGGACCAATGGTAACTATGAGTTACTCCCTCATCATTTATCAGGAAACATTTTCCCATAGCTATAAATTCCCTTCCCTATATTATGGTAACCAAGTTTTATTTGCACAAATGTTGGGCTGTCCTCTGTTGTTTATCTAAGTGGTTCATGAGAGAACCAGAAATCTAATGATGCAAGATGAAGCGGTAAAGTAACCTCCGAGTAATTCTCAACTATTGCTTTTCATCTCATTACACTTTGGTTGGACTTTATTGGTTCAAGAAATGGTGCAGAATATGATATGTAATTTGCTATGCTGGGTATCATTTTTCTTTCCATACTTGTCTCCTCTAATTGTCCCATGTTTTCCATTGCTTGATGTATAGCATCTCATAATTTCTGTTGCTAGTTAACATTTCCAATTATTCTCTTCACAGCCTGTTATGGCTTTTGCTTACTTCTTGCCCCTGTTTTTAATCCTGCTCCTTTCAGTATTTATTTCTCTCATGTTGGCTTTTTATTCTTCACTGTTGCAGTCCCTTTAAACTTAGTGGATGCCAGAGGTTGGGGAGGGGTTACCATAAACGTCCAAATCTACCAACTATTAAAAAAATTCTCAGCAAATACAGGAAGGGAGTAATGGCTTCTCTTGAGAATCACAGAATATATAATAGAATGATAAATATTTTCTCTTAACTTTTCTTACTGCACAGCACCTCAACTATTTCACCATATCTAAGACATGAGAAATGGAGAAATCTTGAGGGCTATGGAACACTCATTCTTCCTAGTAAGTTAACAAAATGTTCTTTGTCACAGGAGTCCCTATCTGCTGATGTGTTAGGAAACTGCAGAGTTCAGTGGCCCTTGAACTTGTTCCATCCCCTACATGTACCTGGATTAATGTCACTGCACCAGGCATTCAAGCAAAACATAACTTGGAAAATACTCAGGGCTCACTAAATGTTCTTATTAACTCTCTGAATACCTAGGAATCTTTATTGGGTCCCACCCTTTGGGAAATTTCAAATTAAAAATATCCTTAGATTCTGAAAAAAGACAACTAATCTTGGCACCCACTATGACAATCTGACCCCACTGGGATGTGTGCCTGACCTTCTTGGAAAAGACTTGTTTTGTTTTGTAAACCCAAGTAGAAAGAGATAGATTTGGAATCTGACCACTTTTAATGGGTAACCTTTGTCAAATGACATCTTCTCTGGGTCTCATTTAATCATTTTAAAAATAAGGAATTTAGACTAGATGGTGTATATGGTAGACCAAGGAACTGACTTATATATGACATAGCAAAAGGTAATAAGGAAATGATGGGTAGCCATCTGAAGAGAAGGGGACCTCTCTGATAGGGGCCGCTCCACCATATCATGAATGCTCTACTGATCTGGCACAAGGTTATCATCTACCTTCATACAAGCCTACTCTACCCTAGATTAATGAGCATGCTTAAACAGACAATGGAAGGCCATGGGGAGCCACGCTCATTATATATCTTTGTGCAATTACTTAATTAAATCAACTGTCTGGTCATATATTTAGGACACAAAATACCTTACTGTACCAGAATAGAACAGATTTTGATTCTGATCTGAGACCTCTTCTCATGTACCTTCAAACTCCAGATTTATGACTCTGATTTATGTTACCCCAAATTCTTGGGTGACTTGATATGTCCAACAATGTATTTATTAAAAGAAAATTCAAATGCAAAGACCCCCAAATTCAACTAATGTAATTCCCCTCAATTCCTCAAATTGGGGGGATTTGAGGAAGAAGAGAGTCTTAAGCTTTGTTTGCAAAGAAGACATGTTTCAAAGGCACATCAAAGTTCTTTAAAGTAGCAAAAAATGTCATCAGTGTTTATTATGGCCTGAAGAACAGAATGCATTTCGCACCCAGCTACTTACCTTTCCCTGTGGAATATAACCCAAGTCTAATCTAAGTTTCATTAACATGACTCTAAAAAGCTCATGGTGTAACAGAAGTAAGCAAACTGATAGAATTGCATCATGATGGCTATGGTAAAGGCAGGGTAATGTGCCCTTCTTTTATAAAGATCAGTCTCCCTAGGGAAGCTGCAGAGTCTGTTTGCACAAATCTTCCCACAAATGACCTTCCTCCACTGAAAAAGCATCCCAGGGGAAGGACTTTCACTTCCAGCTATGGAAGAAGTCATGATGAAAGAAATGCAAAGACTGGAAGTGAAGTTTGTTTGCTTATCAAATACATTGCTTTGGCTTTTATGAAAGGCACCTGAAGTGGAGGGGGTAAAGGGAGAGGGTTTTCTATTTTATCTTAGCCAAGTTCTTGTCGTACTAATGCACAATTTGTTGCTGTTATATTTACAAAGACGTTATAGCCATTTTTCATCTAACTCTCCCTCCTCCATCCCCAAAAGGTAGAAATCTTATTAATAGCCTTAAATGAGATGTTAACAGTTATATAATAACTTGGCTCAAGACAAATGCTGAAATATGAAATAATGCTTTATTCCTAATGCAGAGGACTGTGTTGCAAGACATGTCATTTAGTAAACTTTGTATTCAAGGGCAAACAGTCTCAAGCAAAAGATTCTGGGGTTTTTGGTTATTGTTTTTAAGAGCCCAAGAGTGTTACACAGAGTTTGCAAAAGAAATTTCCATTGCAGAATGGGAGAAAATCTAGTCTGGTGGCCTCAGGAGAAAAAAGGAGTGCTTTTAAAGTTCATTGTCAGGTCAAGTCTGCATTGCACAAGCTTACACAGCCAAACTAGACAATTGTAGAGACAAAAAACAAAATAAGACAAAAACCCCAAACCCAAATGGTACGGTTTGTGTGCACGGTCCTCGTAGCATTTGCATTTATTTCTTAGCTCTTCCTCATTTATAGAGAAACAGCAACAGACTTTTAGCTCTATATCCTTATTTGCTTCTTCACCTTGAACTTCAACTAAATTCAGCTACACTTTTGTAATGGGAGTGCCAAATGACGGCAGTCTGCCAAACACAAACACTTACCAGTTTCACTCAGCTAGTTATCTCAATTTCAGGGAATCACAAATTCCTGCTAGAGGGCTTAAATGTGGTGCTTATATAGTCCCCCTAACTGCTCCTTTGCCTAAATGCTTTCTAACTCAGAAATGCAATTTGGGAACAGAGGCAATTACAACATCAGGGAACTAGAAACTCCCCTTTATATGGAAAAAGGGAGAAACTAGGAACTGCTGAGCTGGGGATTATGAATCTTTTTACCTTTCTACTAAATGGCTCACCTAACCCTAATGCCGATTGACCAGCTTCAAGCCTAGTTTACTTTAAATTCCTGAGTAGAGTCTAGGCTCAGGAGATAGTGGTGGTCAGCAAGGTGGAAATAAATTTTAAATATGTGTGTCTAACTTTGGTTTGATTCTTGAATAGGCTTTGCTCTTCTGATACACTAGAATAGCACACGAGACCTTTTAAGTAATAAGCCAAGCCAATATGCAGATTAAAAAATAACCTGAAAGACAGCTAATGCAAAAACAGTAAGTTAGGGATTCTATAAGCAACCTATGATTTATACCTAAGCAGTTGCATTATGCAAGTTTAGCACAGAGTCTGGCACATAGGCGCTTAATAAATGTCTCCTGATTGATCAACTGGTTGATACTGATTGATTGATATAAGCAGTGCATAATAAGGTATGATAGACAGGCACCAAGGTCTCTATAGAAGTAACTGCTGAACAGACAACTGCAATAGCAAAGCCCATGAGAAGGCTGTCAATTTTAATATTGGTGAACAACAGGTGGTGAACATTCAATATTGATAGAATTATACTCTTGGTTCCCTCAAATGTCAGGGGATTGCTACTTGTATTGGTTTTTATTCTAGTTCAGTGCAAATATGAACTGCTTCATTTTGTTGTAAGTAGCTTAAAATGTGAAGCAAGAATACCTTCCTCCAGCTCTGGGGTTTGTGATCTGGGATCTGAAACTTAAAAAAAAAATTTGTTAACTGTTTTTCATGGTTTCTTTTGTAATTTTCTGTATTTTATTTTATGTATTCTTCTGAGATGGGGTCCATAAGGTTGATTACACTGTCAAAAGGGTCCAGGACACAGAACAGGTTAAGGACCTCTGCTATAATTAATCCTCTGCCATTGCACCCTAGTGAAAAGAATCTATTATTGACTTGACTACTTGAGTTAGGAGGGGTTTACCTGGTGGTTCTCCACTGAAGCCTGACTCTAATGCTTCATTACTGTGTGGAGGGGACCCTGAATTTCCAACGACTGTGCTGGTGGAATACCAGACCCAGCAGGGGCTGCTATTAAGTTGAAAGGATTTTGGTTTTTTTGGAGGGCAATTAGGGTTAAGTGACTTGCCCAAGGTCACACAGCTAAGCTTTTTTGTGTGTGTTAAGTGTCTGAGGCCAGATTTGAACTCAGGTCCTCCTGACTCCAGGGCTGGTGCTCTATTCACTCACTGTACCACCTAGCTGCCCCTGAAAGGATTTCACATATGAGCCTGGCAGTAGTGGTGGCCTCTCTGCTGCCCCAGAACCAACCTAGCTAAATTTGGGTAAGGTAATCATCAGGTTGGTTGAGGGGTGATAAATCATTCAATCAGAGCAGACTGTGGAGGTAGAGTTAATACACTCATTAACATTATTATGGATCCCTAAAAGAAGTAGTTGATAGGAAGGTGCCAAGTTGGAAAGATTTCCAAAAAGGGTACAGTGATGGTCTTATATGTCTACATTCAAGAAGCTAAAGTGATATTCCTAAAGCATAGGAATGTCACTTTCCTCCCAACTAAACTCTAAAAGCTTCCTGTCACCACAAAGATTAAGTACAAACTCTTGTTTGAAATTGAAAGTCACTTACAACCTGGCTCTGGTAGGCCTTTCTTACCTTATTACTCCAATTCTCCCACTCCCAAACTGGCCCATTTGCCATTCCTAATACACAATATCTTGTCTCCCTAATATACAATATCTTGTCTGGGCCTTTGTCCAGGCCTTGCCTGGAATGTAGATACTCCCTTCTCGCCTTCACCTCTTAGAATACTGAATCTCCTTTAAAGTTCAGCTTGAAAAAAAAATCACCTCCTACACGAGTTCTTTCCTCATACCCCAAGTTGCTAGTATGTACCCTTCTCTCCCACTCAGTCAATGCTTTATCCTTATAGTGTCTAGGTTTATATGTGTACATCGTACCCCTTAACTGAACATAAGCTCCTTGAGGGCAGACTGCTTCTTTTCTGTTTTTGTAATCTTTAGGGTGTAGGACAGTGCCTGACATATAAGCTAGTATGTAACAGAAAAGTTTGTTGAATAATTGATTGAAAAAACTCATTGAAAAACTTGGCAAAGAACAAAGTAAAAAAGTGCACAGCACAGAACAAAAGAGAACTCACAAGGAGACAAAGAAAACATGGACAATTCTCAGCACAATGAGTATTATTTGTCATACAGGCTTTCTTGAAATGATATTTTGAATCCTCTCATGTTCTGTGATGTACATGACACTCTTTTTTCTAACTTTGTGTTTAAGTTTCAATATTTAAGTTTGATTTGTTTTTGTTTCTTTTCTCTATTCTGTATTTGTGTTCTGGTGTTTGAGTCTAAAATAAAATTTTGAAAAAGAAAAGAAAAAACATCATTATCTGGAAGGCTGGTCCCCAAGTAACGACTTTTTAAAATGGCTCTAAAGGGGCTACCATCTACATTGGCAGGGAGATCCCCACAATAGGTAAAATCATGGATCCTTGAAGCCTTGAAAGAATAAGTATTTGCTTGTAAGCAGATGCAATGAGAATGAGGATGGTGGGAGCAAGTTTTCACATAGCACTTTAAGATTTGCAGAATACTTTTTAAGTGACTTGCCCAAGGCCACACAGCTAGTAAGTGTTAAATGTCTGAGGTCAGATTTGACCTCAGTTCCTCCTGACTCCAGGGCCAGTGCTCCATTCACCGTTCCACCTAATTGCTCCAAGATTCTTTCAATCTTGTTTTTAATGGGACCATATCTATTTTGGGAAGAGAAAACTTTCTGTTATTTGAAACTTCTTCAGAGGGACAAATCCTCAAATTGACTGTCATACACCCAGCTAGAGCTTAATTAGTGCTTTACTCCTCTACTTATGACAAATTAGTGGGTCCTTTAAAACTGAATGTGAAAGATAAATGACAGTCTTTCTCTCTCTTTCCCTGTCTCCCCTCCCCTTTTTTATCTTTTCTTCCCCCTCCCCCCCTTCACACACACAAGACTGTGGCAGCAGTGACAGGAATAGATTATCAGGTTAAGAATTCATTAGCATTCTGTTAGATAAAAAGTATTCTACTAAATACTGTCTATGACAGGAACAAAGGACATTAAAGCGCTCCCTAAGTCATCTGTGGCCAGCACCTTTTTCTTCCCCCCAATGTTAACAAGCTTGAATAAATTTTAGAGGAGTGGGAGTGATGGTGGAATTTTATTTGCTAAACTACTCAGGTCTAATAATCTAAAGCTCTGCCCTTTAGATAACAGGATTCTCTTCCCATCAAGGTAACTACATTGTCAGGAATGCATACAGTAGGATGAAGTTTACCTTAAATCTCATCTGTCTATGTAGTCAAATAGCGTTGGAGGCTAAATGAGAGCGAATATTTTTCCTAGGCTGCATACACATAAAAGATGCCAGGTAAGTGTACTGTGCTCATCATTTTCTGTCATTTTCTTTTTATTTTCCCTATTCCTGCTCTGTTCTGTGTGATGGGAGTACACAAAATAGCAGCCAGGCTCTTAGGATTCATCAGGATGAGTCTCAACATATCAATTTCCAAGTGTAGTAACTTTAAACACATTGTAGGCTTTTAGTTTCCATAGAAAATAATCTCCTATTATTTTCAAAGGAAACTGAAAGCCCCCCAAATTACCACACTTTTAACATACTGACATGTTGATGGCCTGATGTTCTTTGGAGATCAAAGTCAGATTGGCAGAAGACAGAGCAGTTTAGCAGCTTACTTAAAACACGGTATTTTATATTTGGCAGGAATAACTGTAGTGAAAAAAGACAAGGTGACTTTCTGATATCGTGGAGGTTTTTTTGTTTTTTGTTTTTCATGTTTTTCTTTTTCTGTTGTTGTTGACTTTGGCAGAAATTTGAAGAGCTAAGAACTAATTTACAATGACAGAGACACTCGTCTTTATCTTCTTCCTCTTACTCCACCAAAGAAATGAAGGCTTTGGACAGTAAGCCCATAGTATATGTTTATACTGTTGCTATCACAGATGTGTTATACTAGAGAACATCTTGCCAGTTACCCTAGAATCTCCAGGATGGTCCTGGTTTTGAACAAGGAACCCACATCTTTGAGGCATCTTCCTTCTCTGCTGAGTGGGACCAACAATAACTTTCCAAGCTATTGGAAAGAACATGACATTCATGGAAGTATGAAGGTAATGAGGTACTGCTGGAGTAGGGAGCCAGCGTTAGCCTGCTGAAGCAGCATGGAGACCACCTGTTGGAAATTCTCAGGAAGGCAGCAAAGGAAAGGGTAATTAAGGGAGTGCATTAGGCCCTGAACCAAAAAAGATGGCCAAATGGAGGAGAACTTTGAATAGGAATTCGGAGAAGATGAAGATTGAGAAGTGAGTACCCAAGCAGCCATGCCAGGCAGATCTTCCTGGCAAAGATGCTGGAGTGCTGTTTCCCAGCAGTCCCGTGAAAAGCTCAATTGTTAAGATAAAGATTTCTATTTTTCAGAGACACTATCAAATAAAAAAGAAGGTTGCTTTGTTAGCTTGTGGATGAGCACAGGAAAGAAGATTTAATTCCTCATAAAATGGCTTTGATAGGACACAGAAACTGGAGAATTTCAACCCCCTGCTTCGCTAGCACTGGGGCTGGACCTTTAACTGGTATTTCTGGATTCAGTTTGTGGGATCAACACTTTTTCTCCATAAAGAGACATAGTGAAGGAAGAAAAGAAACATGGAAAGGTTAAGAGAACTATGGGCACTTCATCTACAGAAAAAAGAGAGAGAAGGGAGACATGATATCCGACTACTGATATGTTAAAAGATGCCAAGAGAAGAAAAGGGACCAATTATGCTCATTTGTTAATGAGGACTGAATGGAAAGTAATGAGTTTAAACTATGGAAGAGATCATTTAAATTGCATAAAGTGTCTGGAAAATCAGGATAACCTGAATCTCCAGAGAAAACAGCAGAATCACCATGCTAGAGAACCCAAGAAATAGATCCTGTTTGGAGCCAGAAAATAAGGCTTCTAACCCAGCTCTAGTCACTAACTAGCTATATTAATATAGACAGGGCCTATTGTGAATATTGCCACCCAGGACTGTTGGGAGAATCAAATAAAATAATTTATGTGAAAGTGCCTTGGGATTTTTCTTTTTTAAATTAACACTTTCCAGAAGTAAAAGGTGCCATTACTTGATTTCCTGGATAGACCACTGAACTTGGAGTCAGAAAGATCTAAGTTAAAATCCTGCTTCAGACTTTTACTAGCTCTGTAAGCTTGGGTAAGTCTCTTAACCTCTTCTGGCCTCAGTTTGCTCTTCTACAAAATGAAGATAAAAATAGCATCTACCTCACAGGATAGTTGTGAAGGTCAAATGAGATAGTGTGTACATTACACTTTACAGTCCTTGAAGGGCTATATGAAGGTCGGATATTATTACATATACTTTCTAAAGGAATATGCTTTGCTATAGTGGAGGGCACTATTAGCATTTCTTATACAGTTGTGCTGAATCTATGACACTGACCTTGTGAAACCAATTCTGTCAAACAATGTGATAAATCTGAGAGTTGGGGAAGCTTTTGTTTATACAACTCAGTCCTGACTCTAGTCAATCAATCAAACAACAATTGGTTATGCAGTCCTTATTATGTGCTTGCCTCTGGGCTAAGCCCTGGGGATAAAAAAAAAGGCAAAACCGGATCCTGCCCTCAAGAAGTTTTTATCTTAATAGGGGAGATGTAAAAAGAAACATGCAAGACATATGTAAAGACAGCCTTACAGGAGAAAGCACAATTTCCAAAGAAAGATAGGGGCAGCTAGGTGGCGCAGTGAATAGAGCACTGGCCATCATTCAAATTAGACCTCAGACACTTGACACTTATTAGCTGTGTGACTTTTGGCAAGTCACTTAACCCTGGTTGCCTTGCCCTCAAAAAAATATATTTAAAAAAAAAAGAAAAGAAAAATGAAAGGGAGGGATGGCCAGGGGTGGGATTCTCTTGAGAATCAGAGTCAAAATTTCCTAAGTTACTCCTAGGAGGTGGGGACCATCCATAAGAACAGAGTAACTTAACATGAGTTCCTCTAGAGAAATGAATGAGCTCACATGGCTTCCTGACATGCTTAATGTGCTTCCAGGGAGCAGTTTATGTATGCACCAGGAGAATTATGTTCTTGGAGGTCCTGACCTAAGAGTGACAAAAGATTCTTTAGCCTCAGGAATATTGGCAGGGCTTCTGGGGAGCTAGCTCCCCTTGACATTATAAGGGCTTCGGCCTTCTACTCTGCAGAATTGCTGGTAGAGCTCTGCTATTACACCCACCTACATGCCTGAATCTGTGAAAGAACTTGTCATGCAGCTGAACCTGACATTGCTGCTCATTTCAGGAAAGCCTCCTCTCGACGGGTTTGAACATGCATGGAAAATAATTTGACTTATTTGCCACTGTAACTGGTAGACCTTTGCCCAAAGCCTCTCTGAAAACTAAACAAAACATGACAACATGGGATTTATCATAAGATTTTAGGATTTGTCTCTTATTAGAGGAAATGGGATCTATCTGGATCTTCAAAACGTTCTCCTTTACCAAGGGGTCATAGGTTTTGTCTTTGTCCCACTCCTTGAAGTGGCCTACTCTGTAGCTGTTTTCCAGGCAGGAGTTCACTGCTCCTCACTCTGCTTTGTACAATGCCTATAATGCAGTGTTTATGGCCCTATAAGCACTGCATAATTAATAATATCGCTTTTCATTTTCAAACTGATTTTCACACTCTACCGAGTCCTCACTATACTTCAGTTTCCCCATGAAAATAATCATCAGTGTCTCCAATTCCAGAGTTAAGAAATGGAGAGTTAGGAGGCAAACTATTATACCAAGGCTAAGGGGAGTATGAATGTTGGGATAGAGATAGGGGTCACAAATTCCTGATCTCTTATCCTGTGTTTGACTGCACCTCCAACTCAGGAAAGAGGCTATATCAGTGATTCTCAAACTTTTTTGGCCTCAGAATATCTTTATCTCTTTAAAAATTATTGAGAACCTCCCCACCATTCACCAAGAGCTTTTGTTTATGTGGGTTATAGCTATCACTATTTATCCCTATTAGAAATTAAACTGCCTTTTATTTACTACAATATAAATTAAAATGTCATTATCATGAAAAGAGTTTTGACCCCATGGATCATCTGACTAGGTCTCAGGGACCTCTAAGGGGTCATACTTTGAGGACCACTGGGCTTTGTGATCACCACCATTAACTACCCTGAAAACTGGCCAATTACATCATTCATTTTGAGTTATAAACTGTTTCTCAATGCTCCAGGGTCAAAGCATAATCTTACCTAAAGCATATATAATCAGAAATGATGGATTATAAACTAATAAACTATCCAATGATGCTTAGCATAAGCTTCCAATGGCCTGCAGACTGTGGATAAAAATGTTACACAATCCATCATTTACAAGCTACATACTCAATTAAAACATTAAGAATTCTCACTTTACGATTTTCTATTTATATGATTCTCCCTTACAGAAAGCTATTATATTTTAACTGTCAAGCTCAATAAATCAGGAAGTCTCCATCTATCTCTCTACAACAAGTCGAAGCTCACTGGGGACCCTATTTGGCAGGAGTAGCCACTCCCTTTACTTCTATGTATGTGTTCTCCATGGTCTTGACCTACCCAGTAGAACATCATCCTGAGAATTGAGCACATGGGACCTCTTTGCAGTTTCCAACAGAAAGTCAACCTGTGAAGTGATTCCAAAAGAAAATAGAGCTTGATTCTTTAGAGTCTCTCAGAGATTTCATCCTGAGTAGCCATAGGAAACTTGCTAAAAATACAATCAATTGCATTCCAGAGCTTGACAAGAAATGATAATACATATCCCTCCACAGACGGTTATGCATTTGGTGGGGCTCTATATACCAGGCTTTATTTTCTGCCTGGAATGTCCAGCTTCCTCCTTGACCCAAGACATGCTACCCAGAAACAGCCAGAAAGCCGAGGTTAATGTTTAAGTCAAAGGTGTCAAGCTTGTCAGCCTTCAATTTCTTCTGGAGTTGGGGCTAAAGGTATAATCTCCCTTATTACTGTTACCCCTGACTGTGACTGTCTTTCTCTTGCTATTTTATTCAGGAAGCTAAAGGGGTAACCTCACAGGTGACAAGTGAGACTTCTCTTGGATCAATAAGAACTTTCTTCTTGGCTACCTGTCCTTGATTAATGTTTTGCTTTCACTAGGACCTGTCCCCACCTTTAACAAGAAACCCTTCATAGTCCTCTTTAACGCCTTCCCTCTGAGATTATCTCCATTTTATCCTGGATATATCTTGTTTATATCATTGTATGCATATTTTCTCCCCCAGTAGAAATTTTGGGGGGTTATTTTTGCCTTTCTTTGTACGCTCAGCACTTAGCACATTGCCCACACATAGTAGGTACTTAATCAATGTTTGTTGACTTGATTGAGCATATGGTCTAGCCCTAGGGGCTAAGTTTTCTTTGCTTCCAGCAGAGAGATGCCTGCCTTCCACACACTCACTGGACCCAGGAAGGAACTTCTATATCTTGTGCCCCAGTCCATATGTGAGGAAGGCAGAGCAGCTGCTCCCTAGTCACACGTCAGTGGATTTGTTTCCTTATAGAAGAAGTGTACATAAACACAGCCTGGCAAGCTACTTGTGTTTGCATCAGGGGCTCTTTCCTCACCATATTCTCTGCCCAGCTATGTACTAAGTAGTTTAATTGGGCAGGTCAGGCTCTCTCTGAAGCATCCATCTAGGGCACCAACTTGGCTTCCCCGTGGAGAGCAGAAATGACAGAACCCATACAACAAGTCTCCTTTCATTTGCAGGCAGATACAGTAGGTGCTGAGTGAGGAATGGGACAACAGTGACCCTTTATCCAAGACTAAGATAAGTGTCCTGAACACAAGCTGATGGTTAGCAAGTGTCACTTTTCTTTCTCTTGGTTAGTTAAGGGCAGGCAGCTGCATGTGCAACTGATCAAATCAAGAAAAGAGGGAAATTAGCAAAAGGGCTAGAAGTTGCTGTGACCTAGAATGAGGACTTGATGACAACAGGGAGACTTTCTAATTTGCAAAGGCAAATTTTTTGGGGAAGAGGGAAGAACTTTTACAACGGACCAGAGAAATCCTGAAAAGCACATGCTTAAATCAAAACCTGGGGCAAATGCCACTACTGACTGCCTGCGCGTCTGCCACAGGTCCAGTATAATAACCACAGAGGAGAACTTCTGTGACTCTTGCTCAGAATCTGGGCCTTCAGCAGGGATGATGTGTATGCATGCAGATTCAACCTCCAGAGCAGAAAGTGAAGATGGTCTAGAGAAGAGCACTGGATGTGCAATGAAATCTCCTGGGTTCAGATCCAAGTTCTACTTAAATCACTTTAATCTATCTGGGCCTCAGTTTCTGCATCTGTAAAATAAGGAAGTTTGACTCATCTCTAAAAGCTACCAAAATTCTAAATCTATGCGGCCATGAGAAGCTCATAACATAATGTATTATTATATATCATGAAAACAATATTTTTTGGTGGGTGTGGGTGTCATTGGTTTTGGAGAACAGCATAATTATCCAGCATGTTAATCTGAGTCTCAGGCTAGGTTGCTCTAGAGTGCAGAAGGCATAAGAGTGCTACTGTGATTTGGGTTTGGTTGGAAAGGGTGGGGTGATGCGGGGATGGAGAGAAGGAAAGAAAAAGGGGGGTAATCAATCACTTGGATTAATTTCCTTTCTTAGGAGACCTCTTTGGCTGCTATGGCCTCACTATCTTGTCATATTTTTTCCTTAGAGGCACTCAAAGTAAATTGGCCAAGTCTGGCCTGGCCTTTAATGAACCCAGATCATCCAAAAGGCTGTTCTTGTTCTTGGGTTGTTGACTGATATCTGATCACAGCTGCATTCATTTAACACAATAATCCCATCTCAGAATCCAATAAAAGAGAGGCTAGGAGGCAACTATGAGAATAAGGGTTGGGTTTGTCAATAATAAGCATCCTAAGTTATAGCCAGGAAAATGTGAAGTCAGAATTTTTTAATCTTTGTTTTGCTAAAGGTCATTTGGGATTTTGAAGAGAAGCTCATCAGCTTTAATTAGTTTTAAGGGGAGAAAAATCACTTTCATCCATCATTCACTATTCTGTCTTGCAAGAGCTGATAAATGACTGAACCAACTACAAGGGATCTATAAATTCACTCTCAACACAGCAGCCCCTTCTGCCCCTATCAGATACACCATGCTGGATTCTCTTTAAAAGGAAAGTGCCTTCTGACCAACAAGAATGAGACAGACTGAAGTTTCAACTTACCTATGAAATAAGCCAATAGAATAGCGAGGAGTACAGCTGCTGCGATAGCAGACAGGGCAGCACATTTCCAGCTGCAGTACTTGGATGGCTTCTTCAGCTTGAAAGCATTCCTGGAGAAAGTGTTCCTGGGCAGGAGTCTGGGGGGTGGAGTATAAACGGTTCCTGAGGTCAGAGGGTATCCAGGAGAAGAGCTGCTGAACAGAGGGGTAGTTCCAGAAGATGTCTTGAACAAGAAATGCCTGCCAGGGGGAAAAAAAGAGCAAAAAGGACACATTGACCAAGTGTAGCTATACAGGGGGAATTATGGCTATATTTCCTTATTACTTTAGATTAGAAGAGATTTTTATTTGGTTTTTTTTTGTTGTTGTTGTTGTTGTTTTGGTGGTGGAGGCAAAGACTTAACAATTTAATCAGTACAAGGAAATCCTGGTGTGGAAACTTTCTCCTCCAATGCAGATCAGTAATCGGTCTATATTTTATAGTCTCAGAAAACTCATTCAGACATTGAGGGTTTCAAAGACTTGCCCATGCTCCCAAAGCTTATATGTTTGTTCTAGAGTCACGTCTCCAAGGATAGTCCCCTAGCCAGTATACCAGGCTGCCTCTCCTGCATTATACAGCCACGGCAAATTACACCACTACCCTTTAGAGCAGGGAACCAGGGGTATAGGAAGATGCTAACACTAAATAAAATTCTTCACCAAAGTTTTACTTTGATGTCTCATTTGACATGAAAGAGACTCTGGTTATAAGAGACCGTGTGAAAAGGACAAAAGTTCTGAAAAGTCCTATCAGGCTGGTAAGAACCTGTTTTAGCCCATATGCATATCAGGTAAAAAATACATATTACATTAAATTGTAGTTCAGTTATTTCAATTCTGTCTGATTCTTTGTGATCCCATTTGGGGTCTTCTAGGTAGAGATACTGGAGTGGTTTGCCATTTCCTTTCCCCAAGTTCATTTTACAGATGAGGAAACTGAGGAAAACAGGGTTAAATGACTTGCCCAGAGTCATACAGCTAGGAAGTGTCTGAGGCCATATTTGAACTTAGGCCCAGCACTCAATCCACAGCACCACCTAGCTGCCCTGTTACTTTAAATACTTTAAACATATTTTTTTTTTGCAGGGGAGGGGTTCCGTCCTTAGAAAATGTTGAGGATCACTGTAGACATAGTGAAGCTCAGAGGCAGGACTCAAGTGACTTGAGAAGTTTTTTTTCCCAGGCCCATAATTCACCCATAAACCTAGAATTTCAAAGTCATATGGAGAGGACTTTCCTTGCTGTTGCTTGTTTTTGTTCTGATGCCTGCCTAGGACAGTCAGTCTGACAATACATTCCACAAGGTACAATTCCTACATGTTTGTTAATTTAAATAAAACTTCATCTTTGATAGTAAACATCTTTCTGTTGCTGACTAGCTCAACCAGCCTTCCCAGAGGGATCTAGCCATGGAGGTCTATAATCTGACAAAAATTTGGGGTCATCTGTTACACTCGTTTCCAACACAACTTTGAAATAGATGCTTATTGCCAGGGCCTGAAAAGCATTTTAAGTCTAAGCATTTTAAAGACGCCCAGATCAAGTGATATGCTAGCATGATTGACAGGCATGTCAGAAGTTGAGCTTATGGCTAATTAATTATTTAACAAAGCCATCATTAGAATAAATGGCTAAAATGGAAATCTTCTTGGATATCTATCTATCTATCTATCTATCTATCTATCTATCTATCTATCTATCTATCTATCTATAAGAATATCAGACCAAGGCTGAGTTGGATGAAGCCTAGAAGGCCAGATTCGGTTAACAAGGTTACAATTTCCTTTCTAACAACTTTTTTTCTGCTTGATCTTGACTAAAATGATAATTTGGAAAAAAGTGTATTTTGGGGCTATGCTTACCCCATGCTATATTGTGAGCCCAGACTGCAAAATTTTGTTTAAATTTTGACAAGTGATGAACACAGACAAGGACAATTTTGAAAAGGTCTTTCTAAATCATTAAATAATAACCCACTGGCCTATGATTAAACCAAAACACAAGCAAAGCAAAAATCCTGAGTGATATATATCCTTTAAAGTATTTATTGAACTACTTAAAATGTATTTTTGAAGTGTGGGTGGTAATAACAGAATATTAAAGAAAAACAAAACAACGCTATGTCTTTCTTAAATAAAAAACTATTTAATAAGTAATTAAAGATTTAAATACTAATAAAACACTAGAAGTTATCTTATCTCTCCTCCTTTTCATAGTCAAACTCCTAGCAAAAAGCTGTCTATACTAGTACCCTTTTTTTTCCATTTAAAACTCACCTTTCAACCCCTTGCAACCTAGTTTCCTGTACCATCACTCAATTACAACTACTTTCGTCAGCATTAACAATTATTCATCAATGGCTAAATTCAATTGTCTTTTTCTCAGTCCTTATTCTTCTTGACCTATGTAGCATATGACGCTGCTGTCTACCCTCTCCTCCTCAACGCCCTCACATCACTGGGTTTTCAAGATTTTGCTTTTCTGGTTCTCCTTATACCTCTCTGGCTGTTCCTTCTCAGTCTCATTTGCAGGATTATTGTCCTTGTTCTAATAACAATAACAACATTTACTTATCGCTTTAAGGTTTGCCAAGTGCTTTACAAATATTATCTGATGCTCTCAAAAACTCTTTAAGGTTGGTGCTAGTCCTCATAAAAAGAAACTGAGAAAGAGTTTAAATAACTTATGTAACTTACAACTTAAATAACTTTAAATAACTGCCACACATCCAGCCCGAGGCTCTCCTACAACTCCTGTTGTCATCAATTACCTATTGAACATCTACTGGATGTCCTGTAGACATCTCCACTTCACCATGTCCAAAACAGATCTCATTACCTTCATTTTCACACATTCACCTCTTCTCATAGGACATCATTAGGATCCTTTCAGTCACCAGGTTCACAACTATGGAGTCATGCTCCACTCTTCCCTCTCCCCTCCCCGCTCACATCCAGTCAGTTGCCAAGTTTTGTTGAATCTACTTCCATAATGTATTCCATTCCTTTCTACTCATAGAGCCATCACCACCACAAGTCCTCACCACTTTTCATATAAACTATTCCAATAGCCTCTTAGTTGGTATCCCAGTCTCCAATCTCACCCTTCTCCAATTCATTCTCCACATACTTGCCAAATTGATATCCCTAAAGTCCAGGTGTGACCAGGTAATTTGTCTGCTCAAGAAGATCCAGTGACTCCCTCCTTCCCCTAAAATAACATACAACCTCCCTTTTTTGGCTTTTAAAATCTTTCACAATTTGGCTTCTGTACACTTTTTTAGGCTTTCTATATATTATCCTACTGCACACACTTTCATTTATAGTCTAACTGACCTGTTTGCTGCTCCCCATATACAATATTCCATCTCCTGTCTCCATGCCTTTCTATAGATTGTCTCCATGCCTAGAATGCACTTCTTTCTCACCTCCAATCCACAGAAACCTAGTTCCCTTCAAAGTTCAGCTCAAATTCTACCTCCTATAGGAACCCCATACTGACCCACCAGTTGCTAGGTAGGTCCCATTAAGCTGTGAATGATTCAAGGAAAGGGCTGGCACCAGAGGACCAGCCCAACTAAACAGAGTGACACTTATCTTTAGAAAGTTGGCACCAGAGGTAGGGAACTGGTTTTTGGCCAACAACTCATCAGAAAGCATGTACTGGGATATCAAGTACTGTCTAGCCACATCAGTAAAGAGATTACCCAGATCAATGAAATTTGATCACTGTAATTATCTGAAAACAGGCCACACGTATAAAACTGTTATGTTAAAATGGAGAAATATGAAAAATGAGGTTGTTGTATCTGATTATGGAATAGTTTTATTCTTCTTAGAATTAGAGAATCTCATAGTTAAGAGATCTCAGAAGTGGTCATGTAATCCATGATCCAACCACTTTGGGAACTAAAATATGACTAGAGGTTTCTAAGATGCAATGGCCATATGTCATGAAAATGAAGGTTCATTTAAGGAACCCAAATTTGTCCCTTTCTAACATAGCTATATTCCTCCATACCATGACATCTCATCTTTGAGAAGGGAGCTACTCCTTTTTGCATTGGGCATTAAGCCCTATAGGCTAGGATAAGTCCAATGGCCTCTGCTAGAATCTCAGGCTGCTGAAAGAACCTCTTATAATTGTTTGGCTTGAAAAACCTCCATAAAGATATAGCCCCTCCACACAGAAATTTATACATCAGAGTTATTTCAAATGGTATGGTAGATAGGTTGGAATAATCTCTTTGATGTCAGAAATAAGATTGATTGTTATTGAAAAAGTTAATTGGATAACAACTGATCTGATCAAACAGTCTCAGGTAATAGGGAGCCAGGTCTCTTTTCTATCACTCAGTGCAGCCATGAGGAACCAGCTTAGTGTTTTCATATAGTTACAGCTAAAAGGAACTCTTACCTTTTTATGATTAGAATACTAAGCGTGTTCTCTTTGAGTTTGTGTTTATAATCGTTCATTGCACAAACAGTAATAACAGTTCACATTGGTATTGTACTTCAAGATTTGCAAAGTGCTTTCATAGTAGATAATATTCCATTGGATTAGGATGAAATGAATTAATAAAATTAACCTCAAATATTAATTCTCAAATTTCAAATATCCAATGTAATAGGTAGCATGGCATGGTATAGTGAAAAGAGATCTGGTTTGGAGTCATAAGACTTGGGTTCATTTTCTGACTTTACTGCTTACTATTTGTATAATTGTGGGTAAGTCATTTAAACTCTCTAGTTAAGGGTAAAATGTGGGGTTCAGAAGTGTCAAATACATACCTGTAGGCTGCACATGGCACACAACTCTCCCCAGTGCAGCCCAAACCAGATTAAAATGTAACTGGGATATACTTAACAAAATAAATAAAAATACAATAAAACATAGATAATGTTAATATGTGATTTTCTAAGTCAATGTGTGGTCCACAGGGATCCCTATGTGTAGTTTACCAGACTTTGTTTCTATTTGAGTTTGACACCACTAATTTAGATATCCTTTGAGGTCTCTTACAATTCTAAATGTGTGATCCTAATGCTGTAGAAACATGATTATCTTAGGACCTAAGGTATTCCCTGGATAAACAGTAAGGACTTTGCTTAAGATATAACTTGGTACAATACCATGCTAGGGACCCTACTTTGTGATCTTCTAGGGGGTAACTTCCAATCAGTCCATCGTCTTATTGGCCATTCCTTATTCTAACTTTGAGTCTACTAAGAACTGCAATTACATGTTACAGGAAAATTTTAGGCAAGACTCTAAGGTAAAGGTCTAGTCAACTGATTCCACAGAGGAACAGAAAGGATCCTAAGGATGGCTCCTCTTTTTTTTCTGTACTGGATATTAAGGCAGTATTTTTCCCCCTTATAGGCACACTTGGTGTGTTTCAATGATTCATTTGTGATGCCCCTGGTGAACTTCATCCCAGCAGTCGGCCATGGAAGTAGTTCAGCTCAGGACTCCAGGCATCAGCAAAAATGTGTAGTTTCCAAATGCTCTTGACATTTTTCAAGCACAACTCAATTGCACTCAGAATTGGCCACTTGTGCCTTGGAAATGAAAGGCAAATGAGGGGGCCCCAAAGTGCTGCCCTTGAAGCTTGCTCATACACCAACAGAGGCTTCCCAGAGGAAATTTGTCCTTGGTTTCTTTACAAGTAGATCTTCCTTTATTCTCCTCTCTCTCTCTCTCTCTCTCTCTCTCTCTCTCTCTCTCTCTCTCTCTCTCTCTCTCATTCTCCCTCTCCCTCTCCCTCCCCCCTCTCCTTGCTTCCTTTCTCCATTCTTCAGACACTACCTTACTTCTTCCCTATCATTACTGCAGCACCAAGGAAAGGCACTAATGTTACGTTCTCTCTGTTTTTATAAAATAGAAGGAGGCATGAACTTCATGTTCTGAACAGAACTAACTTGGTAACACAATGGAGATCCTGCTCTAACCAATCAATCTTTCGTTGTTTCTAAATGTCACTTGTCTTCTTCTTGTGAAAGTGCAGCCATTTAACAAAACCTCAAAGTGCACCTAACAGTTCTCCCCCGCCCAACGCACACACACACCAGAGTTTCTGCAACAGAACATAAACATGGGTCTTAGTCAGAAGCTTGGCAAGCTGAGTTTTTTCTTCAATGTGACTTCTTATAAATTAGGGATAATCTATTGGGGTTTTAAAAAGCTTCTGGGGTTATTAAAACTATTCACAGAGAAACAAAAAGAAAAAAAAGATTTCCAAACAATCAGGACTTCATGAAAATTAAAATTTGAGGTATTTGATTCTTAATAACAACTTCACTGTTCTAAGACAGACACAAACTAGCCAGGTTACTTTACTTCCTTCAAAGATCTCTCTCTCTCTCTCTGCAGGGCAACTGGGGTTACATAACTTGCCCTAGGTCACACAGCTAGTTAAGAGTTAATTGACTGAGGCCACATTTGAACTCAGATCCTGCTGACTCCAGGGCTGGTGCTCTATTCACCGAGCCACCTAGCCTCTCCCCCCACCCTTTCTTCTGAATGACAAGGCAATCTGGTCTAAGGCCAGTTGTTAACTTAACATGCCATCCACTAAAAAAAATGAAAAGTCTTAGCATTATATGTCATTTCTAGTGCTGAGCCATTGGGACCCTAATAGGTAGTTTCCCTATTTTCTGTTTACTTAGATTCATCCCCAGGAACAAATCCCAGCAGAGCTGAGCAACTGAAGTGTAGGTCCTGCCCAAATAATTGTGTTGCCTCCATCTAAAAGGTCAAGAATTTTTTTTAGCCCAGGTTTCCTGTATCTCATCTCACTGTACCATTCGGTGAACAGGGCCAAAGACTAATAATGCAGAGGGACCCTCTTCTCATGAACTCTGATGCAGTGCCCGTCTACTTGGAGAAGATTGAAAGCCTGGAATGGTTTCAGTGCAGTGCAGTGTGAACTAAATGCAGGTCTGTTTATCAGGAAAGCCAGCCTTCTGCTCTTGTTCTATGGAGAAAATTGACCTCACTCTAAGAGGTTCCCCAGTAAATAGACCTACAGGTATAGAATGTGACACAAGAAAATAACGATACATAGCCCATTAATCCCTAATAGATTTTTAATACCATACATGCTGTGGTAAAATTTGATAAAACCCAGGAAAAGTATGGAGGCTGGAATACACATGGACTGGTACAATTACCATCCATGAAGGCGTGATCAGTGAGGGAAATGTAGGCAAGTGAAGAGAGCATGCTGGAAATCTAAGAATTTCATCCTATCTTACTGGTCTTTGCATATGCCCTTTGAAGCATCAGGTTTATTGTCTCTAAAGCACTAAGTTTAATAAAGTAGCAGCCCATAAAGGGTACTGTAGCATGTAAAGCTACAGTAATTGGGTTTTCAAAAGTTATAATAAAACATTTAGCTAGAGACAGGTTAAATAACCAGCACACTTTTGAGTATAATTAGTGCGTTCCACTCTAAGCTAAGGAATTCGAGTGGGGTAGGTTTTAGATGCCCTGTCTCCAATCTAGCACTTGGGGAGATTTGGAGGTTTTATAAAAGCAGAGAACACATATTAGTCAAAAACTAGTTTTATGTAGACAACTAGGTACTTTTAAAGTTTGAGTTCCTACTGAAAGTAAAGGCAATGTTTAATTAGCATTGAGCTCTTTACTTTAAGCTAGACACTGTTGGTCATTCCCTGAAACAAACTCTCATTTCTCTATGTTTAGTATTTGTTTCAGATTTCAGTGGTAAAGGTAAAAGTTTGGAGAATCTGTATTGACCAAACTGTAATCCAGTTAGTCAACTAGTATTTATTAAATGCCTGCGTGCTGATACAAAGAAAGGCAAAAGACAATCCCTGTTCTCAAGGAGCTCACAACATGATGGGGGATGCAACTTGCAAACAACCCATACACACACTCCACAAATCGAAGATAATCAACAGAATAAAGGGGCTAATATTAAGGGGGATCAGGAAGTATTTCTGAAGGTGAGACTTTAGCTGTGACTTGAACAAAGCCAGGGAAACACAGAGGAGGCAGAGATGAAGGGGGAGAGAATTCTAGGCATGGGGTCAGTTAACAAAAACAGTCTGAGTTGGGAAATGGAGCATCTGGTGAGAGGAATAACAAAACACGAAGCTCAGTGTTATTGGATCATAGTTTTTCTAATAAAACTAATACTATTAAAGGAAGTTTCCTATAAATGGCAGAGTTTAGATGCAATTAATATCCCAAGTCTTGGCCTTAAGTTTGACAACAAATCCCCTCATTGCCACAACTGGCATTTATGCCAGAATTCAGTGGGCATACAAAATGCCATTTTAAATGAGAGTAAAACTGGTCCCTCTCCTTACTTTGTCCCCTATTAATTCACAGAAGCAACGAGAATAATTTTGATAACCATTCCATTCTCCTGATCCCCCCGGAGTTAGGAGGCATGAACAATCACGAAGTTTAGTCTCCCAAATAAGAATTTGAGGTAGACTTTTTAATTAGACCCAAAGGAAAGGGTCGCCTAAGCAGAAAGAAAAAGGGATTCCAAGGAAAAATATACCTGAGTAGACTAACATAACTTACTACCTTTCTTCTCAATGGAAAGGTGCTCTTAGTGGAAAAGTTGATTTTGCTTATTTTTAAATGGAAAAAAAAGTTATGTAAAAAAGTTTTAGAAATAAAGCTTCCTTTCAATTTGGGGTAGGGAAGCATAAGCAATGACTCAATTAAAATAATTAACATTCTGGTGAATACTTTACATTTTGCTTTCACTGTCTCCAAAGCTCAAACTCAAATCATTTTTGATTCAGTGAAAAGGCTTTTAAGGTTTCCCAGTCTTAACCTTTCAGATCATGGGGGGATGTTACAACATTTGCATATGTTATAAACAACAGGAAAATCCTCGATTTTGCCCTCTTCAAAATTTGCAGTCATACCCAAAATACTCACAGCTGGAATAATTAGCAACTCAATTTATTGCCTTCCGTTTTCTAAATAGAAGCTTCAACTCTTGATATTTAAATAGTGTCACACTGTGATATCACATAACAACATTTTTCATGGTAAAACATTTTTTCCTTCCAAAGTGATATACTACTCAGTATGACTCCTAAGGCTTGCCTGCCCCTCTGTCTCTGTCTCTCTCTCCCTTTATCCATTCTCTTCTTCCCTACTCTCCCTTTTTTTCCTCCCTCCCTTCTTGTCCCAATTCTTTCATCTCTCTCTCTCTCTCTCTCTCTCTCTCTCTCTCTCACACACACACACACACACACACACACACACACACACACACACACACACACACACACACACTATCCTTGGAAAAAGATAAGAATGTCCTTAATGCTTACAACTCCCCTTCCCTCCCTCAAAGGTTATTACCTTGTTGATTTTCTTAGATTAATTGGAAATAACCTTCATATAGGGAAAGTTCTACTCTGAAGTCTCATTGTGGCAAGGAGGTAACCTTGAATTCCTAGGGCCCATGGATACAGAGTATAAACTCTGGCAGGCTTTCCTCAGCTGGAAAGATTCAAGTCCAGGCCACAAGACCTATTTGTTTTTTCAAGAAGCAGTCTAGTTAACTAGGGAGAGGTTTGTCACCTGCAAGCTGGTTGGCCACAAGGAGACGAATTCTTTGGCCATGACAACCTATGAAACAATGACAAATACAAATCAGCCTTCGATTCTGTGCAACCTCTTCTGTTTCTGCATAATATCAGAGGAGCAGCAGAGAAGGATGCAAAAGGTGGTACGAAACACATGGTTTTTAGATCATCTACACAGGAATTTTTAAACTGGGGTCTATGAATCTTTTTCTTTTATGTTTTAGCAACAATTTTTTCAATATACTTAGTTTCCTTTGTAATATTACGTATTTTATGTTACACCTTTAAAAATATTATTTTGAGAATGGGTCCCTAAGCTTTTATCAGACTGACAAAGGGGTCCATGATACAAAAAAGGTTAAGATATAAGTACTTAACTCTTGTTCCCATAAGTGTGAGGTCCTTGTACAGTGACCAACAAGTATATACACTAGTGAAGGAATCAAATCATATAAATATTGGTATTTTTACTAAAAATCCAGCCAGAAGATATAAGAAAGTTGTAGCTAAATCAAAGAGTATTTCAATGGCTCTGCTTGGTGACACAAATAAAAGAGATGGTGGAATTGATTTTTACCATGCCTACAAAGGCAACCAAAACCACAATTTTGTATTTCAATGCCCATGTAAAGCATCTGCAAAAAGATCATCATGAAGATGTTTCCAGTTCATGTTCCAATACCTTTTGCAGACATTAAGGTAGAGAGATTCTATGAAGCTCAATAAGATTCTCCAAATCAAACCAATATAAATTTTATATTTGGTGACTTCAGTGTAAAGATAGGTCTAGGGAAGGATGCCACTTCCCCTCCCCTGATATAGCGGGAGATAAAAATCATGGTTTAAAAAAAAGGGGGGCCAAAGGCTCAAGGAATATATAGCGGTATATGTCTATATATCATGTGTGTATTTTAATGTATGTACACATATACATGAAAGGAAAATATATGCATCTTTACATTATATATACACACATATATAATAGAGTTGGGAGGAACTGCACAGAGAGAATAATGAATAACTTCACAGAAACGCAACTGACTGCATCTTAATAGACAGCACACAACTGGCTACCCATGAGAAAGTCATTTCCATCAGTTGTCTATGTAAAGAAAGACCACCAGTTTCTCAGAGCAAAGCTAAAAACAAAAATCAGCACCAAATTAGAATAAAAATGAGAAAAGAAAAATTATATTAAAATATCTCTAACCAGATCTATTTAAACACACTATTGGAAAGAATTTTAATATGAAAAAAGTCCTATGTCTTATCATGGTGTGAAGGTGAACCTGGTTTGTCAAAGGATAATAGTAAATAATGTAAAATGGATAACAAAACATTTATCGCAGACTATCACTGTTTCTTGAGGAAGTTTAACCGATGCAAATTAATTGTCACAGCAAGGAAGCTAAAAGAGCCTAAAAACCACCTCAGTTAGCAAACATTTGATCTCAATGACAAGTAAAGAATATGGCAGCCAAGGGCAATTATAGTATAGTACATAAAATTATTTTTAAAATATCACAAAGTACGTTGGAAGATTATGAGCAAGATCTCTGCATAAAATAGAAGTAGCCAAAGAAAATCAAGTTTATAGAAAACTTTGCGACAAACCCTATTAAGCTGGATCTTCTGGAGAACATTTATTTATGAGACTAGAAGAATAAACAGACAAAAAATGGAAAAGATTTGTAAGATTTATATAAGGAACTATTCTCACCATGAGAGACAGTAGAGTCACCACTTTTGAACTCTATCAATGCAGTTTCTGGTGGACCACAGGAGGAAGTCGAAAGGGTAGCAGGGGAAATAAAGATGGGAAATATAGCTGCATCAGATCAAGTAAAGAGAAAAGAGGACCAATCTGGATGTGACAATTTTGAAGGTATAAAAACATGGATGTTTGAGGTATCTGGAAGTGAGTAGGATATCAGACACCTAGAAACAAATCACAAAATCTAATACGGTTAAAAATGTGACTGAGAAAATATCTGTAACTTACCTATTCAATCAATCAAATTAAACAAATATTTATTAATATATTATTATGTACAAGGCAGTGCCCTAGGTCATAGGGGCACAAAACCAAAAATTAGACTCTCTGACCGCAACAAACTTATATAAGTCTATTTTCCTATATATAAAAAATGAGAATAATCTGCATATACTGAGAGCATCCCTCCTTGAATTATGATAAGTTGTACAGACAGGCTTCCCCAAATGATATTCTATACCCATCTACCTCCTTCCCATTGTACAACTGACTGAAAGTTGCAGAGAATGCAAAATTTCTACTATGCTTATTCTTTGTTGACTATTGCACAATTGTATTTAGTAGAGCAAAATGTTCCCTTACAGAATATCCTCTAACAAAGTTACTCTCATGTGTATGTAAAGATTCTTCAAGATTCCTTGAAAGATACTACAATAGAGACTGCTTTGTTCAACAGTCTTCTGATTATTAAATGAGGCATAAAGAGGAGACATGATCGCCATGTTGGATGCTATTGTCAAGGTGAATGTCCAGTACAGAATCCAAATGAATGAGGGATTCCTTACAGATAGTGAATTCTTCCAGATGCTCCTGTTTATAAGTGACATTATGATAATTTCTTTAAGACTTACAACACTGCAGAACCTCTCAAGTAAAACCGTTAAACACTAAAAAGAGTTTAACTATACAAATATGGGGGGGGGACCCCCAAGTGGATGAAGGATGCCTACTGCCCAGACTATGATATGAAACTGAAAGGACTCATGAGTGAGCTAGTCTACCAGTACATGTATCTTGGACAGATAATGCCAATGAACAATGGACTAGGCTTAGACCTGAACTGTTGGAAGGGAATGGTATAAATTGTATTTGAGGAACTGCACAGTGTCTTTAATGACTGTAAGATTTTTTTCTAAAACAAAATCACTCCTTTTAATATCAATATTTTCCTGCTAATGCAATATGGCTACAAACTATAGAACTTCTTCAATCTCCAAAGAATCAAAGTTACAGATCAATCAAATGATTATGAAAAATTGCATGGTGGGCATAAATTTCTGGTAGCATACTGCCAATTAAAACGACAATTTAAAAAAGATAACCACCAAAGAGATGTATGTCTGGAAAAAGACATGGGCTGTTTATGTAGGAATAATTAGGGAAAACAAGTAGACAGTCCATGGGCTATGCTAATACTTATATAATGTCAAGAGACTTAGAGGAAGGTCCCCCCAAATTAAGCACTTGTGGAAAGTTAAGGGACAAGGGTTGCACATGACAAGAAGGTATTAGTTTAAATCTTCACCACTGCATGCTGAAGGCATTGCAGAGCTATGGAAGTGTCAAAACTGGAAGCAATACAGTAAGAAAGAAAAAGAGGATGCTGACTGATTTCCAAGTCAGTCTTAAATTCAACATCAATGGTATAATTATAGTCATTTCACTCATAAATGCCTTTGTCTCTGTCATCAATCAGAATTTGGTCTTTCTAGTCAATTTCATAGGTTACACAGTCATGGAGAATTTTGTTGGCTTCTTTTTTTGGTGGCGGGCTACAAAAACATGTTGGGCTATTGTATTTAGGAGCCAGTCTGTGGTAACTCCCATGTTCTTTTGTTAGTTTTCAATTCTTAGCTCTGAGTCATTTATCCTATAAAATATCCTTGGTATTATATTTACTTAACCTTGGTAGGGCCATCTCTAGTCATCCTGATCACTATCTGGCCACTGGACCCAGATGGCTCTGGAGGAGAATGTGAGGCTGGTGACTTTGCACAGCCTTCCCTCCCTCAAATTCAATTCAATTACAAGTCATGTCATCATCTCCCTGATGTCATGGTCCTCTTTAAGAACGAAGGACAAACCACAACCTGTAAGCTCAGCTGGCCAGTTCCAGTTGGGCAATTCAGGCTGTAGTCTCCTCCCCTTCTCTCCCCTCTTCTCCTGGGGTATTATGCCCTAACCTGAGGGTGTTCTGCCCAAAGAAAGGTAAATTTTGATGGCCAAAACCTACCTAGTTAACTTGGGGGGTTACTGGCAATATTTCTTTCTCAAAGAGCAAACCTTAAACCAATTCACTCTGGATCTCATTGACTGGACAACAGCTCCAGTCCTGTCTAAGTACCACTTAATGGTTATTTTTGGGGGGGGCCCTCCTGGCTCAGAATGAATGTAAATAGTAACTGTTTCTCTTTTGGCCAGAAAACCTGAGGGTTTTCCCCTCTTGGTTTGATTTTTGTTTGTTTGTTTTTTAAAGGGGCCATCCCTTGACTCCTTAAGAGGCCTGTTCACTGAAGTGAGAACCTGAAAAGACTTCAGCTTAAAAAGCCTAAGATCTCCCATTGCAACCTGGGCCATCTCCAGTCATCCTGATTGCTATGTAGCAACTGGACCTGAAGAGGGAAGGGTGATAAGGAGGGGGGGAGGGTAAGTGGTTCTGTCAGGGATACCTCTCCTGGCATCCAGTCTGGAAGGAATTCACCAGGCTCAAGCAGACTTTGAAGCCGAAATTGTAAAGTTTATTGTTACGCTGTAGAGAACAGCGGGCTAGATTCTTATGGAACCTGCAAACTCGCAGAGGCCACAGGCATAGTTTTAAGGGGTCAATTATGCTAACTAGGTGAGTAAGCGTGGGATCAGGGAGGAGTTAAGGAGTGGTCAGTGCTCAAAGGACAATACACTTTTAATATCAACTGCGCCAGGTGTATTGCCCATGATTCACTGGGAAATAGCTCAAGTGGGGCTAGCTGGAGGTGTGGTTTTAGGCCTGACACATCACTAAAGAGTGCCCAGTCTGCCTCCCACCAAGGTCATCAGAGACAGTGTGGGTATATAATTGACTAAGGAGTTACCCTATAGATAAGGTATTGAAGAATTTATGGTGGGGTTGGCCACTCTAACTAAGGGAGATAACGTTTACATAACTTATTGTTTCAAGCAGAGATAAACAGGTCATGAGTTGTTGCTGGGCAGAGTGCTGGAAGGGGGAAGGGGAAGAGTCAATGCTCTGAGGCTGGGGGGGTGGAAATGTGATCTTACAGACTGCTTTTACAAATTGATTTACAGACATAGATCCCAAAGCACCCCATTTACAAACTGATGTTACAGATTGATACTACAGACATATATACATCACAAGGACCCCATCAGACCCAGATGGCTTTGGAGGAGAACATGAGGCTGGTGACTTGGCACAGCTCTACCTCCCTCAAATCCAATTCAATTGCAAGTCATGTCATCATCTCCCTGATGTCATTGCACTCTTCGAGAATGAAGGAACCACACACACACACAACCACAGCTTAACCTGAACTTGGTCATATTTGAAACTTATCTGTTATTTTTCTGCCCCTTGTAAAATTTTGTAAGATCTGCCTGCAGTTTACCTCTATTGGCTTGGACTTTTGCCCTCCAGAAAAGTTTAGGTCATTTGTCAATTTGAAAGTCTTACTATGCATTCCTTTATCCATATTACTTGTAAAACTATAAGAGAAAATTAGACCTTCCATTGATCTCTGAAGAATTCTACTATTTACACTTCTCCATCTAAAGAGGTACCCATTCTTCCCTGTTCTTTGTTCCTTTACTCTAAGCCAATTCCCTATTCATGACAAACAATGTCCTCAATCCTATGGTTATTCTTTTAAAAAAATTAATAGCCATTAGAGTGGAACTCTGTCAAAGGGTTTTTGAAAGTCTAAGTGGATTACGTTCACCCTTCTTATGATCACAGGTCATAATGGAACTGGAAATCTGCCAGTTTTTAACATTCTATACATTTACTGATACTGGGAATGAAAATCTTAATATATTCCTTGTTAAAGATGGAAGCATAGAATTCATGCAGGAGGTTTGCTTTCCCCATTTCATCCCCGAGAACACATTTTCCACTTTCATTATGTTGTAGTCCCATTGGTTTTCTAGCTGACTTCCTACTTCTGATGTTCAAAAAGAAATCCTTATTAGCTTTAGAGTCCCTGGCAAGGTCAAGTTTTCTTCTGGCTGCTTAATTTTTTTTTTCTTGATTTTTCTTGATATCTTGAGTTTTTATATCTTCTTCAGTTTTGAATATATCTCCCTTCTGTTCCCTACTTAGTGAGATTAAAAAAATAAGAAGGAATAAAAAGCAGTCTAGCAAAACCAACCAACACATCAAGTGTGTATGATGGTACTATTCCACACTCACAATCTTCCACCTCTGCAAAGAAGAGAGGGAAGTTACTTTTTCCAACTCTCCTCTGGGGTTTGGTCATTGTAATTTCATAAATTCATTGTCAGTTTCTGTTCTATTTGTAGTGTCACAGTTACTGTATTAATTGTCCTTTCTTCTGTTTCACTATGCGTCAATTCATATTGTCTTCCCTTACTTTTTCATATCTCTTACATCTTATGGAACAGGAATATTCCATTATATCTATGGACCACAATTTATTTAACCATTTCCTAACTGAAGTGCATCTACCTTGCCTTCAGGTGTGTACTTCAGTGTTGCCATGAATATTTTGGTGTATATAGAGCCAGCTTTTGACTTCCTTGGTGTATAGCCAGCTTCTTAATTTCTAAATATTACCCAAGCTTGCTTGTGATTCCTTTATAGGCTTTCAGCTTCTCAGAACATCACAATTGCTTCAACTGTAGCAACAATAAAAAAATTTGTTGTTACTGTCATAAGCACATTGCCATTTCTAAGGGGTTCTCACATACAAAAGTCAGTGGAAGTTTATTCAAGGGAACATTTAACTTCTGACAGCCTCACTGAGTCTTGCAACATTTTTGACTTCTGAGTAGGCCCACATAAAATTTTTTAAAAAGGGATATTCCACTGTTAATATTCCTTCTTGCCAAAGAATGAAAAGCAGCACTTTTTTTTCTAGGGGCCATAGGAATAGCAGCACTTGGAGATTTTGATTAGACTCAAGCATCAACAGCTTTCAACCCAAACATATCAGGCAAAGAGAGAACTGAACTCATAAAATGAAACCAAGGCCCTTTTCCCTAGCAAGGGGGAGAAAAAGAATATCTTTTCCATATTATTAAATCAGTGACAGATAATGCCTAATATTCTTGTTATTATATCAGTTAAGGGGGCCTTTCCCTACCATTTCTGTTCCTAGGATAAAAAGAATAAGAGCTACTTAGAGATCCTGGCTAGGACTGAATGGAGGGAAATATAGATCATAGCTTAACATAATTTCACCTCTGGAAGGAACATGATAGGCCACCTCATTCAATTCATAGAGAAAAAAAGATGACTTTCTATAGCTTACCCAAATAGTTGTCCAGGCACTATGCTAGATGCTAGGAAAATAGGCAGAAATAAAGTAATCCCTGCTTTCAAGGAGCTTACATCCTATGAAGGATGTATTATATTTTGTATTATTTATGTATTAAATATGTATTATATTTTGTTAAAAAATAGATACAAGATAAATATATGGCAATTTAGGGGAAGGTAATCTGAGGGGTGATAAAGAAAGGTTTTTCTATGGCAGTTGGGATGAATCATGAAGGAAACTAGGGATCCCAAGACAGTCTTCAAACAAGAGGGGCAGTCAGTGGAAAGGCACATAGACAAGAGATGGAGTTCCTGGCATGTGGAACAATAACAAAGCGGGCTTGGCTGGACTGTTAAATACACAAAGGAGAGTAATGTGAAAGAAGGCTGGAAATTCAGGATGAGGTCAGATTGTAAAAGACTTTAATAGCTAAATAGAGGAGATTAAAATACTTTGGGATAATAGGGAGCCACTGGAGTTTATGGAGTAGAGGAATGACACAATCAGTCCCTATACTTTAGGAAAATCACCTTGGCAGCTGTGTGGAGGATAGCTTTGAGAAAGGAGAGACTTGTGCTAGGGAAGCCAACTAGAAGGCTACTGTAATAGTCTAGAGCAGAGGTGATGCGGGTCTGAATTAGGAGGGTAGCTGTGTGAGTAGGGAGAGAGGACAGATGTTAGAGTTATTGTGGAGGAAGACTTGATAAGATGTGACAGCTGCCAGTATACCTGAGGTGAGTGGGAGTGAGGAATCAAGAATAACACTGACATTGGGGTGGCTAGGTGGCGCAGTGAGTAGAGCATCAGCCCTGGAGTCAGAAGGACCTGAGTTCGGATCTGGCCTCAGACACTTAACACACACAAACAAAAACCTTGCCGTGTGACCTTGGGCAAGTTACTTAACCCCAATTGCCCTCCAAAAAGCAAAAAAAAAAAAAAAGAATAATACTGATATTATGAACCTTGGTGAGTGAAAAGATGGTGGTGCTCTTGATAGAGAGGCTTTAAGAAGTGAGGAACAGGGGCGGCTAGCTGGCACAGTGAATAGAGCACCTGCCCTGGAGTCAGGAGGACCTGAATTCAAATCCGGCCTCAGACACTTAACACTTACTAGCTTTGTGACCTTGGGCAAGTCTCTTAACCCCAATTTCCCTTCCAAAAAAAACCCAACAAGAATTGAGGAATAGGGGAGTCTAGGTGGCACAGTGAATAGAACACCAGCTCTGGACTCAGGAGGACCTGAGTGCAAATCCAGCCTCAGACACTTTATACTTACTAGCCATGTGACCTTGGCCAAGTCACTTAACCCCAACTTCCCCCCTCAAAAAAAAAAAAAGAAAAGTAAAAAAGAAGTGAGGAATATTTTTTGGTGAAAAAATGAGTTCTGTTTTGGATCAATAAGTTTGATACATCTATGGGGATCTCATTTCAAATGCCCAATGGATAGGTGGTAATGTGACAGCAGAACTTGAGAGCCTGGGGACAGGAATCATTTGCACAGAGATGATAATTAATCCCATAGGCATTAATAAGGTCACAAAGTGAGAGTGTAGAAAGAGAAGAGGGTCCAAGACAGAATACTGAGGTTTACCTACAGTTAGGTTATAGGATACAGATGGTGACTGAGCAAAAAATGCGGAGAGGAGAACCAAGAGAGAACATCTGGACAATTCCAGAGAGGCGATAGTATTCAGGACGAAAATTTTAGAGGCTAACGAGATCAAGAAGAGAAGGGATTGAGAACAGGCTAATGGATTTGAAAATTAGGAGATCACTGGTAAATCTGGAGAGAGCTGTTGCAGTTGAGTGATTGGGTTGGAAGCCATATTGCTAAGGGTTGAAATGCGAGTGATGAGAGAAATAAAAGCAAGTATAGAAAGCCTTTTCTGTGATGTTGGGTGAAAAAGGGAGTAAACATATAGGATGATAGTTTGAGATCATAGGATCTAATTAGGTATTTCATATATATATAAAGAAAGGGAAATCTTTGGAATGTTTCTAGACAGTAGGGAAGGGATCTTTCTATTGAAGACTAGAGATAGAGTAGATAATTATAGTGGCAATGTGTGAGAAGATACAGGAGGGATTGGATCAAGGTTACATTTTGAAGGGTTGACACTGGTAAGGAGAAGGTTCAGTTCCTCTTTTAAAAAAACAAAAAAAATAAATGAGGAGAAAATAAGGGATGATGCCGATGGGTTATGAGAAATAGAGTTGGGTGAAGAGGTAGTTTAAGAGTCAATGACTTCTATTTTCTCAGTAAACTATAAGACCTCAGTGGAAGGGCTAAGAGAACAGCTGCTATGGTGAGTAGGATGTAGATTCAATTAAGGATGAATAAAAGGATTGCCCTGCTGCAGAGAGGTCCCAGTTGAGATTAGATAACATAAATCTGTAGTAGTTCTGACAGCATGGACATCTGATTTCCAAATGCTCTGTTTAGCAGTACGGCGTAGGTATATAGGAAGCAGATGGCTGGATTAATCCAGGGTTAGGTTGAACACGATATAGAGGCATGGGATTTGAGAGAAGAGGATAGTCAAGCATTAAGACTGGTTAACAAGAAGGTCAATATTGGGAAGGGAGGCAGAAGAAGGGAAAGCAAAGATGATGGTTCCTTAAAGCACTCGGTAGGACCATTGGATGTCACCGTGAAGATAAGAAGAGGTTAAGAATGAGTAAGGTATAGGGCAAAAGTGAATAACACTAGATTATTATCAGATAAAGAATCCAGCTTATCAATGATTTTTCTAAAAAATGGTACCTAGAGCCGAACACAGTACTTGGGATGTGGTCTGACTGGGATAGTGCATAGCAGGATTACTAACGACTTGCTTAATTATGATTACTATGCACCCAACTCATGCCTGAAATCTTACAATCCTAATCAAACACCAAATTTAAGGCCTAATGGGGAGATAAATGCATCCTACACAGTGAAGGCCAAACCCCTTGGTGATGGCTTACCAAATGAAGCTCAGATCCTTTGATGCATTGAAGGCCTTTTTACAATTTGGCCCCAAACCATCTTTCTATCCTTATCTCATATTACTGTCCTTTATGTGCACCACCTTCCAGTAAAATTAGACCATTACCCATGTTCTCACATATTCCTGTCTTCCCATCTCTTTATCCTTACATCTGCTGTTCCTAATGCTTGATATTTATTTTAGATCTAATCTCCAAATCAAAATACTGTTCTTTCTCCAAGATCTGACTCAAAATGCTACCTGCTCTATGAAGTCTTCCTTGATCCCCATATGTTAACATTATTTCCCCCCGTTCTCTGAATTCTCATAATACTCTAGTTCTCTTCCGCCCAACTTATCTCAAATTGTCATTTTCATATATATTATGATGAACTGGATGCTCTTCTGGGGCTGAGGCTATTTTTTATTCAGTTATCAAGTAATCAACCAACAACAGTCAACAATTACTTTTTTAGTGTCGGGTACTGTGTTATGTTATTCCTTTTTTTTTCCTCCTAAGATATCACACACACACACACACACACACACACACACACACACACACACACATCCATAGATATCCACTTAATAGTTCTCCAATACCTACTAATTTCTTTTTTTTTTTTATGAATGAATTTTGTGACCCTGATGGACCCATCACATAATGCTATCTAGTATAACTCTCTGTACTGGTGTCTACTAGTCAGCAAGCTCCCTGAGGGAATGTAACAGGAATGGGAATTTGAAGATCTTCCCTGTCCCTTAACAGACCTAGGGGGAAGACTTCCCCTTCTCTGAAAGTAAAATCTGCCCCATAATAGGTTGAATGCAGTCGCATGGAGCCTGTGATGGGAGCAGTTTTGCTGAAGGGAAGCAGAGCCCACAGGAAGCTGGTCAGAGCTAGGCAGATGTGGGGGGAGGGGCAGACAGAGGAGCTCAGGCAAGGAGATTGAGAGTTTTGTGATTGATCTTATATTGGTTTGTGGGAAGACTAAAGGATGGCATGGCTCTCAATGTTATTATGGCTTCTGAATATCTTTGGTACTATGATGGAATTGGCTTACTGGTTTTGGGATTCAGTTTTCTGCTGTCTAAATAAATCCTTCAATTCTATCGTCTATCTGGAAAATCCGGTATATTTTGCGATTAAACGTCATGCAATACTTATAGTCACAGTCTTTATCGTAATTGTGGGCACTGTAGATATTGCACTGGTGCTACAGGGCAGGAACCAGGTCAGATCTAAACTTTGGCTTTCTCTTCATTCCTATTACAATTCTCTGCACTTACTATATGCTTATCAAATGTTTGCTATATTGCATTTGGTTGCTGACTATTGAATGAAGAATAAAGATAAATTCGATTTTTGTATAAACCATATTTTTAATAGATTTTATATTTGTTCCTTTCCTGTAGATGAGTTTAAGAGCTTTCCCAGCATTTAAGTTTGGGGGCATTGTTGCTTTTATTTTACCCCGCAAAAGTGATGGTTATCTTTAATACAATTTATTTTCCCATTTGAATTTAAATAAGATCCTTTAAGGCATTGGAACAAATAAGGAGACCTATCAGCACATTTACCCGCCCGTCTTTACCCAGAGAACATCCACAGGTACAATATTTTCTTCTTATTTAGTATTCTTCATTAGATGATCTAAGAGCTCTTCAGGGATATTAATTAAGCTTTATAGCAACCTTTCTGACACATCCGCTTGCACACATAGATCTGTTGGACATACAGATATTAATGTTTTGCAAAAGTGTGCCATTTAAGTATGTTTGTAGGCCATCCACACACCCTACCGACTGGGCCCAGAACAGTTCCATACATTGCTGTCTTCAGAAAATGCCATTAAGCATGGCAACCGTCATTTAGCATCAACACATAAATATTGCCATGACACTTAATACACACTCAAGCAGATTCTGAAGCCTCTCCGCAGCCAAACAAGTTCCGAATGAAGCACCTTCTAAAGGCAGTGCATCATTTCCTTGAAAGGCTCATGGTTTCTTAAATGCTGGGTTTCCTAGGGCCCCAGGCAAAGCTTTTTAAAAATGCAAGTGTTAAGGCAAACTGTCATGCACGTTGCCTTAAGTACCAGAATAGCTTGTCACTGCCATCTTGAAAGTCTTGACGAAGATGCAGTTGGACATGCAGAAGCACAGTAATTGAGAGCTGCCTGACAGGAAGGTAGCATGTTAGACTAAAAGGCAGGTGCCAGCCTGTAGGCATCGTGTTCTGTCATGGCATTAAACAAAACTTAAAGGAAAAGCTGTGTGGGAGGCAGCAGTTGAAAAGAACCTCCAGTGAGCGGAGGAACGAAGGCATTAGACTTCAATAACTGCATTTACCTAATATTAAGTGTGTAGTATCACTTTGCAGAGAGTAATTGGGTATCTTACAGAAAAACAACATCTCTATTTATGTGTGAGGGGAGGTGGGGGAAGAAGGGGACCATGGGAGATGTAGAGGAGGATTGAAGAAGCCGGGAGGGCACCATCACCCTGCTACTGAAGTGTTTAGAAGAAGAGGACTACAAACAGCTCACGTTTGTGCAGCAGATTATGCCTTACAAAGCACTATCGTTACAAGAGTCCAATGGGTGGGTGGCAATAATGGGAACTGTTCATGTTTCTGTAGCATTCGAAGGCATGCTCTCCTCAGCAAAGCGGCACAGTGGATGGAGCTGGGCCTTGAGGCAGGATGGCCTCAGACACTGCTATGTGACCCTAAGCAAGTTACTTTCCTTTTGCCTGCCTTTGTTTCCTCAATTACAAAAAGAAGATGATAATATTACCTATCTCCCAGGGTTGTTGTGGGAATCAAATGAGATAATGTTTCTAAAGCACTTAATATAAATTGTACTGAATTGCTTACTGTCTCAGGGAGGGAGAGGGAAGGGAGGAAGGGATAGAATTTGGAACTCAAAACTTAAAAAAAAAATTTAAAATTGTTTTAACGTGTAACTGGGGAAAATAAAATATATGATAAAAAACAAAGCAAAACAAAAACCACAAATGTTTGTGCCTTTCCTTCCTGCCTTACGACAATTATTCATACTGGTGCGTTCTAGTTGGCAAGCTCCTAGAAGGTAGGGACCAGATGAGAGCTAAACTCTGGAATTCTCCCAGTTGCTAGCACAGTATTTTGTACTTAGTAGATAATTTATTCAAGGTTTGCTATATCACATTTGGTTGTTGAATGTTGAATAAAGAGAACCACATTTTTATAGATAACTTTATTTTAAAATAGATTTTACATTTGTTCCTTTTCTATAGAAGAGCTTAAGAGCTTTCCAGCATCTGAGTTTGGGGGCATTGTTACTTTGATTTTACCCCATGAAAATGATGATTATCTGAAACATTATTGTTCCCCTTTTTATAGATGAAGAAATGGAGACTCAAATTAATGATTAACCAGTGTTGAATGGCTAGTGAGTGTAATGGAAATGCAGATTTAAAGATCTTCCCTGCCCCTAGCTTAAGTGCACCTGGAGCCTGTGGTGGGAGGCTTGTTTTTCAGGAAAGCCCACACCTTGATACTTTGTGATTGGGCAGTGGGTCCAGAAGGTTGTTACAATCTCTGAGCTAGGAGAAGACTATATAAACCCTGATGAGAGGCTTAGCTTTGGGGCTCACTTTGAGAAGTGTTGTGTGATTTGACCAGATGAGACTCTGGGAAGCCGTTGTTGAGAGCCCCCCGGCTTTGAAAACCCAGATGTTGATGCTTCCCTCTCTGGTAACTGTGATTTGGTATTGATATAATGGTTGGACAGTTTGGAAGCCTGTCTGATCTGTAAGTTCTGTAACTGAAGTTTGGGGTGCTGACCTTCTCCCCCCGAACTAGGTAATGTGTGTTTGTTTGATTAAAGTAAGCTTCTTAACCCATTTTGAGTTGCTTTCCTTTTGAAAAGCAGATCTAAGAACCTGTGTTGGCAGTCACCCTGGGGATATTGGGGTGCTTGCTGCTACAGTGAGTGACAGAACAGAGACCTGTACCTAATTATCCTGATACTAAGACCCCCACCATGCAGACAGCAGCACCTCATCATTCAGAGAGATGAAACTATTAAGGCTACACTATGGAAAATATATTTTAAATTATAAAGCATTATATTAAAGGTGATAGCATTGTTATTATGCCACAAGGATGGCCATTTTTCATGGGACACACTATAAAAGGGAGTCACCACACTATGATATATAGAAAAGAAATAAAGTTTTGAGTCCAGAAGCTCTAGGTTCAGATTCTACCTTTGATACTTACTAGTGGTTTAATCATTAGCAACTCTCTTAACCTCTTAGAGCATCAGTTTCCCCACCTATACAATGGGTATAATACCTGTAGTTCCTGCCTCACAGAGTTGCTTTGGGGTCCAGATGATAAAATGCAAAGGTGCTATATATACAAATGTCTTTGAATGTTGAGATTACCCACAGGGTGCTTTTGTGTCTGCTAGTTTTTGAGTACTTGTCTACTAAAGCCCATGGACATAGCTGATCACATAGCTGATCAGGACTCAGGAGAGTAAGATACAAAAAAAAAATAAGCTTTGAGTAGTAAAGCATCAGAAAAAGTAATTAAGCCTTGGTTTATCTCAAGCTTTTAGGTATGATCTTTGAGTTCTCCATGAAAGGGATTTCACATCTCAATGGGTTTTCAAGTTATTGCTTATGATGTCCTCTGGTGATAGCTATTCCAACAGGCCCATTGCATTTATCATTTCTCTTGGGGACTCAGGGCCTTTTACTAAGTTACCTTAGAGATCCTCATAATATTCTTGTTAAGAAGATAGAGGTAGGTGGGTAGCGATAAGTCATTTCCCAGATGGAAAAAAAATAAACAGAGGCAGTAAGAGGTTAGATGACTTGAATGACTCAAGACATTCCCAACATAATTGAGAATAAAAAGAAAGATGAGTGTTGTATCCATTAGAAAATACTGAGTCAGTTTTTCCCTGGTAACTAAGTCACTCTCATATTAAGTCAGGCACGTAAGCATGATATTAATGCCTCTGGGATATCAGGGTACCACTTGGTGTATTGGTGTATCAGTCTATTCTACAAACACAGAAACACACACACACACACACACACACACACACACACACACAATCCCCTTCTTAATAATGCGTCTGAGTGGCTAAAATCAGGGACTGAAACAAAAATGAGGGCTCTTGGCTAAAGCCTATTAAAGATATCAGGCCAATGAAAGAGGTCAGCCAGAGAGAACACAGCATTTTAAGTAAATTGCCCAGCTATTCCTATGATGTGTAATCTAGTGCTTGGCTTTCAAATCTTTCCCTTTTCCAGGCTTAAGCAAATAGAGATAGATTTTTTCCCCTAGGGGAATAAGAGACAAAAACAAAGGCATTTTGACTATGACCAAAACCAAGGTTCCTTTCCCCTACTGTGCACCTTTTATTTTAGCCAGCCTCGATGATGTTTGCACAGACTTTATATTAAATGTCTCTTTTGATGTACTAGTCAAAACTGAGGGTAAAATCCAGAAGAGGACTATAAGGTTATTTTTATCCCTGAATTTCTCCTCATCATTTAATCTAAATTCTGTTTAACTCTTCCCAGATAGAGAGAAAGTCTGTGTAGAACATTTTGAAAAGAATACACACAGACAAAGAGAGAGTCAGTGTGCTAGAGTGGATAGAGAGTCTGCCTTGGAGTCAGTCAGAGCCTTGGGTACTCACCACTGATACATGAGCTGTGTAAGCATGGATATACTTTGAACTTTGTGAGCCTTGGGCAATTCTGTAAGACTCTCAGAACACAACTGTGGAAGGAGTGATGTGTTTGGAATCAAAGGACCTGGGTTTGAAACCAGCTCTATAGGTGTGTTTACTATAGGTGTGACTTTAGGCATGTCACTTAGTTTTTCTGGGCTTCCTATTACTCACTAAAAAAAGAGGAGGGCTTATTTTAAATAGCTTCTAAGATGTCTTCTGGTTCGAAATCTGATCTTATAAGTCGTAATAGAACTGACAACTTGCATGAGTGAAGGAAATTTCTATAATGAGGAGTTTTTGGGGTGGCTAGGTGGCACAGTAAACAGAGCAATGGCCCTGGAGTCAGGAGGACCTGAGTTCAAATCCGGTCTCAGACATTTAACACTTACTAGCTGTGTGACCTTGGGCAAGTCACTTAACCCCAATTGCCCTGCCTTCCCTTCTCCAAAAAGCAATAATAATAATAATAAAAAATATAATGAGGAGTTTTCTATAGTGGATGAAAACCAAGTCAAAACAAACACATATGGGGGTGTCACACATACACAGAATTATCTATAATAAAAAAACCTTATGATATAATAATGGCATCTAGATTAAAATTCTGGTTGAGGAGAAATGTATGTGTATTATTTTCACTATTGGACCAAGCACGATGCCAACTAAACCAACACAGGACCACAAATCTGATATCAGGGCACTCCACAATTTCAGCTAACTCCTTTCTAACTGGATCTATTTCAACCCTTGTATAACCCTCATTTATGGTCCATTATGCTGCTGAATGATAACTGCAACAAGGTTTCCATAACAAAGATGACAAATGTATCCCAGAGAGTGATATTAACATACACCGTGGAGTTCATGGTTTGCCCAGCATGGTCTTATTTTTTAAAATTCTCAAAAGAGTTTCAGCCTTTTAAAGGTAAAATGGCTTCTCCAGCCCCATCCAGATGATCTCACATCTAAATGATCTGAGTTAGCTTTCCCATCATGGGCCCTCATAAAGAGCACTGGTTAGTACGACAGTAAATGAACATGTTTTAATTAGAAAATGTGGATTCCCAGCACTTTTGCAAGAAGGAGATGATGGTTTCAGACAGACATCAGGAGACTAATAAAAGTTAAGATGCATTAAGTAGCCACAGTGAACCCAAAGGTAAATTAGTGGGGTATTTGGAGAAACAAACTAGAGATCAAGACATCAGCTAGCAATGTTAGCTGTTGATGTTCAAGGAGCTTTCTTCTCCCCTTCGTGCTGGGAGGGCATTAGTTGTACCCTGTCCCAGAGACCCAGATGTATCTCATCATCCTGTTCCCTGCAATTCTTCCCTCTGGTGAGGACTGTGCATGCATGACTAGAAGAAGAAATCGCTGCAACCAGGCAACAGTCTGTTCATTGGCTCTACTGAGAGAAGGGGAAAGATTTGTCAGCCCAGCTGCACTTTCCCGCCTTCTCTCAAGTTCTCCCTAAGCTCAGCAGCTAAATAAGATCAGCCTCCTTGCTGTGCCTCAGGAAGGCTCCCTATAGCTACTACCCTGAGTCGAGTCATATAGGAACCTTAAGCTAAATAAAATATATGGAGGGAAGGGAGATATCTTCACGTTCACATATGGACATTTAAAAAGGTTTAATAGCTCCTTATGTACCCTTATTGTATGGTACAATGTAAGGTGGAGAGAAGAGGGCTTAATAAAAATGTGAAAAGATATTCCCAATAGTTACAGACTTTAGGTTTATGTAGACTACTCATGGTGTATGTGCTTGAGAGAAAGTAAGCTTCCTGAGGTAAGGGACTGTTCCTTTTTCATCTTTGTATTACCAATGCCTCATTCAGTGCTTAGCACGAAGGCATTTAATAAATATTTGTTGAATTGGGTTAAACAGTTTTCTTTTCAGGAAAATGAATGGATTAGATTATATGGTTTATGGAGCCTCTACCAGTAAATCCATGTCTTTATGTTATTAAAAAAAAGTTTGTCGTTATAGCATCCATTGGCATATGTAAAATGCTGCATATTCTATTATATCCTTGGCAACTTAAACAGGACAATAGAAAATATAATTAATTGTTCCTTTAAAAAAATAAGAACCACAAAGGTCAAATGTTCATGGGAGAACTCAGTGGGATTTATTATTTCCCCAAACAGTTATTCTGAGTAATGACTGATACTATAAAATAATGATAATCATGCAAAGAATTCTTCTAACATACAATTTGGAGGGTGTGCTCGTTTTCCTTCAGAACTGTCCTGACCTTCAAAAATTATTATTCTGAAGCATCTGCTCACATAATATTCCCAATTCTCTGCCCTCCCCTCCCAGAAACCCCTAAGAACCAGTTTCTCAAAAATTCTGAACGCTAAGAATACTTTAGGAGTCAGACTAGTGGGTTTCAAAACCAATGCATCCCTGAGAATTTGAGATCCTTGCTCACAAGGGCACGGGACACAGGGACTAATAAGTCAAAGGAGTTTTCAAAGCAACTACATACCCTACTTACCCTGCCAGGGAGAACTATAGAACACCTTATCTAGTTCCTGTAAAAAAAAAAAAGAAAGAAAGAAAGAAAAGAAAAGTATCTTCGAAGCCAGAATTAGAAAGAAAAAGGGAAAAAAAAACCTTACCAGATCATCAAGTCTATCCCTGTCTGAGCCAGATAAAATATCCTCAGGGATGACTTAAGAAAATGGCCCAAGGGAATAACACTTGATATTAGCAGAAAGGGCAAAAGAACCAGCCAAAGACTGAAATTTTCAGCTCCTTTCAACTGTGAATTTAACCTGTCTTCACATTTGCATAAGCTTGGGGGCAGAAATACATATATGCAACTAAAGACCACTAGGTGGCCACCATGAGTAATTCTGTCCTTAGTGCGAGCTGAAAGGAGCCCACAGTGATTCATTTCAAAGACATCTTTCTAGCCAGAGGCTTTCTTGCAGTACCTTGCAAGAAAGAAGCCCAAGTCCCCAAAGCCTTGATAAAATTGCCAGGTTTTAAATTTTACACAGGGAGCCAATTGTTAAAAAGAAGATGATTCTCCTGCAATTCCTCCATGTGGACCTTCCATTCTCATTCCATTCAAGTGAAAACTGGAATAATCTACACAAGGCAAACTACTTGCTTTGCTTTCGTACATCTCATAATTCATGCATGTGCTCATAGTTTATTTGCTCATTAAGAGATCTGAGTGTGTTTAACACTTACGGCTCACGATGCAAAAGTATGGCACTGAACCAGTCCCCTTCATTCTTGGCAACTAACAAAAAACGTACTAATATTCTACATGTCAACAATGACTTGAAACACTTGGCACAGATCCTAAGCTTTTCTTCCCACCTGCACTATCCCTCCCTCAACTCAGCCTACTATCCCCAACCTCACCTCATCACAGACCCTTCTATTGCCTCAACAGAGAGGAAAGATAGAGGCCCCTATGTTTTCAATGGCCAGCCTGCCTATTGAGCAGCTTCGATATTGAGATTAATAAGCTGCCAACTTTCAAGGAAGACTAAGAAAACTGCAAAATTAAAGTGCATTGCAACGTGAAACACTGGTGGTCAGGCGGGATCACGGTGTCAGCAAAGCAAGGTAAAGCTATAAAATAAGGCTGAGCTTGAAAGGATAACCAAAAGGTCTCATTAATTTCCATGTTGCCCCTGATGAGGATTTAGAGGTGGCATAATGTTCTAAAAATGAAGGGGGAGGGAGAACCCTATTAATTTGAAAAGTTATCCAATGGATTTGGTCCTATTGGTATAAAATCTACTTAAGCTTCACTGGAAATCAACAAATGAAAAAAAATAAAGTAAATAATATGAACCAAACTGGTTACCTTGGTTTAATATTCTCAAGATCAAGCTTGTCATTGATTCTGTCAGAAAATTAATCCTTAGGTAGAAAAATCAATTGGCAAACATGTTTGGAATAGTCTTAGAGCACAGCACAGTGAGGATGTTCTCAACAGTCATGTAGCCTTGCTGTGAAAACCTTATTTACTGAATGCATTGGCTCTGAACTACTGCTTAATGGACATTCTCTACCACTGAAGAACTAGGAGAGTAAACTGACCTACCCCACTTCATTTTAATGGTGCAGAAGTATGTTTTCTGAATTTCTGTAGCCAAACACAGATCTATCAAAATAGATCTATAATAACAGAAGGGGTTGAATTAGATGACCTCTGAAGTCCCTTTGAGTGCTAGATCTATGATCCAATTTTTAAAAATAAGTTTTTCATTGTTATATTATTGGTGTGTAAAGTACACAATATGTGAGCACCAGTTATTTGGCTCCATTATATATAGACAATATTTATGTAATACTATATGTGATATGATAAATGTAATATAACAATATATAATATATTATATAACATTATTTGTCATATACATGTATATATTACATATATCTGTAACTGCCAAGTTATCACCCTGTTTTCCATACAAATGTTTGCCATATAAATGAAAACTCAACCAGTCATTAGTCTAAGAACAGGAGTCTGTGGCACAGTGGACAGGACATTGGACTTTTAAGTCAGAAAGATCTGAGTTAAGTACAAATTACCAGCACTGGACTCTTGTCAAGCCACTTAACTTCTCTCTGCCTCACTTTCCTAATTGATAAAATGGGGCTAATGAGAACCTTAGTTCTTACCTCAGGATTATTATGAAGATCAAGTGAGATACTATAGGTAAAAAGTGCTTTACAAATCTATAAAAATGTCAGTTTTTGTTATTATTGGAAGCAATACAGCAACAGGTAATCCCAATCTCCATTTTTACACCAACTGGTTTTTACTTTTGACTAATCAAACTCACACTGAAATGAAATGATGTCTACAAATCATGCAGCTGAAAAGAATACCTCTTAGTTCTATACTGTGACAATTTGCTCCTCTACCTCAAACACCTTCTGTACAATATTATGTAGGGAATTAAAATCCTATTGAAATGAACCAACACGTATTCCATTATATTTCCCTGCTTTAGCAGGGATGGAAATCTCAGCATTTACCAGTCCTGAGCAGTAAGCAGACCATGGATGACAATTACCCAAGATTTCCTTTACAAACCCATACTCGTGGTTTTGATAAAAGGCTGCACCAAGTCTCTACCTAATACAAGCCTGGAAACCAGAACCTAGACACTTTCTCCCCTGAGATACTTACAGTGCCATGACATCACCCTTTTCAAAGCCTTGCCAATTTTTGGTATCTGCTTTCAGCATTGTGATAGACTTTTCTATGAATATCTGATTCTCATTAGATTTACCAGAGTTTTGATAGTGCTATCTTAAAATGTAGTGAATTCTCTAGTGAATGCCATGGAATAATTTGTTTTGCTTATGATAATTATTAAAGGGTCATCTTTTTGTTGGTTTCGTACCAAACCAGCCTTGGACTTGAAAAAAATGGAAGGAAAATCATTACAAGCCTCTCATGTATATGTAGAACTATAACTAAAGTATGTGGGGGTGGGAAGGGGTGAGGGTGGGGATGGCAAACTGAGCTTGGCCTCAAGGTGCTGAAATTTAGAGGGTGTTGACAGCACTTGCAGTTCCCTTCAGGAGTTAGAAACAACCCATCTTAACACCTGGTTTGGGAGAATAATTAATTAAAGTTAGAAGCTACAAGTTGGCACAAGAGCTTCCTCCACATAGCACTTATATCCTAGGTGGGCTCTTCACTATATCTCTCTAATCCCTCCTGTAGCAGCTGTCTTCATAGCAACAACCTTGTGGCCAAAGCCAATATCCCAAAAACTTCACTGGCTGATATTTTGAGGCCTTTCCCCCAGTAGAACTTTGTCTTCTAAAATAGTCTTTTTCTGTCTCTCTGCAGGCCCCTCCCCAGAAACTGAATGTTTTTAAAAAACTGATTGGGGTCTCCTTTCATGTTGTTTGCTAGTCATGTTTTACAGATACTTACTAGTTGTGTGACCCTGGGCAAGTCACTTAACCCTGTTTACCTCAGTTTCCTCATCTGTAAGATGGGCTGGAGAAGGAAATGGCAAACCACTCAGTGTCTTTCCCAAGAAAACCCCAAATGGGGTCACAAAGAGTTGGATATGACTGAAAAAGAACTGAACAGCAACAATATAAAGTAGCTGTTTATCTTCTATTCTTGAAGAGAAAGAGATAAAGTAGGGGAAAGGCTCACAAAAGAATATTGACTCCAGGGAAAAGGTGAGCTTGCTTAGCCCAAATACTAATTTCAGAGGAAAATTCAGAGGGAAAAGCTCACTTCAGCAAGAAGACAATCAATGTGGTATCACAGGAAAGAAAATTGTTGGATTTGGAAATCAAAGGACCTGGGTTCATATCACAGGTCTCTTACTAAATGTATGACTTTGGACAAGTTGTTTCTGTCTGGGAGTCAACTGCCTCTGATGTAAAATAAAGATGTTAAGTAACTACAACTCTCTGCCCCTAAGAAATATGGAATTGATGCTTTTGCAAGAAAAAGAGGTTTCACTGCAAGAAATGAGCCACTCCAGATTACTTTTAAAAATGGAAGACCGTTTCTAAAGTCTCCCCAAAATGAAGGTCAATAATGGCATTCTTGGTCCTCAATAAAGCAATGAATGGGCAATATAATAAAGGGCACTATAAAATCAGTACTACTATTGGGTTTTGGTTTCCATTTTTTTAAATGGGAATATTTGTGAAAGGGTAAAGGCAAAAGGAAAATTTTCATGTTAGATTAGAATACACAGCACAGTGTTTGAACTTAAATTCTCTTTTCTTTCCCTTTGTCTGCATTTTATATTGATTTGTTATTTAGTTGTTTATCTTTTGTGAAAATAAGTCAGCTGGGTGGCTACAAAACATTACAAACGAGGGATTATGAAGGAGATCTGGAAGAAAAGCTATGAAGGAAACAAGGGATAATTGACAAATGGCCCACATGCTCTCCTTCTATACTTGTCAAAAAAAAGCATGCTGTACACAGGAGGATCCTGACTCCTCTGGCAATGTAACGTCTAGACATGGGTAAGAGTCACACATGAGGGCAGGCATAGGATGGGTTGTTCTCTGTACTGGGGAAGGAAATGAGGCCCCAGAGCCACTGGAGCATATTTAAAAACTACAAATAATAATAGGATGGTACTGATTTTCTTAGTGCCCAGTCCAATCTGTATTGCTTTGCTCTATCTGCTACCCTAGCCAGCAGCATAGACTTACTACAGTTTGTACCTAATGGGAAAGGAGAATAAATTCTAGAGAAAACTTAGCAAGCTCCTTGAAAATTGTTCAAACCTACAAACAGTCAAGCAAGCAAATAAATACCAAGGAGAGATTGAGTCACTATGTGCTAGGACCAGGGATGGGCAACCTGTAGCCTTGAGGTACACGTGGCCCTCTAGGTCCTCAAGTGCACCCTTTGACTGAATCTAAATTTCACAGAAAAAATCAACCTGCAGTCTTGGGGCCCACATGCTCTGGGGATTTGTTCTGTGAAGTATGGATTCAGTCAAAGGGCTGCACCTGAAGACAGAGAAGGCCATAGGTGGCCTTGAGGCCACAGGTTCCCCACCCCTGCTAGGCTCTTGGGACAGAAAAGCAAAAGTAAAGTAGCCTTGTCCCTCAAGGAGATTATATTCTAATGAGAAAGACAAGAATAAATGTTGGAAGGGAGGGCACTAAGAGATAGGAGAATAAGGAAAGGTCTTATGGAGAGGGCAGTATCTGACCTGAGCCTTGAAGGAAAAGTCCTATTTTAAGAGGTGAAAGTGAGCATGTAAGGCAGATAGTCATTGAAAAGGTGCAGAGGCTAGAGGCAATATGGCATGGCTGAGAAACATGAAGGAAGGCAGAAGAGCAGGGCTAGAGAGCTTGTAAGTACTGTGCAAGAAAGATGGAAAGAGGTAGGAGGGGGCCAGGTGTTAAAGAGCTTTAAGTACCCAACAGGGGAGTTTATATTTGATCCTAGAAGTAATTAGAGGCCATGGGAGTTTACTGAATAAATGCTGACATGGTCAGACCTGTAATTTAGGAAAATTACTTTGGCAGCTGTGTGGACTAGAGTGGGGAGGGATTTGAGGAAGGCAGACCAATAGGAGGCATATTTAGAAGTCAAGGCTAGGGGAGTGATAAAGGGCTTGAACTATGGTGGGTTGTGTCAGTAGAGGAGGAGTGGATCTGAGAACTCTTGTGGAGACAGAAGTGACAAGATATTGGCAATTGCTTGGATATGGTGGTGAGAGAGTCAGGTTGTGGACATTGGTTATTAGAATGATGGTGCTCTTGGACAGAAAACAGGTAAGGTAGAAAGAGGAATGAATTTATAGAGAAAGATATTGAGCTCTGTTTTGGACATATTGAATGTGAGATACCTAGGGCATCAACCAATTCAAAATATCTAGTGAGTAGTTGGTGATAAGGGACTAGATCTCAGAAGAGACAGTGGTTGAGTAAAGAGTGATGGAAGTCATCAAGATTATAACTGAACTCATGGGAATTGCTAAGGTAACCAAGTGATTGCGTTACAGAGAGAAAAGAAAGGAGGGTACAGGACAGAGCCTTGGGGGCATACCCAAAGTTAGAGGGGTGCAATATGGATGAAAATACAGCAAAGGAGACTGAGATGAAGCAGTCATACAGGTAAGGGCAGAACAAGGAAAGAACAGGATCAGGTCAAACCAGAAAGGACTGAAACTATGCAGGAGGAGAGGTGGCCAACCATATCAATGCTTCAAAAAGGTCAAAAAAGAGCAGGACTGAGAAAAGACCCTATAGTGATGAAGCCCTCATAAGGCAAAGGAAGGGGGAAAATACTTTCCATTAGCCTAAATGAAAGCATGTTACACTTGGCTTAGAGTTTGTAGAAATAGTAAGCAGCTTGTTCACTATCCCAGCTAGATCTGAGATTTTCTATCATACTGAAATACCCATGCTATTTTTTGGTGGTAAGGATTCTTAAAAATTTCTATTGAACCTTCGAAACCAGTAGTGAAATAGTTACAACCATCAGTCTCCAAGATCATCTTTCTAATCTCAGGATGGTCTTATTTGGTATGACAAGTAATAGTGACAAGTCCATTAATAATGAACAATCACCCAATACAATGATCAGCTCTGGTCCATCTTTCTCTGTCTGTGTCTGTTTTTCTCTGCCCACTTACTAGGAAGATTACAGACAAAAAAAGAGGAAATTCCTACTGCTCATTTTTCAGAATCAACTTATACAAAAGACAGAAAAAATGCCGCCTTAGAGTGGGGTCTCTGCCCTAAGGAAAGGGAAGTTATGAATACTAGTTTATCTGAGAGTCTGTTCTGTCTCTATAACATTCAGGACAATAAAGACAATGGTGAGAGGGAGTTGGGGATTATTTATTTACCATATATTTCACTAGCATTCTTTGTTCATGAACCAACTGATTCAGAGTGAAATGGTGAAAATGGGGTATAGTAAAAAGAGTGGAGGCTTTGAAGTCAGAGGACCTCGGTTCAAATCCTTCCTCCGTCCATTACTGTCTGTGCAAGTCCAGGCAGATCAGTTAAACTTGCTGGTCTTTCATTTATTCATTTGTAAAACAAGATGGACAAGATGGTTTCTGAGGTCCCTTCTAGTTCTGTATTCCTACGCTTATGATTCTATATCCAACAACATCTGCATTATCAGGTCACCAACTTCATGCATTCTAGTCCCCTACACATTTTCCCCATCTCCAATAATTATTTTTTTTTGGTTTCCAGTCATTACTTTCTAAATGACAGACATGCATGCTAAGCCTCATTCTTAAAAACACAATATCCTTTGCTCAACCACCTATGCCAACCCATAAGAACATATAGTGAAAACGAAATAACTTAAATTCAGGATCTAAAACCATTTTCAACTACAAAACCCCAAAGATTTCACAAACGAGCCTGTGGAGCAAACTACAACAGGAAAATAATTCTAGTTTCTAGTTGAATGGTTATAGATTACTAGAAAAGTGGGTTACTTTTCAATGCAGGGGTATGTAGAGAGGGAGAAAACAATGCAAAATAATATGTATGTATACACATACAACTTTTAGAAAGTACTTTTGTTCTTTTGTACTTTTAGAAAGTTTTTTGTACTTTGACAACTCAGATTGTAGGTATTGTGGAAATTTTCTGTTCCTGACAGTTAAAAATAAATCTATTAATGTCTAAGACATCTACTTTGCACAAAATACACTAAATATTATATATATAGTGCATAATACTTTGCAGAATAGGTATTTAATAAATGTTTACTGAACTGAATTGGTTTCTTACTTCAGATTGTGAGACAAATAATATACCTGAGAAGGAAAGGTATGTCAAACTGCTAGCAGAATTAAGGCTTACGTCAGTGATGAGAACAGAAAGCACAAAACCCATTTATATGATACCCACACAATAAATTATTGAAATTTGCAAGCAAAATTTTAAAGTTTTAAATTGTACAAAGGTTTTATGAGGACTCTCTACATGTCTTGCCTCCTGGTACTTTGGGACAAATAAACACTGAGAGGAGGGTCAGCAAAACCTTCCAAAGCCTAAAAGGATTTGGTGAGGAAGAACCAAAGATGTTTCAACATCTGTGCCCCCACCACCAATCGACCTAATTTCAGACCATTCAGCATGCTCATAGCTCTAGCTGACTGAAAGTGAACAAGCAATGAAAAGGTTCAAACAACCCATGAAGCACATTTTGGAAACTCTTCCCTCTCAACCTAATGCTGCACCTTTTCTACCTGTTTGTTTTTATACATTATTGTTTGCCCCATAGGCATCAAGCTGTTAGTGTGTACAGGAGGGATTAAAGTGAAACTGCATGTTGGATGAAATATAAATTAAAATTATTCTTCTGTCAGTCTCAAATCAGGGATTGTTTCTCAAGGTCTCCCCAAACACTTAATTTCAAATGAGTCTTCATTTATTACTTCACAAAAGGCCAAATGCATAATTTATCAGCAGTTCTCAGTCAATATACCCTTATAAGCAAGTTTCCCATGAGCCTTTGAGTAAAAATATGTTATGCTAATTCTATTAGTTGGGTACACAAGAGCTGTCTAGAAGAGTAAACAAGCATTAAAAGGAGACACATGTGAACAAAGAAATGTCTATCCACCCATCATCCGGGGTCAAATTAGTAAGGGGAAAAGTTAGTGTCAGGAGACAAGCTTGGTAGCACATCTTTATTCAAAGATTACACGTTGACAGAACCTCTCCTTATCCTCCTTAGTTCTTTGCATATGTATGTAAGCATGTGGGGGTCGGATGTGATGAATAGATAGGACAGTCATATTAATCAGAAGTGGATAGTGGTCACATACCTGGTCTCCAGTGGCACATTGCTATTGAGCACCCAGCTGTCCTGAAGCTGGACAGACTCGGGAGTGGTGGCCAAGTCATTTGGAGCAGGAGCTGGGGCATGGATCTGGCTCCGTCGATTGGTCAGTGAGTTCCTATTGAGGGAGTTGGCAGAAGAATGGTGATGAGACAGGGTGTGGTTGTGGGGAGGTGGAAGAGGTGGCCTCAGAGTTGACTGGCTATGGTGGTTTGGTGGGCCTGTGAAGAGAGGAAGAAGAAAAAACAAGACCTTCAATACTTGTAGAATACAGATTCAGAAACTCTTGTAGTAATTCTTCCATGCCTCATTTTTTTTTTTTGGCAAAATGAGATAACTGACTTTAAGTTTCTATTTTGATAATGTCTGAATACAATAAAATCAAGTTAAGATTACAGAAAACATAGCAAATAAATTAAGAATAAATAATGTGCTTTAATCCACATTAATCTGCAGGCATTGAAGGAAGAATTATTAGAAATTCCATTACTAAAACTGTGCTGATGTGAACTTCTCAGTGGAATTACCTAAATGCTTTTAAAACAACAAGAAAAAGTAATGGAACATGGCAGTGAAAGGAGATACAGAGTAGAATTCACCATTTATAGCTTGATGGATTTGTGCCCATAAAGACGAGAAAAAGAAGAATCCATTTTCTTGCCAGTGAATTAAGGACAACATGGATGTTCTATAAGATGTTTAATTCTCCCAACAGCAGAAATGTCTACAACTGTTTTGCACCTTATACTCAACAGGAGCTCTTTTATCAATAAAATCACAGGTCCAGTAAACACACAAAACAAACAAAACTAATAGAAAGAATTTGGTATTCTCTAGGCAGCCAATCATTAAAGCAATCTTCTGGAGAAACTGGATTGATTAGAACAGTGCTTACTCAGTACACAGTAAGTGCTTAATAAATCCCTAATTTTTTTTTTTTAAGCATTTGGGGTTAAGTAACTTGCTCAAGGTTACACGGCTAGTCATTATTTATGCGTGGGTGCTCATTTTCTGAGGCCGGATTTGATCTTGGGTCATCCCAACTCCGAGGCCAGCACTCTTACTCACTGCGTCACCTAGCCGCCCCTTTTAGGGCAATTGGGGTTAAGTAACTTGCCCAAGGTCACACGGCTAGGTTTTTGTTTGTGTGGGTTAAGTGTCTGAGGCCGGATCCGAACTCAGGTCCTTCTGACTCCAGGGCCAGCGCTCTACTCACTGCGCCACCTAGCCGCCCCAATAAATCCCTATTGATGGACCCACTTGATTTAATTTAAACTATGACCACCACCACCACTTATATCTTTCAAAGGAAAAATAAAGGTTATGAAAAAAAAAGTTCTCAACCCTATTTCTACAGCTGTAGAGGAAATACAGTGATGCCGTTACCCATTTCCCAAAACAAAAGTCTATCAAGAGGAAATGTCTCTTTGAAGCATAAACAACACATTTTTTTTGACAATTTACAAAGCATCTTCCTAAATGCAGGCAAGCAGAAGAAATTTCGTTTATTAACATGTTATACCCCCCCAATTGCTGACGAACAAACAGAAACTCAAAGAGGATGAGGGACTAGCTCAAGGTCACACAAGCTCCTTATACCCAGTGAGGAGTAGAACTGTGATTCCAACCTGGTTATTCCAATTCCATTCCTCATTTGCTATTCCACACTGCCTAATCTAACAACTGTAAGAATGAACCTACAAGTCTGTAAGATGCAATATTTTAAAATTAATGGAAGTGAAAGTAGTTGGGTATGCAACTTAAAGCCTATAATTTTGTTTTAATGGGCACTGAAACACGACTTTAATTTGGGTCCTTTGAGAAAGTTTATTTTTTGAAGCTTTAAGTCAGAGCTGGCAGCTCACCAGGTGTCTGCCTGTGCCTTGTCATTTTGCCCCTGCCAACTTTTAAAATCCTCAGCCCCTGCTGTCTTAGCTTTAAGGAGATGGCTGAAGTCATTTAAACAAGCAATTTGACACAAATTTCAACTACTTGTCTCCTTATGTGGCCAGACTATCTCCAAAAGGTGTAATCTACATTCTATGGTTCCTTGTCCACAGAAACATGCTTAGGAAAACAAGATGTATCAAAGATATACTAGCTTTGGAAAACAGAATAAATAATGACAATAACCACAAAAAAGGGAAAAGAAATTAAAACCTGGTACAATTGCTTTATCCAAGTCTTTATTTCTCGGCTGAAATTATGTAGTGGGTTTTTTTTTTCTTCCTCAAAAACAAGAAAAATACCCATGGTCATTTTAATAGATTTCAAGTGCATCTTCCAGGTGCTTTTCACATGATGTGCAGTCAAGTAATGTGATAACATCCAAAAATCATGGGGCTTGGAGGTTGACACTGTGGGTTTGAGTCCCGGCCCCACCATTTACTAGCTGGGCGTGACCTAGGTAAGTCAACATAGAACCCTCTCTGCAAGTATCCCCAAGGTTCACTTCAGCTATAACATTCTACATGATGTGACTGATATATTTTATTTTGCTGCACCATATTCTCCAGAGCAAAAATACTATTAACCAGTTAGTATTAATCTGCCTGATATTAGGAGAAAAGATGTGGAGGTGGGCATAGAATTATGTAATAATAGCCAACTTCCTAGAAGCTGTTCAAGTCCTTAGACACAATAAGCTCATTCTCATGCCTCTTTTCCCTTCCCCCATCAGGTAGGATCATTATCCCCACTGGTTAAGTAGTTATGAGACTTGCCTTAGGGCAAATGAGCTGAGTCAATCACTAGACTGAGAATTCCTTCTTCTCTTCCAAGTAGTCATTTTTTATCTATGCCTTAATTTAGACCACACACTCACCTAGTATACAAAGGGTCATGTAGGAGAGTTTATCCTATAGATTTTGGGGGGCTAAGATCTGTGTTACCACTTTACCTGGTGTGGATGTTTCACTGTTTGCTCCACATGTTTAACTGTCTTTTTCTTGCTGAAAGGCTTTCTTATGGGCATCCTCACAGTGATGGGAGTTCTATGATGGTGTACATAGTATGAAATGGAAATATGGTCCTTGGTACTACGTGGTAGAGACCAAGTTGAAGTCATATTCCTTCCATGAATCATGTGTTTGTCAATGTTTTTAAATGATAAAATAAAAGGATTTTCAAAGGGTTTGGCAGGCCAAGGGGATAATGGGGGAGGTGAAGAAAGAGAAAGAGTAGGAGGAGATGAAAGAATACTTATTTCTACTCCTTATATTCTCCTGTAAGCAATATGCCATTTCCTCTGTACACACCCTTCATCATCTATTCTGCTCTGACAAAGGGAAAGATGGAGGGGGGAAGGGGAAAGGGAAGTGATGAGGCAGAGAAAGAAGAAGACAGGAGAGAAAAAGAAAGACAATTGTTAAGTAAGAAGACTTCTTTGGTGGGGAATGGACATGGGATGTCACCGGAGTAGGGAATTACAATTGGGGCAGCTAGGTGTGCAGTGGTTAGAGCACTCACTGGAGTGGAGTCAGGTTTAACTGTGGCTTCAGACACTTATTAGCTGTTTGAACTTGGGCAAATCACCCCATCATCTTCTTCACCATCAGTTTCCCCATCGGTAAAGTAGGTATAATTAAAAAAAGACACAACAGAACTACCTCCCAGGATTGTTGGGAGGATAAAATGAGATAATTGTAAGGCATCTTGCAAATCTTTTAAAGCACTAAAAAAAAGCTAGCTATTATTGTTATTATTATCTCAATTAGGAAACCCTATCTACTATTGTGGACCTGTAACTGCTCTAAAACTTGAAGAGTCCCTTGGGGACACTGAAAAATTAAGTTACCCCTCCAGAGTCACAGAATGGGTATATAAGTGGCAGGCCTTGAATCCAGGTCTTCCTGACTCCAAAGTTGACTCCTTGTCAGTGAATTAGCTACCAGCTTCCAGTAACATAGAGGCACTTAACTATCCTAATCTTCCTGCTTCAACTCCTATGGGATTTCCAGAATGGAAATGTCTTGTTGCCTAGCACTCTTTAGGATTTGGGTGGATTTCTTTAGAGCCTATCAAGAACAGGCTACTATGATGTTAATTAAAATTCTATAAACAATGGGGGGTTGAGGGGAAGGATTGAGGGTCTCACCATAAGAAAATCTGGTTTAAAAAAACCCCCAACTTTTGATCAGTAATTTCATCAGTTTGGAGAAGTCCTCCTATAAAAACTTCTTCCTCTGTTGCAGATCCATAGCTTCAGGGAAACTTACTGGGGCACTGAGAGGTTTTTAACTTGCTCAAGATCACACAGTCAGCATGTCAAGGGTACAACTTGAATTTGGACTGTGAGATTGGCCCTTTATTACTGATTTCTCTATATAAAAATATTAGCTTAAAACATAAAAATTCAGGACTGAATTAATCATGTTACCTAAGGATTTACATTACTTTACATAAGGATCACGGGGAGCAAGTTGGCACAGTGTGGACCTGGTGCTGGACTTGAAGTCAGGAAGACTCATCTTTCTGAATTAAAATCTGTCCTCGGACACTGACTAGCTGTGTGACCCTAAGCAAGTCAGTTAACCATTTTTGCCTCAGTTTCCTTATTTGTAAAATGAACTGGAGAAGGAAATGGCAAACCACTTCAGTATCTTTGCCAAGAAAACCCCAAATGGGGTCATTGAAGAGTCAGACATGACTGAAACAACTGAACAACAACATAAAAGATTCAGAACAGTTACTTTAGTACTTAGTGATCACCTTTGAGGCATTTATCTTATAGATCCCTGACCAATTGGTAGAGAAATTTAGAAGAAGGAATAGGAGGGAGTTAAACAAAAAGAGAAATTACCCTAAATAACACTTAAAAATGAGAAGTGGAAAGCCAGAGGGTGGATCTGTCAGGTTTTGTCCCAGGTGCTGAGAGCTAAAGGGTATTGCCTCTCTACCCTGAACCTTCTTTCTATGCCGCAAAATCCTCCACTGACTTGTACTCTTTCAGGGGTTTGGGGTGTGGGGGGGAATGGAGAGTGGGGAGGAAGACCACAGGAGATAACGTGAGAGGAGCCACTGTCAGATGGCTCTCTAGTGATCTTCATGCCAAGCCATCATGCTCTACCCTAGGCCTTCAAATGGGAAAGCCAGCTCTTGCCTTGCATACCCAGACCATTGATTAGGGAGAGTTCTCCATATCTAGCTTGATCCAGAATGCAGTTTTCCAGCTATCACCATGCTTGAATGAAGATGCTTCAACACCTTCCCCGCCTCCTTCCACTTTTAGCACAACAGTCATTCTGGAAAAGATTGGGCCAATCATTTGTTCTCTAACTCTACTTACCATAACCATGGCATTTCACACCAAAATACACCTTTCTAAACACATCTTCCCATATATATGCTTCTTGAGGGCAAGGACTATCTTAATTTTTGGTAACTGCATCCTCAATGATTAGCACATACAATATAGGCACTTGTGAGCTAACTCTACTCTTCCAATAACTGTATCCTTAATCTGATCATCTTTTCCTGGGGTCCACTTCTGAAAACCCTTTCCCCATTGACACTTTTCCCTACTCTTTCATTCCTATTCAGCTCAACCGTAGTAATTACTATTCTCTTCCCTCTTTTTCCATTGTCATCTGGAATTCTCCTCATAGTTAAACAAATTCCTCTTCATCCTAGATTTCTCTGTCTCCCAATCTTTTCATCTTCTGGTGCTCACGGAAATCTATCTTTCTCCCGAAGACATCGTGTCTCTTGATACCTGCCCCAGGGCTCACTATTTTTTTTTCTCTTACATCCCTTGAGACACAAGAGAAGGAGTTGGCATGATCCTTGCTTTCTTTTGACCTCTTCAGACATTGCCTCAGCCAATGTCATTCAACAAGGTCATTTCCTCCTTTAGAGTTCACTCCATTCTGTGCAGATTCTTGTTACTTTCATCTATGGTCCTCCACGTGACTCTTCACCAATAAGTCAGACCTTGCTCCCAGTCTTCTCTATCCCGGTCCCTTCAAACACCTTGGCCTCTGAGTTCTTCCTTCTCTCAGTGATTTCTATCTGCACTCTACCTCAACTAAGCTCATGGGTGGTAAGACCTTAGACCTAGACCACCACCCACCCACTCCTGCTCAGCTGCATTTGCCCCAGGTATCAGAATTCCTATTTGTGGCTCCAGTGTAAACAATTCTTGGACTGGGAGTCAGAAAAGCCGAGTTCTAGTGTTGGCTCTACTAACCCCTCATTGTTTGACCCTGGGCAAGCCACAACCTCTCCAGTCTTTTCTGTAAACGCAAGATAATGATACTTGTCATCACCTCCTATAGTCATGAATAATCTAATGAGAGAATGCTCATAAAGCTGCTTCTAAAAGTACAGAGTGCTATACAGATACAAGTTTCATTAATGAATCATTTCTGTCGATATGATATAAATCTAAAGAACACAAAATTTTATTTCTAGAATTTCAGGGGGATATTCAACTTTGTAGGAATCTCTCTCCCATACAGAGAAGGGTATCTGTACTTTGGTACTTAGAACCATAGAAAGAAAGGATCTTAAATATCGCCTAGTCCACAATCCTTTCACTGAACAGAAAATAAGTTAAATGCCTTAAACACATTTATGTAGCCAGTTTTCAGGTCTCTTAAGTTAGGTCCAGAGTTCTCCCTAAGACCTATCACACACTGGAAGGTGTCTTCATTCCAAAACACTTTTTCATCTGTCATCTCATTTATCAGTTGGCTGAATATAAAGTTTTCACAGTTCCTATGTGGTAGCAAGGCATGGGGCCCAGGAAAATGTACCCCAGGAGAAGCTAAAGTATACGGACCACCCTGCCTCATGGAAAACCAATGCCTGAACTCTATAGCAAATTAGAAGGCAAATGGCTCTGCTTGATTAAGAGGGATAATCTTTTCCCTTTAAGTTCCACAAATTTACTGAATTTAATTAATGTACTTGTAATTAATGTTTCTTATTTTACATAAATATGAAATCACCTAATAATGCAGTTTAACTACGAACAACTATGTAACAAATGGTTACACTGTGTCGAGTCTCAATAATTATGCTATTAGAAGCAACTGTCATTAAATGCTCAGCACTGACCTATTTTAGTGTACCTGATTTACCAGTGTGCCGAGAAACAGCATTTTAATTTTAAGGAGTGTATATATAGTACAGAGAGGCAAGGAGGAATGGCTTATTTCAAAGTCTCCGCTAAAGGTTAGGGAGGCCCACTTGTACTATCATGAAATGGAAGTATGTTCAAGAAAGGTATACTTTCTATATATTTAAAGATCAGGAGCTGGAAGAATGGTTGCTTTTCATTTTATTATAGAAAATGGTATGTTCTCTGCTTTGGGATTAACACATGGCAGCTTCAGCATGCTAGAAGATGAGACAGTGGGTACCAGAAATTTTGCTAGGTTTACTAGAAATTCAGAGCAGCAAATGTGACTAATTAGTCAACAGTTGGTTCTGCCCCACAAACATGAACTTACCCTTTTGTGCCTTTGGTCAGGGGCTACTACAGCTGATCCCTGATCACTTCAGTTGCTAAAAAGCTTTCCCCTCATACCTTTACTTGACAATTGTTAGCAACAAGTATGAGTGTACCCGATATGGGCACGACTACTGCACATGGTACACAAGGACCTTGTACGTGTACGTTAGAGATGAGCACCAGGGAACTCATACTTAGAGCTAGCTGCAATCTCGTCTATTTCTATACTGCTTTCAGTGCTGGTACACCCTGACTGTGCCAGCTAAACTCTTCTGAGGGTTTCATTTCACACGTGAGAGTGAGGAAATTAATGGCGGGCAAAGTTTCAAGAAGCTCATAGTATTTCAGTTGCAATAATCTGGGATTTTTCTCTACTTTCCTTCCTTGTACTCTGTGTGACTTGGGCTACTGTATTTCCAGGAGCATAGTTATTCTAGAGTTCATGTATTGTGGATTTTACTGGAGGCCTTGTGTGATCCTCTGAGAGTTAGGACATAAGAGTACATGGGGGGATGGGAATGGGGTTGAATAATTTGGAAGGACACAGCAGTATATAGAAGATTCAGTCTCCAAGTCACATTTCTGACCCTTCACAGTGGAATTCAATCTCCTATCACTGGACAATACTGCCCAGTTTCATGATAAATTGTGACAGTTAGCTCATTAATTTTTCATATATTATTGCGTTGATGTCTTAATCTCCTACTAGACTGTAAACTCTGGGAGAGAAGGGGCCATGCCATTTTAACTCTGCCTTCCTTCCAGTCCTAGCATTGTGTTCTGCAGAGTGTAAGCTCTTAATAAAATGACTTATATTTAACTGATCATTTAAAAATATGCTAACTACTCTCTGTTCATTGGGTAATAAATAATATCTGCTTTGAACAAGCCTCAATACCCGTGGTCTTGGAAAGTCCAATTTGGAGCATTGTTTATTTGGGAGATTATTGCTTGTGCTGATTATACTGAAGAAGTTTAAACATGAAGAGAAAACATCTAATGCTCAAAACTTAAATAGCTTATGAAGGAAGAATTTTTCTTAGGGCTAAGGAAGTAGGTAATTAATGAATTGCCACTATTGTTAACTTACCCCTAAACAAGCAGGCAGTGCAGGGATTTTACTTTGGGCTAACTTTTGCCAAGGCTTAACAGGCCTAATTACATTGTTTTATTTTCTAACCATTTTTCCCAATGATTAATAATTCTGATAAAAATCTACATAAGAAAAAATAGTCAGGACATGTCTTCCTACCTTGGTATAACACTCCTTCATGGAGATGGATCCAATTGCTTTTGTGCCTTGTTAAAAATCAAAATCCTTCCAAATCCAATAAATTAACCACAAACGCTCTGCCTTCTCCTGCAGGACCACCCCCAAGAAAGCAAGCTGTCTCTTGAGGATATTGTTGGCAAATGTTAAAAATTACATCAGGACACCCACTTAAAATCTCACTATGCAATGTAAACCAAGGACGTTGGATGGAGAGCTGGGAAGGGGAAGAAAGTCATATGTCCAGCAAGGTATAGAATACATAGCATTGGGGTGAAGTAAGAAACCATGGGTTCTGGTACCCTGGTTCTGATACCTTGAAATAATCATTTACCCTTTCTGAAGCTCATTTCCTCATCCATAAAATATGGGAATAATAATACTTGCACCACTTACCTCATATGATTTGTTGTGAGAAAATCATTTTGTAAACCATAAACTGCTATAAAAATGTGAGCTATTATTCTTGCACAGCAGCAAAGGTGGGGGGTGGGGAAGATGCACAGAGCAGAGGAGCTCCAGAGTAATAGATGTGATTACAGCATGGTATAGTGGGAGCTATAATTCTCAGTGGAGTTTTGGTCCCTATTGCCCAACATAAGTTATCCAGATACTCTCCAGGAAATCTGGGCCTCCCCAGAAGGAAGCCCATTGTCTTCCAAGCAGACACAGTGACCCTCTGGACATGCACCTTCAGCCACCATGCCTCCCTACCAGGAGGACTGAATCCACTTTGCTTTACCACTTTGGCCCGCAGCTGAACTCTCCTGATTGGTGAGGGAGTGAGTCATCATTCTAATTCATTATATCTTGCTGACTCCAGACCATGCTTCATATGTAGCCATCCACCAGGACACCAGGAGGGCATATACCCAGAGTCAGCCTGTGCCACTTGTACAGCCACCTTGAGTGTAATGCTTCTCTTCTCCCTGCCCCCCACTTCCTCCCATCTCTTGCTCTTACTCTGGAAATAGTCATCAAATTGGTGCCACAACTGCTAACAGAAGGGTGTGACAATTAACTGTTCTCTGACTCTGCTTACGACTCCCATAACTGCTCATGCCAAATCAGCCTTCCCTCAACCCCATCCCCCTAGTCTATCCCCTTATTCTAATGTAAGCTCCTTGGGGGCAGGGACTCATCCATATTGGCCTTTATATTCCCAGGGAGTAGCACATGCCTGGAACATAGTCTCAGCTAAATCTTACCTTCTGCAAGAAGCTTTTCTCAATCCCCCTTAATGCTGGTGCATTCCCTCTGTTGATTATATCCAATTTATCCTGCATATATCTTTTTATACAGTTGTTCGTATGTTGCCTCCCCCGTTATACTGTGAGCTTGTTGGAGCAAAGACTGGCTTATATGTTTCTTTGTCTGCCCAGAATCTGGCACAGAACGTAGCACACAGCAGGCATTTCATAAATGCTTGATGCCTGACCATATTTAAAAAATAAAAATATTTTCCTTGACTGTTCCAGCAAAGCACTGTGCTAGGTGCTATGGTAAAACAGTTACTGTCTCTCTTTTCCTTACCTTTCATCATCAAATTTATCAGAAAAAAAGCATCTTTCCTTGGTTTTTCCATTTCAGTTTCGTCCAAGGTGTCCTCAACCCATTGAAGTCTGGCTTTACTCTCCATCACTGTTGAAAACTGCTTCTTCAAAAGTCACTAATGATTTAGTCACCAGTGGACGATCTCTTATTTTGACTTTAGCAATCTCATAGTCTTTCATTTCTCCTAATCCTCCAAGTATGATTTCTCTGCATCCTATGGAAACTCCTCATTGTCTACCCTCAAAGGTGGGTATTCCCTAAGAGTCTGTCCTTAGTCCTTATCTTTTTTCTCTCTGCATCCTCTCCCTTGTCAATCTCATTCAATGACAGTGCTTTGGGTGACAGTTTCAAAATTTCCATCTCTATTTTGAAACTCTCTTATGAGTTTTAGAACTTCATTTTGAACTATCTGTGGAACATCTCCACTGGTATTCCACTAGGTCCTCAAACTCAACCTGTTCAAGGATATCTGTTCCTTCTGATGTTAAAATGTCATTAGTGATACAACCACCCCATCTTCCACATCTAAAACCATTGTATTTTCCCTTTGACTTTTTTGTCACCATTACTTCTTAGTCAGTTACCAAATCCTTAGACACCTTAATAATGCCAACTGTATCCATTTTTCTTCTTTGTGCTCCCTGTCAAACTCTAGGATAGGCCCCCTTTATCATCTGGCTAGAATACAGCTAGTTCTCAATGAATGCAAATAGTAAACCCCCTAAAGTAATCATACATATACAAGAGAGTGCCAGGCCCAAAATCAGGAAGATCCGAGTTCAAATTTGACTTCAGATATTTAGCAGAGTCACCTTAGGCAAATCATTTAACTTCTGTTTACCTCAGTTTCCTTATCTGTAAAATGGGGATAATTACAGAACCTATTTCCTAGAGTGGTTGTGAGGATCAAAAAAAGATATAATTATAAAGTGCTTAGCACAGCACCTGACACATGAAAGTGCTATATAAATATTAGCTATTATTATTATTAAATGTGGTAACTAGTTCTAACCCAGTGGCCAAATGCAGCACAAATTTGAATAATGCAACCATTCTGGGAATCACACTAATCTGAACCTAGCAGCAGTGCAATAGCCTTCTATCAGGTCTTACTACCTCTAGTGTTTTCCTTTCTAATCCATCTTTCATGCTGTGGCAAAATAGGTATCTTTATCCGTACATCACTGCATGTATTTTCTCTTCTCATAATCGTTACACGGCCCCTATTATCTACTGAGTAAAATCCAAACTCCTTTGCCTGCCATTTAACACCATAGTATGTCACCAACCTACCAATAATCTGGTGCCCCCTAGCTTCCCAGGCCTGTCTCATAGAAATTCCCAATATTTTCTCTGTGCTCCAGCCAAAATCTTTGTCTTTCAACTTTCCCTTGGGCACTCTCACTTCTGTATCTTTGCCCAGGTTATTTCTATCTTCTGTTTCCAACATTTTCCCCATTTTTGGTTGTTACTGAATTTCTACTCTTCATTTAAAGTCCAACTCATATGTCACTTCCTCCATGAAATCATCTTCTATTTTTCTTCCCCCCACTCCCCCAAGGCTAGGGATGCCCCTTTACCTCAGACCTTATAGGATACTTTGTTTTGTACATCTAATGTTATCATTTATTATTCTATTTGATCATTCTAAATGCTTTAAAACCTCCTCTTTGGTTAAGGTTCTTAGCTTTGGAAAAGGTGAGAAGTAATTGGATAGAAAGAGGCCTTACAACAAGTCATATGATCAACTAAGAAAGAATATTGTTTCTCCCTAATGGGTAAACACTTTCCTTTGATCTTTCTCCATGATAAATTTTAAGTTCTGTGAGGCAAGAACTACGTCTTATTTGAACTCTGTATCTCCCTCAATGGTTAGTACAGTGAGCTACATATTGTGGGACTTATTAAATAACTCAATAACTTGAATCAAGATGGTTATTCTCTCATGGAAAGGGGATGGTAAATATAAAACCGGATCAATTGTCTTAACAATTGTAGATAAACCTTGTTATTCTCACTTTGAAATCTTGCTGCAATAACTGGACTTGAGTTTCAAATTCATTTACAATGAATAAGGGGAAAGAAAGGAGAGCAAAAGAATATCAGGAAGTGGTCAGATAAATTCACTTAGGCGCAGATGGAATAAATAACTTTGCATTTGCACTCTCATGAGCAAATGCAGGCAAATACCATGAAAATTTATTTTTGCACATTTCAAGTCAGCAATTCAACAGATATTCATTATGGACCTATTATATGTAAGGCACTGTCCTAGGTACTATGGGAAAAGCAATGATGAGTAATTCAATAAAATTAATCATACCCAAAAGTTTATTAGGTACAAATATGTAGATGTCTAGGTGGCATAAAGTGTAGGACCAGAAGACAAGAAGACCTGAGTTCAAATCCAACCTCTGACATTTACAAGCTGTGTGACTTTGGCAAACCTCTGTCTACCCTAGTGTCCTCAATGAAGATAATAAAGTACCTGCCTCAACTGTTGTAAGGATCAAATGAGCCAATATTTGTAAAGTACCTGGTACAGAGTAGGCACCATTTAAATGCCTTTCTCCTTCTTCTATTTATAAGGGAGTAGTACTACTAGTAAGGTACATGTACCAGGCAAGATAGTTTTTGTAGTAAAGGGATAGTTGGGAATAAGATTCTGCTCTCAAGGAGCTTACAAGCTAAGGGAATAAGAAGAACCATTATAATACAAGGGAAAATAAGATTCTTAACATTTAGAGAAGTAGAGGCAATGCACTATAGAGGCTCAGATGAAGGAGAAATCCAATCCTGCAGGAAGGAGTCAGGAAAGGGTCCATGAAGGTGAAGGTCTTTGAGATAGGTCTTGACATACGAGTTGAATTTTGACAGATGGGCACCAAGAAGAGGGACCAACAGTAGCAAAGCAGGATGATCTATGCTTCAGCTGCCTTCTCTCAGCACCCCCAAATGCTCCCTCTCCCACTGATGGAACCTCCACTTTGAGGAACGGCCTCAACCAGCCATCCTCCATTTCCTGGACTTTGCCACCATTCCATCATGTAAGTGTCTCCTCTCCTTTCAACCACTACCTATGTCCCCACTTTTCAGCACCCTTTTATGGACCATCTTCTTCCATTATTAGAATATAAGCTCCTTTGAGGAAAGGGATTGTCTTTGTGTTTGCTTGCATTCCTATGCCTGGTAGTTAGAACAGTGCCCAGAACACAGTATGCACTTAATAAATGTTGTTGACTTATTGAGCTGGAATGTAGGGAATATATTAGGCTGTAGGTACATTTTTGGAGACATACTATGGTATTAAATATGGTATTACTATGGGCAGCTAGGTGGTACAGTGGTTAGAGTACAAGACAGAGGCAGGAAGACTCATCTTTCTGAGTTCAAATCTGGCCTCAGACACGTATTAGCTGTGTGACCCTAGGCAAGTCACTTAACCCTGTTTACTTCAGTTTCCTCTTGTGTAAAATGAGCTGGAGAAGGAAATAACAAACCACTCTAGTATTTCTCTGCTAAGAAAATCCCAAATGAGGTCATGAAAAATTGGACATAACTGAAAAATGACTGAGCAACAACAACAAAAGTTATTACATGACAGGCTGGGAACTTTAGACTTTTATTCAATGGCCCTTGGGGAGTTAGTGAAAGTATTTTGAGCCAAGGAGTCCAAATGTGCTCTTTGCTTTAGGAAGGTCAACTTGGCAGGTATGTAGAGGATGGATTAGAGGAGGAAGAAATGGGAGAAAACCAGTTAAGAGACTATAGCCTAGTCAAATGGAATCTCAATATGACAAGAGAAATAGAAAGAACATGGAAAATTCAACTTTTAGAGATAGGAGCAACATAATTTGACATTGTCTGGATATCAGAGTAAGAATAATAGGATTGTGGGTTTAGAGCTGGAGAGATATGCAGATATCACCTAGTCTAACCCCCTGATTTCACTAATAAGGTTACAGAACCCCCTAGGGTTAAGTGACTTGTCCAGAGGGTAGAGCAGGGGGTAGTATAGTAGAGAAAGAAAAATACTCATCCTTAGATTTAGCTGAAATCTGGATTAAAATTCTGCCTCTGGTACCCATTGTGGGCCAGGTGCAAGTTGTTTATGCTATTTCAGTCTCAATTTTCCTTTAATTAAATGGATATGGTACATACAGCATTGACAATACATATAAGTTATTATGAGAATTAAGTGAAATAATGATTAAAAGTGCTTTACAAACAAACCTTAAAGAATTATACCATGTTTATCAGTCATTACATTTGCTGAAGGTTACCCGTAAGAGAAAGAAAGAGGGAAAAAATGATTCCAAGGTTTAGACCCAAGAAGAGTGGGGGAGAAGCTAGGGTGGAGGTGGGTGTGCAGGTTACTATTAACAGAAATAGGGATGTTAGGAGAAGAGCAGCAGCAGGCATGTCTGGATGTGTTGGGGGAGGAAGGAAGAGGAAGATGATGAGACCAATTCTGGACATTTGACCAAATGGCAGAGCCAAACCATGTGAGGAATAGGAGGTAATCTCCCACCTCAGAGTTTCATGCTTTATGATGCCATTTGAATTAGGAGAAATAGGCCAGAACAAAGAAATATTGCAGAGTACTATCTTTTCTGGGTCAAAGTGACTTCCCAAAAGACCCTCAAATTTTTTTAAACCCTTCTTTTGTGCAGAATTTTTGACTCATATAACCAGCCTTGTAAAAGACAAGAAACAATTAGATCTAACAGATGCAGAAACATGGCCCAACCTAGTTCTCAGAGTATTCCAGTACTCCCCTGGCTACAAAAATATTTCACCTGGCTGCATGAGAGGCAGGGCCCTGGTCCCTTCCCTTGGAAGTTGTATGCTCAGAAATGGATTCACTGATTGCTCTCTAACTAGAGCTACCAACCTTTTCCCCTTAAGAGTCTGGTTCTTTCCTCTTCTTCCTCTGACTTAAAACTACTAAAATACTTTGACCCAGGGAAGAGGTATACACACTCAAGTGAACACAGAAAATGAAAAAGCAGCCCAATCTTTGGGGTTGCCACAATCACACTGCTGAGGCAATGAACTTGTTTGGGATATTTTGGTTTAACCAATACTTCAGCAAGATGTAGCAACAAACAGAGGGAATGGCTCAAAATACCTACTTATACAGAAACGGAAACTGGAGCCCAGAAAAAAATGAAGTGACTTTATTGAAGTTAAACAACTGGTTAGTATAAAAATCAAGACCAAAACTCAGGTTTATCTAACCTCTAGCCAACTTAATTAGATGACATTTATTAGGCACCTACTGCATGCCACATGCTGTAGCAGGTTCTAGGAGAGAGATAAAATTTTGGAAAAGATATGATCCCTGATATTATAGACATCTTAGCCTAATGTGAGGATGGGGACTGGGAAGAAAGCCAATACATAAAAAAGTTGTAGTAACAAATAGAAGACTAGGGTTTTTGAGGGGCATCGAACAGTCCAATTCTTCTAGTATTCTTTTTACTGGGTATTGTGATCAGAAATGATCTGATGGGAAGTCAGGGAATTTTATTCAGTTCAGTTCAGTTCAGTACACATTTACTAAACATCTATTATGTGCACAGATTGTTCTTGATGCTGATGGAGATACAAAGACAAATTAAACCTAGCTCCAACCTTCATGAAGCTTACAATTTCACAGGAGGTTATGCCACATAAACAACTACCCGTGGGTGCAGCTAGGTGGTGCAGTTGAATAGAGCACCTGCCCTGGAGTCAGGAGGACCTGAGTTCAAATCCGACCTCAGACACTTAACACTTAGTAGACTTGTGACCTTGGGCAAGTCATTTAACCCCAATCACCCTACCTTCTCCACTCCTCACCCCCCACAAAAAAAAACAACAACCAAAAAAAACCCCAAACTATGACAACTATTTGAATGGTGTTAAGTACTCAAAAGAGTGCAAGATGCTAGATGAAATCCCAAGAGGGAAAGGCAATTTCTGATTGGGGGAGGTAGGGATAATGGGGAGGACAAGAAACTATCAAAGTCTTCATTAGGAAAGTGGCATTTAGATCTCTTTGCTAAGCAATAGAGAGCTCTTCAATGGTAAGGTGTGTAACTTACAAAAGGCTGACACTGTGGTGAAAAGTCTGAGAGGATTATTTTCTATTAAGGACTGAAAACCATCTCACCCATGAAGAAACAGTCCCTACCAATCTTCTAGCTTAAAGAAAGGGAAGCCCCAGTCTCCATGATGGGAAGGAAAAATTCAATCCAAGGGGATGTCAATGAATCAAAACTCTAGCACAGCATTCTAATATTTAGGACTATCAGACAAAGTCATGATTTGTAAGTGGTGTTATGACTGACCACTAGGACCTAAGCATAGGGAAAGAAGAAAACTGCGAGCATTTCAGTGTAGCTGTACATAATAAATTGGTGTTCACAATCTTCCCTTCATTTCTTGGGGATTTTTTTTTAACTATTTGCATATTAAAGTATTTTGAAAAAAAGACATGAGGATGGGAGTTAGGGTAAGATAAGTCAGTCAGTACCTCCAGGCTAAAGTTGATCAGGCTCCAAATACAGGGATTAGTGGGTGATGTCACCTACATAATATTATAAAGCTCCGGGAAATCTACCTCCTCCAGGAAGAATTTTCTAACTAATTAGAGGGCAAATAGCTTCACTGACCTCAGTCTGCTTGTCCTCCCCTCCCCCTCAAGTACATATCCCATCAAATCACCCTACTTCAAAACAACTCCTGGGCTCCCTTTCACACATCCATAAAATGCCCCTGCCCTTTTGCTTGTATGTGATGCAAATCCTTTTATTTGCATGGATGCCCTCATATGATATGCCTCGATGCATCAGTGCTGTCAGACTATATAGGTAAGTTTCCAGAGGACAGGAATGCCTATTTAACATATTTTTTACAGCACTTGCTATAGTTACAAAGGATGCCTGGTACTTCATAAATCCTTCAGATGATCATGATCTGAATGACTCAAAATTTTGGAATAATGGCCCTATTTCATTTTGTATACCTTCTACTTTTCACCTGAACTGATTCTATTTAGGTGATACTGTGCTTTCTAACTCTGAAAGTTTTATTTTAATGCCTCATTATGGTGTGGCAGCAACTTATAGTCTCAGAAGATCATACATTTAGACCTGGAGGGGGCCTCAGAGGCCATTTAGTCTAACTCCTTCATTTTACATATGAGGAAAATGACGATCAAAGAAATTTATGTGATTTGCCCAAAGTCACACAGATAGTAGGTAGCAGAGCTGGGATTTAAACTCAGGACTCTTGTGCCTCCAAAGTCATCAGACTTTTTACTGAACATTCCTGAAAGGCTTCAGGTACATGGCCAACCACAGACTATGTCTGACGTGAGGATTAGCCTTACTAATTATGGGAAAGCTTTATCAAAGTAGTTGACCTCCAGTTGATTTTTTTTTTGAAAACACAATTCACAAAGGCAAAGATTTGATGGCAAGCTGTGTTGCTGATAAATAGATGGACAGCTAGATAGCCAGCCAGCCAGATAGCCAGATAGCTAGAGAGACAGACATATAGATAGAGAGATAAAAAAGCATTGATTAAAAAATTACTATGGGTTAGACACTGTGCTAATTGCTGGGAATATAAATCCAAACAAACAAAAATTACCTTCATGCCTTCAAGGAGCCTACATTCTGAAGGAAGAAGCCCATACATAAAGGGGAACTGGAAAGTGGAACAAGGAAGTACCTGAATGGGAGCAGGGTGGAAATGTCCTGTGACTCGAGAGTGGAGCTGGGAGAGAAGAAAACCCACAATGATACCATCGTAGATTCCTGCAAGTATTGCAGTAAGAAGTGGATTGTTAAAGGGCCTCTGAGGACCCACATCTCCTATTAGGTTTGGAGAGTCTTGGAGAAGAGAGACTGTAGCGGAATTCAATGCTGCTCATCGAGGAATAAACTTCACAGCTGGAGCTGCTTGATCGTGTTCCCCCTCATCTTCTGTTCAGCAGTGTTCTGGGGACTGATTTGGAGGGCTCTTTAGCACAGAGGCAGCCACAGTAGGTGAGGAGGCAACTTTTTGAATCCTGTTTATCCTGTAACCAAAAAGCCACTTCTATGGCGGAACCCCGTTCCAGCTGATAGAAGTTAGGTCCCGAAAGGGGCACACTTCATGCTACTTAGAAGTAATATCCTCCCATGGCAACCTGAAGCAGCGCCTCCGCAGGAACATTTTGGCGGGGACTCTGGGCCTGTTGACATTTTTCAGACGGGAGATCGTTAGCTGGGCACAGCTTGAGAAGCTGATTGTGCTCTTGAGTGTCCGTGGGGGAGCCTGAAAATTGTTACGGTGATGTAAGAGTGACCGTAACAGGAGCTGAGAGTTATTCCAGCTCATTCTCAAAACTAGTCAGGCATAGGGAAGAAATCTGGGAGTGGGAGGGAGGTGGGGAAGGAACTCTAAATCAGAATAGAATCTGGAGTTCCTTTCTAGCTAACAACCTCAGTGACAATTTAGCGTCTCCTACAACTTACCCATAGTGGATAGAGTGTAGGTAGGCCTGGAGTCAGGACGATTCATCTTCATGAGTCCAAATCTGCCCCCAGACACGTACTAGCCATGTGACCTTGGGTAAGTCACTTAACCCCCATTTGCCTCAGTTTCTTCTTATGTAAAATGACTAAAGAAGGAAATGGCAAACCACTCCAGTATCTCTACCAAGAAAACCCCAAATGAGGTCATGAAGACTCTATTGAAATGACTGAACAACAAAAAACAAAACAACCTATACAACTAGGACAAGTAGTCATGGATAGGGAAAAAAATGTGAGCCACAGGTGCCTTTAAGTGCTCCATCATTTGACTGCAGCGGAGTTTCACAAAATTCATTATTTGATGCCCCAGATCATCTGGAAATTATCACTTTATATCAATCTCAACCCCATTAGCTACTTTCTCAGAGACAAAGTCTTTCAAAAACAGACCACTTGAAATCTTTAAAAAGTAACCCTGCCAGAGAGGAGATTTTATTGCAAAGTTAGATCTGAGCAGTGCCTATCTGAGCATTTCAATAAATCTACATTACCCAAGATATTTTAGTATCCTCTGGGAAAGGAAAGTCTATCAGTAGAAAGTAATGATTTTTGGTTTTTCAATTGCCCTAAGGATCTTTACAATGCTATTAAGACCCATGCTCTCCCTGTTGAGAAGTTTAGGAGTGAAATTATTAATATACCTAGATGATATGTTGATTGTTGCTCTGTAACAGAAAATACTTTCTCTGTTATTTGAGCTGCATTATCACTTTCCCCAAGCAGAGGATTGCATCAAAAATTTAAACTCCCCTTATTCCGGCTCATCATATTGCTTTCCGAGGTCCTATTGTGAAATATACTGTGCAGAATTTGGATATTTCACTACCAATGAAAGGAAATGTGTTTTTTCAAAGATCAGACTACTTTTCAGAAAAAAAATCACAGTGGAATTTTCTTCCATTACGATTCCTCTTCTCTAACTCTTTAACCAGATTTTCCTTGGGCTGTATTTCTTTTTCTCTGAGAGGTTCACAATACTATCCCCTGAATGCAGGGAGAGGATCAAAACAAAGATAAAATATGGTTTTGATTTCAGATTGAGCCTCCCAAGAATCAAATGATGGGTACATCTCTGATCTACACCATTCATTAATACCAAGAATGACTGACTAGAGCACACCAGTTAAATGGCAAGGACAGAAGAAAGGTTCTGGGAGCATTTCCACTTCAAAGCTCAGCAGAAACCAGAATTATTTACTATCTGGGTGACCTTTTCCCAAAATCTCTCATGGTAGAGGCCTTATAGGGCAAGGGAACAAAAGTTTCTCCATACTGAATAAACAAAAGTCAACTGAATGTCAGGCCTAGAACTGCATCTGGTTTCATGTCAAGTGACACCTGATGTAATGGGATGTATATGTCATATTGGTGAAGACATTTCAAGGATACCCTTTCTGTTAAAACAAAACAAAAACATTGACAGGAGCACCTAATTACCCACGAGAAATAAATATTTGATGGCATCCCTGAAGAAACAGCCAACATAGGGGGATCATATGGTTGGTGTAACTTCTGTTCAAAGAAGGTTTTGATTTTGTTTGGAATTGTTCCTTGGTTTCTTTAAGAGTTGCCTTCCTTCCATTGCTTAGAGTTGTTTTTATTTACCAATTAAGGTGGATCAGACTGTCACAGGGCTTATTGGCCCTTCTCATCAGTGCAACAGGGATTGTGACCAGAAGTATTAGAGCTACTGATCAGGGAAAGGCAAGAAAATCTCCTCAAAGTCTCCAGAAAACAAACAACTTTCCAAAAGGTAAGGGATAAAAAGACTACAAATTCTCACTTGGTGGCCTCCTTGTGGTCCCACACTCCAGACAGTTTCTACGGATGTTCCCAGTGCCTGGCTTCCTTCAAGTACCTACTAAAATCCTATCTTTTATCAGAAGCCTTTCCTACCCTTTCTTAATTCTAGTGCCTTCCCTTCCTTAATTATTTCCTATTTATCACGTATTTAGCTTGCTTTCTAGATATCTTTTGTATGCTGTCTACCTCCATCTCTTAGCACAATGCCTGGCTCTTAGTGGGTGCTTAATAAATGTTTATTGAGTAATTGATGTTTTCTGAGGTATCAGCAGACACCTGAGTAACACTTGTTTATACTGACCACCAGGTCAAAAAGAAGAGGGATATTGTTCTAGTAGGGTCTTGGCTGTAATAGTTCATGAAACTGCAATTCTAGTGCTTTGCAAAGTCTAAAGCACTACATAAATGCTAACTATTGTTTGTAGTTGCTGTTTCTTTCAGTAAAATGATCAGGGCCTGAGAGCCCAAAGTCCACCACTGCTGGCCTCATGCTTTTGACCTGGCTGGAATGAGCTACCTGGCTTACTACCAATAGAATTTTGGACACAAACACAATTCTGCTTTATCTCAAGCTCTTAACAGAAACATGGGAAATGAACATGGCAGCCAAAGGAAGTAGTTCTCAAAGTGACAAGTAGCCTGGCAATCAACAGAGGAGACACAGAAAGGACGCACTGCAAAGCCCACTGAATTTATAGTTAAAGGGTCTAGGTTCAAATTCTGTTTCTGTGAGTTTCAGCAAGTCACTTAATCAAATTGAACTTCAGTTTCCTCATCTGTGATGAAAAAGATCATGTCAAATGTCTCCTCCGGGCTCTAAATCTAAGAACCAGCTCCAAATCTAAGTCTTCACCTGAGGGGAAGGTGAGGTTCGTTTCAAAGGGCAGGATGACCCTCCTCAAGCAGCCTGGGGTGGAGGGTGGGGGGTTGGTTTAAGTTTTGAAAAGAAACCTTTGAAACTATTTTTCAAAGTTGTTTGGGTGTGCACCATGGGTGACACTAATTTGTACAAATCAGTCTGTCTTAAAACATAAGGTCCTTTAGGATATGGAGAGAAATTGATGCAATCCTCTATGCACAGTGCCTAACACATGCCATATGGAAACAGTGATTGAATCAATACAATCATTTCTACTGGAAAGGGGGGTGACAGCTGCATACTCTATGACTTTTGTCATAATCCCTGGGCCTCCCCAGATCAAAATCCCCTTCCCAGGCTATCATTTCTCCCCTATATATATTTTGGTTCCCTCCATTAAAATCTAAGTTATTTGAAGGCAGGAACTTCTTCACTTTTGTATTTATTTCTTCAGTGCTTATTGTGGATTGTTGTTCTGTCATTTCAGTCATGTCTGACTTTTCCTGAACCCATTGGGGTTTTCTTGGCAAAGATACTGGAGTGGTTTGCCATTTCCTTCTCCAACTCATTTTACAGGTGAGGAAACTGAGGCAAACAGGGTTAAGTGACTTGCCCAGGGTCATAAAGCTAGCTTCTGAGGTTGGATTTGAACTTATAAAGATGAGTCTTCTTGACTCCAGGCCAGGCACTCTATCCATTTTACCACCTAGATGACCATTTTCATTACTTTGCACTCAATAAATGCTTTTTTCCCCCACTTGTTCAATTTACTTCAGAAATAACTGAAGCTTAGAAGCTGGAATGTCAGAGCAAGTTTAGAAACCAGTTTTCCCAATTTGCAGTTAATGCTCATTCTGTGACCCGACACTTTTCATCAGGAAGGGTTTCCTTCATCAGAAAGGCCAAGCACTCATTGACCTTATGAACATGCTCTGTTCTCATAGAGGACACTATATTCTGCTTCTCAGTTGAAGGTTTTAGGCCCAGAATCCTTGGTTTCTGGGGCCTTGAAGGCTAAGGGGAGTTGAGTTTCCTACATTGCCTTTCACTATTGTGATACGAGATTCAGACACATGTCTCTTTTCTGATGTTATCAAAATAACCGTGAGCTTTGATTGGCCATGTAGGTGATGCAGTAAATAGAGCACTGGGCTTGGGGTCAGGAAGACCCACATTCAGATTCAGCCTCAGATACTCACTTGCTAGGTGACCCTGTGCAAGTCACTTAACACCATTTTCCTCAGTTTCCTTATATGTAAAATGAGCTGGAGAAGGAACTGGCAAACCATTCCAGTATCTCTACCAAGAAAACCCCAAATGGGGTCATGATGAGTCAGACATGATGGAAAGGACTGAACAACAACAGAGACCACAGGATCATAGATTTTGAGTTGGAAGAGAACTCAGAACCCACTTAGTCCAATTCCTTCAATTCTTTTTTTTTCTCTTTTTGGAGCGGGGAAGGGAGGGCATTTGGGGTTAAGTGACTTGCCCAAAGTCACATGGCTAGTTTTTGTATTAAGTGTCCGAGAACAGATTTGAACTCAGGTCCTCCTGACTCCAGGGCCAGAGCTCTATTCATTGTGTCACCTAGCCACCCCCCAATTCCTTCATTTTCACAGATGAAGAAACTAGGAGCCAAAGGACTTAGTTGACTTACCCAAATTCACACTCAGGCAATAAGTGAAAGTGGCATTAAATTTTTGCATTCTATTCCACATATAAGAATGGCATTATGGGCTCTAAAACAACATATTGCAAAATACTGATGTTTGAATGTGATTAACCCCAGACACATCTTTTCTCACCTTCAGTCTCACTTCTATGTGCTGATTCATCATCTTGTCAGGTATGGGTATGGTCATTTCTCTGTTCCAAAGTTTGTTATCAGCCTACCATTTAAACTACACCTCATAGTACAATGAAAAATTACAAGAATGTTAATTATTACCCACTCAGAGACACCATACAGTTTTGATTCATTTGTGTTTTCAAATGATTGAGATATTTACCAATGGTATTTTGCATGTAACTGGAAAAAAGAATGCACAGTGCATTGCAAGTCCTTAATGGTACAAATGGTAGACTGTATCCAACATTTCCTATTCCACTTTCCTTAGAAGGTCCAGACTCAATTCATTTCTCAGGCTCTAGACATCCGAGTAGAGCCCACATTAATGTAAGCATCAGGGTAAACATTACTTTCAGTGTACTATCTACAGACATAAAAAGGAGTAAAACATCTGGATAAGTAAAATGAGAATGGACCCAGGGGACATTAAAGAAAGCAAACTATCCCCATTTTGCCCGGATTGTACAATCCTTGCCTATTTGTGCAGCTATGCATGTAGCTAACATCATAAAGCCATTTCTATGAATAACATCAATACTATTTAGACATTTCTCTAATTAAAACACAAGTAGTTCAACACAACAACAAAACCCCACTTAAATTGCACTGAGAAAAGCAAAGGAGTACCTTACTTCTTTTTAGTGAGACTTGTGGATTACCAAAATAAAGGACCATATTTTCTTTCTTTTTTTTTTGCTTCTTGGAGGGCAATTGGGGTTAAGTGACTTGCCCAAGGTCACACAGCTAGTTTTTTTTGTGCGTGTTAAGTGTCTGAGGCCAGATCCGAACCCAGGTCCTCCTGACTCCAGGACCAGTGCTCTATTCTATTCTATTCTATTCACTGCACCACCTAGCCACCCTAGGACCATATTTCTTTTAGAACTCAGAAGCTGAGTGCCATAATAGATTGATATTTGATTCTGGGCTTCTGATCTAGAAGAGCTGGGTTGAAATCCTGCCTCCTAGCTGGGTGAACCTGAACAAATCATTTAACCTTAATATTTAATCTGATGGGGGGCAGCTAGGTGGCACAGTGAATAGAGCACAAGCCCTGGATTCAGGAGGACCTGAGTTCAAATCTGACCTCAGACACTTGACACTAGCCATGTGACCTTGGGCAAGTCATTTAACCCCAACTGCCCTTCCAAAAAACAAACACAAAATTTTAATCTAATGAGGAAGTAGTTCCCACACAAGGCCATCTCTATGACATTAGAAAACATAGGTTCTCCCTGTATTTGTGTATTTCATTAGAGAAGACCAAGAAAAAAAAGATTTCACTGCACCAACTTTATCAAAGGCAGATGATGAATCATACTATCTCCCAGTATGGCCCAGTTTGGGAGAGTAGACTGGGCTCTAAAGTTGGAGGCAGAAGAGGAGAGCTCAGATTTCCAGCTCTCCCACTTACCAGTCTGACCTGGGTAATGCTGGGAAAGTCACTTAAATCCAATGGACCTTAATGTCATCCTGTGTAAAAAGAGAGGGTTAGCCTGATTCTAGCTCTGAATCTATGATGTGAATGGTGGAAGTTCTTGGCTAGTTTACTGTAGCAGCAAGCACCCCAGCATCCCCAGGGTGGCTGCCAACACAGGTTCCTAGATCTGCTTTTCTAAAGGAAAGCAACTCAAAATGGGCTAACAATCTTACTTTAATCAATCAAACATATATCATTTACTTAGTTCAGAGGGAAAAGTCAGCACCCCGAACTTCAGAGAATATAAACAAGTTATAATCAGAAGTTACAAGCAGACAGAGAGACAGATCAGCAGACAGGCTTCCAGCTGTCTGACCATTACATCCAGTCAGTTACCAGAGAGGGAAGCACCAACATCTGGGTTTTCAAAACTGGGGGCTCAACAGCTGCCCAGAGTCTCATCTGGTCGAATCACACAACTCTTCTCAAAGTGAGCCCCAAAGCAAAACTTCACATCAGGGTATATATAGCCTTCTTCTGGCTCAGAGAATGTCACAGCCCTCTTGACCCACTGCCCAATCACAAAGTATCAAGGTGTGGGCATTCCTAAAAAAAAAAAAAATCCTCCTGCCATGGGCTCCAGGTGACCACATTCAGCCTATTAGGAGGCAGAGTATAAGGTTTTCAGAGTCACTTAAGCCTATCAAAGGGCCTAGGGGCAGAGAAGATCTTCAGATTCCCATTCCCATAACATTTATGAAAAAAATTCACCCTTTGACAACCAATCCTCCCTCTCCCCTTCCCCCCAATAAAAATACAAGATTGGTTCTAGGAATTGGACAGAATTATTTTGGGGGGAAAAAAATCAAATCAGTGCAGATAACTGCTTAGATACAGAAGTCAAAGCTATTCTCTAAGGAATATGAGAACAAATCAACTTCACAACCTGAAAGTCTGTTCTAAACATATTTACCACATTGCAAAAACAAAACAAAATGAAACAAACCAACAAACCAGCAGACTGGAATAAAAGTCAGAATAAACATCTGCATAAGATTCCTATAGGCATACAGCTAATAGTTTCTGTATTTCAATTTGTTTAAATATTGTTTGCTAAAAGCTCAGGGATATATAGCAAGCTGTTCAAAAATCTTGACAGTTCCATAGAAACAGAATGGTGTAGCTGCTAAAAAAGTTGCTGGTTTCCCCACTGAGACTCAGCACAATTCATAACCTTTGTGAAACATTAACAGTATTACATTATTCATCACTAATAAGTCTATGACTGTGATGAGGAACAAATTACATGGACTTCATGATCTACTGTTCTTCCTAACTGCACATGAGGCAGTTTTTCATGAATGGAAATTGTTTCAAAGGAAGGGAGTTTCTTCCATAGATCTAGGAATTTCAGATTTGGGTGGTCTTATTACTAGTGGGGACATGTGGGGATAAAGGGGTGAGGGAAGAATTATGAAGATCAAACAGTAGACAAAGGTAATTTAGGCTACCAGTAAACAAAGAATGAAAGCAAATGGTGATTTAACATCACTGGGTGAGATGACATGGAGCAAAGAAGGAAAAGAACTGTCTCTTTTCTTAGCATTTTAGTCTCTTGTCTATGCTATGTTCCTAGTCCCTTAGTAGAATATTCAAGGGTTTATGTGGCGGCAACTAGTGAGAACCAGAAAATAGCGTGGCTATCCAATGTATCCCAAAACAGATTTAACTATTTCAGGTGGTACAATCAGAAGATCATAGAATTGTATTTTTAGAGCTGGAAGGGGACTCAGAGGTCAGGAGTGGGGAACCTGTGGCCTTGAGGCCACATGTGGCCCGCTAGGTCCTCAAGTGTGGTCTTTGGTCAAAGGGCCACACTTGAGGACCTAGAGGACCACATGGGACCTTGAGGCCACAAGTTACCCACCCCTAATTCTAGTCTAACACCTTCATTTTAGAGAAAAGTAAACTGAGGCCCAAAGGGATTGACTCAATTAGCAAGTGTTAAAGATGGGGTTTGAATCCCAGCCCTTTGACTCTAGAATGAGTATCAAGCAGGTACAGATTAATTAGCATACTTGGCAAAGCTCTAGTCTCTGTTCATCTCTCCCTAATCACTCCTAAGTAAAAGAGTAAGGGACCAGAAAGAGAGGGAGGAAAAGTAAAGAATAAGAACCTTTGGGCTCAACACAAGGATTATACCTGACAAAAAGCAGAGCAGAGAGTGATGAGGAGAAAAGCAGGAGAGGATGGAGACTGGCTAATGACTGAAGCATCACAGGTGAGACAAACCCAGTCCACAGGGTTCATCTGGTGAGAATAAGTCATCTTTGCAAGCATTTATGAAGCACCAACCAGCGCCAGATGCTGTGGTAAGTGCAGGGGGTACAAAAACAAGTATGAAAAATGTCTCTGCCTTCAAGGACATTATTCTTGAAGAAAACAACATAGACCCAAATAATTAAGGGCAAAGTAATTTTCAGAGGAAATGGCTAACAACCAGACTGACAAAAGGCCTTATGGAGAACATGGTGGCGTGAGCTATGAATAAAGGTAAAGTTTGCCATGCGTTTTGAATGTAAGAAGAAATAAAAATCATGATACAAATGCTTTTCCCATTGCCTTCAAAACTACGCAATCTCTCCCAGGACATCAACCATTAAAAAAATCACAATTTATTACCCTTCTGGACACTAGCAGAAGAGCAATTTTGATTCATTTTTATTTCCCAAAACAACAACAAAATCAGTTTGCTGTATACCCAATCCTATTTACTACTATTGGCTTCATCTTCCTCCTGGCCCACCTCCTCCTGGTTGAAAGGATAAAAAACAGTTTTCAATTTCCTACTGCCCTTTGCAACCTTGCCTCCATCTTTGTTTGGTGTCCATCCCCATACATTTCTTCATGTCACTGGTGTCATGGTTTTAAAGGCATCTTAACCAAGAAACCAAATTCAAGATTTACATCTGTCTGTCTGTGAGTCTGTCTGTTTTTCTGCCCAGGTTGGCAAATCAGAAAAAAAAAATCAGCTCTGCTTACCTGGCTTATTTGGGGCCAGCACTAGCAGCAGAAATGCAATACTGAAAAGATATTAAGTTAAGCATATCTTCTTGTAATGGCCCTTGCTTGCCAGCCACTCTGCTGAAGACAGAAATAGCCTATCCTTGGATGGTGCTACCAGCAATATCACTTAGAGCTAAGGTTTCTACTCAGTGAACACCCATGTTCTGAATGCTTGAGAAATATCAGAGATAAAATAAAGGCACAAGCTATGTTGGCAAGCATTGAGTTAGAAAGACAGATGCTATCTTAGTCTTTCCTCCCAGGAATTTTACTGTCAGTTTAGTTAAAACCCAAGGGACTTAGCATTTTTCATTGTTCTGTCCAACCCCCTTTCCCCTCTTCTCTTCTCTATGGGATTCCTTTCTTTGTGTTACACCAGTGGGACAGACTCATGACAATTATAGGTCCTCCAGTGGGAAATGATGCCTTTTTAAGGGCCTTCTTTTGGAGGAAGATATTGAGCAAGACTCTTCTATATGCCTCTTAGATCACATTTGTGTTATAGTAAGAACGCTGGTCTGAAAACAAAGCAATAGAAAGAAAACTCTGAGGGCAGGAAAGTCTCATTTCTGCCACTTCGAGAATATGTGATTCTAGGTTGGTAAAATAGGCTCTTGCCACTCCACAAAAAGACTACAAATGTGACAAGATGTCACAACACTAGAAAGGTTAGGAATCCCTGGTGCTAGGGTCTGAAGAGCTCTTTATTTTAAATGGACTAGCCCCCTTTTAACTTATGCCAGAAAAAAAAAATACCCATCTATTCCTATGAAAAAAATGGTAACAGCATATCATTATTGAGTAAATTACACCCAATTTAATCTCTAGTAGCATAACTGTACTAGGATACAGCTCCCACGGTACAGTAGAAAAAAAGTAAGTCCTGAATTCGATATCAGAGGACCAGGGCTCAGATAGTAGCCCTGCCACTAATTAGCTGCAGAACTTGGAACAATTCACTTTACTTCTCTGTAAAATGAGGGAGGTGGACTAGACAGTAATCCCAACTCTGGCTCTAGGCTTCTTTGTTCCTCCTTTTCCCTAAGATCCTCCCCGGCTGCTCCACATCACACTGACTTCTCCCTGCCCTGAACCGCTATCACACTTATTAACTCTTTTACTCATTTTGCCTGAACCATCAGGGAATAAAGTCTTCCAAATAAGTGAATCTTCCAGATCACCAATTCTTATCCATTTGAGTGCCAACTTTAAGACTTTTTTCATCAGCAAAAGCTTAAATCAAATGTATTTTCTACTTTCTTGCCTTTTTTAAACAGAGCAATGTAGCACTAAGCTACATTACATTATGAACATCTATGATTATGCCCCTTTTCCCATCCTTGATGTCAGGCTGTCTTCAGTAGAATTTTGCCAGCTTCCCCAACCTCCAATGCTTGCCCCTCACTTCTAGTTTACTGTTACTGCTGCTGTTTCTAATCTGCTGATGGATGGGAAGCTAGAGCTCAGCTTGCTGTGAATTATATTATATCAAATTTTAAAAATCAATAAGGAAGGCTATGAATTAAAATCTAGGGAGAAAGATTAGAGTTGAACTATCTTTTTGCATACTAGCTATTCAGAGACAGCACAGTACAATGGGGAGTGTGAGGGACCTGGGGTCAGGAAAGATCTAAGTTTGAATTCCGTTTCTGATACTCAGTAGCTATGTGACTATGGGTAAGTCACTGATCTCTGAGCCTCAATTTTTTCATCTCTAAAATGGGAATAATGACTAGAGCAACTATGTCAAAGGGTTATTGTGAAGATTTATATTCAATAATGAATGTATTTTCTAAACCTTGAAATGTTAGATAAACCTCAAGTACCATTTTAGGCAGCATGGTACAGTACAGAGAGAGCTGACCTGAAGGCCAGGAAGACCCCAGGTCACAGCCTACCCCTGATACATATTGGGCAAGTCACTTAACCACTCAGTATTTCAGGCAACTCTAAGACTACAAAACAGGTACAAATCTACACTGGTCAAGCGAGCTTGTGGCTGGGAGCTAACCATCCTAATAAATCCCCAATTTTAAAAAATCATTATTATATGGCTAGGTGGTACAGTGAATAGAGCACTGGCCTTGGAGTCAGGAGGACCTGAGTTCAAATCTGGCCTCAGACACCTAACACAAAAACTAGTTGTGTGACTTTGGGCAAGTCACTTAACACCAATTGCCCTACCTTGCCCCCTCCAAAAAAATCATTATTATACTGCAGAAGGTTGAGATTTCTAGAAGTCTGACTTTTGGGTAATTGAAGTGTTATTACCCTGTATTTACTGAACTAGTTCACATGCATGTATCTACTTGTCTCCAACTAGATTGTGAACTCTAAAAAAATGTGAATCACATATGGCTTCTTCTATGTTTGTATCACAATGCAATGTAGCTAGTTGGTGCTTATACTTGCCAAACAAATAAAGGACATAAATCTTCAAATCTGATTATGTTGCTCAGAGATTCCAGTTTTGATTCTTCCTTCCATTGTGAGAGTACCTTAAAGTAATATGATGGGAAGAAATACAGACAAAAGCAAAAACAGACAGTCATACTTCACTTTCTGGGAAGAACAACTGAGAAAAAACATAAGGAAACACAACCAACACTCCCTTCTCAGGTTCTACCTTACATCTACTCACATTCACTCTGCGCAAAACTTCCAGAGACATTCAAATATAGAATTATAGTGGCTGACATAGTGCTAAGGACCCAATAAATTACACAACCTAGAGCTTAACGCCCCCTCCCATTTACTGCAGTAATACTGCCTCCACACTTACAAATGTTCACCTAGGCAGCTCAATATGAGCGATGGCAAAATCAGCAAACATGATTTTTTTCTTCTCGTGTTTCATATCTTGCCTACGATTTGGGCTTCATTGAAATAGAAATGTCACCCTGCTATCTTTAGAACACTTGTAGAGTTTGAGCTAAAAACACTTCAGCTGATGCCCTAGACAGAAAGGGAAGAAAACTGGCTTCTTGCTACCAAGCAGCAGAGTCAGGCACAAAGACAAAGCAAGGATCAGCCCTCCATGCAGCCAAACGCCTGAGATGCCCTTCCCTGCCACTCCACAGGTAGTGTTGAATCATCCCATTATTACTAAAGCAATTAGCAACATAAATTATTCCCCCTGCACTCACCAAAAGTGTCATTTTGGAAAAAAAAAGAGTACACTTGACATGTTTCACCACAAAATTAATTTCTTTTAAAGACAGGAAGCTTACTCTATACCCTAAGACTATCTGATACCTTACCTGCCAGCTCCCAGAGATTTTCCACGTTATCTTTAAAAAAGAGAGTTGACAGGACGGAGGTTTCCTCTCAGGTGGCAATAGCTGCACACAAGCCCTCACAGCTGAGACAAGGAATTTTAAATTTATCCTTATAATCCATGCCTATAATGGGAATTGGGCTGTAAACAAAGCAAGTCATTATAACACCTAGGAAACTTTCATCTGAAGCAAGGAATTAGGCTTTATAAATCTGATCAAATGATAATTGTTAGGAATATATATGTATTCTCACTTAAGTTTGAACTTTGACATCACAATAAAGTACAGTAGCTACATTTCAGATGAGAAAAGGCAGATATGGAGAGATACACTTTAATCCTGTTATCCAGCAAGATAGGGTCTGAATTTATTTTATTTTAGAAATAGATTTTTACTGATTTTTTTTTTGCTTTTCTATCACCTAGATTTCCTCCATACTCCTTTCTTTTTCTGAGAGCCATCCGTTATAATAAAGACTTTTTAAGAGGAAAAAAAAGGAAGGGAAGAAAAAAAATTGCAAAATCAATCAATATATTGACAAAATTTGACATTATATACAATGTTCTATTCCTGTGGAGCTTCCCATCTCTTCTAAAGAGTGGGGGTAGATGGGAGGAAGGTGTCTTTTTATCTCTCTCCTATGGGACCAAGGTTGTTCTTTATAATGTAATAAAACTGGAACTGAATTCATTTGTTTAAAGATAATTTGGTGGCTAACATTTTCATCACAGACAGGTAACTTAAAAGTCTCTGCTACTGTCTGAGCATTTTTACGCTATGTAGGATATGTAAGTAGCAATATTTCCAAAGATACAAAGGCTGTATTTATATATCGTGTAGTCATATTCATCTATGTTGTATATAAACACGTTCTTGCCAATGGTGTTTTATTTAGCTAGTTTTTTTTATTAGAGGAATAGCAATTCTTTCAAGGTTATCTGGGGTTCCATTCCATACATTTCCAGATTTGTAGAAGTGTATAGTACTACATAGTCTCTTCCCACAGAGCCCCATTGACCCCCACGTGAAGCCTACTCCCTGCTAGGATATGGCTAATCAGAGAGCAAAAAAAGCTGGTATTTTAAGTAAAGCTCAGTTAATCCATAACAGACCTCTGTAGGTTTGGCTCTAGTTTATGGGAAATAAAACTAATTCAATTATGTGAATAGACCTAAAAATTCAGAGAGAAAAGTCATGATGAATGAACTCTGAGGTGAGCACAGAGTTGATGTAAAAAAAATTCCAGGCAGGAACCACCCCATAGATAACTCACCCCCCCCCAAAAAAAAAACCCCACTATTCCCATTTTCTACAATGGGAGATTGAATTTTCTGTAAAGTGCTTAAATGTATATACACCCTTATAAAAGATAACTATAGGAAATCTGTGCTTTTTAAAAAGTTCCCAGGTCATGTTAACCCTGTCATCAAAGTTATCTTTTTTAAAGCCTACTATTTCTGAGTGAGGCCAAGCCAAATTGATCCTTTTATGTTCCTGATAGTCTTCTTTGGAAGAAAATAAAAATTGCTATTTCCTGAGGGCCTAACCAAGAGATCCAAGCATGCCTCTTCTTTACGCCATAACCATTAATATGGGTTCTGCTTATACCTGACATCTGTACTGCTTTGGGCTGTATTTTCTGGTGAGATAACAGTCTTGTCTTGAGAATCTGTGCATGAAGAGGACAGAAAGGCAGGAAGGCACAGCTGAACTGTTCACTCATGCTCTGTTCTAAGGGACAACACTCTTATCTTGCTACAAAACATAGCCCTGAGCAATGAAGAAAAGTTTCAAAAATCTCTTCCCACCCATTTTGTCAGTTTTTATTCTTATCTATGGCTGACCTTGACTAGAATTGGATATCACCATGCAAAAAAATCCAAATAACCTGAATTAGGACGACTAAAGAACATTTTCAAATTCTCTCTTTAACATCCCTTAGGGCCCGCCCAAAGGATACTTTTTTCTAAATACGACTTTATGTTCAAAAGCACTCAGGAAGAGTCATGCTTTTAGTGGAAACAAAAATTCATTTAACTTTCAGATAGACACTCAAGATTTTCTATAAATGGAACCATTTCATGTACAAGAGTGGCCATCTGGACCATCCCTATAAGAGATGTAGTCTCTAGAGATTTTTGTCATGTTAAATACCTTCTAGTCCAATACATCTAAGACCTTGGGAAACACAACATTAAGTGTGTTGTTGCTTGATGGTATGTCTCCCACCTTACCAATCAGCCACTAGCTAGACTTAGGTGGAGTGGGAAATAAGGCACTCCAAAGGCAACTGAGCCTTACCACTTGAGAGGCTACATAGTCTGGGAATGAAGAGACCTGAGCTCTAATTCTAGCTTTGCTGGTAACCAGCTGCCTGCCATTAGGCACACTATCCTCCTTTACCACAGATTCTGCACATGTAAAACAGAGAAAACTCACAAAATGTTCTCATAAGGATATTCTGTGAGTTTTTGATCATTCAGAAAATCTCTATAGAGCCTAACTAAAGAAGGACACGCATCAATCTCAAAGTATCATTTCTACAGTATTTGTAACTCAAAATATTATCATTTGAGTGACTATCGTGAATTACCAGCCTGCTGTGTTTATTACAAAGCATCAATAACTCAAAAGATTATATAAATAGGATCATATTTGTAAACCACTTAGTACAGTGCCTGGAATATAGCAGGCACTTAATAAATGCTTATTCCCTTCCCTCTTCCCCCAAAGTCCTGCTATATTAGTAGCATAAAAGAGACATAGGCCATGTAGCAAAATAATTTTCAAAGTCCTCTTAACCCACCTCAGCATACAGCAATCAATGGACATGCACAGATTGCATATGGAAACCTACCAGACAAATCAAGGCAGGCTGGTCCAAATGCTCCTCTCCTGTTTACCTGATTTGCTATCTCTCTCTCTCTCTCTCTCTCTCTCTCTCTCTCTCTCTCTCTCTCTCTCTCTCCCTCCCTCCCTCTCTCTCTCTCCCTCCCTCCCTTCTTCCCTCCCTCCTCCTCCTTCTATCTCCCTCTCTCTCCCTTACTCCCCCGCCCCCAAGCTTCTTCATCTGAGATAAGCCCATGGAGTGGTAGAATTCTCAAAGGGTTAAAAAATTAAGGCTGTTTGAAAATCTCATCAATCACTTCCTTTCCTCAGACATAGACTATTTCCTAACAGTGGAATGCTAGCCTTAGAATGTCTGCTCCAGACAAGGAAGCTACTACCCAGTATAGATTAGTATAAACTAAAAATTGATTCATGCACTCCAGGTCCCCAAGGGAGTGACTCAAATCCACATGGTGTCCCAGCATCCTGGAGATTGCATTAGCACCACTGCATTAGCTGGAAGGTGTGTAAAATCACATGCAGCTGACACATCTTCCCACAGACCCTGCTTCAGGGATGTTTCATGGGGCATTGTTTATGCCGCACTGTGTGAGGAATAACTGAATGCTCAACAAATGTATTCCCAAAGCTGTACAGCAATCTGAGGCTTTGGAAATGGAAAAGTGGAGAGGGGATGCTGAGACCTTCCTTCTTAGAGTAGAGGCTCTTTACCTCTGCTGTGTCAGGGACAGGGTAGGAACCCCTTCTCAGAATGATGCTTTTAAATGCATAAAATACATAATGTTACAAAGGAAATAAATTATGTGGAAATGCAGTTAGCATTTTTAAAAAGAAGTTCATGGACCCTGAATTAAGAACCCCACCTCAGAGTAAACACAGATCTATGGTTGGGGGAGTAGGGGGGGAAGGGAGAAGGAGTATTTTCAAGCACAACTATGCAAATCCACTTATAAATCAAAACATAATGGCTTGCTGGGATAGGCAGGGCTCAGCTAACATACTGTAACTATTCCTTCAGTTATCTGAAGTGCTATATTCTTCAGTGAGACAGATACCTATACACATTAAGTAAGGGCAAAGCTTATTGTTGCTATGTTCTCATCAATGATGTCTAGGTGTGCTTGGATTTAGTAGGAAGGAGCATCAGGTTATTATATAAAACACATGATTTCAATAAAAGAATATTCTACTAATGGGTTTTTCCTTGGTTGTGATAAAATGAGTGTGCATGCTGTGTGTATAATGTGCAAAGGATGGTAGAGAGGTCAAGCCCAGTTGGCTGGCCATTCCGCCTGACTTGGGATGCTGTTGTCTTGAAGAATGGCGTTTGGCAGATTGATGGACATCACATTGACTCTAATGTCTGGTTCCTAGCCAGCTCCCATTGACAGAAACAAGAATAGAGACAGTTCACTTGACATTGATGTTCATGTCAGGGATAGCAGCTCCCCTGCCCCTGTGTCCTACTCCACCCTAAAGTCAAATGAACTCTACTTCCCTGCCATAGCCACATCCAATTCTACTTACTTGATGTAAGAGGTATGTAGAAGGACAAATACATAATGGATATTTTTCTTTCTGAAGATGTTAAATTAGATTTCTGTTTTTAAAACAAAATGTTCTCTCCTCTGAATGCCATATATAGAAATATATAAACACACACAAGGTGTGACTATAAAGTAATGAAACCAATTTTCATGTATGGCTTATGGAATCAGTCTTATTTCATCATACTCACATCTTGTGTATGTAGAGACACAAACAGAGTGAGATATAGAAGATAGGGAGAGTGAGAGACTGATTTACTGATGGTTTTCTCTGACACCCCCAATGAAAACAATTCTGGTTTGAAGTCACCCAAACTTTCTCCTTACCTATCAGGCTGAGGCAGCATGACTGCACAGCCAAGTGTCTGACTTCCAGTGGTTTAAAAGTCAATCATATCCCACTTCAGATGAAAAGCAAACAAAGTTGTTAAGGCAAAAACATGTGGCCTTGTAAAAATCCAAATGGAGAGGAAGGACCTTAAATTAAAGAGGGAGGATAACCCATGTTCAGATTACAGCCCTGGTTAGATTCTAAGGAATAGGGATGTTTTAGGCATAAAATAAAAGTAAATGCAACAGCAATTTTAAGAAGCTAGGAATGGCAGCTTCTTTATTTTGGTATATACATTATCTACCTAGCACCTTCTTTGGACTATTTCTGGACCTTTCTGGAAGTGTATAAATCTCAATAGAAAATCAGAGTGTATATCTCTCTGTTTCTGTTTGTCCTGCTCCTCGCTCCCTCCCTCTCACTCCCCCCACACTCCCTCTCCCTTCTTTTCCTCACTATTCTACATAAAAAACAGGTATGAGACAGCTTTCCTATTTATGGTACACAGTCTGCCCTGGGATAGAGGAAGACTTATTTTGTAACAAATCTTGACCTCAGTATAAAGCATACTATTTATGTCAGCCAGAAAGCACAAAACTGTCCATTTTACAGAGAGTTGTTTAATTGTGGATATGTATAGTACATTTAGTATGTTCCCCTTTATGTTTGGCTTAAATGTACATAGAGCCAAATGAAATATGGAATGTAGTCTTTTGGGACTCCAAAATACTTGGAAACAATGTTTGGGCACTAAAAAATAAATTCTGTTCTACACACAGCCAGTGAAATCCTTGCTCATCCAAATGTAATAAATATATTTTTCAATGTCTGTTTCATAATTTATCACACAATTTCTCTCTGTGGTTACTATGGCTTATCATCAGAACACCACCAATCAGATAAGATGAAGACACTGTTGGTAATTTTTAATATTAAGGTGCAATCGTATATTTTCCTAGATGATTGGATTGATACAAAGGCTGAGTTCATAAATCTTTCAGCAGCTATACTTGCTAGGTATTTAGCATTTAATCTATAGAAGATCTCTAGATCATCACTACATAAGAAATGATTAAAAAAAACTTGGAAGACGTGCATGGATGATAGTGGTTAATAACCTAATTCCAAATGTATTTAGAGATAGATGGTCCTTGGAACTACCAAGAGAAGTCAAATATTTTTTTATATTGTTAACAGTTTGTCTCTAAAAAGCTCCCCTCACTGTGTGTGGTACTGGGATTCTTCTCCAGAATATTTTCTTGTAGAGGAAAAGGCTTTAATGTTGATGCCTTTTTATGGATGGCATTATATACAACAGAAAGCTGTTAGTCTTGTTGGGATGTTCTATCTACACCAAACAGGCCACTTCTTCTTTTCATTACTTTTCTAGGTCTAGGATCACCTCTCCATTATCAAATGACCCTTCCCTTTTCTCTTCTACCTGCTTCTGTTTCTCCATCCCTTGAATTTCTCCCTGTCTAGTGATTTTTCTGATTGTATACTCTATACCCATCCTGCTTCTGCCTTGGTGTCTTCTGTCTATGATGTCTAATAGAACTGGGTTGCAACATAACAATCTCCTAGTAGGTGCTGTTATTTAATGATTCAGTATAGTCAGATAATTTCTAGAGTTTAAAATTTCAGAATACATAAAACTGATGTTTTGTTGACATGTAGCATTTTAAGAACACGAAATAGGATATTCTCATAGCACTTTTTAGACTCTAAAGTTTGCAGGGAGGATAACCCCCTTTTAGGAAAATCACATAGGGAATTCATGTGAGGTAGAAAAGAAAGAAGTCTTGTCTGACATCCTCTCTTCCTCTTTCCTTCAGCTCTCCACCTCTATCGCCATCTTGGCTGCTATTTGATACACATATCATGTTAAAACTTACTTCTGTATTCTAATTTATGCCATGCCCTCCTAACCTGGAATACTTTCTTTCCACCCATCTAAATCCTTTCCATCCTTCAAGACTCAGTTTTAAAGTCATACCTCCTTCATGAAGCTTTCCTCTCTTCCAAAGTGATCCCTCTGTTCTCTCTATTCCTATGATATGATATTCAGTTTTATATCATTTTCATTTACTTTTCCTCTGTTTCACATACATTAGTTTTGTCTATCCAAATAGATTATAAGGTGGTTATGTGCAGGAACCAAGTGCTAGGCTAGTGGGTTGTTTTGTTTTTTTAATCCTCCCCACATTGACTGAATACTACATTAAAAGTCATGGCCAAGGGGCAGGGGTAGGTGGCACAGTGGATAGAACACTGGCCTTGGAGTTAGGAGAATGAGTTCAAATCTAGCCTTGGACACTTACTGTGTGACCCAGGGCAAGTCATTTAACCCCAAATGCCTCAAAAAAAAGGGTCCATAGGGTGTGACATAATGTAAGGACTAGAAAGAGGGCATGACTTGTGTTTTCATTGATATAGAAAACTCCTTAATTCCATTGGCTCCTTTTCTACCAATTAGAGTCTTAGAGACTGAGACACTGTATATACATACATACATACATATATATACATATATATGTATGTATGTATGTATGTTCCTAAGTGCCACATTGTGATTTGCCTATTTTTAAAAACTTAAAAAACTACTCAATTTTTATCTACCCTTTCTTGCCAAATTGGCATACTTCACAGAGCCATTTGGTGACCTCAGACAACATGCAAATACTGAAATCCCAAATTCATTAATAGCATTACAAATGGATAAATCTCCAAGCCCACCTTCATATTCTGGTAGTGTCTTGAGGTGAAAACACTTATACAGCAGAGCATGTATCATCCAAAAAAAAGTCCCAATTTATTCCATTTCAAGTAATCATGACCTTGTGGGACTTTAAAAAAAATTGTGAATAAGCTGAAGATGGGAATAATACTGATTCTGTTTCTCTTTATCTCAAAATCGAACCTATTCAATATATATACATATTATATATTATATATATGACATACTTTGTGCAAGGCACAAGGTTAGTTGTGATAACATTGATCCCCACCACTCTGTTTTATAAATCCAACATAATTGAACCATGCTTTTATGTGTGTGTGTGTGTGTGTGTGTGTGTGCTGTAGGATTTCAGAAAGCAGAATCTACAAATTTCTTTTCAAACAGAAAAAACACCTCCTTGTAGTCCCAGACCAGCTCATCTTTCAGATACTGCTTTGGTTTTTTCAATAAGACTTGGGTAATTCTTCCGTCCCCACCCAAAGAAAGAAAAACTTGAGCTACTGTCCCCCGCTTAGAATAAAAGCCAAGGAATAATGTGTCCTTAAACTGTAATTTGCTTGCATTCGATGACTTCCTATCCACTGCCACAATAGTCCCCTATGTAAATCAGATTTATTTATTCATAGGCACTAGCATTCCATTACTTTCGTCAAAACCCAGCCACGCTGCATTTCGTCCTCTCTGCATTCTTATAAGCCAACTGGAAAAGCAATTAACATTCACCAGCATTTTAGACAGTGGGGAGAGGGCGAGGGAGAGACCCTACTACACTCTTGATAACACCACCTCTGTAGGCGGATGGTAGTGCAAAATGACTGCCTCTCTGTGTCGGGGGAGATAAGAGAAGTGACATAGATTAAAACAAATTGTTGATCCATACCAGAGAGAAGCTAGGGAAACAATAGAAGTAAAAGCATAAATGTCAATTTGGGATGATAAAGGATACAATCTAAATGTAATATGAGAGGCCCCCAGACAAAAGCAAGAAATAGAGATTGCACATTACTGAAGTACCAGAGTACTAGGACATTATCATACACACACCCGTACGCACAGTCATATGCTTAAAGCGTAGGAAAATAGGAGCAACACATTGCTGATTGCTTAGCAAACCCAATTATAAATTAACCCAGGATTGCTGGAAATTTCCAGAATGATGCTCATTTCAAGCCCCTTGGTAACTTTGTTATTTCCCAGATTGGCTTGCTTCTTTGGTTTCCCTTCCTTTGCATTAGTGTAGTGCTCTCAGTGCCCACAGGCTAGAGAAGCTATCTGCTACTGCCGCCTTCCCTAACAGGAGGTCCCTGCCAAATGTTGCTGGTCTTGCTGATAGAAAGATTAAGATCAAGGTCACTCGACAAGGTCACTCATTTCATCCTCGGTAATAGTACCATATAGTGCCCCTTCCGCTCCATGGCGGTGTGCTTCATAGGTTAAGATCTGGGAATTTATTTCTAATTACTCCAGTGTCTTGCTTTTATACTCACAAAGATCAAACTGCAGGCTCAGCTGCAGCGTGAGTGAATATAATAGCTTCAGCTCGCTAATGCGGTGGAAAGGGCTTCGAGGGAACACGCAGGTGGTCAAATGTCCTCATGATCCTCCCACACCAATGGGGGCATTCATCCCCAAGCCAATACGAGGGTGCTGATGAATTACCTGAATGGCCTGTGAAACTCACTCGATCTTAGAGGGGCTAGCTTTGTTCTCAGAGCCCTGCTTAATACACGACCCACTGCCTTACTTTACACTGCTGTTTGGTTTTGTATGCCAACAAGAACTGTATTACCTTGGCCTTTAATGGCAAAAGAGAGAATTCACTGGTGCACAACAGATGGGATGCTAAAAAGTTGCATAAATAGATGTTTTGCAAGACAAATCTAGTATATTTAAATATATTAGAGGTCATCCTATTAAGGGAAATTAGTGGCAAATCATTTTTATAAACTACCAGAAGAATTTATTAAGAGGCTTCTATGCATCAATTGCTGAGATTATTAGGGATACTCAGAGAGAAACAACATAGTTCTGACTTTGCGGAACTTATGTTCCACTGCAGGGAGGAGCCAGTTCTGAATAAGAAATATTTATAAAATAAATTCAAAATAATCTTGTGGGGTGAGCGATCTAATGATAGGGGTATTTTGGAAAAGTTTCATGTTGGAAGCTGAGCCTTGAAGGCAGAGCTAGAGATCCCAAGAGAAGATGGCAAAGAAGGAGAACATATAAGCAAAGGCTTGAAGGTCAGGTTACTTGTAATCCTCCCCCGCCCCCCATCACCACCCCAATTTGGTTTTTGTTTTACAGGTCAGATTTTTTTCTACAAATTGACATTCTTAATGTTGGATGCTTCTATAAGTGATAGACTCCTGATCCTCATTCTTCTAGTCCCTTACTGAGGTTTAAAAACAAAAATGAACACCAATCTTAGCTAAACCAATCATATTAATTTAATTGTCTTTGAAATCCCATGAGAATCTTGGAGCTGGGTCAGAACTGAGATTTTGGGGAGTATTTTCCTGGCCAGCAAACAGTGGCAATTCCACAGGTATGACTTATTCACAAAGATGCTCTGTTACTGAACACTTCTTCCCGAGCCTCCTACTCCTTAAATTCCATTGTAAAGGAATAAAAGACCACTATTTTGTCCTTAAATCATATGCCTAAATTTAGGGCATGCTCTTCTTGACTTTTCTGTCTTAACTGACTCAGTCATCTCAATGGGTTCAGTAATCTGAAATCAACATTTCATATGAGTGAGAAATAAGAATTTAACTCTTGGCAGGACTGGGGGTCTTAGATTAATGCAGTCCACTATATTTTTAGGCACAATAAATGTCTTCTTTTCTCTCATCTTTCAACTCCACTGTTGACTTCTAAGTCATTTTTAGGAGGGTTATGATGTAGAGCTTAGAACAGGGACCTAGAATTTCAGTCACCTTATTCTGTGAGTATGTTATTTTACTCCAGTTGATTTTTTTTTTTACTTTTTGGAGGGCAGTTGGGGTTAAGTGACTTACCCAAGGTCACACAGCTAGTAAGTGTTAAGTGTTTGAGGCCAGATTTGAACTTAAGCCCTCCTGACTCCAGGGCCAGTGCTCTATTCACTGAGCCATCTAGCCACCCCAGAAATCCAGGTGACTTTTCATACTTAAGGAGTGGGGAGAAAGAATTGTCTGCAGAAAGAATAAATCAGAGTGGAGGGAAGAATGTTGAAGAAAGGGGACAAGAGTTTGTCTGTCAGAATTACACATTTGATAGACTGGCTTGGTATGTTTGGCATTAAGGTAGAATATCAAGGATTTGTCCTTCACACTTATGTGTAGGCATGATTAAGAAGAGATGGCTGATAAGCATATTTTTCCTGTCATCCTGGTTTCCTCCTATACTTCTCTCTTTCATTTTTCTGCCTCTGCTTTTTACATATAACTTCACTCTGACTACAAGACATAATCTAGCTCCTTGTTTGAATTGACAAATTAGAAACAAACCAGTGCCTAACTCTGCAAAGCTGAAATGATAGCAATTGTGTGACTGTAGATGGGGAAATCCCAGGATGGTGATTTTGTTAATACTGTAGAACCCTCACTGCAGATTCGAGGGCAGGGTCCCATTGTGTATAAGCGATGTTGCCTGTGGATTATTTTTTCCCTGAGGGCCTTTCCCATTTTAAAGAAATGCTTCCTTGTGCGTGCACACACTACACACACACACACACACACACACACACACACACACACACACACACACACACACACACAGTTTGGCATTTCAAGGTGAACCTCTACACTCCTGGAGATGTGCTCCTCAGCAAAGACTGAGGGAGAAGGGGAAAAAAAAACCCACAGATCAAAGCCAGCTTTGAAGTGAGTATAATTTTTGGAACGCTGCTAAGAGTATAACACACAGTTCAGCAGGAAATTGTCTCTGGGTCTAGCTTTGTAGTTGCTCCCCGGGATTGATGATTTCCCTGACCCAGTGGCAAAGGTGTTGTGTGGAACAGTGGGTATAGATGAAGATTACTGACTCTCATCGATCGGATTTAAATTTTTTACTAGGTCCTTTGGCTCCAGCTCTCCAAACAAAAATAGAGTAAAGGCAAAACCCCAAGAGAAACCTGAGCTATTTCCACTTATCCCAGGCTGGTTCCTAGACCAAGCAAAAAGGACAGTAATGGTCTATAGTTCCTCCTCGCAGGACTCAATAATCTCAACAATGAACTTTCTTGGAACACTAAGACTTACAAGGAGAATCAACACCAAAAACTCATTCTAGAAACATAATGCAACACCAAATTCAGGAAACTGTTTTCTTTGAGGGGATAAAAAAATCTATAAATTTTGTTGTAGGAAGAGAAATAAGAACCCAACAACTCTCTGTGCAGAGCACAAGGTCTGGCTCGCTCACGCGCTCTCGCTCTCTCTCTCTCTCTCTCTCTCTCTCTCTCTCACTCACACACACACACACACACACACACACAGTGAAGTTTCCAAATATTCTGTTCCTTTAATCCATGTTTATAAAATTGGAGTGTGGGGAAGGGGGTTGGTGAAGCTGTAGGAGGTGGAGTTAGGGTGGATAATGAGCTACTCCAGGAAGAGATAAGAAGGCTCACTGATAAAGCTAAAGACCCCAAGAACTGCAGGGGTCTGTTGGAGAAGCAGCTGAGGTCAGTGCCAGCAGAGATGAGTTGGTGGTTAGTAGAAGCATTTAAGAGAAAGAATCAATAACAACAAAATTATATAAAGTAAGGGGAGGGGAGGAATCTATGTTTCCAAGAACCAATTAAGAGATCTTGATGAGAACTTTTTTAGGAAGAGATATGACCAATATGCTGTCAAACTACCTCTCCCATCTCTATGACACTAATCTATATTTACTGAAATAACATTCTAGGGTTTACAAAACAATTTCTTCACAAAACCCTGTGAGGTAAGCTGTTTCAGCCCTGTTTTAGAGACAGTGACACTAAGGCACAGACAAGTTAAATGACTTCCACAGAGTCACAGAGCTAGAACTCAAACTCAGATGTTCTGTCTCCAAGAATAGTATTCTTTCCACTCTACCAGAAGTTCTCAAATTTGGGGGTCTCAAGACCTCTTTATATTTAAAAATGATTGAAGATGAACCCCCTCCCACTTAAGAGCTTTTGTTTATGTGAGTTATATCTATTGATATTACCATTATTAGAATTTTTTGTATTATTAAATAGTTTTGACTTCCCAGATTCCCAGAAAAAGTCTCTGGTTTCCAGACCTCACTTTGAGATCCAACCTCAGTATACAATGCTATCTCTTTATGGACCACAATTCAATTCTATTTAATTCATACAAGCATTTGCTAAGTGCCTACTATGTTTCAGGTACTGCTCTAGGAACCAGGGATACAAAAATAAAATGAAACATAGTTCTTGCTTCCAAGGAGCTTCTCAATGAGGGAACAAAACATGTAAATACAAATATAACAAGCTGAGGTGGTACTAATAATACAAAAGAACAGGGAGAAGCTTCCTGTAAAGAGGTGATATTTGAGCTGAGCCTTGAAAAAAGTTAAGGATTCAGAGAGGGTGAGGTGAGGAGCAAGTGGGGTAGGGGTAGTGGTGTGTGTATGTATGTGGAGAGAGGGAGGGAGGGAGAGAGGGAGAGAGGGAGAGAGAGGGAGAGAGGGGGAGAGAGAGGGAGAGGGAGAGAGAGAGAGAGAGAGAGAGAGAGAGAGAGAGAGAGAGAGAGAGAGAGAGATTGAGAGAAGGGAATGGGTTTAAGAGATGTGGGAGAGAACTGAAAAGTCTTGGCAACTAATGAATATGGAAAAAGGGCAAGGAGGTGGGGAAAAGAGATTAAAGAGATGAAGAGAACTCCAAGGTTGAACCTAAGTGGCTGGAAGGATGACAGAAAAGTGGAGTCTGCAGAAGACATGGTTTCAGGAGAAAAGAGGAGTTCCATTCTGACTTCAGTCTTTATACTGTTTCACATTCTATATGGTGCATACCTTCCTTTGTATATGGTGAGATAGAGGACTGTAAGTCTTATCATCTATCTTGCCACTGCATCCTAAGGTCCTCCAGGCTTTACCATCTGCCTTGGCTTTATGCCCTTCAGACCCTGGCAATGTCATATGAACTAACAACATAACCCAGGGCTTTGCTATCTGTCTTAGAAGTGTGCCCTTAGGACTTCCTCACCCATTTGATGTGAGCTCCTGGAGATCAGGGATCACCCAACTTTTACTCTTTCTATCCTTATCACTTTGCATAATTTTTAGTATATAGCAAGTACTCACTAAATGATTTTTTTGTTTCTTTACTATACGTGTGTGTGTTTGTGTGTGTGTATGTATGACCAGTTTAAAACAACAACCCAATCCTACTTTCTGGAGCTCGGTGCTAGTTACAGATCATTCTTACAATTCCTACTCTTACAATTTGTAGTTCAGTGATGAAGCTGATTGAATTTGTGAAAAACAATCATGAATCTGAAAGAGTGGGATTCAGGACTAGCCTTAAGTAAAGTCAGGGAACAGGCAAGTTTATCTCTGGCATCCCTCTCTTCTTTTGGTCCCTTTAACTCACACCACAAAGACATCTGTCTAGCCCACATAGGGTAGCTCTGACCATGGTGCTGATTGAAGAAGTTATTGGCAGTCAGCTATGCCTATAGGCGGGAATTTACCACTATTAAAACCACAGGAATAGTCGTAGGATACACCTGCATCGCTGTCTGGCTACTAGTGTCAAATGGCATGAGGTGAGTCAGCCACAGGATAACAACCAATTTCAAAATATTAATGGTTGGTCTGATTCTTATTAGTTATACACATAAGGCCAAATAAACATTTTATGGAATATGAATCAATGGGACTTATTATCTTCCTCCATTCCCAAACCCTATGGTCCCTATCCTTCTCTATTTCTTTTGCAGGTACTACTATTTTATCAGTCACCCAGTTCCGAAAAACCAGCTAGTCAAGGCCTGATGACTCAAAGGTACTGGACAAACCCACTTCATCTCCACTGATTTAACACAAAAAGAAGGTACCAGTAGCAGTCTAGTGATATAGTCTATCTGTTGCTCTGGACACCACCCATTCCTATGCTTAGCATCCTCCTTTGCCACCTTATAAGCAACTGGTGAAGAGGAGAGAAAGAGTGAACTTTCTTAAGATATTCCTTGTCCTATGGTAATGAGGATCTCTGGAGGCATTAAGGGATGGGTAGCCAGGTTGGAGGAAAGAGGAAAAATCTCTCTATTCTTTCTAGCTGCAAAAAGCTAGCCAAGGGAATACATCTCTCATGTTATTGTCTATGTCAGCTCACAGGCAGTGGCTTTGTTTTAATTTCTCAGTCACAGACTCATAATAGATCAAAAATGAAGATACTCAGAACCTTGAGGAGAGTCTCTATTCAAAGTTGGCAATAAGGGGATTGAGAAATGGGAAAATGTTTTTACCATTTCAAATGTGGTGCCAATATCCCGCAGGGAAAAAAGATAAAAGAGAGCTGCTGCATAAATAAATATGCTTTGTAACACCACTTAAACTTATTCTTCCTGCCTGATAAGAAAATACAGTGGGTGACAGCATGTACAACTTTCTTCTTCCGCCATTCTGTCAAAGTTTATAAAGCCAACTGATCTTTGGCAGGGAATCAACATACCAAAATGACATGCAAAGGAGTAGGATTCAGCTCATTAGAACTTAGTCAAATGCTCCAGGGATTGCTAAGATACCTCTATGCCAGGTTGCACTAAGAAGAAAGGAAAGGAGACTGAGGGCAATGGAGTCAGGCAGCCCAGAACGTCTGCAATAAATCTGGAGCACATGTAATGCACATAACGTAATGTAGATGCACATTCATCTAGGTGAAGCTACAATGCATTAGAGAAGAGCTGGGATGCTGAAGAGCACAAGGTCTTCAAGGGTTCCAATGGTTACTCCTACTTATTCAATGTCATATCTACTGATGTCCCAGGTAGTCTTTTTACATACTCCTTTGAATATTCTTTCCTTTCCCATTATTAGCTCATCCATGTTGAATCCAAAAGAAACAATCTATGAGTCAATACCTTCTGCTATATTCTCCTAGGGCAAGCTAGTATAGTCTGTCACTTTTGCAACTCAGCATGGAATGATAATGAAGGTTCTTTCCTTTGGGGGAATGTTGCTGACCCTTAGTCTTGAATTGTCGTCCACCAAACTCTGGATTCACAGCTCAACCAACCATGTTGGTTAAGGCAACATGGTATAGAGCAAAGGACTTGGAGACAGGAAGCCCTCAGACTTCCTTCCTCAGACACCTACCAGCTAGCTATGTGACCTAGGGTATTAGCCTCAGTGAGATTTCCTTCCTCATCTGTAAAATAAGCAAGTTGGACTCAATGACCCCAAAGTCCTTTTCAGCTTTAATGGTATAATCCTTTAAGTGTCCCACCATGCTTAATCATAGGGATAAGGATAAAGACTGGATCTGTGAGTTCAGGAACATAAGGAACTTCCAGAGGAGAAGACTCCCTCTACTACTGTAGGGTACAACATTATATATTCATAACCTTCTGATCTTCTCTGCAAATTATAGTCTTACATGTTATGGAAGAAAGATTGCCAGTCTTTGATATAAGAGAAACCTGATTTCAAGTCCTGCCTCTAGCCATGTAACCCTGGGCAAGTCTCTTAACCTATCAGATTTGTAGGCATTTAATAATACTTAACATTCATGATAGGTAACATTTATATAATGCTTTATATTATATCAAGCCTATAAGGTAAAGGCTATTATACCCATTTTTCACATGTGAAACTGAGGTTGGGACAGGTTAAGCAATTTCCCAAGGTCATATAGTATCCGAGGCAAGATTTAGACTGAAGTCTTCTTGAGTTCAGTTCCAGCTCTCAATACACAACACTAATGGCTTCTCCTTATATATAGTCACATGCATGGCATAGTTGAGCTAATTTTTAAAAAAATTCCTATGTAGATTATAGGCCCACCTATTAGCTGCCAATAATATTGCTTTTAGAACAATGTCTTGTACATAGCAAGATTCCAATAAATATTTGTGCATTTGATTTGCGCTCAATACCTTCTTCATCAGTCATATTTCATCTCTATTAATCAGAACTCCAATGGAGGCACAAGGATACAGTAAGGAAAGTGCTGAATTGGATCCAGAGCAGGTCTGAATCTCAGCTCTGCCATTTATTTATTGATATGATCTTGGGCAAGTCGCATCACCTCAGTGTCCTCTTCAATGAAATGACAGGGTTCTGTTAAATGACCTCTCTAAGGCCTTTTCCAGATCAGTTTTAAGGGAACCTTCTGTACTTAATAAAAGGATAGGCAGAACTACTTCTATCAGGTACAACATGATAGGAATAAGAATTAAAGCTATGTTCACACAAATGAAGGCAAAATCTACTTCTTAATTCTACAGGTTCTGGTAGTCAGGGGGAAAAATCTAAGTTTTTAATAAGAAGTTTATATTTTGAGCTCTTAATAACAGGTTTTAAATGCATAAACATGTGCTTTTCTAGGGTTTGCTTTAACAGAAAAAAAGAAGATGTATTCATAAATTGCATGGTCCTCAAGGCATTTAGAAAAGATCCAAAGAGAATCCCAGGGTAATGATAGGTTCCTGTTCTTATGAATTTAACTACACTGCCATAGACTTACTCATTTCACTGTAACCCATTATAAATTATTCCTTCAAGTATATAATTCTTTACGATTAAAAGAATCTCTCTTTCTGTGGATGAACATTATCAGCATCAGTACACAAGACAAGGAAGAGGTAGCATTTTGAAGTGACATGTCAAGAAAGAACTTAAACATAGTACAACAGTGGTATGTGGGTATCCCATTTGTTTATTCATCTATTCATTTATTTATTTTTGGATGGAATGAAAAAACTGGGGTATCAATTGATGGATCTCAATAATAGTTCTTTCAGGGCAAGACTATTCTGTGGCTGTGGCTACAAAAACACCCTAAAGACCTTTATAGGCACTTTAGAGATTCAGACCCTACTTTGTACCCTACCTGGTTGTTTACTTGGACTAGGAGAAGAGAATACTAAATTTACACTGCCAACAGACAAGTGTGGTAGGTTTTAGTATCGTCATAGCTTCTAGGAACCATAACATTGGGCATTTAGATTACTAGGTACCTATCTAGCATTTGACCCTTCCTTAAGCCTTCAAAATTTCAAAAGTTGGAAGGGAACTTGGAGGTAAACATCATTAATTATCTGAGCACAAACCTCTTCTCCAACATTCTCCAACAGAGACTCCTCTGCTTGGAGACTTCCAAAGGCAGCTTGTTCTATTTTGGGTTTACTTCAAAGTTAGGAAGCTGTTTTTTTCTATCAAGCTGATATCTCTACAACTCCCATTTATTGCTCCTAATTCTGTTCACTAAGGTCGAACAGCAGACCTAATTCCACTTTCACAAGAAAGGCCTTTAAATACCAGAAGGCCATTTCTCCTAAGTCTCTTGGGAACACAGAATGGGCCTTAGAGGTAATCTAGATCAACCTATGCCTTTAACAGAAGAGGAAATTGAGGCCCAATGAAGTGACTTGCCCAAGGTCACACAGATATTAAGTGACAGAAGCAGGATTCAAACCCAAGTCCCCTGACTTCAAATACAGCAATCATTCTCTCTCTTTAGTCCAAGTATAAAATTAACAGCATACAGACATAGTATTGTTGGAGCTGTGAATTAGTGCAACCATTCTCGAAAGCAATTTGGAAGCAAGCAAATAAAGGAGTTAAAGTAAATGTCTGTTCCCACTGACCCAGAGTTTTCACTATTAGACACAGACATAGACAAGGAGGTCATTGATAAAAAAGAAAGACTCCATATATACCAGAGAATTTATAGCAGCACTTTTTGTGGTGGCAAAGCACTGGAAACAAAGTAGATGTCCATTGATTGGGGAATGGCTAAAAAAAAATCATGGCGCATAAACGTAATGGAATAGTACTGTACTCTTAGAAACAATGAACATAATGAAGTAAGCAGAGCCAAAAAAAATATATACAAGACTAAAACAACCCAAATGGAAAGAACAATAACCACAACATGATAAAAAATGAATGTCGTGAAATTATGAAGAAGAATGACCCTAAAGAAGAGAGATGAGATACTTTCTTATCAGGGGTGTGCACGTGCTCATGTGTGTATATGTGTGTATGTGTGTATCTGTGTGTGGGGGGGGAGCAGGACAGGTACAAAATATTTGTACAGGTACAAAATATTTCATGTCAGATTTTTAAAAATTTATTTATAAATTTTGCTGATTTTTTTCTCCTCCTCCTCTTTAAAAAATTCTTTGTTAGACAAGATGATTCTTTGTGGAAGGAAGAAAAACAAAAAAAATATCAATAAAATCTATTCTTTAAAAATAATACCACACATTTCCATAGTGCTTTCAGTTTATAAAATACATCATTGTAACCCTATAAGGCAGTCAGCAGAGGTACTATCAGTTGTCCCTCCTACTTTACAGATGAGGAAACTAAAGCTCAGAGAGGTTTCTGATTTCCCACGGCCAATCTACGAACCAGCTAAAAAGCCAGTCTACAAACTCATCCCCTCCTCTGGCTCTAAGTACACACCTCTCTACCACCCTGACATTGCCTCTACATTTCCAGCAACTTCCACTGATCCCACTTTGTCTGCATCACATTTCCTCTGATCATCATGGTTTTCGTTATTCTGTTAATGTTCTGTTAGTGTTAAAAATACTCCAGAATGTTAAGGTCTTTCCTAAAATGTGAGGCCCGGAATTGCATATGATACTGCAGATTTTGTATGATCAAGAAAAAGGAGGACCATCACTTCTCTTGTTCTGTACATGATGACTCTATTAATACAGCTTAAGATTACATTAGCTTCACTGAAAGCTGTCACACTAAACACATACTCAACTTGGGGTCCACTAAAAGCTCAGATCTTTTTCAAATGAATCATGGTCTAATGATGCCACCGCATCCTGCACTTGTAGAGGTCTGTGAATTTTTTTTTAAACCTGACATAGGTATTAACATAGAGGATTGAAAAATGGACCAGTTTTATATCTAGAAGCAGTAAGGTACAAATCCAAGAAGCCATGTTTTCAAGGTAAGTCTCCTTCAGGACTTTTATGTGCCATGGAATAGAGAGAGGGAAGGGAAGTGTAGCATTGCATGAATGAAATAGGTCAAACCCATGATAGTAATCCCAAGTCAAATATTCCACTCAAATTTAAAGCAATGGTTTTCTTCTTAATAATAAGTTAATTTATTTATTTTTAATTTTCAACATTCACTTCCATAAGTTTTACATTTTCTCCCCTTCCCTCATCTCCTCCCTCACCAATTCAGCAAGCAATTCAATATAGGCTCTACGTTTACATTACTATTAAACATATTTTTACATTAGTCATGTTGTATAGAAGATTTAGAATGAATGGGAGGAACCATGAGAAAGAAAAAGACAAAAAAAACCAAGAAAATAGTCTGCTTTAATCCATATTTCTTTCTCTGGATGTGGATGGCATTTTCCATCATGAGTCTTTTGGAATTGTTTTAGATGCTTGCATTGCTGAGAAGAGCTAAGTATATCAAAGTCAGTCATCGCACACTATGGCTGTTACTGTGAACAATGTTCTTCTGGCTCTGCTCATTTCACTTAGCATCAGTTCATCTAAGTCTTTCCAGGTTTTTCTGAAGTCTGCTTGTTCATCATTTCTTATTGCACAATAGTATTCCATTACATTCATATAGTACAATTTGTTCAGCCATTCCCCAACTGATGGGCATCCCCTCAATTTCCAGTTCTTGGCCACCACAAAAAGAGGTCCTGTAAATATTTTTGTATATGTGGGTCCTTTTCCCATTTTTATGATCTCTTTTGGATACAGCCCTAGAGGTGGTGTTGCTGGGTCAATAAAGCAGTGTTAACACCTGTAGCAGGTCTGTCCATTTAGAGTTTTGTGCTTCCTAATTCATTTTTTTAGAGGCAGTTGGGGTTAATGGGCCATGGAGCTAGTAAGTATTTGAGGCCAAATTTTAACTTCTGACTCCAGGGCTGGTGTTCTATCCACCATGCCACCTAGCTGCCCCCATTTTCTTTTTATTTTTTTTTGAGATAATCAGGATTAAGTGACTTGCACAGGGTCACACAGCTAGTCAGTGTGTCAGGTGTCACTCCAGAAATGAGATGCTGGTACATCTGTTCAGTGGCAGAGCCTGGTGTCAACACTAAGGGTTTAATAGCCCAATTCCATATTCTAGTCTTGACTTCTTCCTGACTTTAAGTCATGAGCTAACCTAAAATTTCATTTTCTTGAAATATAAAACAATATAAAACTAACCTTCCTATCCCCAATCTAATATGCTTCTAGTCTTCAGTTAAACTGTGAAATTCCAGGTATTTCAACCAGTCTGTAAGCACTTGTTAAGCACTATTATGTGCCTTGTTCTAGAAATACAAAAGACATAAATGAAACAGTCCCTACCCAGTAGGAGTTTATATTTTAATAGGGGGAGACAATATGTAAATATAAAAGTATATGCAAAATATACCAGGGGCAGCCAGGTGGTACAGTGGATAGAGACTGGGCCTAAAGTCAGTAAGACTCATCTTTCTGAGTTTAAATCTGGCCTCAGACACTAGCTGTGTGACCCTGGGCAAGTCACTTAACCCTGTTTGCCTCAGTTTCCTCATCTGTAAAGTGATTTGGAAGAAGAAATGGCAAACCACTCCAATATCCAAATGGGATCACGAGAGTCAAACAAGACTGAAAACAATCGAAAAATAACATGGAAAATATTCCGAGGTCAAATTTAGCGTAATTTGGGGAGACTAGCTGGGGGAATCAGGAAAAGCCTTGTTTGGGATGTGGCACTCTAACAGAACTTTGAAGGAAACTAGAGATTCTAAGAGATGGGGTGAAGGAGTGCATTCCAGGTAAGGGAAACAGGTTATAGAGACAGAAGATGTAATACTGTTTGAGAGGAACTGCACAAAGACTGAAAAGGCAGGTTGGGGTAGGGTTATGTTTTAAATGCCAGATACTTCGGAACATTTTAATCTTTGGGATAAAATCCCAACTATTGATGACTCTTCCTTTTAACTTTTTAAAAAAGTACACATTTTACTCTATGCGAATTTGGATCTGATGTCCTGATTTGTGACACCGATCACCGAAAGATGGTGTACTATCATGGCTCTAGGAATACTTTTAGCTCAACAGAGTATAGACAAATAGGAATTAAAAATCATGCAATTATTAATGAAGTACAGTAGCCGATTACTGACACTACAGAACTGTCTAATGGGAAATTCTGCTGTGACATTGTAACAATACTTTTGATAACCATTAGATTCCTTACTGAGGGAAAATTAAACACAAGTGATTACATTATGCAGAATGAAGAGAATGTAGTTAATATTTTGAAAGGGAGAATATGATCTGATGTTCAGCTTGCTCACCCTTTCAGAAGGCCAACTCTAGCATTTTTACACTGAATAATGCAAAAAAAGAAGAAACTTTTGTTCAGTTTCTATTCTTTAAATTTTAAGGCATGGGTTTTTCAGTTTGGTATTCTTCTCTTCAGAAAAGAATGCTCTCACCCTTGGAATAAAAATGAAATGGACTCAATTTTGGCTTAAAAAAAATGAAAACCAAGATTAAAAAAACTCAGTAGAAATGTGACACTCAGGAATCATAATAAGCACTAAACAGTACTTAAATCGTGCAGAACCACTAAAATATATGACCCCTTTCCATAAACTGAAAGGCCCTGTTTTCAGTAGATTATTGGTCTCAACTGTTGAACTCAGGGAAGCCCCAAAGCTGCCTAGGCCTTAGTAGTCCTGAAGAGTAGCTCTGGCCTGCAGCTACCTGCCCCCTCTCCAAACAAGCAAAGGAATTTATGTGGAAATAGAAATGGGATAAATATATGTGATAGCAGGTGTTGTGTAATAGAGGGACGGTTAGATCTGGAGTCAAAAGATGTGGAGGCAAATCCAGGTTTTTCCACTATTATCTGTGTTACTCTGGGCAAGTCACAGGGTGGGTCTGGGACTCAAGTTCCTCTGGTGTAAAAGGAGGGGGCTGGACTGGGTCTCTGAAGTCCCCGCCAACTAGATCTACGATTCTACGGATTTCCAAGGCCTAGATTTGTCTTCAATCAATCCAGCATTTATTGATGCAGTTCCTGCTGTTGAGTTGTTTCAATTGTGTCTGACCTTTTGTGACCCCATTTGGGTTTTTTTTTTTTTTTTGGCAAATACTGAAGTGTTTGCCATTCCCTTCTCCAGTTCGTTTTAAAGATGAGGAAACTGAGGTAAACAGGGGTAAGTGACTTGTCCAGGGTCATACAGATAGTCTGAGGCCAGATTTGAACTCAGGAAGATGAGTCTTCCAGACTCCAGGCACTGCACCATCTAGCTACAGAGACAAGTTAATTTAGGGGACAGTAGTAGCTGGAGGAATCTGGTACTAATAATATACAAATAGTCTAGGGTACCTCTTGGGATGGATGTGATAGAATCGTGATTACTAACTGTTAGATAATACCAGAAAACTCAATTATAAATGAATCACAATAGCTCAGCATTTCAAGGTCTTTCTAGCCAGTATTTCTCTACAGATGAAATCTGGCTAAAATTAACATTAAGGGCAATCTTTTTAGTTTGTGTTTGTTCGTTTTGTTTTGTTTTAAATCCACTATTCTTCAAAAGGGCAGTCTTGCCAAAAAAGGATAGGAGAAGGGGCAAAGTTGCCACAAAAGGGTGAATGTGGGTGCCTCAGGTCCTTCTCCCACAAAATGACCACTATTTCTTCTGTCATTTTAGTGCAGTAGAAAGAACACTAGCTTTGGAGGCAGAGGACCTCGGTTCAAAACACCTGATTTTGTCACTTCAGCAAGTCAGTAAAACTCCCACAGTCTTGAGCTGGTTTCCTCATCTATAGGATTCATTTCTCTATTAAACAGTGTCCATAAAGTCACTTGCATGCTTTTCTTCCCTCCTCTACCCCCAAAAGATCAAGGACCTTGCCCCCATGTTCCATGACATAGGGTTCTACTCACAGGATTCCCTCAAACTAAGTGCAAGCCACAACTATCTACCACAAATTATACAAAGCAGAGACCTGTACAGAAAATTTTTAGAACTCAGAATATATGATGACATTCCTTAAAACAAACATTCCCACAGAAATCTTCTCCCCATTTTCTTATATATTGTTTCTCTATTCCCCCTTAGCATTGGGGTGGTGGGGGTACTTATTTCTCTCTTCCTGAAAATAACCTTTTAACAAATATCCTCCAGAGTTTAAAGCTGATATAGAATATCATAGAAGCAGGTAAAAATGAACTAGGATATGGAAATTGTCAGAACAGCCTATCATAAAAGCACTTGAGTGGCCCACTTCCAAGATGGCGGCGGCGGTGGCTGGGTGCCTCCGTCGGACAGGATGGAGGTTCCTACGGCTGCAGTGCCGGCCCGTGACCAGGTGTCAGCCCTCCCCGATGCCACGTGCCTTCCATGTTTCAGCCTTGGCAATGAAATCTTCAGATGAACAAAAGTACCAGCCCCCACCCTCCTCTTCTCAGCAGCACTCAGAGTCACAGGGAACAGAAGAGCCCGATCCAGAGTCCTCACACTCACCTCCCCGGTACACAGATCAGGGTGGTGAGGAGGATGAGGACTATGAAAGCGAGGAGCAGCTACAGCATCGGATCCTGACTGCAGCTTTAGAGTTTGTGCCTGCCCACGGGTGGACCCCAGAAGCCATTGCAGAAGGAGCTCAGTCCCTGGGTCTCTCTAGTGCAGCAGCTGGCATGTTTGGAAATGATGGCAGTGAACTGATCCTGCATTTTGTGACACAGTGCAATGCTAAACTTGGTCATGTGATGGAAGAGGAACAAAAGCTCGTACAGTTGGGCCAAGCAGAGAAGAGGAAGACAGACCAGTTCCTGAGGGATGCAGTGGAAACCAGACTGAGAATGCTGATCCCATATATTGAACATTGGCCCCGGGCCCTCAGCATCCTTATGCTCCCTCATAATATCCCAGCCAGCCTAAACCTCCTCACCAGTATGGTAGATGACATGTGGCACTATGCTGGAGACCAGTCCACTGACGTTAACTGGTATACACGTCGGGCAGTATTGGCTGGCATCTACAACACTACAGAGCTAGTGATGATGCAAGACTCATCTCCTGACTTTGAAGACACTTGGCGCTTCCTTGAAAACAGGATCAATGATGCCATGAACATGGGACACACAGCCAAACAGTTCAAATCTACAGGGGAAGCACTTGTGCAGGGAATGATGGGAGCAGCCGTGACTCTCAAGAATTTGACAGGCCTAAACCAGCGTCGATGATGAGGAAGAAGAGAATAAGCCTGAGTGCCCAGAAGAAAATGAAAGTATTTTGACAGCTCTTTGAAAAACATAAAGTGCTATACCAATGTAAGGTATTATTCAGAACAAATAAGAGTTTGTCCCAAACATTACCCTGTGCAATGAACCATCTATGTGCTGGTTGCTTTGCTGACTATTCCTGGCCAGAAACTGGGTCAGTTCTTCAGTTCCTAATGCCACATCAGACCTCTTGTCTTCAGCAACCTCACACCTCTGTGTAGCAACTGTGTTATTAGAAAATCAAAACTTCACCCAAGATGCCCACTGAGTACCTTCCTGTCACCATCCCAACACATTATGGGCCCTGGGAATATATTGATCATGTCTTAACCCTCTCCTAAGAACTTACGGCTATAATTTGATAACTGAACTCCACCGTTGTTCTCCTGTGAGTACTATTACATTGCTGTCCATCCCAGTTGTGCTGTGTGAAAGGGCAGCATAGTTCATGTGTATTACACATAATCTTCTTTAGGTGGTCCCACACTGAAATCTCTGCTTTTCTGAATAAGGTCCTTCTAGGATACCTATGGAGAGGGGGAAGGGTGGGCACCATCTTTGATTCAGGTGTTTGCCAGATAATTGTGTCCATTTATGCCTTGCATATGGTCCTAGGCCCTGTTTCTTAGGGAGCCTTATACCTATTCTGTTAAGGAATTGTTAGTGAATTTAGATTCTGTAAAGAAGATAATAAAATCGTTTGTTTGGAACAACAAAAAAAAAAAAAAAAAAAAAAATAAAAGCACTTGAGTGCTGTACTTGGGATCAGGAAGACCTGAATTTGAATCCTAACTCATAGATTTACCAACTCTGAGACCCTGGACAAGTTATTTAACCTTCAGGAGTCTTAGTAACTTCATCCAAAAAGTGGGGATAATAACAGCACCTACTTTACAGTGTTGTTATGAGGATATAATGAGATCATTTATGTAAAGCAAACCTTAAAGAAATGTCTGCTGCTTTTATTCTTTTTAAATTTTATCTTTATTATTATTTTTATTCTTTTTCCCTTTACTTTCATTTTTTAATTAATGAGCATTTATTTTTATTCTTCTCAAACCTCCCCAAATTCAAAAGAAAAAAAAAACCACAACAACTCTTGAAACAAATATGTGTAATTAAGAAGAAAACACAAATTCCTGCATTGTCCTCGTCCAGGAGACTGAGAATGACCTACAAGGAGCTCCTGACAAAGGTGACAGATTCCAGATGTAGCTGCTGCTGTTGTTACTGTCCATTTGTTGACATAAAGTGCTTTCCCAGTACTGTATTCTCTCATTTGACCCTCATAACAATTCTCTCGAACAGGCAAAGCAGGTGCTCTTCCCAACTTTCCACAGAACCTTAATCACTAGGTAGGACAAAAGGTTTGTTTTGTCTTGAAACTACAGATGGTCTCAACAGCACCTCTCCCACCTCCCCCAACCCGCTACATGCACCAGCTATATAGGAAATCACTTATTGAATCAACTATAGAGACCTTGGAACATAAGGCAAGAAAGAAGTGGTACTTATCTCCTGAATAAGGTGGTATGTGGAGAGTTGAGAGCCTTGCTCTTAAGCCTTATTATAGACAGGCTGAGTCCAAAGTGAACAGGAGGTGGAGATGACTGTTCAGAAATGGTGACCTCAAGTACTTTTATAAAAAAAAATGAAATAAAAATAAAAATGGAGAGGTTTGCTATTGGTCACTGAGCGCATGGCTGCTGGGTAGCAAAGGCTTTCTCTGAAAATCAGCAGCCCTGCTTGGCCAGACAGGTGCACCCGCTAATTGCCAAGATACCCAGCAGAGTCTGCTAATCACTGGGGAGGAGGACTGAGCTTTAGGAGCCCTTGGAAATGTTCACTGATTTGATTGTTTAGAGCCACCCACAAGAGACTCCTATTTGCATTCCTAGAGCACTGGCTTTCTGTGGAAATTACTTAAAACACAGCTTAAGTGTTAAGTCTGAACTGCATAATGTGCAATTGAGGGTTTTATTATTATTATTTTAAAATAACCTCACCCAAGGCTGCTTCCTTGCAGGAAATTCTGACAGGTTCTGTGGGGAATCTTGGGACAGGAGCAAATTCAAAGTTATCTCCTGCAGGGTTGGCAGGTGTGGGCTATGTCAAATAAATTTATTACAGTCTGTGCTAATAATGAAAATTATAGAAAAGCTAGATGAAAGTGCTCTACAGCCAGCTAATTTGAAGCTACCTTACGAGACAATAACAAGCTCCTAACAGTTTTTCCTGTTTTTAAAATAAACACTAATTATGCTTAATGTTCCCTGTCGCATTAGCTTTCATGGTAATTATATTTCAAAACTTTTGCAATTAGGGTGCAGTTAATATTGTGGAATATTGCAATTATTTTTCATTGTGACACTTCTATTGAAAACTGGTGGCGTAATGATCACATTGTTCAACTAAATCAGAACTGTAGAAATATGGCAAATGAACCAATTACACATTATTATTTCTAATTACAGATAATGTCATTTTCTCTGCTTTTGTCCAAAAGAATTTCTCAAACACAGATATCCAGAATTCTCCTCTTTCTAAAGACTCCCTACCCCATCCTCACCTCCCCAATCCATGCACTACTATATTTTTACACTAGCACCTCAGTTGCTAAATTTAAATATCTCTCCCAGGGAGTTCCTGAAATTTCATTTTCATTCTAAAGTTTTTACACTCCCTGCTCCCATTGAAAGATCTCAGATAAGAACCGGCCCCGATGCAGGCAGCACATCTGTGCTATTAACTAATACTGATTCTACTTCAGATAATCATCAGCTCCAGTGACTAATTTTTATTCATCCAATGGGTCTAACCTTTCAGTCGAATGAAGATTCATTAACTGCAACTTACTGTCTCCCAGATACTCTCAAAGCAACAGGCTTTTTTCCCTTTTTTTATCATAAAATGGAAAACAGAAATTTCAGCATCCCTGATATATTTGTAAAGGCACTCAACACTTGTCCATTTGATGAATAAGACGGATTGAGGAGTTCCAGAAAGTTGTTCTATGTAAATACCTATGTAAGATATTTTTTAAATTAAAAAGAAAAACCCAACAACACGTAGTGTTCATGGTTATTATGCCTGAAGTGAAATCACCTGTGAATTCAGCAGCATTAAAGTAATGTGTTTCTTCCAGACACTTTTTCTTCCCCACTTTCATTCTAAAATTTCAGAATAGATGCTCTAAGGGAGAGAGGTGAAACAGACATCTAGAGGGAAGGGAGAAATCCCCAGGCAAGTGGATGATTATTTCTGACCCATTACAGGATGCTGCACCTTGCAGATAGTAGGAAGTCAAGAAATAGTTGTTCAATGACTACAACCTGTGGAGTAGCTTCTGGTTTCATCAAATCTCTCAAAATGCCTAAGACTAAGAATCTAAAGGAATTCTGGACTTTGACTGTGGAAAGGTTAGTGATTCTGCCCTAACAGGATCATAGATTCAGAGCTGGAAAGTGTAACTTAGCGGTGTTTGAGTCCAGCCCCATCATTTTACAGATGACAGAACTAAAGCTAAGAAAAGTTATGCAATCTGTCCAGGAAGAGACTGCTAGGAAATATTTGAGCCATCATCTGAACCCAGCTTTTTCTGACTTGAAGTACGGTGTCTAACCTACACAGACGTCTGGACAAGAACTGGGACAGTGGAGCATTCTAGGCACATCATGACCATGGGATCAGAGGACCAGAATCTAGGACTTAGAAGGAACCATTGAGTACAACTCTTTCAGATTACAGATAAGGAAATGGAGGCAAAGAAAGGTTAAATGACTTTCCCAGGGGCAGAGAGCTGGAAAAGGTGTGAGGCGGCATTTGATCTCAAGGCTCCCTTATTTTGTTGGGTTAAATCCACAGAGGTGGGTGGGAAGGGGAACCTTCTCCTCGACACGTAGTAGGTTTCATTTATCTGGAGTGAAACCTTCATGTAAATTGCTCCAGGTGGAACTGCATTTCTCCTAGCAGTTTAGCAAGCTTGTTTCCCCTAACGTGTAAAGAATAATATGTTAAAAATGCCAGATTTGTTTTCCCGTTCAGAACAAATGTGACCAGCCTAAGTGCCCTGCTCCCTTCAGTGTGGGGGCACAAAGCAAACTGTCACTTACTATCACTTTCCAGAGAGAACCTGAGCATTACAATATGAAAACAGGTTTTCCTTCACAAGATGCAGAAATCCACCAAACACTTAGGTGACATCGTGTGTCATTTTGGATGAGTCGGCAGCAATAACACTTTATTTATACGGCTGTTTCTGTTCCCCAAAGGAATTTTCGTCTCATCAGTTTTCCTCCGTGTGAGGTAGCTAAGTAGCCTGGATTATTCCATTTATTCTGGGGCAGCCCCAGGAGGTGAATTATATTGTTCCCCTGTCACAGAGGCAGGAACTGGGGCCAAGACCACTGAGATAGCCTTGGAAACTAGCCACAGGAAGGCCAGTGGAACAGAGTGCCAAGACTGCATGGTGTCAGTGATAAGAGGGCTTCAGCAAGCAAGCATTAGTTCCAGCTTACACTCTTTTTCCTAGAGGATTTTCTAACTTGCCTTCTTAAAACTGTACCTTTGATTCCTTAGATTTCCTTGGACTCTGTTCCTCTGGCCTAAGATAACCATCTGAATTTTCCTTAGGAACCATATGAAATTAGGCTTGAGAACCTCAGTGGGTGTTGGGTTGGGGAAAGTGTATACACCTGGGCAACAATCTACCATTCTCCTTTCGTTGTTCCCATACAAGGATGTAACTGCAGATATTTAAGCATACTTAAAGAAGGCTTAGCTTCTTCAGTCTTGATGGAGATGGGCTCAATCCTAGTGACAGCAGTCTACATGGATTGAAGATACTGCCAGATCAAAAAAAGCCCAGGACGCTTCCCAAGGTTGCTTTAGCCTCATCAGATCCTAGGTCCTGTGTCAGGCTAGGGCCAGCAGGGCAATTGTTCAAATATGGTCATTAAAGCAAGGAAGGTGTTTTGTGTCTTGGTGCTGAACCTATTTCTAGCCTTTCCTCCTCTATCTTTAAAACCTGGTTTTCCTGCTTCTCCATATGGTTAAATGTCTACTCTACTACAGCCCCTGAGAGTATATATCCTCATTCTGATTTGATGTGAACTACTGGGAATTAGCAGAAGTGAAGGTCGCAGCTAAGTTTCTTTACATTACACGTGGGAACATTTCTTTTTAAATTATAAAGAGTATATAACTTTCTCACTCCAATCAGACTCCTCTAGACCCTGTTTATTTCTTATGTGAGAGGAAGAAGAGGTCAGGGAGAAGTACTTAACAGGAAGGGCTGTGAGGTTTATTGGAACAGGAGCAAAAATAAACAAATTTTTAAAATAGATAATAGCTAGTATTTGCATTAGTGCTTTAAGGTTTGCAAAATGTTTGACAAAGATTATCTCAATGTTTCCTCACAACAAGCTGGGGAGGTACGTGCTATTATTATCCCCATTTTATAGATGAGTAAACTGCAGTAGACAGTAGTTAAATGACTTGCCCAATGTCACAGAGTAAATTAGTTATCTGAGGCTGGATTTGAATTTAAGGTCTTTCTGAGTTCCTGGTCCAGCACTCTTTATACTGTGCCGCCCAGTACCTTAAAAAAACACAACAACAACAAACCTAGCTTCAAATCCTGGCTCACCACATGGCTAGTAGGTAGTGAAGTCATTTAATTTTTCTGACCCCTAATGCCTCATCTGCAAAATAGGGACAGTGATGTTTGGACCACCTGCCTTGTGGGCAAGTCAGGAAGAGAGTGCTTTGTAGACTGCAAAGCTCTATGTGAGTACAAGGAATATTAGTAATACGACTAGGACCAGAAATTATGAAGGGGACCCTTAAAAAAATTAGCCTGCTTGGATGCAATCTAAAGCTGCACACTTTAATCTTCTCACTTCAGCATTCTGCCATGCAAATATGCCCTGTTATTGATAATAAACAGCAAAAATGTCCTTAATGGTATGATTTTCCTTTTTCCACTGACATAGTTACTCACTTTGTCAGCTCCACTCCACCTACCCCTCCCACTTATGTCTCTGAACTTCATAACCATTCTATCAAGACAGAACATGGTCAGGACTACTGAAGGCATGTCCTTATTTTTAGGCAATCCATCTTTGTTGCAATCACAGCTAGGCAGTCATTAACAAACCCAGTTATTAAAAGACAATTAAAGAGTTTTAAAACAAGCCTAGTCCTTTCACTTGAAAAAAATAGTGTCAGTTGACACATCAAAGTTCATTTTCAATTAATTTCCACAGAAAAATGTCACTTGCAAAGCATAGTGCCTTTTACACAGTAGGCACCTATCACATAGTGGGGACCTTGTACAAACTAAGCTTTTCACATGGTAAGAGCTTAATACTGATAAGATGGTAATTAACTGAATAGGAATAAAAAAAATCCTTAGACCTATATTCTCCGTTATTTGATCATCTATATACCTATGACTCAAACTTATTTTCTATATAGGTAGCTGGGCTATTCCAGATGACCAAATATAGAATTGGAAATTCTCATTCCAGATCTGCATGCATGGAGAATGGATATCTGAGTAGAGAGACTTGAGGTAGGGAGGCCATGACAGTAGTCTATGCCACAGGGGATGAGGAGGTCTGAACCCAGGTTGTAGCTGAATGGAGAAGAGGTGCTAACTGCAAGGGATGTGGGGGTAGAAATGACAAGGTTTGGCAGCTGATTGGATAGGTGGGATGAGTGAGAGTGAGTGGAGGATGGCATAAAGGTTATGAACTATATGACTCACCTCTGCCTCTTAGAATTTCTAGCACCCTTTAAAGCTCAGCCAGATTTCTTTCTTTCTTCTGAGGCCCTCATAACGGACACAATGTAAGTGTTGTTTTGGTGTAATGTTACCAGACTAAAGTAGTGTTCTCTCTCTCTCTCTCTCTCTCTCTCTTCTTCGTTGCCCCCCTTCCTTCCCCCTTCCCCCTTCCCCCTTCTCTCTCTCTCTCTCTCTCTCTCTCTCTCTCTCTCTCTCTCTCTCTCTCTCTGTCTCCCTCTCTCCCTTCCTCTCCCTCCCTCCCTCTTCTTCTCCCTTTCCCCCCTTCCTATCCCTCTCCCTTCCTTTCCTCTTCTCTCCCTCCATCCCTCCCTCCCTCTTTCTCTTCCCCCCCTCCATTTTTACAGGGGATGGGAGGACAGATTAAAAGATGCCATTTAAAAAATGGTATGAGGTCTAACCATTTCAGGTGTGAAATGAACTTTTGCTGGCATTGTCTCGCATGTAACAGGCAGCACAATATCTAACTAAGCTTGGAGAGGGGCGGCGAGAGAGGAATAAAAAGACTTAATTGTGAATGCCTTTGCGTGAGTGGATTTAAACAAGATCTTTCAAATTAATTTAACACACTCTCTTTATTTAATTCTCTTTGTTCAAATGTCAACTTTTTGTCAGACTCTGCAGGAGTGCTTTCGCTCCATCATGATAGGCGAGTTCATTTGCTGAGAGACAGTCTCTTGGTAAATGGAACCCCTCCCCTATAGAATAGAAGAGGAATTGGCCTGGCCTGAAACAGGAGCTATTTCCATCCAACGGTAGGATTGAAACTTCTGGCCCTCTCACTGGTAAACTATGAGCTGTCTAAATAGATATCCCTGCTGATCAGACTAGCTTCTCTTTTAAACACTTAAAAATATACTTTAGGGTATTTTGATCAAAAGAGAATAAATAGGGCAGGGACTGATCGTGATTCATTTACTGGGTAGATAGCACAACCACTGTAACACTAACCTTCTCAACACTATCCTTCAGAAGAGGTAGCCTAGTATAAAGACAGCTGGCCTTGAACTCAGGATGGAGGGTGATCTGGCATGGTGAAAGGAGTACCCCGAGTTGCATGACTTGGCTTCCAATCTTACCTCAGAAGCTTTCTCACTATCTATGTGTACTTGGCCATGTGACTTAACACCCCTGGGTCTCAGTTTCCTTACCAGTAAGATGAGGGGGTCAGATTTGATGGCCTTCTGAGATTCTATAGCTCTATATATGAGCTCCTTCTAGGTCTATACTTATGTTCCCATAACCTCTGAGTTCAAGTACTATCTCTGATACATACTAGCTGTGTGACTATGGGTAAGTCCCTTAACCTCTCAGTGCCCCTAATTGCAGAGAAAACTTTTTTTTAACACAGTAACTTGTATAGATAGAGGTAATTTTTCACCACAGATTCCCTACTCTGATGTAATCAAAGATCTGATTTAGGAAAGTGCCAAGCAAACATTTCAGAAAGATATACCTTGCCCTTATTTAACTGGGGGAAAAGCTGATCTCCAGCCAAGAGAATTTATGTTTAATTCTGCCTTACTCGTTGCTAAGGAAAATTTTTCTTTTCCATGTTTTTTCCTATATGGAAGAGTTATGAAGGCTTTTCTCTGTTCCTCACACATGGCGCTCCACCTCCTGTTTCCTTGTCTTTGCAGTGGCTGTCCCTTTTGCTAGGAGGGCACTCCCTTCTCACCCCCTCTTCACACAGCTTCCCTCTTCCTTTGAGATACCTCACCAACACCATGCCTTCTAAATGAAGTCTTTTCATGGTCCTCCCAGCTAGGATTGCTAGCGTCCTTCCTCTTTAGCTACTTAGTACTAGTTTGTCTTTTTTTATACTTATAAATGTCTATGTTCCTCCAATGCAATATTAGCTCCTTAAAAGGAGAGACTAATTAATTTTCTTCCTCTTTTTTGCATCCCAGTGCCTAGCATATAGTAGGTACTTCATAAATGCTGATTGATTGACTGACAGGCTGAGAGGTACAAATGACTTTTTGTATCCTCTAAACTGAGGTATATATTAACCTAGCTCAGTTTGTGACTCTGGCCCTCTGGATTTTCTCTCAATGGTATAAACTCAGTTATTTTTCAGCCATCCTCTTCCTCTTTGTTCTTTCCATATTTTTGGAGTCTTACTAAACTGTCTAAAGATAGGATTCTCAGACAAAGCTGAAGCCTCTTTCATAAATGTGGCTGTTAATGGAAACAGCAACAAAGCATTAAGAACAGTGGTATGGCTAGAATACTCCATTACTGGGAAGGAGGTGGCTTCTTCTTTTTCATTTCATTCAGGTTTAAGGTGTAATTGTTACATGGCAGGCAGATAAATCTGTACTCAACATCTCCTGCCAGGGATCACTGTAAATAGCATTTCTGCCGGAATTCTAGGGGTTTATATCAAGAATGGGAAATGACTAGTGTCATCTGGGAAGGATTTTAGAAAATCTTTATAAAGGCTCGATTATCTCACGGCTTGCTCATCATATACATTACAATTAAGTCGTTAGCTAATATTGCTTTTGCTCCCAAAATCAAAGTTTACCAGGGCTATCTTTATTATGAGCATTTTGTAATGACCAAAGAGGGATAGTCACTAAATTTAGAGTAAAGAGCATTAAGAGCCATATTAGTTCACCTAACAACACAAATGAAATATAAGAACATAATGGAAAAAAGTGATGGGGATAGAGATTCAGAACTGAAAGGGACCTTAGAGGCCAGCTAACCCAAAACTTCCTTATTTTATACTTGGAAGAAGTATGAGATGACTCGGGACACAAGTTCTGAGTTCAAATCCTGTCTCTGACACTACCTGTGAGACCTTGAGCAAATTGTTCAGTCTCCCTTGGCTTCATGCCGTCTTTTTATCTGTCAACGGAGAACTGGACTAGGGGGCTTCCAAAGTCTCTTCTGTTCTTCAGTTCTAGGCATCTACACCTGAGGAAACTGAAATTGAGTTATCTAATGTTTACTAAATTTGGGATGGAGGAGTTGGGAAAACCAACAAAGCTAAACCTAATTGGCTCATGATTTGGTTCTCATTGGTAGATTGAATATGTAAGTTAATCAGAGGCCTTCCCTCTCATTCCTTGAAACACAAGAAAATGATAAGCCAACATTGCAGGCTTTACAGACCAAGTTATGCTCATTTAGGATTGTCATAAAAATCTTGCAATTATATATTTTATGTATATTAGATTATAAAATACTATAATTATTTAGTGGTTTACACAAGCATCCTTTAATCAGGCTGGGTAAATGTGCATGCTTCCTCTTTTCTGTAGATTTGGTCAAAAAAGCAGAAAAAAGAGGACAAATTTCTAAAAGAAACCTCCATCTGTTGGGACAGGAGCTCTCTGGTTTCCCAGTTTCCACCCATATTTTTACATCTCCAACACGTCCAGGGTTCCCTTTGATGATAGTAAAGAGGGTCATGCCTGAGAATCATTCCCAGATGTGCAACTGGGGTAGCTAATAATGACTTTGCATGTACTAATGCAGATATCAAAAGTGTTCTGTGAGTGGTGGCACTGAGTAAACTATCCATCTTCTCTGACAAGAAACCCACCCCTAAAAAGCCTTTGACTCCTTATGTGTCTGGTTTTTTTGTTTGTCAACAAGCATTTATCAAACACTGACTTTACACCAGGCACTAAAAACTGGAGTAAACAAAGGTAAAAATGAAACAGTACCTGCTCTCAAGGAGTTTACATTCTAACAGGGGAGACAACATAAATTTATAAATATATGGTATATAATATATACATGTATACACACATTTGTTATATGTCCTGTCCAGTGTGTCTATATGTACACATACATATATGGATACACACATATGCCTGTACATACCTATGATCGTACACACACACACACACACACACACACACACACACACAATCTACCAAAATAATATGAGCTAGTTTGGTGGGGGGACAGCCCTAGCAGCTGAAGATGTTTTCTAAGCAAACAATGACCTCAACTCCCTGGAGCTCTCACACTGGCTTGTTCCTGAATCTTAGCCCCATGTACATAGCAGTCCTTTCTGGGATAATACTAATTTCTTCTTCTGTACTGGAAAGTCTCCTCTGACTTTGGATCCTCTAGAAGTTCCCTCAGTCCAAGAGGAGATTACAGCTTTATTTAGTTATGTGGCCAGGAGCTGATATGAATAAGCAGATCAACATTCCCCAGCTCTGTGCTACTGGCCCCCTCCACCAAACCAAACACAATTTTGATTCAGCTCTTAACCCAGGTCTCCCAATTACAGAATTCTGCTAATTAGAGCCAAGAGATTTCTTGCATTCTCCCATCTCCAGCTGAAACAAATAAACCTCACCAAGAAAAGTAAATTTAATCTCAGAAGCTTAATAGCTCAAATTCTGAACCTGCTGGCAAAGAACAGCTAGGAAAAAGTGAGATTATTCTAAACATTTTCAACAGCTGGTCCACAGACAAAAAAGGATCTTTTTCTGACAGCACTGTTTTCACCTCTGAATTCAGTTGTGGCATGTTTGGTTTTTAGTCAGGGGCAGGGAAGGAGAATAACTTGAAGATATACTGAATCATTGTCAAATATAAACAATAATTTATTAATTAAATATTTTACTGAACAAGCTATTTCTTGTCTATGAAATAGAGGTTAAAGACTTGCCCCTGAGGCCCTTTCTCAGATTGCTGAGAAAGAAGTTTTAAAAGGTTCACAAAACAAAAACAGCAACAAAAAAGCATTTAAGGGCCTACTATGTGGTAGAAGTTGGGCATACAAAGTAAAAAATGAAACAATCCCTGCCCTCAGGTGCTTATATTCTATCAGAGGAGAAAGCAGACATGAGTAGAAATGAAAGAAATATATACAAAATAAAAACATTATTTTGAGAGGGAAGGCACTAGGAATGGGGGTGGGGGGGAGAATGGCCAGTGCAAAAGTATGGCAATGAGAGATGGAGTTTCATGTCTGAAGAATAGCAAGATATTTAAATTAAAAAGGCTAGTTTGGCTGCAGCATAAAGAACAGGAAGTCATTCTTCATCCCCACAGCTGTTGGTGTGCTCCCTCTTTAGCTACTATATGTTTCTGTAGTCATTCTGTGTATACATCTAGGGTATGTGGTCCCTTCCCAAAAATCCCCATGGAATTATGAATTTTTTTGTCTTTGCACAGGAACAGGTTCATAGTAGGCTTACTCACTGATTCATTGGTTTACTTACCTTTAAAAAAGGAGTTAATAGGATTAGCCAGGGGAGAGGAACCTGCAGCCTCAAGGCCACGTGTGGCCCTACAGGTCCTCAAAAGTAGTCCTGGATTCAAAGAGCTGCACTTGAGGATCTAGGGGGCCACATGTGGCCTCAAGGCTGCAGGTTCCCTGCCCTGGCCAAGCCATTGGAGAGAAGGGAAGTTACAGAGTCACCATCTTGAACTTCTGCCCTCCTTTGCCATCTTCCTTAGCTGAGATTGACATATTCCTTCCTCCCAGAGAACCAGTACTTGGAGCCAACCCACACTATTATGCATCTCTGCCATATTTAAATGCATGAATATGCATAAACATAAGAGATGGCATTTTTATACAATACATTGGATTAGCAGGTACTCAGTAAATACTGGGTGAGCTGAACTTCACTGCATTGAAATAAGCCATTCCAAACACAAATCAATTCTGTCCCTTCAAAGGATGTGTGTTTGCCTAGGAGTTGATCTATGACTGAAATCATGGTTGATACCGTGTAGCTTCAAAAGCCCATGGAAATCAACACCTCTGTTGCATTCATTCACATTTACCTATTTTAGAAACATTTTTCCAGCGATAAATGGGGGGAAAAGGGAAACATAAGCAACAAAGCATATGTTTAGGTAATTTAAGAGCTGCAGTATGCCAGATACTCACAAAGTAAAAGGGGTTGCTCTTTTTTTTAAGATATCTAATTGTACCCTGGGTAGCTAGTTGGCCAGTGGATAGGGTGCTGGGCCTGGAATCAGGAAGACTCATCTTTGTGAGTTCAAATCTGTCCTCAGACCTTTATTAGCTGTGTAACCTTGGTCAAATCACTTAACCCTGTTTGCCTTAGTTTCCTCTTCTGTAAAATGAGCTGGACAAGGGCATGGCAAACCACTCAAGTACCTTTGTCAAGAAAACTCCAAATTGGGTCATGAAAAGTCAGACATGACTGAAAAATGAGTCAACAGCAAAATAATTGTATCTTGCAAGGGGCCTCGATCAGTGTATCTTGTTGACTTATGGGTAGAATTATCTGGCAGATTTCTGGAAGTTCAAGTTTGTATCTAACCTCTTTGAAATAGATGTTCTCCCTTTTTTCACTTTTCCTTCAATATATCATTGCCAAACAGTTTCTACAGTGAAGACCCCAGGAGAGGGTACCATAGGTAATTTAAATGTAACAATAATTCCCCCAATATTTCCTCAGTGGCAATAACGTCAACTTTTCCCACAAAACTTTAACCCAAGCTGCCACAAAATCACTCAACAGACTGGTTTCTGTTAAACAAGGGCTGGATCTTTTAGGGGGAGGTGGAGATAAGGGATTAAAAGGTAAGGAGCAAAAAAAGTCAAAGAGCAGATCTCACTAACTCTATGCACTCAGGGGCCTCCCTGAATAATCAAGCACTGGCCATACTTTCATCATAGGGGCAGTGCCAGGGTTAATGAGCCAATTTGGACAAAGTCTTTGAGCTCTACAGGTGAAAGTGCTAGATACTGCTGTTCACAGAGGCTATTATTACAATTAATAAACAATAATAACATATTCTGTACAGATAGTAACTCTCCTTGAGCTTGAAGCATTATTTCACACATTATCTCAGAGTATAATTATCCCCATGTTACAGATGGTGAAACTGAGACACAAAAAAGTTAATTAAAGAATTTGCCCAAAGTCACAACTGTCCAGAAGCAGAAAATAGAACACAAGTTGGGTCTGTGGGCATGTAAAGCTCTGCTCTTGAGGGCTGTATGGGTTTTAAAAAATACATTGAATCTTTCTTCTTAAATCTGTTAAGGGAGTACTTCCCAATCCCCTTGTCTAGGCCTGGTCTCTGAAATTGTAATAGATCTTAAAAATAGAAGCACTATGGATCAGAGATACCTGCCATCCTGTCTGGTTTCAGTCTGTTCTACCCACACCATCTTTGCTTTTGTTGTGCACATTAATAACAGGGAATATTATACTCTTGGCTCCTCACTTCAGAAAAGGGAAGGAAAAATAAAGCCCACTTCTTCTATTCAGACGTCCTATAAAGGTTTTGTTGCAACACGAGAATTCAAGAATTGTTCTTATGGGAGAATCTCAGTTAGGCCTAGCATGCTCATACCTTGTGCATGATAGACACATGCCTAAGGGAAATACAACACCAGGAACAAGTCATGGTGTGCTAGTGAGATGCCTTTCTTTGTAGGACATTTTATTCCGAAGTGCTTCAAACATTCCCCCAGTAGGATGGAATTAAGGTAGAAGGTGGGGGTGGGAAATCTTTGTGAAAAGGAGAAAGATAGGATGTTAAGAGCCTTGACATTGTTTCAAGGGTTGATTTGCAGAAAGCTGTTCTTAAGATTTATAGATCTGGAACTCAGAAAGACCTTTGACACACTCTGGTCCAAGGCCTTAATTTAGAAGGTGAGAAAAAGGAGGTCTTGGAAGGGTAAGGAATTTACTCAGGGTTATACTAGTGATAAGTAGTAGAGGCAAGATATGAACTCAAATTTAAAAAAATTTTTTTTTCATTTTATTTTTTCAATTACATGTAATTGGGTTCCAAATTTTTTTCCTCCCTCCTTCCCTTCCCCTCTCCTCAGTACAAAGCCTTTGACTCCAGAGCCAATGTGTTCTTTCCCCTACTTCAATGAAGCCTCCTTTTACACTGTGTAAGGAAGTGGGAAGGCATAAACTAGGGGATTTTGTCATTGTAGTTTACTTGTTTCAGTTGTGTCCAACTTTTTGTGACCCCATTTGTGGTTTTATTGACAAAGATACTGGAGTGGTTTCCCATTTTCTTCTTCAACTCATTGTACAGGTAAGGAAACTGAGGCAAACAGGGTTAAGTGACTTGCCCAGTGTCACATAGCTGATGTCTGAGGCCAGATTTGAACTCAGGGATAGGAGTCTCCCTGACTACAAGTCTGGTGGTAGAATGAGTGCATTTCTAGACTGAAACTCCTCCTGAACAAGGCCACACCTTCCTAACTTAATACTCAGGCATTTCTTGGACTTTCAATAAGTACTTGATGATTGCCTGACTGACCCAAGGTCTTTGAGGGACACATTCTCCAAAAGAGGTAAATGTTATGTTCTCTTGTCAAAAAACCAACAAAACACTGAAGTTACGTCCACTCTTTTCAGCAACTACATCATTGACCTTGGCAGAGAGGCAAGAAAACAAGCCATGACGATATGTAATTAAAGCCTCTTGAAAGACACCCAACCTCTCCATGACCCACCAAAGGTTTCATTTCTTCTAATCAAATTAACTTCTGCATAAATACATTCAGTAAGTTAGAAGCTGAGGGGTCACTGTACAAATGAACCAAGCACAGGAAGATTTATTTATAGATTTTTAGCACCTACTGTTTGTGTTATATATTTCAGTGCCTGATTAAACACTGTGTTACATTATTCTTTAATTGTTTTGTGACTAGAAGTCTTGTCTTGATATTCAGAGTATGAATCCTATGCCCCAAAGAAAGGGATCCTGTTTTGTACATCATTTAAAAAATTTGTTGGTAATTTCTCTCTGTAAGGAATCAGGTAGCCTCACTGAGGAGTTAAATGAAGACGCCCTGGGGAGACGTGAAAACTCTGGTCAGGGAAGCTGCATCAGCCTATCAGCATAGCACCAGCAGGAAAAGCCCCCCAGTTCCTTTTCCCAAAGGAGTCGAGTTTGAATATCAACTAGTCTCCAATTCCCTAGAAGCCTTTGTTCTCCTCAATAGTATGAATAGGCACCAGTTTCCAAGTCCAGGCTCCCTGTTTCCTTCTCCTAATGCCTAGTCCTGCCAGACCCAGATAAAAGTCCTACAAAAACTCCCCAGACTTTACCGGTTTGGGAGAAGGTGCCCCATTTCTTCCAGGGACTCAACGCCATGCTCAATTCCACCTAAGGTCAAAACACATCTGTTTCTGTTGTTCTCCTTGGCTGCCCTTCATTTTATATCTCCCCTCAATAAAGCCAGCTTGCTTTACTGTCCTGTGGAGAGCTCCATGTTTTCGTGTAGTGGACTTTTGATAGTTAAGGAACTTCCCTGAGTCTGTATTAAGATACACTCCCTACCCCTGGGCCTAGTATACTGCAATACACACATTAGGCACTCAATAAATGTTTGCTGATATGATTCATGCTTCCTTACCAATAAACATATTTTTTATGGATAGTTATTGTACCATAATAGTCACACTTGGTATATGAGGCATTATATGATTAGTGGTCACTCTTACCAATTTAAGTTCTGTGGATGATCCTTTCTGCCCTTCTAACCTCTCTGGCCCATGGTCCCCACCCCACATTGTCTTCTAGCTAAAATCCTAGTTATCTTTCAAAATCTAGCTCAAATGCTACCTTTTACACATTGCCTTCCATAATGTCCCAGATGGAATTAACCTCTCTCTGAATCCCCAACTGATCAAGTGACAAGCATCTACTAGGTGTTAGATACCATACTAGGCACTTGAAATACCAATACAAGCAAAAAAAGGACAACATTTGCCTTAAGAAGCTTATATTCTGCAACATGCTTTCAGATAAGTAAGTACATAAAAAAATTTAATACACAGAGATGAGCTGGGTACTAACCACTTCGAGAATGAGGAAAGACCTCTGAAAGAAGAGGGTATGAGGGAGCCTAAAGTCACCTAGGCATTCCAAGAGATATAATTCAGCAGAGAGAGTGTTCCAGGTATGGAGGACATGGAGGCAAGAGATGGAATGTTGGGTTCTGTGAATTACAAACAGGCCAGTTGGACTGAAGCACAGAAGGTGTGAAGGTGAATAATTTATAATAAGTCTGGAAGGGTGAGTTGAAAGTTAGGTCGTGAAAGGCTTTGAATGTCAAACAGATGAGTTTGTATTTGATCCTAGAGCTAAGTAGGAGGCAATAACTTTTTTTTTAGCAAAAGAATGAGAAAATAGAGACTAAAGAGATGAGATGACTCATCCTAAGTCACAATTGGGGGGAGGGATAAATTACAGGCCTGGGATTAGAATTCAGTTCTATTGATTCCAAGTATAATTGGAGGGGTTTCTATACTATGGAATTGTAGCTGTGGCAGACTTGGGTCAGGGCTAAAATAAAAGTCTGCTATTCAGTTCTATCTTGTTTCATAGACTTGGAGGGACCTTTAAAGATCATTCATCAATCAATCATCAATAGCATTTATTAAGCACCACTTCTATATCAAGTAATGTGTGAGGCTCTGGGGATACAGATACAATAAATGAAACAGTCTCTGCTCTCAAGAAACTCATATTCTATTCAGGGAGACAACAGGCATAGGTACCGGACAAGAACCTGCAATTTCAGTGGTACAGGTATCTCCTAGATGAGGAAATAACTCCTACCAATGCAGGTCAGTCTAACATTTGCAGTGGTTCTTAACCAAGGATGAATTTCAGGGGGTTCATTAACTTGGATGGAAAAAAAAATTAATTATATATTTTTTTCAATGTATTTGGGTTTTCTTATAATCTTATGTATTTTATTGTACACATTTAAACCATTATTCTGGGAAGGGGTCCATAGAATTTTCCAGTTTGCCAAAGGGGTCAACAACACAGAAAACGTTAGGAATCTCTATCTTACAAAGTTTTCTAGAATGGAGGTATCAGATATGTGACCTACAGACTGTATTTGGCCCACACAGCTCGCCAGATTAAATTGTAATTGGGAAAATATTTGACAAAATAAATAAAAATACAATAAAACATAGATAATATTAATATGTGGTTTTCTAAGTGAATAGGTGGTAGCTGGTCCACAGGGTGATTTAGTGGTCCCCATTTCTATTTCAGTTTGACATCAATAGTCTAGAACCATGACAGGTTAAGTGACTTGCCCAGGGTCATGCAGCCAGTATGTTTCAGAGGCAAGATGTGAATGTGAGGCCTCTTAAATCCAAAGCCAACTCCATATCGAGGTGTTAGTATTTTTATTATCATAACCATTCTTCTTATCCTCATGCCTATCCCCCTCGTTCTGCAAATCAGGAAACTAAGTGTCATAGTGGAAAGAATGCTGGACCTGGAATCAGGAGGAACTGAGTTCAAATTCCACAATAGACACAGACTAGCTATGTGACCTTGGACAAGTCACTTAAACTCTCTTTGCCTCAGTTTCTCCATCTGTAAAATGGAGATGATAATAGCACCTACCTGCCAGGGTTGTGACAATCAAACGAGACAATAATTTCACAGTACAGAGTGGGCATTATATAAATGGTAGATTTCATTGTTGTTATTATTATTATCCAAGATCACATAGTTTGTTAGGGCCTGAATAGGACTAAAACCTGTATCTTCTAATTCCCTGCTAGGTGCTCTTTCCATAGTTTGCAAACCTTAAAAGTGCTGTATAAATGCTACTACTTACTACGGCCAGCTATTGCCTTCCAACATGCCACAGTCTTCTTCCTCTAAATAAAGCTGTTAGCAATTCTGGACCAACAAAGAGAGGCAGAAAGGTCCAGGTCTGCCTGTAATAATGAAACTTTTCCTTCTCTGTGAATTACTTTCATGATTGACTGTTTCTTGTATTCTAACTAGTTTTCAAGCACTGGAAACTGGAGCACAGGTTAGCAAAGGAAATCATAAAAAAAAACCCTCTCCTAATACTTTAAATAGGTTGTGTCCCATCCTGTCTCTTCCTATTTCTTTAAACTCCATTCTTAGACCTGACCTGAGAAGAACATGAAAAGAACGGGCAAAAATTAAGGGGGACCATAAGCCAGTAAAGATCACTGTTCTTTTACAGCTACTCTGCCTTATACAAATGCACCCAACAAAACAACAGTGACTGTAGCAGACAGCAACATGTTAAGTAATATCCGAAGCATGGTGAAGGGAGAAGGGGGGTAGGGGGGCTGAATGGCGAAGCGCCCCAGGGAGATGAAAAAGGTCATTGAAATGAAAATAACCTAGGGAACTGGGAACGAGTGTACCATTACCACAGACTGGAAGAAAACACAGAATCCAATCAAATGGAACAGATTGAAATGTGATTTCAGTCAAGTGTGAATGCCACCGAATGCATTGTGGAAATATTTGGGGAGCTGGCAGAAAGGAATATGATTCTCACCCCCTTGAAGCCCCCCACCCCCAGTTGGACATCAACACAATTCAAAAGCAGGTGTTTGCTGGAGACAATAATTCATCACTTACACAAATGCCTCCTCCACTCTCCTAAGTGAGGGCGCAGGGTGGGGGTGCTTAGTGAGTGGGAGAATATGATGAGGACAAATTAGGGGTCTCTTTGTAACAGGAGCATTGACTGTTTTGCTGAGGTATTAAAAAGAAAGCTACCCTGTCGGCTTAGTTTTAAAAGCAAAGGGATTCAAAGCCTGGCTCTGGAGCGTACCAGAAAAGAGGAACGATTGATCATCGCCTTTTATATTGTGAGCTTCCCATGGTTGAATGTTCACTGATAGAATTGGTTCAACTCCAAGATGCCGTCTTAGAAACAATAATTGTTTTCAACTAAAATACAACTCTAGCAGAAAACATTAATTTAAGTGATAACCACCTAAATGCTTCAGGATCAAGAACGCATTTGGCTCCCTCATCTTTGGTTTCTTGAGCACCAGAAATAATGGAGGAATGATATTAACCAACAACTACATTAAAACAAAAGGTCTGACAGAGAATTGCCAAAGCCAATACAATCCCCAAATTAGAACTAAATGAATGAGTTCAGGTGAGGAGATTTTCAATAGGAAGATCTAGGAGGAAAATGGGGTGGCTCCCCCAATATATTAAAGTGAAAAATCACTACCAAAAACCTTGACTTTCTTCAGATCTCAAACAGTTCAAATAGGACACCAGAAGAATTAGGATTTTGGTAATGGCCTTTTATACAGTTTGTACTACAATAAATCATAAGCACAAGTTAGAGATGACATAATTGTTCTACATTTCCTGTTATATGTCATACAGCAAGAAGACAGACACTCTCTATTCCTTTCCTACACCTTCCCTATGAAAGTTATGGATACCGGTACCAATATTCGCTTACCTCTTCTCAGTCTCTTCCAATTATCTTCAATAGAGCTGAACCACATTTGTTTTTAGCTGGATACTCAGGCTGAATTCATACTGGTCATTTTTAACCAGCTGAAGATACAACAGTAACAGTTAAGTGTCAGCTTACTATATGTGAGCCCTTCACTAAAATTCCCCGGTTTCAAAGTTTTTGATAGCTATGTCAACAGAGTTAAAGCTTGGAAAGATTCTGCCCACCTAGAAAGGTTTCATGTATAGGTCTGATGATTGATTTCATTATCTGTCTTCTGAAGACCAGAACATTGGAACAGACTTGTCACCAGAAGGATGGATACCAGATAATGCTAATCTAGCCCTTTCCAATCCATCTTTTTTTTAGCTAATAAATTGGCACTGTTAAAGAACCAGTCTGATATTACTCCCCTTCTCAAGAAGTTTCAATGGTGCCCTGTTGCTCAGAGTATAACACAAAACTCTTTGTTTGATATTTAAAGCTCTTCCATTCCAATCTGTTTTCCTAAACGTCCCCCTTCATTCCTGCCAACCATATGTTCCCCATATGTAATGTTCTCTCTCCCACCTTCGTGTTTTTGAATAAGGAATTCTCTATGCCTAGATAAATCAACAACTGAATCAGCCAATCAATAAATATGATTTGGGGACTATTGACTGTTTCGGGGTAGCTTGGTGATACAGTGAATAGAATATTAGATCTGATGTCAAGAAGACTTGAGTTCAAATTCCATCTCAGGCACTTATTAGTTGTGTCACCCTGGGCAAATTATTTAACCTCTTTCTTCAGTTTCCTTATTTATAAAATGGAGATAATAATAGCACCTACCTTACAGGGTTGTTGTGAGGGCCAAATGGGATAATATTTGTAAAACGCTTTATAAACCTTAAAGTGCTATATAAATATTAGTTTTTTATTATTGTTATTATTTTACTACTAAATTTTTGTTTAGAGAGAACCATATATGTGGGGAACATATGGTTGGCAGGAACAAAGGGGGAATAAGTTTAGAAAGACAGTTTAGAGTAGAAGGGCTTTAAATACCAAGGGAAAAAAAGATTTTGTGTTTTACTCTGGCAATGGGGAACCATTGAAGATTATTGAGCAAGAGAGTAACATATAAGACTGGTTCTCTAACAGTACCAATATATTAGCTAAAAAAATTTATATAAGTGTTAGCAATTATTATTATTTTGAAATTAATATATTTCATGATTCACAGAAATATTGGATTACTAGGAAAATATTAATGTTTTTAAAAGGGTGTATATGTGTTTGTGTATATCGGGATGGGGAACCATCTTAGAATCATGTAAAATGTTGCATGGTCTTCCAAAAGCAATTCAACTTACTCTATTCCTTCTGTACAATTTGGGACCCAGGCTATTCAAGGAGTGCATACTGATGAACTATCTCAATAGATTTATTGGAAATATTTTATTGTAAAAAGGAAGTGAGTTACTGATATAATAAAAATAAAGGATAACAGAGAGCTTGAATGGTGAATTAGTTCCCACCATCCAACAGTTTAACCAACATTTATTAAATACCTAATGCTGGAAGTTAGATGGCCTCCCTTGAGACTGTGAGCCAAGGTGCAGTTATGACTGTCTAATGACTGAGTTCTTTCCCCATGGGGAAAGGTGGACTTCCCTAGTAAGAAAAGGCATTGATTTCTCAGCAACTCTAAACTACATGGGCCAGTACTATAATACCATATAGGACCTTTTGGGAAGAAGAAGAAGAAGGTAGGATTCTTGACTGCTTATGAGCTTGGGCATAATGCATGTGTGTGTGTATGTGTGTGTTTTCTTTTTCCATTGTGTAAATAAAATCTTTCTTATGTTTAAAATCTTGATGCATGCAATGCATACAGGGGAACCTGGACCCCTTTGGGCAGAACAACACAAACTATGTACTGATGTTCCCAGTGGTAGATGGATTAGAAAGAGCTAGGTTAGCACTATCTGATATCTAACCTCTTTGTGACAAAATTATTTATTTTACTATTATTATTATTAGGATGGAAGGACAGTAGTATTTGTTGATGACCTTGATTGCCAGATTAAGGATTTTGAGCTTAATTTGCTAAGCAAAAGATAAGTATTTAAGAGTTTCCAGCAGAGGAGTGATATGGTCACATCTTTGTGAGAGGAAGTTGAGTTTTGTACTACAAAAGATGAGTTAGAGGAGAAAGAAGATGGAGGTAGGGAAACCAGTTATAAGACAGTGGCAGTATTTTAAATAGTAATGGGGAAGGCCTTTTCAAGGCTAGTGGCAATAGGAATAGAGAGGAGAGGACGGAGGCAAGAGATATTCTAAAGGTAGAATCAACAAGATTTTACAACAATTACTTTAACACTGAAGGTCTGATCTCACAATGTGTTTATTTTTTGGGTGAAAATCACGATCCTTCAGGTCTTAATATCCTAGGTGAGAGTGTTATCCTTACAGAAATCCTCTATAGTGGATCTACTCAAAGATCCTTTTATATGTGTTCTTTGACATTCTGTGTAAACTAGGCATCATTTGGGTCTTAGGTCTTGACATAATGATTCCAAGTACATTTTTAGGGAGTCTCTCACAAAATTTCTCTGGTTTGTTTCCCAGGCCTAGGAAACCCTAAAAATGTCAGAATGTAGTTCATGTCTCTCATAAAATGTCTTTGGTTCATATCCCCCACCCAGACAAATCCTGGGAACATCAGTATATAGTTTGTGTTGCTGTGCTCAAAGAGCTCCTCAAGCTCCCCTGTACGTACTGAGTCGATCAAGACTTTAAACATAAAAAAGGTTTTATTTACACAACAGGAAAAGAAAACACACACACAAAGATAAGTTGCATCCAAGCTCAAAGGCAGTCAAGACCCTGCCTTCGCCTTCTCAAAGGGACCTATATATGGTCCTTTCCACTTATAGTACTGCTCCATGTAGTTTAGAGTTGCTGAGAAATCAATCACTCCCTCTTCTTCCTAGTAAGGTCCACCTTACCTATGGGGAAAGAATGCTGGGTCATCAGACAGTCAACTCTCACCTCTGTCTCAAGGAAGGGCATCTAACTTCCAGCACCAGGTACTTAATAAATGGATGGTAGGAACTAATTCACTATTCAGACTCTCTGTTATCCCTTACTTTTGTTACATCACTAGCTCACTTCCTTTTCTAATAAGATATTTACAATAAATCTATTGCGATAGCTCATCAGTATGCAGTCCTTGAATAACCACCATAGGTGATAATGACTTGGGCGCAAAATTGTACAGAAGGAGTAAGGTGGGTTGAATTGCTTTTGGGGAACTGTGAAACATTTTACATGATTCTAAGATGGTTCCCTCCCCCAACACACACACACACACACATACACATACACTTTTAACACATTTTCCCAGTAATCCATTATGACTGTGAATCATGAAATACCTTAATTTCCAAAAATAAAAATAACTGCTAACGCTTACATACAGCTTTAAAGTTTACGAAGCACTTTGCATATATTTCATTTAAACCTCAAAGCAGATACTGTGAGACAGGGACAATTATTATGCCCATTTTACAGATGATGAAACCAAAGATGAGAACTTGTTTAGGGTCATCTAACCAATAAGAATCTCAGGAAGGATTCAAGATCAGGTCTTTCTGACTCCAAGTCTGTTGCCCTCTCCCTTCTGCTACCTTAAAGAATCAGAATGGTGGTGAACCAAAGAGTAATGAAGAGAAGCAAGGTGGGTGTAAATAGGCTGAAGCATATCCCCACTGGGACTCATACACAATAAATAATATAATAACAGTATTTCTTAAACTGTGGCTCAAGACCCCATATGGGGTCATGAAAAATTTGGCAATGGTAAAAGGTTTCTAAACACACAGTGACCAAAAATTAATTAAAAATCAAATGCATAATGAATTGGAGGTGTTTCTGGCAGCACTTGCCCATGTTGTATCTAGCAACTACAGTCTTGGTTCTGAACACAAAGCATGCACACTTTGCACTGTGCGTGCCCTCAGGCCACACAATGCCAAAGAATGCTGCTGAAAATAGAAAAGGGGTCTCAAGTGGAAAAAGTTTTAGAAGCCCTGATATAGAATGCATCACTCAGAAAATATAATTTTGTAAAGGCTATTCCCCCATACATATCCCTCCATCCTCATCTCCACTGCTTAGAATTCTTACTTTCCTTCAAAGCTCAACTCAATTACTGCCTTCTAAACATGGCCTTTCTCCAATCAACCCAAGGTGTTAATGCCACCCCATCCAAATTATATTGTATTTATTTTTTAAAATATATTTTACATAGACATATATGTATATAATTAGTGGTTCTATTAAAGTATCAGAAATAATTTTACATAATCAATACTGTCCTCAAAGTTTCCTTGGGGTTGAAGAGATTCACTTAAAGCTTTAGTTCCTTATTATAGTACACAATGATAAAAACAAATTTTGAGACTCAAGAAGAAATTAAAATATTTCTAAAATCAGCAGGGCCTCTCTTAAAGGGAAAATGAGATTGAAGTGGATTCCAGCTCAATGAAGTATTCAGAACTCTGAGGGAGAGATACCCTGAGTATCATCTGACTAAGAATAGCAGGACAGGAAACTGTTAAACCTTCTATGATAACCCTGAATATCTTTTCCCATCTAGGACACCCTTTTTCTATTTCCTAGAGAGAAATGAAGGGGGCAGAGAGAAGGTACACATTGCGTATCGATCATGGTATTTTTGTCAATAGCAAGATTATTTGCTGAGAAGGAGCTATTTCTGCCACATCCACAGCTTCCATACTGAACACTGCTAAAGAAATACCTTGTCTCTCTTGACTTTGTGTTCCTTTTCATTTTGGGGCAGTGAAGTGGTCCTGGGGACAGTTGGACAAGAGAAAATGTGTGTGTGTGTGTGTGTTTGTGTGTGTGTGTGTGTGTGTGTGTGTGTGTGTGTATTTAGTAGAAGACAGAAATGAAAAGTTTTAATCCCTGCTAGTTACACTGACAAGCACTGGGAACAGCAGCTATAGACAGTTTGCTGGTGGAGTCACACTTGCCAGGTCACAAAATACATGGATTAGAAGGAGACTAAGAGATCATGCAGGCCAGAATGTCTGCATTCTGTGAACTTGTTTGCTTAAATATTTTTTTATAACAGTTGTATTTCAATATAACTGGTTTCCTTTGTAATCCTATGCATTTTATTTTCATGCATTTAAAAATTAATCTGAGAAGGGGTTCATAGGCTTCATCAAACTGACAAAGGGGTGCATGACATAAAGAAATGATTTAGATGGGCCCCTTATATTTACAGATGATCAAGGGATCACAGATCTAGGGCTCGAAGAGATCTCAGAGATCATTAATCCAACTCCATTACTTTACAGATGAAGAAATTGAGCCCAAGAAAGTCACTTGGCTCTTAGGAGTCAGTAGCAGCATTCAGATTCTTATAGTGAAGGCTTAACAGAAAAGCTCAAGCTTCTTCCCATTGCACCACACTGAAGAAAATGGGAGCTGAGCTGAAACTCTAAGGAAGGCCTTCTGAGGCCTAGTGCTTATAAGCAATCTGCCTCTCTCAGTCCCCAAGATGACAGACGTGGCTTCCAAGTATTCAGGGACCTGGGTGGTTACTCCGATAGGAGCCTCAAGCAGACTTAGAGAAAGAAAGTTGTCTAACATCATTGCACTTGCTATATTCCCTATCTTAAAGTAGCTTGGTGGCACAGTGGATAGAATGCTGGGTCTAGAGTCAGGAAGACCCGAGTTCAAATCCAGCCTCAGATACTTACTAACTGTGACCCTGAGCAAGTCATTTAACCTTTGTCAGTCTCACTTCTCTCATCTGTAAAATGGGAATGATTATAGTATTTAATTTATAGGATTGTTGTGAGGATCAGATAAGGTGATATATATATATATATATATATATATATATATATATATATATATATATATATATATATATAAATGACTTTGCAAACCTTAAGTTGCTATATAAATGTTATTACCATAATCAACATTATTATTATATAGCCTAAGGGTGCCAATCCCAATACCATGCCAGTGCCATTTAAGATACAAGTTTATCGATTGGGCAAGGGATGACTCCAAAAAGGCTTGCCATGTACATCTATATGTTTCCAAATCCTAACAATGTCCTAGAACCTGGTGTGAGACTGGAAAATTGTGAGAATGAGAGTCAGGCAGGCTCCCCTCATCTAATCAGGCTGCAGAGAACAAAGGAAAATGGGACTTAAGGCTCGAAGGGACCTTGCAGATCACTTAGTTCTATTGCTTCATTTTGCATATTGTGACAGTAAGCCCAGAAGAGGAAAAGTGTGACTTGAAATTTTAATATTCTCTGTGGGAAGTCTGCATCCCCCAGCTGCCTCCTTCCCTCCTCTGCTGCAAGCGGGGACTGAGGCTGAAAGAAGCTTGTCCAGTCACCTCCATCCCTAGCAGGAATTTTAGCTGAGCTAGTCCTGTGTGATCCCCTTCATCTTTATTATGGTTCTCCAACTTGCCCTTACTCCATTAGCTTCCTTCATCCCTGCTTTGTATGATCATTGATCTAGGCGTGGGATCTCTTCCCCACTCCAACTTATCAATGAATCGATCTATAGAAGTGATATTTTAAATGCATAAACAAGATTGTTCCAAACCCTGCAATTCCTTTGTATCAAGAAAGCTATGTGATTGAAGAAGAGACCTCAGAGGTCCTTAGTTCAACTCTTTCACTTTACAGATGAAGAAACTGAGTCCTCAAAGTTAAGTGACTTGACCAAGGTCACCCAGCTCCTAGGGGGCAATACCAGCATTCAAAGTCATATCCTCATGATTCCAAGTTTAGTCAGAAAGTTCAGACCTCTTCCCACTGTATAGCACTGGAATTCTCAGGGTCTGATGGACCAATGTATTACACAGCAGTCAGTCCAACAGGTAAGCTCAGTCCAGAGGATTCCAGTTGGAATCAAGCTCCTAAAAAGGAACTACTCCTGGGGGAGGAGATTCTGCTGATATCTCTTCCTCCTCACTCCTTCCACCATCTCCCCCCACCTTCAGGAGCTTGGCTCCAGCTGGAATCCTCAACTCTAGAACCTGGGTCCTCCTCACTCTAGAACATCAATCCAACTTGTGTCATTCTTATCCTGGACCTTGACCAGGCTGGTCCCCCTCTCCCACTGGTAAGTTCCTCTTAGGGCCTCCATTTTGTGGAGGGGTCCAGGCCAATAACCCATATTTCCTTTTTGACTATTTATGACTTTCCAAACTTTTTCATCATGTCCCTAAGTAGGTGCCATTTTTTCTGCCACTTCCCCTTTTTAACTCCATTTTTCTTATTGTCTTCCCCCATTGCAGTGTAAGCTCCTTGAGAGCAGTGACTATCATTCTTTTTGCTGGTATTTGTAATGCTAGGCCTTAGCCCAATGTTGGGTGCACGCTTATTGCCTAGCCCTGAGAGGCTAGATGACCCACATTCACATATCTGCTACATGTTAGACACAAAACTTGATCCTTGATTATAGTCTGGCTCTCCATTATACCATGTAGCATCATGACTTATGTAAAATTTTATATAAATGGCAAGCTATTACTACCACTACTACCGTCACCATCCTCCTTCTTGACCTCACCATGAATGCCCCTTCTACACTCTGGCCATAGTGAAATCCAGCTTGCTTTCCACTTACACAGAGATATTGGATAGCATTTTCCTTGCTCCTCCCTCCATAGTTCTACCACTATCACCTGACAGTGTCCTCTCCTCTGAAGCCTGTATACCATCTTATGAAGAGTGTCCCAAAAGGCTTATTATAGTTTTAAAGCTTAAAGACCTTTGGGACACCCTGTATATTAGCCTCTTACCATCTTTATTACTCTTCTCTACTACAATCCAAAATACTTTCCCACATTTCTTGATGACTTCTTCATCTGGCCCTTTATCCTCCCTTTGCCCTGCCAGCATCCTTAGTATCTGCAACACACAAAATATTGGCTCTGTTCTTTGAGCAACTCAATCCCAGGGACATTCCCCCCTACTCATCTACTTTATCCACACCCCAGCAAGGCCACACCTTTGATCATATCAACAGTAAATACTGTTCTACTGCTGAAATCCCCTCACATCTCTGATTACAACCTCTTAGACCTTTCCCTTTACCCCTAACCACCCCCTCCTCCCCAGCTTCCCACTAAACTAGCTTTTTATCCTCTTCAGAAATTTTTATTGCTTGATCAGTTTCCTCATTTTTCTTTTTGGTAAAATGAGGTGGTTGGATTATATGATCTCAGTGATCCTTCCTGGTTCTAGAGTCTAGAATCTTATCCATATGCTTTGTTTAAAAATATATTTTCACAAAAATTATACATACAGATATACGTATATATAAACATACACACATATGTATATGTGTATATATATATACATACATATGCATATGGCATATGGCATAGTACATATAAAGCTGACATCAAAGCTAGAAAATCCTGGGTTCCTTGGGTTCAAATGCCACCAATCATACATCCTGGCTTTGTGACCCTGACCAACTCAATTAACTTCTCATTGGCCCAGGCGACTAACTCTAAGGATATCAGGCCCAGAGAATATAAGGCCAATATGCATTTGTAAAAGAAGTTTCTTGGTTGAGAACACTTACCACCACTGCAATCACAGGTTTAGTAAAAACAAAAAGCAAAATGATCAAATTATCTGGGAAATCTGCTTATATGGGAAACTTCCTTCCATGATGACACAAGTGAAATGTTAGACTATACACATTCTGTATAACCAAGCACCAGCAGGTTTTCATTTGTTACATGGATTCTGAGTCGATTACTTGACTGAATTCCATTTTTTCCCTCTAGAAGGCCAAGGACCCATAATGGCTTTGAATGAGGGAGGCCCATAGCTCTTCTGGCACCTGAGCAACATCCATGAACCTAGCATGTGGACCACTAGTTTTGATTCTCACCTCTAGCTTAAGATGACATCCTCCTGGCAAACTGAAGAAGGGGCTACCTAGTGAGTGATTCAAAAACCTTTATTTAGACTCCTAAATAACTAAAACTCAATGTTTTGTTTAAGTAAGAAATAAGGTAAACCTGTACTTCTGCATTGCAATAAAATGCTGCCATATTTTCTCCCCTGGTAAGCCTAGGAGGGGGCAGAATTCTTCATTATATTGCCAAAGGGAAGTTCCAGGTGATTTCTCCAGATGAGTTATTACACAAGGATCCAAATGATATTATTGAATATAAGAAATGCTGGCTTAGTGAATGTGGCTCTGTAGATGGTCACAAAAAATAATCCACCGCCTTAGAGTGATGGTAGTATAAAAGGAAGTGACCGTAGGGGCGGGGAATAAGGGAGAACATAAGACTTTATTTCCAATACTATATTGCCCCACTATAGCACTAGCTAATTTTCTACAAGATCAACAAAGTAAACTAAGGTTTAGGATAATCACTGTTACAAGAGTTTAGTCCTCGGTACCAGAAAATAAGCCCTAGACATTGGACATAATCAGAGATTAAACGAGAGCTGAAAAGGACCTTGGAAGTCACTCCATCCAGCCTCCTCAAGTTATGGACATGGAAACTGAGGTAAAAAACTAGGTGACTCATCATGATCATTTAACTAGAGCCAGGATTCAAATTCAGGTCTTCTGAGTCTTCTATATCACATTTCCTTCCCGTGATAGTCAAGTCATAATCATAAGGTTCTATTTTTACTTTGGGGAAGTTTCCAAGTCTCCTATTGGATACAGTTTATGATTGCTTTGTCTTTTTTAGACCAAGAACACCAGGCATTATGGTACATATGGTACCTCTCAAAAAACCCTAACCCTAACCCTAATGGAAAGGAATAGCAGAGAATCAGGAAACAATTTCTGGGTATCATATGGGTTAAATAACGCAAGGTAACAATTGAGAGAAAAGATGAGATAACCACAAAGTTCTTCAGAGAACAAGGTCACTGATAGGTGCAGAACCACTAAAATTCAATATTCTCAACTGGCTGAATAAGAGGCCATATTAGTTGTTGTATGATATGATACTCAGGGCTTCTTAAACTTTTTCCCATTCATGACCCCGTCATTGCTTCTTAAATTGTGAATTTAAGAAATGTAAGAAGCGTTGATGGAGTCGAGGTGGCACAGTGGATAGAATGCTGGACCTGGGAGTCCTGCTTGCCTCTGATTATGGACAAGTCACTCAACCTCTGTTAGTTTTACTTTCCTTCTCTGCTAAAACAGAATAATTATAGCACCTACCTACCAGGGTTGTGTTTAGGATCAAATAAGATGATATATGTGAAGTGATTTGCAAATCTTAAAGTGTTCTATAAATGTCAGCTATTGTTATTACTACTACTATTATAATTTAAGTTAGATAGAAGCTTTGACATAATCTGATTCAAAATACTCATTTGAGAGATGAGTTAAACTTAGACCAAGACAGGTGAAGTGATTTGCCATTAAACCCAGGCTGTCTAACTCCCAGTTCATTGCTTATACCAGTAGTCCATAAGTGGTTCTACAGATAGAAAAAAAAGGAACTTTCATTTCAAATATGATTCAAAATATTCTACTCCCAAAATATCCATTTTGAAGGCTATCAAATTAAATTATATTAGTTCATAGGATCAGAGAATTAGAATTAAAAAGGACATCACAGGTCATTTAAGGTAACATTTTTTTTCAGTTAAAGAAAGTGAGGGGCCCAAAGAGATTAAGAGATTTGCTCACAAAGGTAGTAAATTACAGATCTGGGATTTGAGCCTAGGTCCTTTGACTTCACATAAAACACTCTTTCTGTTACATTATGAATTTCTTCAAAAACAGATTACCTAAAAAACCCAGTCATAGAAATCATTCCCCAAATTAAAATACTCCTAACTGGGGTCACTATGCTTCTTTCTTATGAAGGCTTTATTTTATTTTAATTTATTTTCTTTTTCTCTAAGTGGGGCAAGGGGAGGGGAGAGAAAATAAATGCTTGTTAATCGAAAAAAAAAATTACTTAAAAACAAGTAAAAAGAAAATAATAAATTGAACACATCGACAGAACCTCCAGCTTATCCTAACCCAAAAATATTGTGTAAACAATTGGTCTCACATTAGCTAAGCCAGAGCCAAGTATTCTGATCAGCGTCTCGTTTGGTTGGATCATGAAAGAACCCTCAGCAAAGAGCCCACCCAAACTGTGTTGAACAACAGGGTCAGGAGAAGTTATGGTGTCCAACTGCCATCTGGAATGAATGTAGACCTCCAAACTTAATATATCTTTCCCCGCAAAGTTCAAAGGAATAGAAACCTTAAATCAGTTTAACAGATTATTTCTGAAAATTAAGACTAAGCATATCTGACTCTGATAACTGAAATTCAATAAATATTCAGTGTGGTCAGTTTTTAGCTGTCACCATCAAAATGATGCCTTGATTAGGCATAAAGTCAACAAAAATACCCCTCAAGAAGCTCCAATTGTATAGACATCCTAAGGAAATGAATTGCTCACAATGCTATCTATAAGAAAATAGTCTAGATGGTGCAGAGAGATGAACTGACCTCTCTTATGGAAATCATCTTTACTCTGGTATCTTTATATGCATAAAAGGAGATAGCTTTGAAAAAGTCTCATTTTCTCTGTAATAATTGTCTGTTTTTAAAAAGCTATCAGCAGGTGCACCTCATTTCAACAGCCCCTTGTCCTTCATAATACAATATGCATCCCGATTACACAGTACAGAATAAAAAGCAGAAAAACATCAGTGAGGGTAGTTCAATTAAATGCAACATAATCTCTGCAGCACAAAAATGATTCTGCAACTGAAATCAAGTTCTAATGAGAGAAAAAAAAGGAATATATTTCCACATATTTTTAATTATATAGAATTTCCTCAAACATGATTTTTCATAATATATTCCATTAAGTTAACATCATATTTGAAGAAAGAGCATTTTCCGATTCCATTTTAAGCCTGATTTTGAGCAATTACAGTGTCATTGTTCTGTGGTAGAAAGGTTGAATTCATTTACTGTGTGGTTATGCTAGTTATGATTGATGTCTCTTCTCCAAATGATAAACCAATCACCCCAATGATGTAATGTCATTTTAAGAGTGCTATAATCACATTTCTCTCCAACTAGAAGCTCTGATGAGTTCTAATAAAGATTTATGGTAGATTAAAGGCCTTCATAATATCAACAATGGATTGCTCATTTGATGAAAGATTTGATTAGGTAATTTAAAAAAAAGAATACGAGTTTACTAAATATATCAGGACTGGCTATTGGGAAGGGCATGGCTATCACGAGTGGCTGTCTGTCACTTCATGCCCAGAAGGAGTCCTCTTAAATTCATTTGGGTGGCCTCTTCTAATTGTAGATGTTGAGGCCAACAGTGACATATGCTCACGCATGAAGCCAAAGCACTCCTTTCCATGACAAGTGTAATCTCATTAAGCCATAGTCTTGGCAGAGCCTTCTGTTTCCTAGTGCCCAGTAATACTTTGAAGGTAAAGGTGAGAGATGGATTTCTTGAGTGACCAATTCAGAAATTATAGAAGCTGAGGTCCCCATCACCAATACAGGAAAAAAAATGACAAGACAAAACTCTCCAAAAGTGTGGCTCAAAAAAAATTCCATCCTCGGGTGGCTAGGTGGTGCAGTGAATAGAGCACCAGCCCTGGAGTCAGGAGGACCCAAGTTCAAATCCGACCTCAGACCCTTAATACAAAAACTAGCCATGTGACCTTGGGCAAGTCACTTAACCCCAATTGCCCTCCAAAAAGAAAAAAAATTCCATCCAAAGTACTAGAGACAGGTGGATAAGATACCGAAGCAACCCTAAAACATTGGTGGATTTGATTTCTATAGGAACAATTAGGTGATGCCAACCTCAGGAAGAGTATGGAAGGAGCACAAGGAAGGCTTGTTTCATGATCAGAGCTGTTGGGGACAGGCAAAGTTCAGATCCTGTTCTCTCCTAGAAGTTATAGGATGTTCACACATGAGGGTTTGTCTATGAATGAAGCTAGTTCAGATGCCTTCACAATGGTCATTCTTGTCCCAGAGGTCTCAGGCCAATAGATACAATGGCATTAACAGGGCACAAACATTATATATTTCACTCTGGCCAGATGTTTCTAGTCAGCAGAATAAGAGAGGTCAGTTCATCTCTCTGCACCATCTAGACCTTTCCTTATAGATAGCACTGGGGACAAAGTATTTTCTGAGGATACACACACACATATGGAGCTTAATGAGAGGGTATTTTTGTAGACTTTATGCCTAATCAAGGCATCATTTTGATGGTGCCATCTAGAAACTGATTGCATTGACTATTTATTGAATTTGAGTTATCAGAGTCAGATATGCTTAGTCTTAATTTTCAAAATCAATCTGTTAAGCTGATTTAAGGCTTCTATGGATTTGCACTATGGTAATAGGGAAAGATATATTAAGTTTGGGGGTCTATATTCATTCCAAACAACAGTTTAAAATTTAATATTTAAGTTTTTTTACTCTGTCAAAATGAAGAGCTAGGCGGGTGCTTGGAGGTCATTGAGTCCAACTCACTTATTTCACAGATGAGGATTCTGAGGTACAGAGAATGATTTGCCTAACATCCCACACGTTCTAAGTGTCAGAGGCAGGATATGAATCCAGATCCTCCAGCACCAAAGTCAGTGTTCTTTCCAGTATTCTACACACAGCCTGTTATCTGAAAACCACAGACCTAATTGTTAAAGTGAATGTGAGGGCAATGTTTACTACCAAGCCACATGATCAGTGTATTAGATCCAATCAAAGTCACATAAACATGAATCACTGGAAAGGTCCCTTTAAACTTGGCACAGAACTCAGGGACCATATCAAGTATATGTGCACTTTGAAAGTAAAATTCCCCAAACAACTGAAGCAGCAAAAGTGAGATGTCACCCATCATAAAACAAAGGCACCTTATATACACATACACTAGAAGGGCATTGATGGAGTTCCCTCAAGTGGGATCATAATTGGAATGATACAAAACTCAACTTTCAAATTTAACAGCTTGCTTCTGTGTTCCAGCTTTGAGACAGTTCTGCTTTTATTCGGAGGTCTGGGGAAATTCCTCCTATTCAAGGAGGCCACCAACCCTCATTAAGATTAATAAAGTTTGGAAAAAGCTTTATTAAGGGGGAGGATAGGTGGTACAGTGAATAGAGCACTAGCCCTGGATTCAGGAGGACCTGAATTCAAATCCAGCCTCAGACACATACAAAAACTAGCCATGTAACCTTGGGCAAGTCCCTTAACCCCAATTTCACAGCCTTCCCCTTTCCAAAAAGCCAAAAAAAAAAAAGCTTTATTAAAAGCTTTTCTTCAACAATGCAGATATACTGGTAGTTTTTGCATTCTATAAGTCTTTACTGAATAAAAATACTCTAGACAAGAGATTCTCAACTATTTTTAGGAGGGATCATAGATTCACTTTGGCAGTTTAGTGAAGTCAATGGACCCCTTATCAGATTAAGGTTTTTAAACACACACAAAAAATAGAACACATGGGATTACAAAGGAAACCAATTATATTGAAATAAAGATGTGTATTTTTTCTTATCCACAATTACGGACCCTTTGAGGATCTGTAGACCCCAGGTTAAGAACTCTTTATCTAGAGTGAAATGAAGGAGAGGGAAAAATAAATGTCGTTTGCCTTGAAAATGAAATGCCTCATTACTAGAAATGTTTTTCCTCTTTACTCCCTGCCATATTTCCCCTCCCCAACCCCTTGTTTTGCACCAAAAAAATGGCCATATGACAGACATACACAAACAATCACACATCCAAACTTGATGTGTTTGCTGTTTCCTTACCACTGCTGGAGGCTTGCTGGGGCCCTGAGCATGCTCTGAGCAGATATGAATTAGGGGAGAATTCCTCATCAGGGTTGGTGTCCATGATTTGATGGGAGGTGTTGCTGTCTAGCAATGGCATCTGGCAGCTAACTGGTGGAGGATTATGGGAGCTAGGCAGCTGAGCAGATGGGAGAAGGCTAGACGAGGATGTAGGTGGAATGGGACGACCTGGGAAAGAGGACAGAGGGATCAAAGGTCAGCAATGAATGTAATGATATAATATCCAGAAAGTTATACTGAAATTGGCTAGAAACAGAAAGGTTTAAAAAAATCGTGCCCCACTGAAACACTGCATGTGTTATTAGAGGTAGTCCATTGTGTAAACTTAAACCGGAGGAAGTGTTGTCTGTCATTTCAGAAACAACATGACATCTGTCTGCAAGGGTTAGGTAAGGTAAGATCAAGTGAAAAGGGATTACGATGAAGAATCACACATAATACCCACCCCAAAGTACTGGCCACACTTAATTCCCCATGGTTTCCATGGAGAGATTCTTTAGCAGGATCTCAGTCCTTCAGTCAACACTTATTAAGCATTTACTATGTTCCAGACACTGTGCTAAGCCCTGAGGAGAAAAAAAAAGAGACAAAAACACCGTTCCTGTCTTCAAAGAGCTCCCAGTCTAATGAGGGAGACATCATGCCCGAAGCTGCTAAGTGGAACAAGGAAGAGGGATGAGCCAGGACACGGGATGCTCCTGAGAGGTCTTGGGTGCTGGTTACTCTTTTCTCCCTCTGGGTATATCCTCCACCTTTCCTTTCTTGTGGTTTGTAACACCTGGCAGCCAAATTACCAGGAAAAGATAATCACAAGGTAGAGTTTCACCTGCTTTATGTGTATATCTATGAAACCCCTCAGTTGCCCAAACTATTTTTTTTTCTTTCTGCAACCACGAAGATGTGCCAGCCACAGCAAGGAAATAATCATGGCTCCAAAGCTAAGAGAGGTCAAGTAGGTGGTGGTGAGAAGGAAGAGCTCAGGGAAGGAAGCGTGGAGGGAAAACTCGAAGGGGACTCTGTCTCCATACCTACAGTGTGCTCCTCCCTCACCTCTGCCTTCTAGCTTCTGACTAAACTCGGTTCAGGTGCCAACTTCTGACAACACCCATTTCTAGCGCCCTCTTCCTCCAAAATCACTTTGTACTTATTCAACTATATGTAGTTTCCTCCAAAAGAATAAAAGTTCCTTTAAACCAAGAGCTGTTTTTTTTTTTGTACCTACATTGCCTAGCACAGCACATGATACATTATGTCTGTGTAAATATGTGCTTTATGAATAAACGAATAAGGTTCCTTCTACGCACCAAGGTTAGACAGCTCCCTGGCCCTCAAGGGATCATCTTCTTACAAGTGTTCTCGACTTAAGGAAATTCCATATATACAACACAAAACTTATAAATGAGATGAATTTTGAGGGAAGGCTTGTTGTTCCTTACAGAGCTTCTCCTGCAAAAGTTTCCTTTAAATGATGAGCTTTTCTAGTGCATTTCAATGTTTGCTTACATACAATTGGCATTTGATGCTGTTTTTCTCATTGTGATTTACGTCCTCCACTCCTATGAAAGCAGAGACAATTCTTCTTTTTCCATCTGTAGCCCTAATGTTAAGCATAGCTCTTGGCACATGGTAAATTCTTAATAAATGCTTTTTCATTCATTCATTCATTTAAAAGATGACAGAGACATGAGAGGGCAAAAAATATTTAAAGGTAAAAAGATTAGAAGCCTCTGTCCAGTGAAGGACAACCATAAATGAAGATAAAGTATCCCTGAAATCATGTCAATTAGGAGTGAATAGGATTTGATTTACCAAAATTTAGTGTGCATATAAGTGTTAAAGATCATAACCCTGGTATGATAAAAACACTCAGTATACTAAAAGCACTATGTAGATTTAGGCTGCTATTATTGTTGTTACTCTTAATAATAATTACACCTGAACTGCCAAATTTCAAGGCCAACTTAGAATGTGAGTTATTACTCTGTCCCACTGGCCCAAGCTCACTGATGAATGAAAGGCTTCTTCTATGTATCTCTCTTCTTTAAGGGATAGTCTAAAGAAATTGTTGACTTTTAAGTAATTAGGAAGGAAGGGGTGGGAAGAAGAAATAATAATGGTCATTATAGGAATTTAAAGAATGGAAATGTGATGGGGACTAGAACCATAGGGAGACTTCACGGAGGTCCTGACTTTCAGCAGGCACTGAATAAATGAGTGTTAAAATAATGGAATTTAACTGAATTGAAGGATGTGAAGAATTTGGTAGAGACAAAGGGACATTCCAAGCAGAGTAAGTTTTCATGGGGACATTTTCCTGAGATTTAAAAATAAACATAAAAATTTGGAAATCCCTTTATCTGAGCTACAATCCTTCTCTACAGCCTTCTACCATTATGAAACTGCGTTATGATGTCAGAAGTAGACACTTGAAAGATACGTTACTTAACCTTATTCAAAACCATTGACCATAACCTAGAGATTCCAAAGTAGAGCCATTGAAATAGAACTTATATAGTGTCGATGCCTACTTAACATCGAGGTTCTAGCCAGGAACAAATTTTAACTTAGACAATCTATTTGGTTTTAAAGTTTGTCTTATCGTGGGCATATCTGAGACTGAGTACTATACAACAGGGATGGCCCGAAGCCAATTTTTAAATTCCTTTGAGCAACTGAGGTGGAATTAAATTCAAGTTTTCTAAGAGCCTGATATGATAGTTGCTGTGAAATCATTCTCTACATGAACTTTTTTGAAATTTCGTTAAGCCTGAATTCATTTCATAGAGTACAAGACAGAACTGCTTTTTAATTTGTACAGATACAGACAATGGAAGAACAGTGAAAGGACTGGGGTTACCAGAGTGCACTGAGACTATATATCTCAAGCTAGTTTGATTCCTGTGATTCCCCTGCCCCTCTGCTTCCAGAAAAGAGCATGCCTTTGTTACTCCCTAAATTCTGCGCCCTGGGACCTACTGTGAACGGTGATATTGCTCAATCCACAGATCTGTCCCAATCAACTGCTATCCTGTACTGTATTCGCTATGTAATTTTCTAATTTTGTCCAATTATGCTAACATTTTTTCCCCCTGTGACTGTTCCAACTGACAGAGACCATCTGCACAGATACAGACAGGTTCCAGAGTACAGCGGCAGAAGCTGAAAGTTAACATGTTTCTCTTTGCTTTCTATTTCCTGCAAAACCACTTAAGGTGGCATGGCCCTCGGGTGTATTTCAAAGGTTACAGGGTGCACAGCAGATGGGACAGCTTTAATAGATTTGTTTAACACACATATATGCAAATATACTAAAATCTCATTAAGGTGACATTCTTCTTAGTTTTTATTTTTTATTTTTTAATATGCACAATTCAAGGCATAAGCAGCTATCCAGATGATTGGATTGATTCCCTGATGCCCTTCCAATAAAAATAGGGAATGATCCAAAAATGTCTAATTTAAGGTCTATTTTTTTCTGGTCCCAAATTAATGATGGTTTACTATTTTTTTCAGCTCCTACAATTAGTATTAGAGACAATACTCCTCATGGCTGGTAACTTTACCTACTTCTGCTATGGATCAACGGTGTCCGGGTGGAAATCATGGGATGGGGTATGCCAAAAGCAGCAAGGCTTGCATTCTTTAGAATGATGTCTCTCTTAAAGCATCATTTTCTTCTTAAACTGATTCTAATTTGCATGAAATATCTGTACCACCCCAAGGCCAATCTTTTGCATTTCCTTCTTCCCTTCACTTCCCAAATCCCTGCTACTCTGAATAGGGATTTGAAAACAGTTGTTGGCTTAGAGTAGTGTGAAACTTTCTGGATCCATTTCCAAATGTACTTAAAAGAAACTGGATCATTTTTTTCATTCATGGAGATACAAAAATGTGTAAGTAATGCTCATATTTTTCACATGTTGTCAAAGATGAGGATATATGGGGGAAAAATAGAAAAGAAATGGGGAAGGGTGGGGCAACGCACACCCTGAATCCTATATTAAATCTGATGAAGTTAAATTATTTCATGAAATTCTGATTGCTCACTATTAAAGAAGGACATATCAAAAAGAGCAAAGGATGTAAATCTAGGAGGGATCTTAGAAAGGTAGAGTGTAGCTATTTCTTTGCCCTGTGGAACTATCTTAGAATATATTGGAGAAGCATGTCTAGAAAAGGAAATGAAATATGTTCAGAATACAGGTTCGTCCCAGAACTATCCACAGAGTTTGTAACTTTTATTTTTTTAAAGATAATGTCTTGAAAAAAAGGAAAGAAATGATTGATGTGAGAAATGAAAAAAAAATCTACTCTGCCTGGTGAGATGAAGAAATTGTTCATGAATAACTTCATCCATGTGAAAATATAACCTCTGTCAAGGTCAAATTGATCTCTAGAGACACTAACACAGAGTCACTGGTGTTTCACAAAGGCTATATTGACACAAGGCCAAACATCTGGTTGAAAAGTGAAAAATTCAGTCAATGAGCCAGATGTTTCCACAATACTTGGCATTGTGTGAATGAAACCTTCAGATGAATTTTCACTTTCCCTACAGATGTTTTAATGTTGTATAGACAAAGCCAAGATCTCTAGAGGTTAAAGAGAGTAGTTCAGGTGAAACACAGGAGAGAATAGATATATTTTCAGTATCTGAGAGATTTCTTCACCTCATTTTATGCATTCCCTGTTTCTTTGAAAATATAATCCTCCTTGCCCCTTAAATTACACTTTTAAATCAGCAGGAAAATTCTTCAGAAAAGACACCAAATTCTAGGACGACTGTCTGGTTTTGATTACAGGAGAGCAACTATGCTTCTTATCTGACTTGCATAAAAATTCAAGGCAGTGTGAGGTCCCCATCATCAAAGTAGACTGTGGCCCAGAGAGGTTCTGCCAGAGGTACTATCATAAATGCACATGGTGTTATTATACAGTGAGAAGCCACAGGAGGGTGGCCTCCCAGCTAGATTCCCTGGCTCAGGTTTCTTTCCTACTCCTAGTCAATTTTGCACATCCCAACCAGATTCATCTTCTTAAAACATTTCATTCATGAGGGGACTTCACTGCTCAAAGATCCACATTTAGCCCATACTGCTTCCCATGGGAGCTTGAAGGGACCTTGGGGGTTATCTTTGCAGCCCCCTCATTTTATAGATAAAGAAATTGTGGCCCATGAAGGTTAAATGACTTGTCCAGGATCACACAGGTTCTAAGTGTCAGAGGTGGGATTCAAACACAGATCCACTGACCTCAGGTTCTGCACACTTTCTACTATATCATACTGCCTTTCAGAGACTGAAGCCTAACCTTAAGGTGATCCTTCAAGTAGATACATCTATCTAATCTATCCAGCCTTACTCTTAATGTTAGGATCAGTCTGGTCTCCTCATTGTTTCTCCTTCACTCCTATCCTAGCTCTATCCTCATGTCTCTAAAGGAGAGAGACTGAGAATGAGAGAGAGAGAGAGAGAGAGAGAGAGAGAGAGAGAGAGAGAGAGAGAGACCGAGAACAAGAAGAGAGACAGAGACAGAGACAGAGCAACCTCACAAGCACATACATCAATCATTTCTTTTCTCCACCCCAGTCTTTCCACCCCACACCAGGCTGGGATTTTGGAAGGGGTCCAACATATCAACTCTCAACCCCAGCAATGGCCTTAGTGGTTTCCAGCAGCACATGGGGAAGCAGAGATATTCAATTTCTCGTCCTATTTGTTCAATTAAAAAAAATACAAAAAACAGCCTGAAGCAAGTGAATTTCTAGCTTCAATCACAAATGCACAACTGAAGGGACCCTAATGAATCCAGCAAACAAGGATTTTAAAGTGCAGAAAATGTTCTTTGTTTCCTGCTGCTCAGGTGCGGTGCCTAACTTAGGCTGTGATGTGTGAAGACTTCACATGTGTATGTTTTTATTTATGTCATATTGTCACATCTTTGAGTAGCTCTTTTGTTTCCAATGAAAAATTCTAAGGCAATTATTAGGAGGACACAGAAGCAGTTTGGTGTAATAGAGATAGTGACTAGACTGGGAATGAGGGAGACCTAGTTACAAATACGTTCCCTGAAGTTTTACAACTGTGAAACCTTGAGCTAGTCACTTCTCTTTCCTGTGATTCAGGCAACACCACATGATTCATTTGCTATTGTTAGAGGGAGTTCCCACACTGGAAGCTCCTCCACCCTGATGAAACCACGGCTCCTTTGTATTCTAGTAACAGGAACTAAATTCAGTAGGATGTCAGGCTGGATCACAATTGGACAGCATTGTTAATGATCTCAAGCTATTTGCTGTTGCAAAAGCTCTTTAATGTCAATATTTCCCCAAGGGATGCTATATGGCTTGCCTCTGGAAAATTGCAAGGCTCCTTTCATGATCCCAAACGTCTCCTTGAAACAGAGGTTCATCTTTTTAATATTCATATTCTATGGGTGGTGTTGTCTGGCTGCAAATATTGGGATATGAAATATATAAAAAAAATAAAAACGAATTCCCATCAGGGAACAATGGAGGGGCTTGTAGGCGGTATAAGCAGGCTGCCCCACTATTAGTTTAAAAAAAAACTATAAAGAAGAGCTGAAATAAAGGACATCATCAAAGAAATGGGTGATGGAAAAAGGAGATGGACTGAGTATGTGGTGGGTGAGAAACTGGGCTAAATAAGTGACTGGTGGATTGGCTGTGTGCTACACAGAAGATGGAGCTTTGGACCTGGACTCAGGAAGAGCCAAGTTCAAATTCAGACTTAGATGTTTCCTAGCAGTGTGGCTCTGAGTTAGTCACTTAACCTCTTACTCAGTTTACTCCCCTATAAAATGGGAATAATAATAGCACCTACTTCCCAGGGTTGTTGTGGGGATCAAGTAAGATATCTGTAAAGTGCTTAACAGAGGGCTTGGTACATAATACTTGCTATATAAATGCAAGCTATCATTATTGTTATTATTATTTATTATTATAATAGTTTCAAGAGGAATCAAGTAATTCCCCTAGTTAGCAACTTTGGTGACCCCCCCCCCACCTTGTGGTGAAATTGTGGAAGGATAAGGATAAAAGTGTCTCCCGGGCAGTTATGGATGGGCTGCTTACACCTATATACCTGGAGGATTCATACATTTCAATGAGACCACAGATCTATTTGAGCATTGGCTATCTGATTAACGCTATCTAGCTGCTAATCCTGGGGTAGCACTGTGGCCATCCCACTGAGTATATGCCTGTGTCCCGCCCACTTGCAGTGACAGCTGTGTCCTGACCTGAGTAATTTCCTCGTGTTCATCCTAGCTGCTTCCAGTGAGACATACTACACGTCTCTTGATAAGGGACATGCTAAACCAGAAGCTCCTTATTGGTGTCTTTGTGTTACCCCTCATTTACTCTCCTTCTCCATTATAGGAGGTGGGGTTTCATCAAAGAGGACTAAACCCTGGACGTTAAAATATGCCGACCCAGTAAACCTTCAAGTGAGATACAATTTCTCTCACTCAGTTTCTTCAACCATAAAATGGGGAGATATTAGTACCTATCTCACAGGGTTGTTGTGAGGATTAAATGAGACAATATTTGTGAAGTATTTAGCATAGCTCCTGGCACATGATAAGATATGTGTGTGTGTGCATGTGTGTATACAGAGAGAGAGAGAGAGGGAGAGAGAGAGAGGGAGAGGGAGAGGGAGAGAGAGAGAGAGGAAGAGAGAGAGGAGAGAGAAGAGAGAAAGAGGAAGAGAGAGGAAGAGAAAGAAAGATAGAGGAAGAGAGAGAGAGAGGAAAAGAGAGAGAGTGTGAAAGGAAGAGAGACAGAGAGAGGAGAGGAAAGAGAAGGAAGAGAGAAAAAGGAAGAGAAAGGATGAGATAGAGGAAGAGAAAGACGAAGAGAAAGAGGGAGAGAGACAGAGAGGAAGAAAGGGGAGGGGAGAGAGAGAGAGAGAGAGAGAGAGAGAGAGAGAGAGAGATGGTACCTTGAACAAATGGTAGTTCACAGGGTTGTCTAGGTAATCGTGAGATTGGACCTCAAGCTCCAAGTGCCTCTATGCCTTTTTTTTGGAGCACAGGTGAATGAAGAGTGATCCTGAGGTAAGTGAGTTGTTTTTTGGGGGGCGTTGTTTTTTGGGGGGGACTTAAATTCAAGAGTTTGGAATCACCTTCTCTGTAGTCTCTATATATGTTTCATTTTTTAATGTTTTAAGCATTGATCTCCTAGGAGAATATAATGACAGAAATGGGTTACATGTGTTTTTTAGGGTCTTTCATGTTTTAGGCACTTGGTTGGTAGAAGAAATAAATAGCTATCCTATACCTCATCTCCTTTGTATATTGAATAACTTATTAGAAGGGATACCATTAATCAAGACATTCCATCTCTCAGCAGTGGGCATTCTTTCTACTTGTCCCCAGTGGCTGGAATGCTCTCCTTCCTTATCTCTGCTTACTGGCTTTCCCTAGCTTTCTTCAAGTCCCATCTAAAATCCCATCTTCTACAGGAAGTCTTTACCAACTCCTCTTAATCCTAGAGCCTTTCCTCTTTTAATTTTTCCTACTTAACCTTTATACAGCTTGTCTGTACATATTTTCTTGTTGTCTTCCCCAATAGATTGGGAGCTTCTAGAGAGCAGAGACTACTATCTTTGCTTCTTTTTGTATCCCTAGTACTTAGCATAAGGCCTGAAACCTAGCAGGTGCTTAATAAATATTTATTGACTGACTAATCCCTTTGGAGGAGGTCTTAAGAGATAAAAGTAGGCTTTTTTTTTGTAATTGTACCTAGAATTCTACTCTTGGGTGGGGATGTAATGGGACAAAACAATGACAAAAAGCCTGAACCCTGTCTTTGTTGGTTATAAAATCCAGTCCCTGAGAGCCCAGAGCTAGGGCCTTTTAGTAGGTCAGCAGGTTTGCTACATATGGAATACCATGATCTCAGGGCAATCAAAATTAGAGTAATGCAAAAAACAATGGAAAGATTCTCCGTGGGTTCGAGTAACATACAGCAAGTTATAAAGTGGCATAAATTCCACCAAGTAGGTCATTTCAGAACTGGAAAAGCCTTGGCAATCATCTAGTACCTCCCCTCTTTAGAGAAATGGGGAAATCTCGACCCAGTAAAGGATACTTACTATTTATTGTTCAAGGCTGCACAGGTTACATGTGGACTAGAAAAGGTCAACTGTGTCAAAGAATGACACAGAAGACTGGAAAAGAAGGGTGCCACATCAGGTTGCAAGAATGAAAAACACCAGATGGACAGTCTGAGGGATATAAAGACATGCTCAGAACATTAAAAGCATAAGTATGTTGGGAGAAGAATCAAACTGCAGGAAAAAAAATGGGAAGGAATTGAGTTATACTGGTGAAGGAAGGACCCACAATAGCTCGCATTTATATAATGCTTTGAGGTTTGCAAAGTGCTTTGTAAATATTATATCACTTTATCCTCACAACAACCCTGGTAGAAAAGGAGTTATTATTATCCTCATTTTATAGATGAAGTCTTGAGGTAGAGGTTGAGTGACTTGCACAGGGTCATATAGCTAGTCAGTGTTTAGGGCTGGATTTGAACCTTCCTATCCAGGACTCTATCCATTGTGCCACCTAGTTGCCACTGGGGTATATGTGATTTTATATTCTTTCTTTCTCTTTCTATATTTACATATATAGGTATCATGTATATATACACATATATGCATACAGATACACTTACATGAACATACACACATACATTAAAACTCAAAACTGCACTAGTACTTTTGGGACACCCTATATAGCGACATATAAATAGATACTCATGCAGATACATATGCACATATAATCAGACCTATATAATCATACATAAAATATACATATACACATATGCTTCATTGATATTTTAGGATTATCTGGCCAGAGTTATTTTTTTGTTCTCTCAGAGCCCCTTAAAGGCTGCCGCAGGCAATCTAATCAACCAGATGAGCTGCACTCTAGGGAAAGCCCTGTTTTTATAAAACAACTTAATTTGTTCTACCCCCAAATAACCTTATTTTTAATTTTTGCAACAAGAAACCTAATTGCCCACTTCACTTCTATCAGGAAAATCCCCAAAACCCAGTTAAGCATTTTCTTAAAAAACAAATCTTTATAAACTATCCATTGGAAAAAAATGAAGAAAAAGAAAGTTTTGCCTAAGCTGTTAAAACTAAATTATTGAAAAGCTTTGTGTTGGGTCTGCCCCCAATTTAAAGACTCTTTTTGGAGTCCAAGAAAGGTGGGTCCCCAAAGGTTTTCCCTGGATAGATTCATGCATCGTTAGCATATTTCACGAAGACACTGCATGTTTATATATCACATTTTCTCTGCAGCATGGTACTTTGGAAGGTACCAAAAATAGATCAGGATCTAGATGGAGAATGAAGTTTATTTTAAAATAATATGATTTCAATAGTTTTATAATGGTGGCAATCTTCATATTCATGAGATTAAAAAGAAGTTAATTTGCGCTATTTTCACATCTGTAGGCTATAGATTGCCAGAAATCTCTACCTTATCTGCAATGACACAAATGTTTATCAAAAGCAATAGATTTTCAAATAACCTCCTATCCAGGGATGTCAAGGTGCCCCATGAACATTAATTAAATCTTCTAACCCTTCTAAGATGAGATAGCATTATATATTTCCAAACTTTCTAAAATAGGATGATGCTATTAACATCTTGAACAGATACATTGGAAAACTAAGACATAATGAAATGGGCCTCCTTACCTTATAGCCAGTCAACACATATTTACTGACTGCTCAGTCTTGTGATAAGTGCTAATGGAATATATGGCAGTATACATGTTCCTTGACCTCAAGAACTTTATGTTTTACCTTGGAGCAGTAGTATAAAACAACATGAAATAAGACTCAACAGAATAAGTCAATACAAGAGAATGTAATTTTGTTTTGGGTCACCTAGTTGAAGTGAGAAAGACCCAAGTTCAAATCTGGCATCAGACACTTACTAACTGGGTAACCCTGGGCAAGTCACTTAACCATATCTGCCTCAGGTCCTGATCTGTCAATGAGCTGGAGAAAGAAATGGCAAATCACTCCACTGTCTTGCCAAGAAAACCCCAAATGGGGTTATGAAGATTTGGACATGACTGAAAAGACTCAATAACAACAAAAATAATTTTGTTAATGGATGAGGGGTTGTCAGAGAGGTACTGAATGATCAATAATTTACTGTATGTCATTAGTTACTGAATAATCAACAAATGAACATAGCATGACTGAAGCAACATCACAGAGCAAGGACTAAGCTAAGTAGACAGTCAGCATTGGGATAGCTAGCACTGACTATCCACCCAGCTTAGTTCTTGCCATGTGGTATGATGAAGAAGGCATCAGATCTGAAGTCTGAAGATCTGGGGTTCAATCTTGACTTTATCTTTTACTCCCAATATGACCCTGGTTAAGTCATTTTTGTCAATCTGGGACACTATTGCCACACTCATAAAAAAAGTGATTGGACTAGGTAATCTCTTACTAGCTCTGGAGTCTGTGAAATCCACAAAATGAGTACAACAGACTAAATCATCTCAAAATTCCCTTACAATTCTAAAATCCAATTATCAATCATCTTTAATTACATAAAGTGATGGGAAGGGAATTATGAAAGGTTTGAGGAAGCCAAACATCACCAAATCTTTCTCTTCTGTTCTAGTACTTTTCCTGAAAAGCAAAAGGGATTATACCAAAAATTAGGTATTACTTGGTGAATTTTATATTTTATTTGTGAGCCATTATAATACTGTTTTCTTAAAGCCTGCTATATAAAGTTAGATCTACATGAGGCAAGCACTTCCAAATTTATAGACAGATTGAGAGAGATACATAGATTCTCTCTCTCTCTCTCTCTCTCTCTCTCTCTCTCTCTCTCTCTCTATATATATATATATATATAGTCAAACTATACAAGAGGCAACATGAAATAATGGATAGAAAGTTGGTCTTGGAGTCAGGAAACTTGGACTCAAGTCTCATGTCAATACATATTGGCTGTGAAACCCTGAACAAATCCTTTAACCTTTCCATGCCTCTAGTCAGCACTAAGATAGATGATCTAAGACTATAATTTGTGCAGCAGTTGCAGGCATGCTGTGGTAGAAGAAAATTCTCTGTGAGGAGCTTCTTACACCAATGAAATCATAGGTCCAGTGAAAACAAAGAGATGTGTGTGTCTACCGCAAAGTATTCAAGTATATACTTGTCATGGCCATCCATCATCTAGAACTTCCCTTTCCCCCATACATAGGCCCATGATTCTTTCTAGGGCCATAGAAAAAATGGTGAAGATATATGGCAGAAAAGGGGTCATTCTGGTAAGATGGTGGATGAAGTAGGTCAGAAATTTCCAGGCTCTCCAGATTTTCTCCAGACAGACAGAAAATCACCATAAAATGAACACAGAACAGCAAAAATAAAGGGGGTAAAGCAGTTGTCCTCTTAAGATAACTTGAGAGGACTTCAGAAAAGACAGGGCCTCCAGGTGATGAGGTTTGGCCTTGAACCTACAGACCAGTTCCACTGATTCAACAAGAAGCAGGCCCTTGAGGGCAGCTCCAATGGGAAGCAGACTAGGCTTCAAGAAATTTCACCTCAGGGAAATAGAACTAGGAGAGCATTGTACACAGTAACAGCCACAGTGTGTGAGGGCTGATTTTTGGTAGACTTAGCCCTTCTAAGCAATGCAAGGACCTAAAACAATTCCAAAGGACACATGATGGAAAATGCCAGTCACACCCAGAGAAAGAACTGTAGAGTTGGAATGCAGAACAAAGCAGACAATTTTCTTTTTTGTTTTTCTTTCTCATGGTTTTTCCCATTTGTTATAATTCTTCTATGCAACATGACCAATGTGAAAATGTGTTTAATAGGCATGTATGTGTAGAGCCCATATCAGAGTGTAACCTGTCTTGGGAAAGGAGGGTGTGGAGAGGGGGAGAAAATTTAAAACTTATGGAAGTAAATGCTGCAAACTAAAAATAAATAATTTAATAAACTGGGAAGAAAATAAAAGAAATTTCACCTCAACTTTCACCTCACAAATCATTGTATATTTGGGGGGAACAGCAAGTTGTACATGGAAGATTTGTAGTTTCATGTGCAATCATCTTTTTTACTGTATTGTGTTATGGAAATGCTTGTTTTGCTCTGTGAATTGAAAATAATTTTTTTAAAAGAGTAAGAATCTGTGCACACCATTAGAATATTAGAATTCCATTTTATATTTTAATTGTAGAAAAACAAATGCCATTTGCATTTATTTAAAAAATATGGTAGAATAGGTACCTGATCTACTGACAACATGTAGTCTTAGAAAGATGCCTCCAAACTTTTTATTTCCTTATTTCAACATGTTTAATCTCCCTGTAGAATGTAAACTCCTTGAAAGCAGGGACCCTAAGGTGGGTCCTTATTAAATGTTTATTAGGTTGATTTGTTTTTAAGGGAAAAAAATAGAAAACTTCCTTGAAGCTGGTTGACATAAATATTTTCAAAATCATAAACTGCCTCTAAAAGTATCATATCCAGTTCTTATATGGATACAATAACCACACACTCCAATAAGTTTTTTCCAAGAATATTGGTTTTCAATCAGTCTTACATCTAAAAGACCTTTACAAAACCGTGTGATGTTGTGAGTGAAAAGAATACTTAAGATGAGGACTTTGGGAAACAAGTTCTATTTATGATTGTGCTACTAATGAGCTGTGTGACCTCAGATAATATACAATATCTCTCTGGACTTCAGTAACCTGGAATTTCATTTATTCATTTACAAAATGAAGAAGTTTTTTTTTTTAAGCAATTGGGGTTAAGTAACTTGCTCAAGGTTACACGGCTAGTCATTATTTATGTGTGGGTGCTCATTTTCTGAGGCCGGATTCGATCTCGGGTCATCCCAACTCCGAGGCCAGCACTCTTACTCATTGCGCCACCTAGCTGCCCCTAAAAATGAAGAAGTTTTACTATTGTCCTTTCCAGATCTAATACTGTACAGTTCGCCTATATTTTATAAGCAGGTAGTCTTACAATCTAGAATATAAATATCTGACTTGAGGTCACCCGGCCTTACTATGACCCAACAAAAAAATTCTCCACTTAGCTTGAATATCATAGCTTTAGACCTGGAAAGGACCTTTATGGTCATCTGATCCAAACCAATTATTTGACAACTGAGGAAACAGAGTATTCAAGCAACATGTCCAAGGTCCAAGGTATGGTAAACATCTGAAATGGGTCTTGAACTTTCCACTGGACCATACTGCCTCCCAGGGCTCTAAGAGTTTGGAACACAAGAGCCTCACTAAGCCTGGCTTTCTTGTTTCTGTTCCATCAGGCTGCAGACTACAGGGAGGCATGGGCCCAGTTTTCTTCAAGGTAGGAAGAATGATCCAATCTCATCTCTCTTTCCTAGAAGTGAGGGTGGAAGGAGATACCTCTAAAGCAGTGTTCTCTGAAGGATCATTTAGAACACTGTACCTGGAAAAAATGATCCTAGGACCCATTAGGGGCAGCTAGGCATACTGGATAGAGTATCTTTCCGAATTCAAATCTGGTCTCAGATACTAGCAGGGGTGACCTTGGGTAAGTCACTAAACCTTGTTGACCTCAGTTTTCTCATCTGTAAAATCAGTCAGAGAAGGAAATGGCAAACTACTATCTTTGTCAAGAAAACCTCAAATGGGGTGAGGAAAAGTTGGACACGACTGAAATGACTAAACAACAAAAAGGACTCAGGGGAGAAATGAGAAGAATTCAGTAATAAGCTAAGAGAGGACCATACCAAGCTATGTGTACTCATAACACAGCTAATCTAAATCTAGTGTTTGGTGTAATGTCAAATTTGTGTCTAAAATAGCACTGTACTTGGTTGTAGTAAAATGGATGTTTTCAATTGAATTTGCTTGACAGAGAAGCACTAAAGGCTTACCAAAACCCACCCATTGAACATCCACAGAGGCTGATGGCCTGCCCTTGGAAATAAAGTGACTATGTGAAGTTCTCCTTTCATAAGATTTTTTTTAATTGACTCGAGTCAGCAAAATTAAGAGACATCAGCAGGGCAATGTTGGCCAAGTCCCTATTTCCCCAAATAATACCTTTCTTGCCTTTTACAAGGCTGTTTGAGTACCTGCCGTGCATCCTGGCTACAATTCAAAGCCTGTCTAATGAAAGCACCTCCACTGTCAGCAATGTTAATGTCACTTTAAAGAGTGTGAAATGTTGCTAAATGTGTCAGGAAACAATTAGATAACATAAGAGGCATGTTTTCTCAGCACACAGCAAAATATATTATGCAAGCAGAAGATAAACTCAAAGTTTTCTGAGGTACAGCACATTCAGCATACACTCTCTCTCTCTCTCTCTCTCTCTCTCTCTCTCTCTCTCTCTCTCTCTCTCCTCTCTCACTCCCTTTCTTTTTAAATCCAACAGAGAAATTGTTTGGCAAGAGTAAGCCCTGTTTCAAATACTTGGAGAAGGCATAAAGGCCTGATCTGCCTGTGACTGCTGCAGTTTGAGCCTTGGACTATCAGGCTCCAGGAGATACAAACAGTCCTCAACCCAAATTAAATGTGTGCCCTCCTAATTAGCATTATAAATATAGGTTTGCCTGAGCCAGAGTTGATAAAATTACAGTGTTGGGCTGGAAAAGAATCATCTGCTCTCCCATATGGATACGATAGCCACTGGTTTTGCATGCTTGAAACAAGGTGTTCTGAGTCTTCAACCTATCTCTTGACGGGTCAGCTTGGGGAGCTAAGGTAAATACTAAGGAAGCAGCCTAGGGCCAACCCTAGTTGTGCTGGAACCAACTTGCTCTGCGAATGCCAAAATGTAGGGGGTTTTATTCCTGAATTCTGAGGAGAAAGGTTCTTAACAGCAAAAATATGGTGGTGGAGATTGGCTTGAATTCCATCTGTATGGATCCACAAATGTGTCTCATAAGAGGTCTGGCCTTCCTGGATTCTATGATACACATTCTGGAATTTAAATGTCTTCACAGAAGTCATTAGATAGAGTCATGTAATAACTATCTCCAGCACTTTAGAATGTTCCAAGGTGGTCCTTAGCAGTCATCTCACCCCACTCCCTCATTTCCTAGACCAGGGGTTCTTTTTTTGTTTGTTTTTGTTTTGTTTTGTTTTTTTTGGAGGGCTATTGGGGTTAAGTAACTTGCCCAAGGTCACACGGCTAGGTTTCTGTTTGTGTGTGTTAAGTGTATGAGGTCGGGAGCGGCTAGGTGGCACAGTGAGTAGAGCGTTGGCCCTGGAGTCAGAAGGACCTGAGTTCCGATCCAACCTCAGACACTTAACGCACACACAAATAAAAACCTAGCCATGTGACCATGGGCAAGTTACTTAACCCCAATTGCCCTCCAAAAAGCAAAAAAAAAAAAGTGTCCGAGATCAGATCTGAATTCAGGTCCTTCTGACTCCAGGGCCGATGCTCTACTCACTGCTCCACCTAGCCACCCCAAGACCAGGGGTTCTTAACCTTTTGTGGTGTCCTAATGATCCCTTTGGCAGTTTAATAAATCCTTCAGACCTCTTCTTAAATGTATAAAATAAATTAAACTAAAAAGGAAACTAATTATATTGAAATATAGTTATAAAATATGAAAGAAAACCTTCAAATTCATAGACTTTATGAACCCTAAAACTGAGGCCCAATAAGGTCCCACAGCCTGCCCTGCATCGCATGGGCCTGTTAAGAGACGTATCTAGGAATTGTAAAGTACAGAGAAGGAAAGACCTGCCTTAGTATCAGTTCATATGGACATTTGATCTTGGGGTTTCAGTTATAATTTGAAAAAAACATTTATGAAATAGCTACAGTGTGTAAGGTACTATACAACAGGAACTTGTTAATATTGCTCAGTCCCACTCTTTGGGACACCGTGGACTGTACCATCCATGGGGTTTTCTTGGCAAAGATACTAGAGTGGATTAAGGCAAATAGAGGCCAAGTGACTTGCCCAGGGTCACAAAGATAATAAGTCTCTAAGACTATGTTGGAACTCAGGTCTGACTCCAGGCTCAGCACTCGATCCACTGAGTCATCTAAATGCCTCTTAGGCATAGACAATGTAAAAAAGTTCAAGCTCCAGAGCAATTTTTAGAAAAGGTCTCTTTTAGGCCATATTAACAGAAATATAGTATAATGCATCTATAAAAATGTCCTATGTCTTTAGGCTATATTAAAAGAAATATGGTATTGCACCTCAATAGAAATGAGCCCAACTGGACTGTTTTGGCTCTTTGACTGCAGATCTCTGTTCAGTTCTAGGTACTACATTTTAAGAGTGACAATGATAAAATGAAATGTATTCAGAAGAGGATAAGCAGTATGTTTGAGGGATGGTAAATGGTACTAGGGATAAAAAGGAGAGTCATGAACCTGTGTGTTCAAATACGTTAAGGGTTGACATACAAAAGAAAAGAATAAATGTGCACTATGTTGCTCTGTGGGCAAAACCAGGACCTATATTGATGCTACAAGAGGGCAAATTTCAGGTTAACACAAGAAGGTATGTCCTAATAAAGAAAGCTGTCCAACAACAGAATGGTATTCTTGGTAAAGAAACTCCCCATATGTAATCTGAGATCAGAGGATCAGCTGACAAAAATACCACAAAGGGGTTTCTTGAATTTGGTGGTAGGTTAAACTTGGTTGTATTAAATTATAAGATTTTATGATTTTTTTAAGCTACTGTTCTCCAAGGCAGGGGAGGCCATGAGAGGTCAGAGGCCTAGGCTACTATTCTCCTACTTTGGGAATCAGTGATATATTTGTTCTAATCCCTTCCATCTTGCTGAAAAATGTCTAGCTCCCAGCTGAAACTTGAGACCCATATAGACTCATCCATCCTTAGAGGACTTAACTTTATTTAAAAGAAACATGTCACTGTGTTGAAATTTAAGCTCAAATTAATTATAGGAAATGTAATATTTAGGCAACCTCAGTTTCAGGATTCAGCATTTCAGCTTGAAGCAGTTTCCAGTATTAAATGGGAGATTATAACTGGTCTCAACATAATAACCCTTTCTGCTTTTATAGCTGCTTTCATCTGAGGATCTCAAAGCACCCTGCAAACAATAATTAATTTTCACCTGGGAGGTAAAGAAGCCTCCCTCTGGCTCATTTGTTAGAGCAGGGTGTGACTTGTCAATGATTAGGCAGTAAACAGAAGGGGAATGGTTGCTTCTCTCACCTGCTTGCCCTACTATCAGACTAAGGAGCTGCACTGCCTCTTTCTAGCACTGATCTGGCAAATATTGACCTACTTTTAAAGGGATCCTGCCCCCTATTTTAGAATAGCTAAATTCAGGCACAATAGGATTTCATTGGGGGTGGAGTTTCTTTCCTAATAGACCTTCAGACCTGCCATGAAAATAAATAGGTGATCCATTTAGAACAAATCTGGTTAATCCCAGGTGGGGATGCATTGGTCTTACGAGATTTCTGTTAAATCTTACTGCTTTCTTGGCTCTCACCCCCAAATCACTGTTTCTATAGATTCACAGAGTACCTCAACCACTTCAGGATATAAACATCTGGTACAATTTTATTCCCTACTTATTCGGCAGCCCACCAAAAGGGGGAAGGGGCACTGAGAGAGGCCCATGATAAGCAATCCTGGAAATACTATAAGCTTCCACAATTCTTCTTCAGTAAAAAGACCCAGAGTAACCTTTTCTCTCCTGCATAGGCTAATAAGGATGCTCCCCCCCCACTCCCAAACAGAGGAGTATGACAACTTCTCCCCATCCATTAGCTTACTTATTACACTTGTTGTGTCTCTTCTCTCTCCTTTTCTACTTTATTTTGTGGTATTTGGTCACACCAAAGTTATCATGATGTAACCTTATTGTCGAACACTTTTGTAAAAGTGGGATTTGAGGCTAAGCAGGGAGTACCACCTGGTGTGGCCCTCAAGATTAAGAATGGGGAAATGGTATAGAAGTTTGCAGTCAACAGCTTCTGCTGCTGGCTCCTATATTTTCTTTGTATGATATCATGCTTTTCATCGAAAAATCTTTTCCCTACTCCTCCCTACCCTCCATCTTCACCACCCTATTAAGGCTTAATGGCCTAGCATCTTAAAAAAGAAAAAAATCATGAATCTCATCTAATCCTAACAGTTATCACACCACCTGAGCAGTCACATAACCTGGGTTGAAAGACACAACAGAAGAAATGAAAAGATAGCAAAAATCACTGATTTTTAGAACTTGAAGGGACCCTTAGATATCATCTCATCCAATCTTCTCATCTGCAAGATGAGGAAATGAAGGGGCAGAGAAGTAAAGAGGCTTTCCCTTAAGGTCACACAACAAATTAGAGGCAGAGCCTTGCAGCATTCTCCCATTCCATATGATTCAAAATGATGGTGACCTTTGCCTTGAAACTCCTCAGAGCTAGTTCAACATTTATGGTTCTAGAGAGAAATAATGCTTGGTGCAATATCGAAAGAATACTTCCTTCTGAGGTGGGAAAGGAGAGTCAAAGAAAAAAACTGGCCTTTTCATCACTGGAAAACACAAACAAGAAATAGGGCCATTGCTGGGGGTCTAACTGCAGGTGATTTAGGGGAAAGCATGGCTAAGAAAGTTCAATATGGCAGCTGGACCAAGACAGGACAAAGCTGGACATGCTTCAGAATTAAAATCTGGACAGACACAAACATACTAATATTTGCTGCCATGGAAAAATAAAACAAAACACCAAGTTCCCTTGCAAACCCATTTTCACATGCATATCTATCACAAAGGGAAGAGAAAGAAATAGTACAGTGTAGTAAATTAATTTTAGTCATGTTGCCTGATTTTTCCTTCAGCTTGACCTGATTTTATTTTAAGCCTTAGGCATGGTTAATTTGTAGGGGTGTGTGTGTGTGTGTGTGTGTGTGTGTGTGTGTGTGTGTGTGTGTGTGTGTGAAAATCTTTTCTTGAATATAAATATATCCTTTTTATATTAAAAATAAAATCACATCTTTAGGACTTTGAAAATGAAGGGGATATATAGAAAAAATTTATTTTTTATAGTTTTTGCACATCGGATGAGATGTACATAATAGAAATGAGGACAAACATCATCTAAGGTAGATTTTTTTTAAACTTAGAAACATAGAATTATACTACATTACAAGCTCCACAGTTCTTATTATTGGTAGGAGTGTGGTTATTTGTGGGGAACTCAATAAATAAGAAATATTTCTCATTTGAATTTTGCTGAAGTCAAGCTACTTTATCAGAGGGGCTGAAGATTAATTTATATCTGCAAAGCTTAAGACCTTAAGCTCAGGACTGAAATAGAAAACCTCAAATCTGCAATTTCAGTTTACATAGAATAGGTAAAATGAAAGTTGAGATATTATCCATGGAAATAAACAGTTGCTTAATTGGGTCTGTGTGACCTCCCATTAGGGACAGAAACAGTCGACAGCAGGGAAAGCTACTTAAGAGCTTTCTTGACAAACTCAACAAGTAACTGCACCGTGAAAAAGGACAAATATTTCCTAACATACTATGCAAGGAAATGTAACTTTCAAAAAGCACATGATCTCTATCTCTGTAAGTTAATGAATGTGAAATCACTTCCCAACTGGATTTCATTTGAGATGAATGCCTCATCCTGGAAATGTCCATTGGGTTATGAAATCTCCAAAATGGTTGAATGTTCCCTGATAGTTCAAACCTATGAGGTAATATTAAAACTCACCAGAACCATTTTATTCTCAAATTTCACCAAACGTCTAAACAAAAAGCAAAACTATTTTCTTAAAAACCTGGAAACCAAAATACTTTTTGAAACAGTAACGTACACCAGCAAATCAAAATATCTAGTATTTAAGCAAAAAATTCCCCATCTGTAACTAGTCCATTTTGCTTTTATATTTAGTAAATTGAGTTTAGAATCAGAATTTGATTTGCTTTTGCTCAGGCACACTTATTTTCACCTAATGTTGCAGTTTCTTACCTGTTACAAGGAGCACATGTAACTCAAAATTCGACACCTACTCGTGGGACTAAAACAAGACAGAAAACAGCCAATACTGCAGGTTCATTTCCTCTAAAAATCATAGGAAACTTATACAATGCAGGCATGAAAGCCAAAACCATAGATTACTATTAAAAGAGGGTCCAAAGAGATCAATGCATGGGATAATAATTGCTCGCTGTCAAATGTTAAAACCACTAAATTTTTGTCTTGTTAAATCATCTGATGGCCCTTTCTTTTTTAGTTAAATGGGGATAAATAATAAAAAACAATTTACAACTAAAAGATGCTAGGGTTTTGCAGCTGCTGAATGTCTTCTGGGGAGATTAGATTCTATAATGAGGAGATATAACCATCATTTTATAAAAGCTGTTGCTGTCTTGGGAAAAACACCACTGAATACGATTAGAAAATGCCTTTCTTTCTATGAACCTATTACAGTTGAGAGCTGATTGCTTGGCATATGCTTAATGATATCTTCATAGGTGGAAAACAATAATTTGTTACAGTGGGTTTTGACAATGTATTAAGCTCAACTTGGTTCTTTGGATTCTGTAATTTAAATGGTTAGAAAAACACATAGAGTAACACTTGCAAAAATTTAGGGGAAACACCCTAGCAATCTCAGAATCCACATATTCCTTAACAAGAATTCTTTCCTGAGTAATTTAAATATCAGCCTCTTAATGAAAAGTATAAACACAATGCAATAGAGAGGCATTTTTGAATATAGAAGCAACAATTTTTTAGAATAATGTAGACACAAGTGAAAAGGGCTAATGTACATATCTTCTCTGTACCCTTTTACCAAGTGGCAGAATAATGTAGGTTTAATCAGGGTACATGTACTGGGCATCAGTCTGAAGCTTAAAGTCCTAAGCTTTACAAATATAAATTAATCTTCAGTTTTGCGATAAAGTGCTTTGACTTCAGCTAAATTCAAATAAGAAAGACTTAGGAGCACAGACCTGTTGGGAGTGGGGGGAGGGCTGTTACACTTGAATACTCAAATCACCCCCTTGCTTCCATTATTTGAGGAATGTATTTTCAACCTTTTATTTTTGTTTCATGGGCCCTTTTGGTAGTTTGTCTGGTAAAGACTTATCACTTTCATGGAACAAGGTTTTTAAATGCACAAAATAAAATACATAGGATCATTAAGGAAATAAGTTATCTAAAAATAGTTCTATGTATGTATCTATCTATCTATCTATCTATCGATCTATGTATCTATCTATCTCATAGACCCCTCCCCCCAGGTTAAAAATCCCTGGCTCAGAGTATAGGAGAGGGATGATGGGGGACAGAATGGAAATTTTTTATTTTTCTATATTAGCTGCCTGCCCCAGTCCACTGGCAAATGGGAAGCACATTTTTGCTGCCACTGTGGTGGCACAAGTGAATCTTGAACCATAGGATGTTCACTGATAAAAGAAAGGAAGCCCTACACTTTGGGATTTGTTTTTATCCATTTGCAATCAAAATTCTGCCTTCAAGTTCTCATATCCACTTAGACCTAAAGATAGACTGTGGAGCTTCTCAAGGCAATGTCTTATTTCTGGAATCCACCGTCACAAAATAGATAAAGCCAATAAATAAAACAGACCATATTTTGAATCAACTTTCACCATTCATTCATTCATTCAACAAATATTTATCAAGTTCTTGCTATAGAAAGATACCCTGGTTGTCCCACACAAGAGCTGTTATTAAAAACTATTTTCATAAACTTCTAGCAAAGAAAATAAAGCTGGAGCGGAGACATGCAACATTTGTTCCTTGAAATCTTGTAAAAAAATCAATGACTATGCACGCTTGCATTAACACAGTGGCTTATCTTTCAAAATACACACCACATAGTAGGAATCAGAATTAGGCAGTGAGCAGACAAGCCGAAATCAAATTGGTTCTAGGATTTCTCTCCTGCCCCAAACAAGAAGACAATCAATTTGATAAACAACCTCTGGTAAAGCTTTGACTTACTCCAATCAACATAATTTCCAAGTTGAGAAATGAAAACTTCCAAGGGGACTGACACATTTTACCATAAATGGGTTTTGAGCTTTTGCTCCTTACAGCAGGTAGTATAGAAAGGATCTCCTGGGGTTAGTGCAACAATTAGTGATTCATACACCCTGAGTTGTAAGTAGGTGGGAAAGATCACACCTTAGTGAATGAACATGAGAAAATTCAGAGTTGAAATTATTTAGCATTTTTCTTTTCTTTTGCCAAGCCACATCGACGTTACCTATATCACACAAGTCCCTTAATCCGGCGCTCCAGAATTATTATTAACTCTTTGCAATCTAACCGAAAACTGCAACCCTTTGAGCCAAATTCCTAGCAATCTGCTAAGAGAATCCGGTTTCACTTCTGTAGTTGCAAGTGGAAAGAGAACGCCAGGATTTAGGATCCTGGCTTTTGCATATATCTTGCCCCAGGTGCTTCTTGCCAGAGTACTTCAAAACCAGTATCAAAGTCTTACCCTCATCTCCGGTGTATTCAGGATCAGTCCCCCTGGAGCTGCCTAACAGTTTTGTCAGTTTCACATTCTGCACTCCACCAGAGCCGGGAAGCTGTAGCAGTTGGTTTTCCTGGTTAAACTTCAGTAGGAGGGGAGAAGAGCTTTTCCGACTATATACCAAGTTCTAAATACTGGGAGGGGCTCCAGTCTTTGGAAGCTCTGCCTCCACCCAGCCTGGGGCTAAAACACTGCACCCAATATCTAGCTACTAACCTTAGCACCAGGGAAGTGGCTAATCCTCCCTTGCTTAAATCAGTTTTGCTTTTAAATGGCACCCACTTCAAATGAATGGGCCACCTTTGTATAATGCCATCCTCTGTGTGTTCGACCCTTCCCCATAAATCAAAGAATTATAGAAAAATGTGCAGGTTGGGTATTAGACTTCTCTGAGGCCTCTTATATTTCTAAATCCTATGATCCTGACTTTGGATAGATAAAAGAAGATTTGGAGCTGGAAAGGATCTTAGCCTACTAGTCCAGCTCCTTCACTTTACAGATAAGAAAACTGAGGTCCAGAGAGGAAAAAGGACTTGCCATCAAGATAACTAAGCTGGTAGATAAGTGGAAATGCTGAAACCGAGGTGAACCTAGATTCCCCCAAATCATTTGACACCGAGTTTCTCCATGATCCGCGGAGCACGGTGCCCTGGTAGGTTCTTAATAAATGTTGGCTGGTTGATTCAACAAGATGGCTAGATTATGAATGAAGTTAAGTGGACTTGAAACTGGCTAAATGATTAGGCCCAAACAGTAATAAATGAACGTTTCATGACAACTTGGAGGAAGCAATCTAGTGGAGGTCCTCAGGACTTTGTCCTTGGTCCTGTGTGCTTTAACCATTTTCTCAGTGACTTGGATGGGCATGCTTATTAAATTTTGGGTGGCATGCTTATTAAATTTTACAGATAATATGATCAGAAATAGCTAACAAACTGTACAACAGGATTTAAAGAAAAATCTCAGCAGGTTAGAAAAATAGGATAGAGTTAATAAGATGGAACTTAATAGAGATAGATTCAGAGTTCTAAAGAAGATAGGGATGAAGAAGGGAAAGATGGGAGGAAGCAGGTGAATCAGATAAAGGACAGAGAAGAAATCAGTGCAGGAGGAAGAGCAATTTTGAAAGCATGGAGGGATAGATTTTCAAGTTATCTGAAAGATTTTGAAAATCATGAAAAATATCACCAGAAAAAGGCAACCAAGAGGACAGACATCAATAACTACTGACCCACAGGCCTACTTTCCTATTCCTAGAAAATCTTTATGAGTATATTCTACCAACATATCAATAGCATCCCATGGTGAAAATATGAAAAGGGAACAGTTAGGTTTTTATTGTTTTCTATACCCAATCACATCTTTCCAGTCATAGAATATCAAAGGAGCATTGGGTTCAATAGTGCTCTTTTGAGAGGAAAGTTCTCCTGATGCTATAGAGCTTCCTTAGTGGAATCAATGATCACTCAAAAGAGATTAGCCTAGTAAAATTTATAGGAGAGAACAAATGAATAAAGAATGTACACTGTCCAGATAGTGGCACGCAATTGGATGGGCAGCCTAGTAGGTTAGTGGAGCAATGCATATGTTCCTGCCACAAGTGTTACACAGGGACAATGAGTTGAGTCCAGAATTAAGCTGAAGAGAATCAACTGGGTTGAATTTGGAAATTGTACAAAGCTTTTGATGATCCAGAGCTTCTCCCTGATGTAATAAATCAACTTTTTAAACACTAATATTTTTCCATTACTGCTGCATGACTAAAAATTGTGGAACTAACTAAAAATCACTAAGGAATCAAAATAATAATTGACTTAAGGTCAGCTGAAGACATGTACTGGACATAAATAGGCCATAGTATATTACTAATGATGACTTGCACATTAAATGGAAGCAAATTATTAGAAAAAGAATGTGGGACATTCATGGAATGAGAACAAGGAATAACTGATGGGTATTCTAAATGATGCTTTGATCCCATGGAAGGTCAAAAGACTCATGGATCCCTCCTGCAATCTGACGTAGCAAATGGATCCTTTCTCAGAAAAAAAAAAGTTTTAAAATCAATAAAATAAAATACAAAGGATTGAAAAAACACAATTACTATTGAAATACAGTCATCAAAATACCAAACAAACAAAAACAAGCTCTCAGCTACCAAATTAAGAGCCCTTGAGGAAGGCCTTCTACACATTCTATGGATTACTTATGGCAGGACATGGGCCAGAATCACACTGGATGAGATGTAATCTGTACTATCAAAGAAAGAACCTACACGAATGATGTCATGAATAAGAAATATACTAGAATATAAGGTGTAACATTTTGGTTACAATATTTTAAAAAAGGACTTCATCAATCAAAGGTAAGGGAAGATAGCTAGACAGCAAAGCTTTGTCTGAAAAAAAATATGGAGGTTTTAGGGGACTGCAAGCTCAGAATGAAAAAAAAAACTGTGACAAGGCAGCTAAAAAAAAGTAATGCAATAATTTTTTTGTTTTGTTTTGTTCTGTTGTTTCAGTTGTGTCCAACTCTTCATGACCGAATTTGGAATCTTCTTGGCAAAGATACTGGGGTATTTTGTCATTTCTTTCTCCAGTTCATTTTATAGATGAGAAACTGAGGCAAACTGGGCTAAATGATTTGCCCAAGATTATGATGCTAGTAAGTGTCTGAAGTCTAATTTGAACTCAGAGCCTCCTAACTCCCAGGCCAGTGTTGTATCCATTGTACCACCTACCTGCTCCTTAATTTTATTGTTATTAATATTAATTATTAAGAATATTAATATCAACTGTTAAGAAGCATTAAGAAAAGCATAGGGTACAGGACTAGGAAATTAATGGTTCCACTGTTATTTGCCCTGGATTATATCTGTAGTTTTGTGTTACATTCTCATCCTTATATTTTGTTTTATCAATTTTAAAACTTTTTTTTTCTGAGAAAGGATCCACTGGCTACATCAGATTGCAGGAGGGATCCATAATGTGTTACATTCTCATCCAGTGTAGTACAACCAGAATGATGAAGGCCCTGGAGGAACCAATGAAGGAATTAAGAACATTTAATTTAAAAAAAAGGCAACTTGGAAAGAGGCTTCAAGTATCTTGTGAGGAATCATGTTGAAGGGTGAGCAGACTTGCTCAGTTTGGCTCCATAGGGCTGAATTCAGACAATGGGAGGTTATACAGACGTTGCTTTAGATTTTAGTGTTACAACAAAATAAACTCCCAAACAAATAAACTTTCTGATAATTAGAGATGCCCTCAAATTTAATGATTTGTCTCAGGTGATATTGGATTTACCCACAATGAACATTTAAAAGTAGAGATTCAATGATCACTAGTCCAATAAGTCTCGTAAAAGAATTTCTAGCTCAGTTGTGGCCAATGCTAAATGGCTAACTCCAATATTCTACGATGCTGCAAACCAGCAGAGCCATGATTCAAATCTCAGTCCTATTGAGTTAGATCTGCTCCTCTTGCCACTATACCACTCTCTATAAAAACGTACTTGCTATAATTTAGAAGTGGGGGGATTGAGTTCCTTAATAACAATAATATTAACAGTGCACTATGAGAAAGATAATTAAAAATAAGTCCTTAACATGTTTTCTTTAACAAAATTCACTAATGGAATAAAAAAATTGGATGATTATTATGCTTGCAAGTGTCCCTAGAGGACAGGACTCCAGCTAAGGAGCAATCCAGAAGGGACTAGACCAATTCTCTAGGTAGGGGGAGGTTTGATACTTGAGGAAATAGGCCTTTCACAGAATTGCAGTGGGGTTTGGAGGGAAGGGTGAGTAAATACACCTCTTTCCACTTCTCCACTGCCTTCAACAAGGTAAAGAATTTCACCACAAAGTCCTGTGAGATTTCATGTTCCATTGTTCTTCTCTATAGGAGGGGTGTGTGTTATATGGGAGGGGTGAAAACAATTGGAGCTGAAGATGCCCCAGGGAGGGAACCAGAGGGACCTTCTTCATCTACAAAATGTGTCCTGATGAGTCCTGATCATGTGGTCTCACTGTGAATATGCCCATATAATCATTTGTCAATCAAATAGATTAGACATTTCTAAGCATCGAGGTTTGTGTGTGTGTGTGTGTGTGTGTGTGTGTACACATACGGTCATATATGTGAATACCCCTTTTTTGGTAGCAACTTTTTATGGCTTCATCTGTTTTCAGTCTTCTAGATGATTCTTGGCACCATATAAACAACACCTGAGCATTCTGAAAACAATCCCCATGTTTTGTAGACAGTCTACAGATGAAGGCTGCCTCACAGTCCATATGTTTCACTGACCACAGCTTAAGAAGCTAGCTTTCCTGCTGACCTAATACCTTCCCATTTGAGCAAATTTATAAATCAAATTCCTTGCTTCTCATGACTTGTATATGTATGTAAATGAAGGCAAGCTTTAAATTATTGGTGCCTGAGCTAACAAGTCTGCAAGTTAATGTGTGGGGGGAGGCAGGGTAACAGCATTTCAAATGAGATTGTTTCAGGGTGGCATCTGGCTCCCTGAAGACTAACTTCTAAAGTAAAGGTTTAGACACTTTTCTCTGAAAGCCAAGGGCTGTCTTCACTAACAAGTGGTCCAAGAGTAGTTTTTCCCTTACCTGAAACAGTGTGGTGTAGTGGAAAGAACATTCCCTGTAGAAACCAGAGAACTAAGGTTCAAATCCTTCTTCTGTTGCTCACTTAATATGTGACCTTGGCTAGCTCCCTTAATCTTCTTAAGCTTCAGTTTTCTCATTTGTAAAATGAGATATTGGACTCCAGGGCCACTGAGAATCCTTTCTGCTCTGGGTCCATGATCCTTTCCCTGACAAGGCCAACCCATGTAGCAACACTCTCCCAATCTAGGTGCAAGCCTGCCTGGGAAAACTCATCCAGTTCTGCAGCCTGCCTGTATTTAACCCTATGTTTTACCCTCCAGACTAAAAACCAAAACAAAACAAGCAAAAAAAAAACCCATGCCACTCTTCTTCAAAAGTAGAAAGGCTCATGGAGCACATTTCTTTTTTTCAGAATACTAGGGAAATATCTGAAATTCCATCTAGAGGAATGGACCAAGCAAGGCTCATTTTTATTTATGGTGTCATTGGAAAATCTTATACACTTTTGTAGTTGTGGAAGCCCTTGAATTGAAAAACTGAACCCACCTCTGGACCCAACACAGGACCTGCTATTGGGCACTGACTTTGAGGCTGGGAAGAACTTTCAGTGGCTTCTGACTCTCTGTGACCCCGTTTGGGGTTTTTGTGGCAAAAATACTGAAGTGGTTTGCTATTTCCTTTCCTAGCTCATTTAACAGATGAAGGAATTGAGGTAAAAAGGGTTAAGTGACTTGCCCAGGGTTAGCCAGGTAGTAAGTGTCTGAGGCCATATTTGAACTCAGGTCCTCCTGACTCTAAGCCTGGCACTCTATCTACTGTGTTACCTAGCTGCTCATGGGGAGAACTCAGCTTTTGTTTTTCATCTCATCCTTGGACCAATTTGGTTAAAGACAAAGGGACTGGAAGCAAAGGAGCCACTAGAATAGAACAATTTTAACCCCTACCCACCCACCCAATTTTGTATCTGTTTATCTGAAAAACATGGTCCCTATCTCCCCTCCCTCTATAACTTCCATAGCAGACTAATCTTTTTGAAGACCAAGTCAATTTCATTTGGGTCTTTGTGTTACCATCATCTGGGCAGTGTCTGGTACATAACAGGTGCTTAATAAATGTTTATTCAATGAAGAAATGAGTGATATAGCTGCAAGAAAATGAACTAGACACATCTGACCTCAGACAAGTTAGCGAAATTCTGTATGCTTCAGTTTCCTATATAAAGTGGGGATGACAACTGTTTTACCCACCTTACAGACAGCCAGGTGGCACAGTGGACAGAGTGCTGGGCCTAGAGGCAAGAAGACCTGAGTTTAAATCAGGCCTCAGACACTCATGATTTAGCTGACCCTGGGCAAGTCACTTAGCTCAGTTTGCCTCAGTTTCCTTAACCATAAAATAAACTGGAAAAGGAAATGGTGACTGACCCCAATAACTTCGCCAAGAAAACCTCAAATGGGGTCTTGAACAGTCATACACAACTGAAACCACTGAACAACAACAAAGAGTTAACACGATAGTAAAAGGAGGTAATGCATGTGAAAACACTTTGATAAAGGTTAAAAGCACTATGTCTTAGACCAGAGTAGGGTAATACATCATTCTGAGGTGCAATGTTAATGAGGGTGATTAAAAAGGGATCTATGAAGTTATAGTGTCTGCACAGGAGCTATTTTTCATACAGCCATGTTAAATGAAAAAGAAATACTACTCCTGGTCCATTCATAGAATGGACTAATGATCTGTAAAATTTCTCTTGAACAAAAAAAGAAAGAAAGGAAAAGAGAAAGAAAAAACAATGGGAACGTGGCTTTGAGGCTTTCTGCTTGAGAAAGATCAGCCTCAAAAATTTTCCAACTGTTCTTTCTATGCAGACCTTTAAATTAAAAATGGATTTTTACTTAATTTGAGAATAAGATGGAAAACAGGACCAAAAGTTTGCTCCTAAAAGGATACACCTCAAACCAAGTCTCACTTGGCAATCCATTCATCCTCTGGTCCAAACATAGCTACTTCCAAAGAAAATCATTGTAGGACAGCAGTCTACAGACTGTTAACTATACCCACTACTGAGATGGGGGCAACAGACAGTGTATTACAAGAGTTAACAGCAAAAAAAATAATAAAAAAGATAGAATCTGTTTCTTTGAAAGAAAATACAAAGAAAAAAGAATTCTATGAAGGGAAATGAGGTTTTTAGGTGTTTTCCTACCCAGTACCCCAGAACTGATTGAAAATGACATATGCACAAAAAAGACAAACCCAGGAACAAAAACCTGGGCTGAGCTAATGCAGGTAATGTTCCAATATGCCAGGATAGAGTAATGAAACATGGGAGCAAGTGGCTCTCTTATGCACATGGTTTTGCTTGAAATCTATTGTTGAATATAGAATGACTGCCAAATAATTTACTATATTTCAGTTTAAAATGCCAGCTTAAAGCAGGTGCAGAGTTTTCCCCCTTTCCAATCTGAAAGCCATTTACAAACACATCTCTGAGAGATTCAGACCCAAAATGACCAAACTGGGACTGAAATATGCCGCATAGGAATCTGAGCTTTGTTTACACAATTAGAAGATACTCACATGTATATCCCCATAAATGACAAGGTTCCAGCAGCAAATTAACAGGAACAATTTTCCCATCTCAGGAGCTGTCAAGATGGGCCCTGTTGGCCAATTTATCTTACTCTAGCACATCTCTGGTGCTTGTCAATCAATATGGGAAACATTTGGTGCTGATTGCCATTTTTCTATCCACTTTCTTTTGCCTCTTGTACCAGGCAATTTACTGCAAGTCAATCAAGGTCGAAGCCGACCTTGTTTAAATAAAACACTGTTGAGTTCTTTTCACACCAACAATTTCAAAAGACAGGATGAGCTGTATCTTTTACATTTACATTTATACTACTTTTTCAGTTTCTCCCCAAATGCCAGGCTCAAGTTATAAGTCATAACTAAAGCCACCTGGAGACTTAGACAACTCAGACCAGCCAGTTGAACAGGAATGAATATGGTTAATATGCATCTCTTCTGTCAAAAATTCAATCAGTCAACAGATATGTCTAGCAGGGAAACGGTGGCTCAAAGTCTATGATTGCTCTTCCCATCATTCCTCAGCCCTAATTCGAAACAGGGCAACACAAAAAAGACAGTAGGCCCCAAACCATCTGAACTTCATAACCCAAGGAAATGGTTCAAAGGCTATTTCTTTCCACCCTGGGATTCAGTCCAAGAGGTGACATTCCATTTCTGGACAATACCTTGTTCCCTGTTGCTGTTTAGGAGTCAAGTGCTGAAAGCTTTATCTTCCTCTTTTTTATTATGATGATTACACACAGAAATAAAGGGAAGCGGCTCAGCCACTTCAAGGTCTCTGGGAGGTAACACTCCCACTGGCTGCAGGGGAAAAGAATCTAAAAGAATAGGAAAGGGGAAGAGGGGGATGGAGGAAGAGGAAAAAAGATGAGAGACACAGGTGAGCAGAGAGACAGAGGAAGAGAGATAAAAAGAGTCAAAGAGAGAATGAGTCCCTCATTGGTTCCTTAGTGGGAAAGAACTTCATCTGTTAAAGAAGATGCAGTGTGGTGTCCTAAATGTAATGAGGAAGAGCTGGTGTTGAGTTCCATCTCTGGTCCTTACTGTCTGTCTACTTAACCACTCTATACCTAGTTTTCCTTAGCCATAAAATGAAGGGGGTGAACTCAATGGTCCCCAAGGTCTCTTTCAACACCAAATTTATGACCCTTTGATCCTAAAAAATAAAAACCTTTCAAAAATTTTGCTACACTTTCAAATTCCTTTAATAAACATTTGGGAGCCTGCTATGTACAAAGCCTTATCCTAAGTGGTTTTAAAGTTGTGATTTTTCCAATAGTTGAGGGAGAAACATTTTTTTTAAAAAGCTTTCAATTTTGTTGACTTCTGAAATTCCCATTGCAAGAAAAGGATGGGCATGTTGCCTTCCTTATAATTGGAGAATTTTAGCACGTTGGAGCTAGAAAGGACTTTAGGAGTAATCTAACCCAACTACTGTGTGCCCCTGAGCAAGTCATTTAACCTCTGTTTGCCTCAGTTTCCTCATCTGTAAAGTGGGGATAAGAATAACACCTTCCTCCTAGGGTTGTTGTCGGGATCAAAGGAGATCATAATTATAAAGTGTTTAGCATAGTCCCTGGCTCAGGCACTGTATATAAATGTTAGTTATTATTGACAAAGAAGTAAAATGAGGACTATAGAACTCGAGTGACTTTACCTAAGTCACACAGTCAGTTAGTGGGAAAGATGGGACTAGAATTCAGCTGTTCTGACTGCCAGGTCAGTGCTCTTCCCTCTACACCATGCTGACTTCTCTGTGTCATATCATCATAGTTACATGGTTTTTTTGGGTTAGCTTCTGGCTGTATTTTCAGACATCAGATGGGACCACTAGCTGACTCAGCAGGAGTTACCAGGCTCAGTCCAGTGCCTAATTTTTATTAGAAACTCTCTGGTTTTATTTACATTATGGGCAGATTACCACTTTCCTTCATAGGAGATAAAAGAGACATTTTAAGAGATTAGAAATAGTGGGAGCTTGAAACACAGTTACTAACTACCTAGGGATCCTGAGGGCCATCGTAGAAGTAGCAATAAAGGCATCAATACTTCTTTGGGTCCTATTATTTGTAAACTAAAAGCTACCTGTTCCTCAGTTTTACAGTATGTCTCGCTGGCTACACTGTCTTTGCTTTCTCAAATAACTTAGGATTTTCCTGCAAGGAAAAGTGATGCACCAAGGCCTCTCTTAACATTAAGAGCCACTGGCATAATTACCAATCAAATGGTGAGTTGGGTAGTCTTGACAGTTCCCTAGGCAGACGTGGTTTTCAACACAATCTGACATTCTGATAGACTGAACATCCTTTTCTGACATTAATTCATTTGTGATCTTTACTGCTAGACTTAGTATCTTATCTTGTGGTAGTCCTTAATGGTGCGTGGTATATTTTATTGATGTTCCTTTTATTCTAGTGTCTTTTCTTTCTCTTGATTATATCTGTTGTTTCCCTCTGTCTCCTTCAAAATGTTATTCTCTTGTGAGACCAAGGCACTGTTTGGAAGCTTAATGAGGCTCCTGCATTGTTGGCTGATGTATCTGTTTCTCAGTTAATTTGGGGGAGGAGAATAAAGATGGGGAGTTGCAAAGGTGCTCCAGGAACCACTTTGTTTACATTTAATCTATTTTCATTTCACAGGAATTTACTACAGAATGGCACCTAGTTATAGCTGCACAGTATGTGTGATGTTATTTCCATGACTAAATCGCAAGGGTCCTTCATTAATTGTTCCCTGCAAGTCTTCCTTTCTCTCTTAGACACATACCAGTCTCAGAAAATAAATATCACCATTACAGCCCCATGTCACAGTGTACAATAGAATGTCAAATACCTCTGGTGCCTTGGGATAAAATTTAGGGCTCAACCCTCCCCTTCTCACCACTCTTCCTCCAGGCTGGACCTTTCTTTCTATATTATCAGACTTTCAGTTTCAAATGGTTTCCTACAGCTACTCCCAGTGCTTTCCTTTGGAAAAGTGGATTTGCCAGATTTGCTAGAAATAACAATGATATGTGTATTAACTAGATATTCATAATTCTTCCCCATGTTTAGAAAAATGCTCTCTTCACCTACAAAATACCTAGATATTCCTTCTGTAGAGAAGAACTTTTACAGGAAATCTGTTCTTTGGTATTGACATCAAAGACCTTAATGGTGAAGAACCTTGAGGATCTTGCCCCATAAGGTTCAGTTCCAGGAATTAAGGATATTTAGTTTGGAAAGCAAAAGCCCTGTAATATCTGTCTTCAAGCACATGGATAGTTGTTTTGTAGAAGATTGAATGGATTTGTTCTGTTTGGTCCCAGAGTACAGACTAGGCATAACGAGTAGATGTTCCAAACACATAAATTTGGCTTAATTAAACAACGGCAACATAATGCCCCCATCAAAATCCCTTCCTAATAATTATTGAAAAGTGGAAAAGGAAGCTTTGGGAGGTGGAAAATGGTATTCAAGTAAAGCCCAACTAACCTCTTGCCACTTGTGTCTCGTTTGTTTGTTTATTTGTTTTAGGATTTTCAGGGATTTGTAGGGATCCTTTGTAGGGATTCTTTAAGGAGAGCTTGCACTAAATACCCAAGTCTTAAAATTTTAAAATCTGTGGTTCTGTGATCCTCATTGTTAACAGGAATTAGACAGATATATGTAGAGAGAACAGAACCCAAATTCAATGAAAAATTTCAGTCTTTTTTTCCTTATTTGTTTGTTTTGGTTTTTTAAGTACTATGAAGCATTCCTAATTTCCCCCCTTAAATCAGGATCTTGGGTTCTTTGTAAGCTCCTTATTTTTCTTTTCTAATAGCTACAATGCCTCAGTTTTCAATGCTAACAAATGTTTTATGACAGGTTCACCAATTTACTGTTCTGCACCCTTTTTAATTATAGATGTACGAAAAGAATTTCACAGAGGAAAACAATAAATCACCAGTGAAATTATTTGTTAGTTGAGTGCTCTGAATAAACAGTTGGCTTGGGGCAAAGATTCATCTGACATCTTTTGGTTGTTCCCACAGTTTCCCATTCAATTTCCACACAGGACAAACAAGGCATACAGCAGTTAATTGGGAATGCAGATGAGGCTGGGAAGATGGAGGAGATAGGGAAAGGTGGCACAGTATACGCCCTGAAAACACACGGCTAGAGTCTCAAAGAAGGTTATGAAATTGTCCTATTCAAAATATCAGTCACATATTTCACAAGTTTTCTACTATGTCAAAGGGTCAGGAATTCCTTTTTATTTGCTTTTCTGCTTAAAAACTATCCCCAAAATTTCCTTCAATCTGTCACTCCAGTTATATGTTTCTCTCTCCGAATTCACAAAGAACAAGTGAAAAGATGATCAGAGCCCTGGTCTAAGTAAAGAAAGCTGGTTTGAAACACTTTGTACATAAACAATCATCTGAGACAAAGGCCAGGAGGAAATAATAGGTCACTGTCATTTCTTTTAATTTTTAAATGACAGTTCTCTATAAACAGTAAACCCACATGCTGAGGTGAGGGGGTAAGGGAGGGGTGGGAGAGAAATAATAGGACAGTTTTAATCTGAAAAGGTAAAAAGTATGTCAGGAAAGAGTACTATCAGTTGCTATTTTTATAACAAATGCCTTGTTCGAAGTCACAACTCTGATGTTAAGCAGTAGAAATTTATTGTGAGGAACTGAGAGGATCCCCATATTCAATGTATTGGGGAAGTTGGTGAGAAACAGGAACTTGTTTAAAGGCATTTACATAAATAATCCCCAAAATTTTCCAGCCAGAAAACAATGGTTTAGTTTCAAACTTTCCGCTACCACAGATTGCTAATCTCTTTAAAAGCCTACCTGGTATATTTGCCTAAAAGATCTTAAATGGAGCCTGGCACTTCCGGTTTGAATACTGGTTAGAATCTGACAGTCACCTGATTCAGAAACTCGGGTTTACAATAACAGGGCATTTTTGTGGCTTCTGTTGTGTCATTAAATCCCAGCTACCAGGTCAATATATTGATCAGCCATGGCTTTATGTTGTGACACTAAAAACTGGTGGAGAGAGAATTGTTCACGATTTAGTATTTCAAACTCACGGCTAGAGCCTGCCACTATCTACTAGAGAATTTCCCGTTCATTTCAAAACTAATAAATGGGGAAGCAATTTTGAGACTTCATAGACGCTCCCTAAAATGACAGCTAACACACTGGTGTTGGGAGGAGAGCACAGCCAGTGGCCAAGATGGAGTATGGACAGTTCAGGGGCTGGAGTCAGGTCTCTACAGCCCAAGTTCTTAATGATTCCAATGTCCCAGTGGATTCCAATGCCAAATGAGAGACCAGAAATTCCTTGATGCCTACTACAAATGTGTAGCCATGGGAGGGGGGAAGAAAAAAATGCATTGCCTTCCAGGTATCCCTGGAAGTAGCCAAATGGGAACACATTCCTCTTTCCCCCTTTTTCTCTCCCCCACTGGCATCTTTATGGCTCTTGATAGAGAAGCCTCCAGAGAGGCAAAGGCAGGAAGAATTAAAAATCACAAATGCAATGTTCCATCCCTCCCTCCTCACATTTCACTTAATAAGATGCATGAAGTCCTACGGGAAACAGATTAGATAAAAACAAGTTCTTAGATTCTTTTCAGTAATTTCAGCTGATTGTGGTACACTGAGTAAGTGAAAAAAAAACATGGTGACTGGGGGTATTTGAAATTGTGCTCTTCTCTATTTCTGGTGAGATTGCTTTGAAACAAAAATAGGGACCCCAATAAGAAAAGCGGGGATGGGGTGATAACCCCACTGCTAAATGGGTCTTTAAAGAGATATGATTTTAGTTCTATTAATGGAATGACAAATCCAAAGTCCACAAAGTCCTTCCTGGGGGGAACCTGGTTCTTTTTCGAAACTTGACATTTTCAAGTGTTCTTGGATGATTAGCAACCTTGGTTTTGTAAGGGAGGGGGTATGGCCTTAAACACTTCAGTGAATAGGTCTGTTTGTTAACTCCAACAGACAATTATGAAGGGCAATTAAAAATTCAAATTATGTTAATAGGCCAGAGAAAAATGACTGTTTGCAGAAATCAGTGGCAATTACCAGACATAATGGTTCCCAATTAGGCTGGAGGGTATTTTCAGTCATTCATAATTCACTATCTTAAATGTATCATAAAAAAGTAATTGTCACTTGTTAATAAAATTTACTTAAAAACAATGTAGCTATCTTGTGGGAAAAAGTAACACTTTTTGACGTTTCCCTCTCTTTTCCCCCTCTCCCCAAATACATACACATGCATATTTCTCCAAGGAAATTCTAGTGTTGATACCTTTAGTAAATAAAAGTGAAAACATACATACACATTCACATTTTCTCACTGGTTCTTTCGCGTTTATTTTCTCCCTAGGTTTCCGGTCTCTTTTATTCTTTTCTCTTATGTAGCTTCCATTACCCCTAGGAATAGTCAGCATTCATGCATGTCTTTACAAATCTATTCTTAGGCAGTGCAGTTTGGTGTAGAAATTGCATTGCACATGTGATGCAGGGACTCTGTCCAGGTTCAACCCTTATTTCTAGTGTTTTGGGGGAACAAAAAGAGAAAAGCAAGTGAGAAAAACAATATAAAAAGAATAAGGGACCAAAGAAGTGATCATATTTTTCTCTCAATAACTCAGTTGACCTTGTTTCTTTCATCTATGATAATGGAGCAAGGATCTGGAATTTTCTATTCCCCTGAAAAATCAGTGAAGAGGGAGGGTGAAGCTTCTGCATGTCCATACCCATGGTCCTAAGTACAAAAAGCCTTCAAAAGAGGCCTCCAAAGGACTTAAGCAAAAATGAATGTGTTTCTCAGTCCCAGTGCCATGTAATGGCATAAGCTGTTAATATTTCAGGTTTAGCTTCATTTCCAGAACCCTTTGAATTGTATAAGGAGGTCATGTGGCTTCTTTACCCGCATCTTTTATTCTCTCTTTCCTCTTCATCAGGTACCCAAAATTGCTGACTTGGGGAAACTCAGTATTTCAAAATGGCATTGCATAGATGTCAAAATTCCTTTACAGAGACAAATATTGGCAACTGCTCGTGGCCTGCCACTTCATGTATATTGTAAAAGAGGCTACAGCTTAGTTATCTACGGTACCCTCTCTTCCTCATTATTAGTAAGGCATACAATATCTACTATATGCCACTGATAATAGGCTGTGAAGAGAATTGAGTTACCTTGTCTAGAAATAATGATGACAACTGAAAATTATATAGGTTTTAAGGCTTGCAAAGCACTATAAACTATTTCATTTAAACCTCACAGTTAATAGCACTAGGTGACATTTTAATCGCAAAGTTTGCTTTACACATCTCGTTTGATATTCACAATACTCTTGTGATGTAGGTGCTGGGATTATGATGCCCATTTTACAAATCAGTGAAATGAAGTCATGTGACTTGCCCAGGAATATACAGCCAGTAAGTTCCTGTGGCAAGATCTGAGCTCAGGTCTTCCTGATGCCAGGACTAGTTCTCTATCTTATACCAAACCACTTCTCAAGTAACATCACAATTTTATAGAAGAGGAAAGGTGAAGCTGGTCAAACAACTGATACCTGTATGAGGTGGGCTTTGAACAGAGGTGGCCTTTACTCTCAGTATAGGACTCTGTCTACCACAAGGTTCTATGTATCATTTTTCATTACAGTTTACACAAGATGGAATCTTGCTCCAAAATCTTCTCTACACCAGGACCATGTTTTATTTTGGGTTGGTTTTTTTTTTTTGGCACATATTTTTGAGAAAGAAAGCTCACACCACTGGAAGAAAAAACATATCTATTACTAGTTTATACACTTTTTGGATTTACAAATAATCTACTGTTCACATATTTTTGAGAATGAAAATTTTCACCACTGGAAGAAAAACAAATATCTAATACTAGTTTACACACTTTTGGGATTTAGAAATACTTTATTGTGCATTTGATTTGCTTTCTTTTCCAAAAGTATCATGTTATACTCCTTTATAAATGTGAATGAAAATTGCAGTTTGAAAATTTCATCTCAGCTCTTGACATGACTGGAGAAAACACCACCACCACCAGATCTAGTCAGAAAACTTAAGTTTGAATACTGGCTCTTTCATTTTATGACATATGTAATCTTGGGCAAGTCCTTTGACTTGCCTCAATTTCCTTATTTGATGAGGGAAGCAGATGGAGATGACCTTCCTTCCAGTAGGTGATACAGAATCAGAGATGGGAATCACTGTACTACACAAGTTCATGTATGTATGTATGCATGCACATGTCATACACATAGCATACACATGCCATATACATCCCACCACTACCACCCCAGCCACAAAGGAAATGTTGTATACCTATAGCAAAAGACATTCATCACCACCCTACCCCCACCTCCAGGCTACAGGAGCTGTTCAGTACCTTTATTGCCTTGACCTCATTAAAAGCATGTAAGCTATGCACTGATGTAAATCTATGTCTCTAAATACTTTCCTCTTTAATTTTTTAATAGCTCACATATGAAGGGAAAGGTTAAAGCCAATTAAAAGAGATACAAATACCATTATTATCACCCTGACAAACTGTTACTTATTGGATTTCGTTGTTTCACTTGAGAAAGCTATTATTTTTGTTCCTGAATGAATTAGTAATTACACTGTTTATCGACTTGTCTTTCTATGAGTGGCTAGATTTTTGTCCATTCGCCTTTTTAACTGAAATCATTCCTATATACATAAAAATTATAGAAAACTTGAAGTTCAAGTGAAAACAATTATTTTGCAGCTGTATATGGAAATCTACATATGGACAGAGCAGTCATTTTAACTGTGTTCCAGGAAAGAGAGAGCTTCTCAGTTCATTCTTATGCAGTAAATACTTGTTTTTTTTTCTATCCCATTAAGGCTATTATATGATACTGACAGATGCTTAAAAGCATTTAGCGCTGAAAGAACTGTTAGGAAAATTGCTTCAAAAGGATTGACAAATGATGATCTTTTAGTCCACAAGGTTCTTATTTCCTAGACCGAATGGATGCCCTCCCCCTCAAAAAAAAAGTCATTAGCGTAAGAACTAGCTATTATTTTTTTGGCAACAACTCATAGTTTTTTGGTATATTCTTCAAAAGTTGCTTTATTATTTACCAAAAGGCTAAATTAATGTAAAATACATTGCTGTATAATTGTTTTAACCATGAACATTTCTCTTCCCTTCCCTTTATTTTTCCTTCTATCATCTCTCCATCTTTCCCATTTTTCTTTTCCCACCCATCCTGCCCCCAACTGTTTCTGTCTCTCTTCTTGCATATGACATACCCCTTTGAGAGGTTAGACTGGATCCCTAATTCGACTCTTTTGCTTATTTATACATCAGCAGACTGAGAGGGTGTACTTTACTGGACACATGCTGTGAACTGAAGGATAATAATGGGTATTGGGGCTGCCTTTAGAAACTCATACCCACAAAAGTCTTATTCCTATGACTAGAACAACAGGAATTCATATAACTGAACTTACTAGTGTGTCATCTCTCCCAGTACAAAGTCTACACATTAGCTCAGAGAGGTCAATGTCAGATGCTTCCAAGGAAAATACATGTATAAATTCTTAAGTGAAAAAAGGCATAGACTATTGCTGTAGAGAAAGGCAGAAAGACAGTTACACAACAAGGGCAGTGAAAATGTAAACAGACAGACACAGGGAGAAAAAGAAAGACTCACAATAGAAAACTGCATCAGTTTCTAAATCAAGGTGTTAAAAATGTGGAAGAAATTCATGCATTATTTGCACATGCATTGCGCATGTATGTGTATGTATATCTTACTTTTTCTACAGACTATCTCCAGCAAGCTTAAGGGTATAGTGCAGTTATTGCTAGGCCTGCCCATCTGCAAAAAGTCAGAGACCTCCACGGGAGGAGAATGTCCAAAACCATGAGAATTATTAGCTATGACTTGAAGATGAACGAATCTTTTGCAAGTAAGAACTAGTTATTGTACTTCTTTTAAAATGATCAAAGTAAAACTCTCAAAGACTGAATGTTTCACAAGCATCCTTTAGTGAGGCTGACAGGAAGGGTACAGTCAAAGATAATTTGACACAAGATCTTGTTAATAGCTTTGTTGTATTTGTACAACGCATTAAGTTATATTATGTTATGGTATGCGAAGTTTTATTGAACTTTGAATGTTACCCAGGTATTCCAGATTTAGGTAGTGCCTACTATTTGCAAACAGCTAGGTGGCACAATGGGTAGAGTGCCAGACCTGTAGTCAGGAAGACCTGAGTTCAAATATGAATCTCTGATACTAGCTGTATGATCCTGGGCAAGGCACTTGATCCTGGTTGTCTCAGTTTCCTCATCTGTAAAATGAGCTGGAGAAGAAAATGGCAAACCACTCCAGTATCTTTGCAAGAAAACCCCAAATGGGGTCATGAAGAGTTGGGCACAATTGAACAAAATTTTTTGCAAAAAATAAGTATTGACTCCAGATGAAAAGGCAATGAGACATGTGTGTGTGAGCTTAGTACAGGAACAACCTGCACAACAATGAAATGGAATCACTGTTTTGATAAATACATCATGAACAGGGACATATCAAAGGTGGAGGATGACTGAGGGCCATTTCTTTCTTTCTTTCTTTTTTTGCAAGGCAATTGGGGTTAAGTGACTTGCCCAAAGTCACAGAGCTTGTGTCAAGTGTCTGAGGCTGGATTTGAACTCAGGTCCTCCTGACTCCAGGGCTGGTGCTCTATTTACTGCGCCACCTAGCCACCCCTGAAGGCCATTTCTTAGTGACATAGCATCACAGAGTTGGAAGGGGTGTTAGCACTGTCTAATATCTCCATTTTACAAATGAAGAAACTAAGGCCTAACAAGAGGAAATGAATTTCCTGACGTCACAAAACTAGATGTGACTTGAGCTGAACATTCAAATTCTTCTGTGCTTTGTTTTTCTTGTTTTCTTAATCCAGTTTCCCACCTACCCCCACAATAGTCATCCAAAGAATGTGATATTAAGTTATTATGACAATGTTTTGCTCATAGTTGTGTCTACCTGGTTATCTGGCTCTTGTCTAACAGGATTTCCAGATTTTTTCAGGCCACTTTGTTATGTAAGTTAGCTGTTTTATCTATTTCCAAGCCTTCCATCAGTAGAATGTGCTTACTGCTTTGGAATTGCATGAATGTTGGCAAAGGTTCAATGTGTCTTGCTGCAGCTCAACCACTACCATCCTTGCAGGGAAAAGATCATAAAAGATCATAGCTCAAGAGCTGAGAGGCCATCTGGACTACCCTGCCCCCTTTTTACAGATAAGGAAATTGAATCCCAGGGGGTTAAGTGATTTGCCAAAGGTTACACTGGTTATAAATGGAGGAATCAGGATTCAAACTCAAGTTCTGTGATTTTGAGTTCCAATCTTCTTCCACTACATCATAATGCCTCAACGATTCAAGATATCCCTTGTAGTCAGCTGGATTTCTCTGTTTCTAGACTGAACCAAATCCCAACCAATCCAGATATCTAAAGTTGTAGTAAAGTGTGATCCTTGTTCTCACCATATGTTTGGCAGAATGAGTAAGGATTTCTTCAAAACCTGGATAGTGATGACTGCTTTCCCTGAGGCATTTTCCAAATTCTAGACCATGTTCTTTCATGCCTTTTTGTATAATGAGAATTTGTAGTTAGCATTTCAAATGCATACCAGTAAGAGGATAATGAATAACAAATGGAAAAACCCCAATATATTTATTAAGTGTTAACTATATGCCAAGCACTATGTAAACCTAGCTAATTTCAATGTTACTCCAAAAATATAGAAAAAAAAACAGAGCTCCAAAACGTACTCATATCAATGTAAAATGTGGTCCATAGTCTAAGAAAGTAATTAGAAATAAAGATTTCATTTCCAGCCGGAGTTTTAGATTGCTTCCAGTGCAGTTAAGTATACAGTCCATTAAAAGACACAAGGTAGCAGGATTTGTTCAGGAGAGAGGAGACCAAGGTGCTTGCTTTGGATTATCTTCTTGTCCCAATCCCCACCTTTACAATTCATCTTCTACACTACTGGCTAGAGGGCAGCTAAGTGGTGTCATGGATAGAGGATTTGGCCTAGAGTCAGGAAGATCCAAGTTCAAATCTGACCTCAGACACTTACTAGCAGTGTGACCCTGGACAAGTCACTTAACCCTGTTTGCCTCAGTTCCCTCATATGTAAAACAAGTGGGAGAAAACATTGGCAAATCACTCCAGTATCTTTGCCAAGAAAATCCCAAATGTGGTCATGAAGAGTTTCAACATGATTGAAAAATGACCAAACAACAACAATAACAACACACTACTGTCTGAGGAAGTTTCCTAACACCACTGAGAACATATAACTTCTGCAAGTTTCAATCTGTATCTCTGGTACTTAGTTTGATCTTTTATACAAAGTAAACATATAATAAACAACTTTTTTGTTCACTCATTCAAAATCCTTCAGTTGCCTTGTATATAAAGCATAAACTCCTGCCTAGCATACAGACCTTTCCAAAAATCAAGTTCCAATTTCTTGTCCAACCTGATCTGTTTACACACTATTTCCTTTTCATATGAACTTGGTTCTAATCATTCTAGATGACTATACTGTCCACTCATTTCTACGCCTTCGCTCATGTGCCTGGGATTCTCTCTCCTTCCTCCATCTGCTTCTGTTTAAGACTGGATCTTCCTTCACATTCCAACTCAGATGCTAGTGCCTTCATGAAGGTAAGTGCTACAGTGAATAAATAGACTGCTGGGTCTTTAGTCCGGAAGATGCAAGTTCAAATCTGGCTACACTTACTAGCTATGCAACCCTGGGCAAGTCACTTAAACTGTCTGCCTTAGTTTCCTTTTTGAAAAAAAATGGGATAATAATAGCACCTAATTCTAAAGGTTGTTGGGAAGACCAAATGAAATATTTGTAAAACACTTAGCATAGTGCTTAATAAATGTTTGTTCCTTTCACCTTCCCTTTTTTTTTTTTTTTTTTTTTTGCTTTTTGGAGGGCAACTGGGGTTAAGTAACTTGCCCAAGGTCACACGGCTAGGTTTTTGTTTGTGTGTGTTAAGTGTCTGAGGACGGATCCGAACTCAGGTCCTTCTGACTTCAGGGCCGATGCTCTACTTGCTGCGCCACCTAGCCGCCCTTCACCTTCTCTTTTCAAACGATTTCACCCTACGGGAGTAAAATAAATCTTTTCCTCCAAAAATGTATCTTGGAATTTTAACTGGACTTCTCTTTTGGACTTACCTCACTCTTCCTTATATCACAATTATTTGTATATCTGGCTTCCCCATTAAATTGTAAGCTTTTTGAGGAAAAGATTTATCTCATAGCTATCTTTGTATTCTCCATGTAGAATACAAAGGTAATGGGAATCTAAAGATTTTCCCTGTCCCTTAATAGGCCTAAAGGATTTTAAGGTCTTTCCTGCTTTGAAGATCTTCGCTGCCCCTTAATAGGCCTAGTGTAATCACATGGAGCCTGTGATAGGAGGAGTTTGCTGAAGAGTGGAGGAGAGCTGAGAAGAAGATATGAGTCAGAGCAGCTAGCACAGTGGAAGAAAGAGGACCCAGGCAAACAGATAGCTAGGCTTTTGAGTGTTTATTTGTGGGAAGGATAAAGAATGGTGTGGCTTCCTGCTGTGTTATGGTGTATTATCTTCTTTGTTGCTATGATGGATTTGACTTTCTGCTGTTTGGATTTGGTTTTCTAGTGTATGAATAAACATTTTGTTTCTGTCTTCTATATGGAGAGTTTGTTATATTTTGTGATTGAGAACTGTGCTGGCATATTCACAGTCACTGTTGGTGCTGTGAATATTGCATTGGTGCTATACATAACCTATCACTCTGGCACAAAAATGGCTCCCCATAAAAGCTACTAAACTGAACTAGCTATGTGACCTTAGGCAAGTCACTGTGTATCTAGTTTTCAATTTTCTCTTCTGTGAAAAAGAAAGGGTTTAAAACAGATGATCTCCAAGGTCCCTTCAATCCTAAAATGCTATGATTCTGAGAAATTAGACATGAAATTATGCATTAGGGGGACAGACTTCTCTAACTAAGAGATTTTAAATAAAAAGTCCCTTTTTTCATTCATGCTCATTAAATTGTGTTTTTCCCTCCATCTAGATCTCTGCAATAATAAATATAATTATATCTATCTTTAATAACTTTGGTACCTTGAGCTGCAGGTGCTAGTATACTGTATTTATTACCATATTTTAAGCCCTTTAAAAAGACTGCATTAATTCCTATGATAATTTGGAATCCATAATACATTTTCAGTTCTGAATAGAAGTTAATCATCCTAGAATGACTGATTTGCCTGTGTACTAGCAAAGCCACACTGGAACTAGTAGCTACTAACTTTTAAATTTAATATTGTCAATGAAACTGTTGATTAAAATTTAGTTATAATCATCATCTCCCTCCCACTACAGTCTCACCTTGCCAACAGCAGTCTGAGGATTGAAATCAACAGCCAATGACTAGATTATCTTACTTTAGAGATGATTAAGACAGTCACAAATGTTTGTATTATCTATAACACTATGCCTTGAGAGAATCTGTGCTAATATAAGTTATTTGACTATTTATTGTTTGTCAGCTCCATCTGTTTGATACACCAGCAAGGTCAAAGGTTACTGAGCAGAGAAACATTCACTGCTATTAGACACAGCATTCTGCTCACGGGAAGAGAGAAGGAAGAAGCTTTCCTCCCACTCAGGAGGAAGGGTGGGGGAACTAGACAGGGACAGACAGAGACTAGCCCAGCTTGGTGGGACTGAAGCGGGGTAAGTTGGGAAGACAAATGCTACATATGCAGTTCTCCTCAATATTAAACACTGGAGCACAGGGCCCAGAGCAATAAGGGAAAGTGGAATTCAGAGGGAACCGGGGGTAGAGAGCAAAAAGGCTCTAACCTTGTGTTCTGACTTCATGGTTTGTTATTAATTTAGGAATGGGACCCAACCCTTAGATAAGCTAATTTGCTAAGGTTAATTTACCTTTTTGGGTCTCCTTTTCCTTATAAGACAGATAGTATGGGTAGTGGTTGGTGTGATAACAGTTATCCCTTCCTCATTGCAACTTTCCCCACTGTGGTTTTATATCTTGGGTCAGCATAAGAAATTAAATGGCAATTTTGGTGGGGGGTTTGCAGAAGCTGTAGACAACATGCAAAGACCAACAGAAGACACAGGAAAAGTTTAGAAACCCTGACATGCATAGTATTGTATAATATCAACATATTTTATCTTTTAATACCATAATAATTCAGACTTCTCTGGTATGGAAGGAGGGCCAAAAAATTTTATGTGGATTTTCTAGATTGTGAGGGCATCATGCCCCTAACCCTGCAATGTGGTAGGTATAACTGTACTTATCTGTGATACCTATCATAGAGAGTGATTTTGGATATAAATGAACTAAGAAGTAACAATCATTTTAAAAAATAGCTCAATTCCACAAGCATTAAGAACCTAATATGTGCTTGGTTTAATAGGACAGTGGATACAAAGAGATATATCGATACAAAAACAAGGTATGGTCAAGGTCAAGGATGGAGAACCTCTGGCTTCAAGGCCACATGTGACCCTCTAGGTCCTCAAGTGCAGCCCTCAAATGTGTTCTGTGAAGTTTGGATTCAGTCAAAGGGTCATACTTGAGGACCTAGAGGGCCACATGTGGCCTCGAGGTCACAGGTTTCCCATCCCTTGTCAAGGTCCTATTGGGCACTTTAGAAACTTGATGCTTTCTACTTTTCTCTAAGCTCAAATTTTGCACATTCAGTAGTCTATCCTGCTTCTACAATTGGTTTCAGTTTGCCTTGCTCTGCTTTGCTTACCTAAAGAAACTGCTACCTAGAATCACAGAGAGTTAGAGTCAAAAGGGGCCTTAGGGATTCCCTGGTCCAACCCTCTGATTTTATATTTTTATACCGAGGCTCAGAGATGTTAGTTTACTTGCCTGGGGTAGCAAAGTTAGCAAATGGATGAGCCAGGATTCATACATTCCTATTCCAAGTCAGGGGCTCTTTTGGGTCCATCTAGAATGTAAGAGAGAGGTCCAAAGGCATCATTACTCCATCAGAGGTGAGTCCAGGAACACCATGCTAGGAGTTGCCTCAGTGGCCTAATCTGCCATTTTGAATTTGCATGACACTCATTTTTCTTAGAGTGTTCAGTAGAAATGGGATTGTCCAGAGGGTCAGGAATGCTGAGTTCTATTCCCTAACTTCTTGGGCAAATGACTTTAACTCAAAGTGTCTTAATTTCTTCATTTATAAAATGGAGATTTCATGCCTGGGGAAGGGGTTGGAGTACATGGTCTCTTAGTACCTTTCAATTCCAAGATCCCAATGAAGAAAGCAGGTGATACCTGCTCCACCTACACCTTCCTCCCAGGGTTGTAATGAGAACTAAATTGTGTGCATGTGTGTATGGGGGGGGGGCGATTTACAAATGTAAGATATTTTCATTATATTATCTTTTATTATGAATACTAATCTTCATCCAAATAAGCCCAGGGGAAGGAATACTGAGAGCTGAATAAAAAGACTTCAGGTCAAATCGTCAGTCTGCTGCTTAGCTGTGTGGGTATGGGCAAGTTCACGTACCCTCTCTGAGCTTCAGCATTCTCATCTATAAATAGTAACAATAATACTTTCACTGCCCATCTCTCTATTAAGGCTTTCTAAAGAAAGCACTCTACAAACTGTAAAGCACTATACAAATAGAAGGGAGGCATTAACACACCCTTCTGACAGATGGAAACATGGAGCCACGATAGTCAAGTCAACAAGAATTTACTGACCACCTACATTGGGCCTAGCACTCCTGCTCCATACCAACAGGGCAAGCAAGACTCAATCCCAGGACCTCAAATACCAGTGTATTGCTCAATCCACTAAACTACCCTGACAATTCAAGAATACAAAAGCTCCTCTGGCAAAGCTTTGCCAGTTTTTGATCTTCACAAGGAGATCTTTTGGGACTGATATATCCAAGGAGGTTTTATAAATAGACCACAACACAGAAGCCACAGTCATACCAATGTCTTGGTGCCAGAAAAGGGCCAAATGATTATAGATGAGTTTGAATGAATCACAAATTAAAAGGCCAGGTTCCTTCCCCTCCCTGTTGCCCAGTAAGTGCAGTTATACACCCAACAGTTAGTTAACATTTCCTTGTTTGGAGTCTTTGAATGGCAATTGTGTAAGCCATGAGAAGATCACAGCTTATATGTGACCATTTCTGCAATGTCTTCACTTTTAAGGTGAAACTACATATAGAAGAGAGAGGAAGAGAGAGAGAAGGAGAGACAGAGTGAGGGAGAGAGAGAGGGAGAGAGAGAGAGAGAGAGAGAGAGAGAGAGAGAGAGAGAGAGAGAGAGAGATACATACAATCCAGTATTGTTGGCATTTCAGCACACCTTTATATGGTTGAAATTTCAATAAAACAAAATAGAGCAGATGGAAAAGGTCATAATAGTGTGTCCAGTTCTGTTTATCTCTGTCTAGTTAATGGGAATATTTTACTTTTCAAGCAAAGCAGATACTATTCTCTCTCCCTCCCTCTCTCTCTCTGTATGTATATATGTGTACATATATATATATATGTATATATATATATACTTGATTATATATATATATATATTTGTATAAGGTGCATATAATAATAGCTGGTATTTAAATAGTGCCTTAAAGTTTATAAAGTGTTATTAAATATTATCTCAATTTATCCTTACAACAACACTGGGAAGTAGGTGCTAGTATTATTTTCATTTTATAGATGAGGAAACTAAGGCACAGAGAAGTTTAGTGACTTGCTCAGGGTCACGTAGGTAGTAAATGTCTGAAATAGAATTTGAATTCAGAACTTCCTGACTCTAAACTTTAAATGCTGAACCACCACACACACACACACACACACACACACACACACACTACTCTCTCTCTCTCTCTCTCTCTCTCTCTCTCTCTCTCTCTCTCTCCAAGTCACTTTACCTCAGTCTGCACTTCCAACGTGAAACTGAAATTTACCCCCTGGGACACTGGGCTTCTGATTAGTGCACATTCATTGTATCCATCCTAGACCAGGGACAGCTAGGTGGCATCATGGTTAGAGTGCCAGGTCTGAACACAGGAAGACTCATCTTCATGAATTTGAATACAGCCTCAAGACACTTACTAGATATGTGACCTTGGGCAAGTTACTTAGCTCTGTTTGCCTCAGTTTCCTCATTTGTAAAATAAGTTAGAGAAGAAAATGGCAAACCACTTCAGTATCTATGCCAAGAAAACCCCAAATGAGGTCACGAAGAGTTGGACATGACTCAAATGGCTGACAACAACTCTAGACCAAGAGTTGCCATACTTCTTCCTAGTCATTTTCCTGTTTTCTCTTCTCTCCTCTAAGAACAGTCATCTCAATTTGAGCAAACTCAACACTACTCTTCCTGTAAAAGATGCATCAACCAATTGCCCTATGACTGATTACAATTCCTGTGGTTTCTCTGTTCAAAACACTCCCTCCTGGCCACCATTTCTCCATAGGTTATTTTCCCTTATTAGACTTCCTTGAGGGCAGAAACTATGTTGATCACCTATATCTATATTCTAGAATTTAGCAAATTGCCTGACACATGTCCCACATCATCATCACTAACTAGCAATGTTAGCATATCAAGGTCTACACAACATGTTACGATATCACAATTTATCCTCATAACAACCCTGGAAGGTGGGTACTATTATTATCTCCATTTGACAGATAAATAAACCAATGCAGAGTTAGGTTAAGTGACTCGCTTAGGGTTACATGGCTAGTAAGTGTCTGAGGCTGGATTTGAACTCAAATCTTCAAGTCATAGTGCTTAATAAGCATTTTTTCATTAATTTAAACATTCTTTGCCATAGGATGACCTTACAAACCCAGATTTTTCCTGAAATAGAACCTTTAGATTTTAAACAATTCATATTAATGTAAAGCCAAGTTCAGAGCAATAAGAAAATGACAAGATGTCTCTTCATATACTGTTTTATTAGTTGGAATAAATTGCCATAGCAGAACCTGCTCTAGCCCCCCTCTCTACCCCAGAGAGAGGAAGCAAGAGTTATACAGTCAGATGCAGTACTGTGTCAGGACAGGTTGTATAAACTTCTCTGCTCTCAAGGAAGGGCATGACCTACACACACAAATGCACACACATATAATAAATATACAGGGCCATTCAGAGGTATGTTGTGTCCTGGATAGGTATGTGGAGCAGGAAGAAAAATGAGTTTTCCATCTTAAAGGTGAGATAATGGGATATAAAAGATATGAAGGGACCTGTTGGTTCATCTACTGTAAATTCCTTCTTCTAGAGATGGAGAAACTGTAGTAAAGTCAAATCAAGTGACTTGGCCAAGATCAAATGGGTAGTAAGACATGGGGTTTAAATAGGATAGAACCTGATCAAGTGTAATAAGCATTACTGTTTTTTTTTAATGGACTTGGTTCAACACATGGTGAATAAGTAGCAGCAAATTCACTGGAGAACTGAAGAAGCAATTTTTCTTCCTCTATCCTACAGTCACCAAAACATTTAGAAAGACCAAGGCTACAAAGCCAGGGAAATTCTCATCTCCAGGGTCACACCCCCGTTTAGACCAAGCCTACAGCCAACAATTTCAATACCAAATTAGGCAATTACTTGAATAAGTGTAGCACTTGTAGCATATGCAGTGGGGTTAAACAGAAAGGGGTTTGTTTAACCACTTATTGTTTAGGTCAATCGAATCTTTCCTCTGCCTTATGTTCCAGAGTTGCAGGAATGTTTCACTCTGAAGTGTCCAGACTTAGTCATTGCAGGAAGCCAGGCACAAAACCAGATGGGCAAGGGGACTATTTCAATCTATAATGCATAAAGACATGGAGTATAGACTAGAAAGATAATAATAGCTCACCATTTTTGTTTCTAGGATTTTGTCTAGCAAAGAGCTAGCCTCACAACCAGCATCACTGAGATAGCCTCATGACTAACATTACTTGAGCTAGCCTCACAATTAGCATCACAGAGTTAGCCTCACAACCAGCCTCACTAAGATAGCTTCATGACTAGCATTACTGAGCTAGCCTCTCCAAAAGATGAGGAAAAAGAGTTGAGTGACTTACACAGGATAACACATCTAGGAAGTGTCTGAGGTGGGAATCGAATGCTGGTTTCCTGACTCCAGGCCCAATGCCTGCAACACTATACTTCTCAAATTGCTTCCATTATGAAGCAAATATTGTGCCTATTTCATTTCATTTTGATTTTGATAGTCAATTCATGAAAAAGCTTGCTCATATACATGAATGGCATTTCCTGGAGTTTGCATGTGTACAGACTTTACATGTATATGCAGTATATATCTATAGACATATGATGGTAATTGCTGTCTTTACATAAGCATAAATCCCTGATTTCCACTGAAAAGAAATTCAAGTATTGAATGAAAAGTTATTCACAATATGTGATGGAAAAGAGATAGAGGGATGAGACTTAACTGCATTTTAGCACTTCGAAATATAAAAAGAAAAAAAATTTCCATTATGAGCCAAAGGCCATTCGGCACTTGTCAACCTCCAACACCATTTTCCAGATGGAGAAAAGATATGGTTAAGTAATGAGAAACAGAGATTGGCAACTCCTGTGATCAACAGCTATCTTTATATACCCAGATCATTCACTTTATTGAAAGAAGTTTCTGAGGACCTTTCCCCTGCCCCCTTGAGTTGAATAGTTTTTCTAAAACTTTTTCCTCCATTTAGATCTCAACATTTAATGAATGGCTCTAAAGTCTCCCCCCACAGCCTTGTGCTTATTTTGTCAGAAACACAAAAAAGTTGAGGCACAATTGCATTTGTGCTGATGCTAAATGTTAATAGATTTGCCTAAATGCCTGCTAATAGTCCCCCTAAAATTAGCTAGACTAGTAGTGCATGGCTAATGTGTTGTTTTTGTTGCTTTCTGTTTCTAGCTTCTTCTACCAGGAAAAGAAAAAAAAGAAGTCTAGGTCTTTTTAGGTGACATTTCTGGTGTGATATGTGAAGCCAGCACAAGAGCGTGTATTCTGTGACTACTCCACAGCGCTGACATTCTGTCATTTAGGTGACAAACCCTAGCGTTCTAATGTTTCATTAAATTAAACATGAAATGTTTAATGTTTTGTTAAATTAAACATAAGGCCGTGACTTTGCACCCGAGAACCACAGCGTTTGATCATTTCTTCAAAATTCTCCAGGCCACTTCTGAGGGTATCAAAACTTGTTCAGTGGAAGTACTGAATTCCCCTACATAGCTAAAATGCATTTTCCATAGGAATACACATGTGCTCACCCATATATGTGTACACATACAGAAGGTCCCTGTGCACACGTACCTATGTATGTATAAATCCATCCAGATAGGTAGATGTATATCTTGTATATAAGTATCCATATATACATATCTGTGCATATATATGTACATATGTGCCTGTAACCAACTTAGGTCCTTAGACATTCTTAAGTGCAACCTGACAGAGAATAGTTTTTATAAACACATTTCCTACAAGTCAACCCTACAGAGAATCTTGTTTATAATAGATTTACAGTCTTTCCCACCCCCTTCCATGTGATCCGCTGTTACACATTCCATTCAAGTACTTACGAGTACAGGCTTACATTATTCCAGTAAGTTCTCTCTACGTATTTGGTCTCAGAGAGTCTTACCAAAACTGTGCCTCCTCCCACCAAAGGGAGCTCCTTGTCCCAATGTCACAGGCCCATGGCCCTAATTCCCATACTTCCTATAATTGTCCACAAATGGACAAAAGACAACTAGAATCGATTCCACAGTCAAAAAATAATCTCATTGTAACCCCCCTCCCACCTCCACCACTCCCCAAAGCAACTGGCTATGCCCTCCTTTTCCTTTGTGCCTAAGAAAAATGAAATCATTTGAAAAAGTCCGATGTGGATAAATGTTTTACATGAAGGTAGAAATGATGAGATGGCTCTTATGACTACTAAGTAAAAGTTTTGGCACAAACATTACATTAAGTGTTTCTCGGAGAGTCATTTTAAAGCAGCAGGTAAACAAATAATGAGAGATGGGATAAAATGAAATGAAGCTTGGCTTCAATTAGGGTGTTAAGAGTGACTTGCAGGGCTGATAATAACATATCAACGGGATCACTTGATCAAAAATTTCCAAACAACCTTTCAAGAAACAGACTTGAAGGTTACTTATTTTAGTACAGGCTACACCAAATTTTCCTTTATTTTTTTGGGGGGGAATACAAGATATTTTCAAATACAAGATTTTTTGGGGGGAAAATACATATTTTTAGAGCTGTAGATATAAAGCATTTCAAAAGCAAGACAATTCCATATCTTCTTGATTAATTTCCCCCAGATGTTCAGCACCTTGCAGATAGTAGGTGCTTAATGCACCTTTGCTGAATTGAATTAAGTTGAAAATTGATTATATTTCCTTCAGGGAGCAAATTGTACATGAAATCCTTTCCTGACCTTTACACCACCAGCAGCTGAGATTGCAGTCATCTTCACTTTAAGACTGGGCACTTATAGAAATAAAACCACCTTCCAAAGAGAAGAAAACTATACAAAGTCTTGTTTGCCTCTAGGAAACTGGGATTCTCTGCTTTCCTGCTATGATTTTTTTTGCCTTTTGTATTGATGGTCAACACTTAAGAACAAGGCTGGTTTGGAAAAGGCATTTAAAGACCACCATCAAAATACTGGAGCTGGAAAACATTTACCCTGAGCTAGTCACCAGATCTGGGAGAAAAGATACTGACACTTATCATTTGCTAGCTTCATGTCTGTGAGGCAAACTAAATAAATTAAACTGATTCTGCTTTAATCTTCTTTTCTAGACCAAAAAGGGATTTATGAAGTTTCATCAAAAGGAGAAAACAAAAGTTCCCTGAGGTCCTTCTCTAAACCACCAAAGTGTAGGCAGAGGAATAACTATCTCTCTTAAGGAATGCCTACAGCCCAGTCTTTAACATCATCATCATCAACAACAAAATCTTTTAAAATCCCTGTCTTCCCTCCACCTACCCTTTTCCTCCTCCCTAGAGATTTCCCTGGCAATGTCTCAGAGATTTAAAATGTAACCTAAGATCTCCCAGATGCCACTCAAGTTTCAGTTGGATCACTAGCCTGGAAGAGCTTCAGCAAGAAATCCTATGCAAAGGTGGATTGGCCTCCTCCCTGACAACACATTGTGACACTTTGTGGCCCTTCTGGCTATTTCTGATGCTCCTCTAAACAAGATTGTATCCCAAGACTTCGTTTAGAGGTTTGCTGCCTGAGAATTTGCATTAACATATATAATATACATGTATATGTATTATATATACATATATTTATTTATTTAAGAGGCTAACTGCATCTTGTTAGCAACCTTTCCACACTTACCCAGACTTCTAGAACCTTGACAGAGCTGTCCTTTTCCTTGTGGAGTTAGGAAGGCCAGAAGAAATTAACCCATCATTAGCCAGAGCCATTAAGTCTACAAAGGATTCCTGATGCCTCCGTACTCCAGTAGCCCACTGGTTTTTGTGGCAGACACCCTCCAAAGTTGCTCCTCTGTCAGACTCCTATGGTGCACAGAACCTACAAAGTACTGTGCTGTGATTTTAAACCTACTACTCAATAAAAGGATTTTAAAGGCCGTGCCGGGAGCCAGGAGCTTCAGATCCCAGTTTGGCTTTTTCTCCATCAGCATTCTTCTGCAAGCCCACACAATGAAAGGTACGCTACATTATTTATACCAGCTCTAGGCTTTGGAAAACACACACTGGCATCCTGATTACTAAGCATCCTCATGGATGCAATTAAACTGTTCCCACATGTTTTTTTTTTCCCTCTCTCCTGCTCTTACCTGATTCAACCTTTTTTTTAAGAGGAAACAAAGGCACTTTGAGGTGTGTCCCAACCCATAAATTAGAGGCCAGGTGAGCACAAAAATGGCTACCATGTGAAACCAGACTACTAGAAAAGAACACTCTTCCCACAGCATGTGAATGACTGAGGAGAAAGGTGAAAGTGCTAACTCAGAAAAGGTTGAAGTTTTGAATTATTCGAGTTGAGAGGTATCAATGCAGAAGCAACAAATTCAAGGAGATTCAGGAAGCAGTTAAATGAATTTATGCAAGACATCTGGAAATGGGTTATTAAGGACTCCAGTAAGTCATTAACCTTCTGAAGTTGAAACCATAGAGGCCAACTACACACGTCCCCAGAACAAAAGTTCCTTGTTGCCCCCATTTCCAAAGAAACACCTGTCTGATGGGCCATTATTTGTTTGAGGCAGTCAGGGTATTTTTCATCTTCTCCTTCATTGACCTTCAGTCAAATGAATGGTTTCTTAAGTTCCTACTTGCCATTTTTCTTCTTAGACAGACATTCAGAAGCTTCTCAGGTAAAGTCTCCTTAGCACCAGAAGATAATACAAAATAGTAAGCTCAAAGGTACATGGGATAAGCTACAGTGAGACACAAATGAGAGGATCCTTTCTCTGCAGGAATAATGAAAAAAAAATCTATGCATCTCAACTAGTAGTGATCCAGCTAGTCCCTGAAGTAAAGAGCTTGGCAGGAATGGTGACTTCCTTTTGCAAAAGCTCCAGGCATTGCTTACTAAAACAACCTTCACAGGGTACACTGGGGCAATTTGCTTCATGTACACAAGTCACTTACTCAAAAAAAAAATATATCTAAAGCACTAAAAAGAGCAAAAAGAAAAGGGAGCTATGCTTTACAATACAGAATTGCTTCAAACTCATATTCCTGAGTTGTGGTAGCTCTTTCAATAACTGTCACTTTCAATGACTTAGTCCATTCTAGCTCAGGAATTCTAGGTAGGAAAGAGGCATATGAAATGGAGAAGCCTGGAATGGGATTATCAAGATTCTCCAGGGAAGAGTGACATGTTACAGTGTTGGGGAGTGAAGCAGACAGAGCCAAGGCCCTGAGGACAAATCGACCACCTGATATAACCATTAGCAGAGTGACTGAAACATTTACTTTTCTGCATGAAGAATCAGAAATTTCCTTAGCATCCTTAAACCAGATGAAAGGGTATTGGGTTAGTTGATGCACTATGACACAGTAAAAGGAACACTGCATTTAGACCAGAGGGCCTGGGTTCAAGTTTGTGTTCTGCCACTTTCTACCTGTGTCATTTTGGACAAACCATTTAACTTAATGGGCCTTGGTTTCCTCATCCACAAAATGAAAGGGTGACTCTATATAATTTGTAAAATCCCTTCTAATTCTAAATCTTTGATCCAGTGAGTCTCATTCAATTTATCAGCAAACTCTAGTTTAAAAAAAGTTACATCTGCACACAGGGAGACCGACAAAACAGGAGATGAGAAACACGTTACTCAAAAAAATCAAAATATTACAAAATTAAAACTTTTGCTCCTTAGATTCAATGTATAAAGGATTCCCATCAATTCAATTCAATTAAATACTTCTCAAGTACATACAACATGCAAAGCACTGTGTTAGATCAGCTAATGGAGATACATAATTTATATAAGACACAGTCTTTGCCTTCATGGAGATTACAGATTAATAGAAAGATGGGATACATACACATGTAAATGCATGGTTAGTCCATTAGAGAAATTCAAAGTGGGTGTCAGGTAATGTTTGGAGGAAGGGAAAGTTCATTACCAATGGGGAGGGGTGGAAAGGATCAGGGATGGCTTCCATGAGGAATTGGCATCTGAGTTGGACTTCAGAGAAAGAACAAGCATTCAAGAGATAAAGAAGGGGAGGGGAGACCTTCAGTTACAAGGAATACAATACAAAAAAGTATGGCAAGGGGAAAACCCAGTGTGGTTAATGCCATTCAAGTATCACAGGCAGAACTGAGAATGACAGGGGGATCATCAGTTCCAAAGTCCTTACTTTATAAAGAGAGGAACTGAGACTCAGAGAGGCTTTGAGACATGTCCAGGGTCACACAGATAATGAGTCAGAGCTGAAATTTGAATATTGGCCTCTTGAGAGTAAAGTCTAGCTCTCTTTCCACTGGGATAGAGAGGAATCTAGTTTGATAAGGACAGTGAATGGATATTAAGAAGCTGTATCAGAGCAGAAACTAAAGGTGGTACTAAAATGTCAAGGGCCTTGAGTGCCAGGTTAAAAAAAAGGTTTGAGTTTTATTCAGTAAGCCTTCAGAGGAGTAGTGTGATAAGCTCTATGCTTAAAGATGAGTCTGCCTATAGAGTGAAAGATGGTTTGGAATAGGGGGGAGGGGAGAATGAAAGCAGGAAGATCCATTAGAAGGCTCCTATAATACACTAGGTAGATGGTAATGAGGGCCTATATTAGGCTGTTGGCAGTGGGAATAGGGAGTGGCACAAATCTGAATGATATTTTGGAGCTAAATCAACACAACTTAGTACTCTGTTAGAGCCTATCCACTTTGAAATATAAAAAGGGAATTGGCTACATATGGTTAAGCACATTACTCTACGCCAGAAGCAGATCTTGTCTCTCACGGTGGGATACCGTCCCACTAACATCTGCTCTTGAGAAGGCCATTGATTCATTAGTTGAAATGACTGAAGAGAGATGATTCCTTAGAAAGATGGATGATTGAAGGATTTTGTTGATGCCTTTAGTTTTTAGGCAAATTAAAAATTTAACCAAATTAAAACCTGTCTCTCTTATGTAATTAAGATGATATGTTCCTCTGAATGGAAAGACTTTATAAGGGTCATCTAAACAACTCCCTTCTTTCCCTTCCTCCCTCTCCCCTGTACCTGGATACCCATCTTCCAATCATTAACACATTTAAACTAGTCTGGAAATGAGTTCTAACACGGTATTTGCATGTAAAACGGCTTTATCTCCAGGACTGGGAATCAGGAGATTCAGGTTCAGGTCCCAGATCTTTCACTAAATGGCTATGCTATATGAAGCAAGTGCTTCCCCACTCTGGTTGCCAGTTACTTCACTTTAAAACGAGGAGGTTGGGTTAGATGATTTCTGAATTCCTTTCTGTCTTGATGATAGCTCTAGGTGCTCTCTTTTCTGACATTAAATAGCTTCCCATCACAATCAAACATCTCTTGAGTACCACCTATATGGAAAGCATTACACATCAAAGTTCTCTCTTTCCCACCCCACCCAACAAGAAAGAATCATCCATGAAAACTCAACCTCAAATCAGACCTGGAAAATAACTTCAAGGGCGTCTAATCCAACCTCCTAATTTTATAAATAAGGAAAGTGAGGCCCAGAGAGTTAAAGGGATTTGCCCAAGGTCACAAAGGTGTTTATAATTAGTGGCAAAACTAGAATTCACACTCAGGTCCTGTGACTAAGAGTTCACCATTCTTTCCAGAAGTGAAAGTCAAATCATGATTTTTTTTAATGCTGAAAGAGCTTTAATACCTTTTCATTTTAGAAAAGAGAGAACTGAGGTCTAGAGAGGAAATATGATTTGGGCCAGCCACATGCCTGGTTAGTGGCACAGGCAGAACTGACCCCTAGGTTTCTTGACTTCCAGTTTCATGTGCTTTCCACTATATCAGCCTACTGAAGGTAAAAGCTTCAGAGGTCATTGCTAAATGTTAATTTGGTCTAAATTAAGTGATTTCTATGAGACCCACCCTGATTTTTTTTAATCATCCAAAGCATTTGGAATCAAGATTTTTCTTCGTGATGGTTTAAATTACCGGAGATAAATTGGTTTTTATTTTATTGGCATAATGGAAAGAACCCTAGACTTAGAGTTAAGATAACTGGGTTCACATTCCAGTTCTAATATTTATTAGTTACAAGACCACTGAGAATCCTCACCTCTGAAATGAGGATAATAATATTGGTCTTCTTTCCTCTGAGTGGTGTTGGTTAGAAATATTCTAGAAATGTGAATTATGATATTTAAAAGATATTCATGGAATAAAACTTCTACTGCATTACTCATGTATTTCTTTTACTACCCAATAGCCTTCTACATAGGCATTCTAATTTCCTGAATAACAAAAGCAAGACTTAAAACTCTACCTCTTTTGAAGCTTTCTACTTTCTGGGCAAGAGAGCAAGAAAATAAGGCACTAATTCCATGGGAAAATGGTTCTCCAGATAGTATTATGTTTTCAATGAAATAATATATTTGATAGAAAATTGTGGCCACCCTTAACATAAAGCATCCCAATGGTCAGTGTTATGATAATATGGATAGTATTACAATTACACTTTCAAGTCTTTCATCAACCATAGACATTACTATGACTCTAGAGTAATGCTTTTTAAATAGAAAATGATTCTGGATCTTTCTCCCTTCTTTTTTTTTCCTGTGAATATCTGGGTCCCATTGCAATCACTAGGATTTTTTTTTCCTGAACTAAAGTGTCAAGCAGCTATAGGACTTTTGCTTCTTGTTAAACCACCTGAACCAAAATCAGGTATGTTGCATCATTCACTGAAGCTATTTTTCTAGTTGAAACATGAATTATAAGTCCTTCTGAAATACATCAGCCAATTCAAGTTGTAACATAGTCCTGCTTTATTCACTACACAGATCACAGTTAATCGCTTTCTAATACTAGATGCTATTTTGCTTCATTAAGTTAACATTTTCTCTTATTTTTCCCTCCATGGTACAGACCAAATTAGCCAGCATTAAGCCTACTCTTTCTTCTCTTACACATGTTATACTTCACTTGAAGGCAATTTCATCTTTTCAGGGCAATTTGGGATATTAAAATTCTTAGTGTTAGAGGGCTGGGTTTCCAACAGTCAGCCATGATCCAAGAAATGAAATGGAGACTTATTCTAGGCAGTATCAAGTGATCTTTCCATATGGGAGTCTGAAGGCAACACATATATCTGTATATCCCATAAAAGCTACTGCTAAGGGGTGAGGTACACTGGCTTTTCAGTATAATGACAAAATACAGATATATCTTTGGCAGCAGCTCTGGGCAAACAACCATCATTGCTTTCATGATAACACCATGAAGTGTCATGTATACCTACTGCTCATGTCCAATTATGGCCAGAACAACTGTTTTCTAGGTCATGTATTTTACCAGTCCAGGATGATTATGCTTAAATTTGTGGCTTTGAAATCCCAAAGTGTCAGCTGAAGAAACAGAAATACAACCATTATGTAGCTAGAAAAATCATAATAGCCCATTCATAAGTGGCTGTCTTTCTTTATGCTGATGCCAGTCAGATGATTTCCTAAAGCAAAAATTGGAGTCTTGAAGGAGAGAGCCTATGTCCTTTTCTAGGAAGACAGAGTAGTTCAGTGATCTGATAGAGGTATGTCATTGGTAGGTGGGATACAGGCAAGGGGAAGGAATCATGTTGGAGTTTAAACTAAAGGTGTCCCTGTACAATTCTATCCCATTAATGTCCTGGAATTGGATGCTCTCTTCCATCAAACACTGCTCTCCCCTCTCCCCTCCGGCTCGTGAAACAGGAAATGGCAACATATAACCCTGATGACTCACTCTGAATCATCAGAGAAGATATGGCTTCCCCAATGCTCAGCATCCTCCTTCACAAGACCCCTGCCTCAGTCCCTTCCCTAGTGTGAGGACTTATACTTGCAAAGCAAAGACCAAGTAGATGCCCTTCTTTTGTATATAATCATAAAGCTAGGTGAGAACTTGGAGTCATACATTTATGAATTGAGAGCCAGAGGGGACATCAAAAGTCCTCTAGTCCAACTTCATTCTTTTGCAGGACCCAAAAAGTCAAATGACTTGTCCAAGGTCACACAGGTGGTAGAAACAGGTCCCCTGACTCCAAATCTAGCTTTCTTTCCATTATACTGTATTAGTACAAGAGAGGCCATGAGAGTTGGCCTTAATGATAATTTTGTACAATTTAGTCATTTATAGATGAGGAAACTCATTTACAGGTGAGGCCTCAAGATATATGAATCACCCAAGGTCACACAATTAGTGAGTGGAGAGAAAGGTCTAAAACTTCATTTCTTAATTGAGTGCAGTGTTCTTTTTACCACACCTCATTGCAACAGAGAATGAATGAGTAAATAATGGGAAGATTGTTCATGACAAGAACTCCCCACTGGGGAAGGACAAAGCTGGTACCATTCTTCCTTTTTATCTGTAGTGGGACTTTCCTATACAATGTTTCTTTCTTTTTTAATAAACAATTCAATTTTGTACTTTTCCCCCTCGAGAGGAGAAAGCTTGTGAAGGAAATGTCACGGGGAAAAGGAATGCTCTAAAAATTAAGTTTTCATTATGTCCCATAACCCAAATGGAAAGCACATAGAAAAGTCCACATGCTACTTTTAATTCTGGGGATTGATGCTCAAATGTGTTAAATTGCTATTTATTTTTCTACAGGCTACCTTGGTTTAGCATCATGTAAACCCAAAGTGTTTGTAGAGATGCCTCTGGGGACAAGGGAAAAATCATCTGTATAGATCAAATGTGTATTAGGTGCATTAGCGATTGGTCCCTGTAGACTGATAAAGACCTTTTTAGACAGATTTCACTGCATAGCTTTTTAAAAGCCTGCACTGAGTTATCCTTGGGTGGCATGAGTTTGGGGCTTTCTTCATGTCCAAAGTATCATAACATAAGTGTGGAAGATGAGAAGCCGTGATAAGAACTGCAGCCATCATATTATGCGAACCTCGATATTAAGAATTCACTCCCTTTCCCCATCAATATTTCATGTTCCTAGAGTCATAAGAAAACACATCTGTTGCTTTCCTGCATTGTAATTTGTGGAGTTGTTGAAAGAAATTATTACAGCAGAGGTTCAGGAATTTAAAAATTCATCACTTTCTCAATTTAGAAACCCTCTGTCTGATATGGGCTTTGGAAAAAAACCCCACAGAGTTTGGTAGCAGCGGGGGCCAAAGCTAGGAAGCAATGGGAGCTGGCCGGCTCCTCTGCCTCTAAGGTTTTCCATGGTGTTGCTCACCTGGTACTTTTGGAGGAGAGAACACAGCCCAAGTGAGGCAAGGTTTGTTGCTACTCAGGACAATCACTCAGCATTTAACTGATGTAGCGTGGGATAGAATTCTAGGTCAGCGGGTCTAGAGTCAGAAGATCGGTGATGAAATATCTAGTTCTATCGCTGACTACCAGTGTGGCCTTAGGTAAGGTACTCTACTTGTCTGGCCCCCATATCCTCATCTGTAAAATGAGAGTGCTGGCCTAGATGACCTTTGGGGTCCCTTTCTTCATTTGTCTTTCCCCCCCTCTCCCAATATCAGTTACACTTTAATCTTACAATTAGAAAATGTTAGTGCTAAAAGAAAAGTTGGAGATCATCTAGTCTAAGACCTTTATTTCAACAGGTGAGGAACTTGGGGTATCTCACTCAAGGTAATATAGCTAGTTAGACACAACAGGTACAAGGATATGGCTGGTAAGCAGATCATCTGGTTCTTAGACCAGTATTAATTCTACAACACCAGGGAAGGTAGATATGCTCTTCAATAAGGTAAGCTACTTCCATACCTGGCGGGGAGGTCTCTTCTTGTGTCTCCCATCCCCCTATCTTTGCTGGCTGTGCCCCATGTCTAGAATGAGCTTTATTCTGACCTCCATCGTTGTGAGTTCATGATTCTTTTCAAAACTCATTGAAAGTTCAGCCTTCTACATGAAGACTTTCCTGATGCCCTGAGTCTCTAATGTCCATTCTCCCAAAACTATACTTTATTCACTTTGTGTATATATATATATATATATATATATATATATATATATATATATATATATATATATATACACATGTTGGGGAAAGATACCATTAGCATATAAGCTCCTTGGGGGCAAGAACTCTTTCATATTAAAAAAAGATTCACCCCAGCTCTTAGTACAGTGCTAAGACTATAGCACTTGCTTAATAAATTCTTATTAACTGACTGAAAGCCTGACTCTGGTTTGATGACCCTCCCTTTGTTTAACAGACATGCTGGGAATAGCTATGCCATCTTCCAACAATGCCAACTTTCCCTGACCATGAAGAGCTGTGTGAACCACTCAGGTGTACAGATGGGTACTGAAGACTACAAACTTGGAGGGAAGGGTCAACAAAAGAACAAGTAGCATGTGGACTTTTCTATGTGTTTTCCATTTGGCTTATGGGACATAATGAAAATTTAATTTTTAGAGCATTCCTTTTCCCAGAGGTATCCCAGAGGTCTCCAGAGCAAAGGCAGGGTTATGTCCTGATGTCTTCAAGAGAGGGTAGCAACTCTAAATCTCTCCTTTGCAAACATGTGCTATGCCAAAGCACAAAAGGGAACCTCAACTTGGAATGAAGCAGTTAGGTACATGATGCTTTAAGAAATAACTGCAAATGTCTTGTTGGAGGATGTATGACCTCACTACCATCCTCGCCCCTCCCCCCCTTCTCCTTCAGCTGCAGCCTGCCTTGCCTAGTACAGTAGCTCCCATTAGAACAGATTTCAGTGAGGACGTCAGCAATTCTTTTCCAGCCTGAGCACCATCCTAGAAACTGCTGTTGGGTCTTTTTTGGGTACATATCACCCTCACTAGCTGTCACTTTACATTATTCCTCCTTTTTTATTTGCCTGTTTCCCCCTGTCATGTCACTAGGCTGTCACAGGGAGGTAGAGCACAAGAAAAATCACCAGATTCTCCTTGACCTAAAAATACTGAAAACTCTAATGTCCTGAGACACCAGCCTAGTGGAGCATGCAGCCAGAGCGAATGCCTGCTCCAGCCAAATGCCGGCCAAGTGCTTATTCCCCGTACACACAAACAGCACTCAGGCTGCTGTTCTAAGGAGGAAGACTGAACAATAAGGCACCTCCCAAGAAATGAGGAGACCAGAATCAGAACAAAAGCGGCAACTTTTTCTTTCCTGTATGCAGCACTCCCCAGGGCATGCCAATACAAATTATTAGTCTTTCTAGATACATTAAAGAGAGTAGCATATGTACTGGAAAGGTGGTCAGACCTGAGTTCTGGTCTTGGATCTGTCAGTGACCAGCTCAGTGAAACTGGGTAAGCCACTCATCTCCTTATCTGTAAAAATGAAAGAGTTGCACCAAACATCTCTAAAATCCCTTCCAGATCTAAAATTCTATGTTTTGATGATATTTTTTATTCCTAAGGAGTTTGAAAGCCACCCTTTTCTAGAGGAATACTTCCAGAAGTCAGCAGGACATTAGCACTGGTGAGTGCATTATGTCAAGGATAAAAGGATGCAATCACCACGGCCTATGAGTCTCTGGAATTTTTTGCATCATGGTCCCCAAATGATGATATTCTGCCTGCTTGGTGGAGAAAGGGATGTGCCAGCCCATCTTGCACCCATGGCAGGCAGCACACTGTGCTGTGTTGCTATTAGCTATTGCTGGCTTGTTCCTGCTAGTATCACCACTGCTGAGTGGAGACCAGTCCCCGGAATCACACTCCTCATCAGGAGCAAAAGCAGGGATACAATTCTGGCCTCCTGTTTCCATTACTCTAATCACACTATTTGCCATAATGCCGTTCCTTAATTTGATTTGAGAAGGGCTTTAATAGTAGGAGAAAGGCGAGAGATGAGGACAGTTTCACAAGAAGATACTGACTTTAAAAGCAATTTGTTTTGCTGTCTGTTGTTCCAACAGCAGCTACTGACTCCAGGCCAATTGTTGCTCTCAGGCACAGTGCGACTCTCCCTGAAGTTGCCCGTGTGGCTGAGGGCAGAAGTCAGCCCTTCCTGATTTAATTAGAGTTTTTTCTCTCTCCACCTCTCTTGACCTTCTGCTTGATTATGTAGTGAAGTATTCCTGGAGTGCAATAATCCTGTAAGCCTGACATCCACCCTCGCAGCTATGGAAATGACAAAGCTGTCAAAATTTCAGCCTTACAACTTCAATACAGGGTCAACAAAGAAAACTACCAGCAGAGAGAATGAAGGCCTGGGAGCCATTAGGAAAAAAATGGAAGGTGGAGTAGGAAGAGGAGGAGGAGGGGAAAGAGGAGCAAAACAATAAAAATTAAAAGATTTTGATTTCAAGTTCTACTGGAAAGTTTTGCCTTTTTTTTTTTTTAAGAAGGCCTTCTTTTAATGCAATGATTTAGTATTTACTGAGGGAGCTGCCATCCTGTTGGAATACCATTAGTGTCAGAGCCAGGGAAAAATGGGCAAGCCTTTTTTTCTCCTGGAGTATGCAAACAGAAGCTTAGAAACATGTTTGCATTTGGATTGGATGATCTAAGCCAACAAAGTTCAACCTTTTCACTCGGAGCTGTGAGCTGTTTGACAAGTCCTACTTTTTATCAGGGAGGTTCAAAGTCTACACACCGCAGAGCCTGCCTTAATAGGAGGGCCTAATAAGATTATTTCCTTAAAGATCTGACCTTGGCACCCATTCCCCTACTCAAAAGGCAGCACAAATTCATTCTCCAAATTGCTTACCTTCAAAAGGAAGTACTGTCAACTTGTTTGGGGCCACAGCATGACTCACCACTAAGCTATTAGAAGAATTCTTGCATGGATTTAAAATAGCTATTATTTTGGCCTCTTAAAAATGTTTTTTTTCCCCTTTTGTCATCAAAAAATAAAATAAAATGTAAAAACTAAATATCAACATTACATTTCAGTATGGCATACCAAATCAGTGATATGTCCTTCCCTTCAACATGGTGATCTGTACTCATCAGTCACCTGGTCAAAAAATTTCCAAGATCTTAACATTTCTTGTATTATTAGTCCCTTTCTATGCAACGTTGTTCAGGTAGGTCTGTATTACTTCTTATGTGAATTACCATAAAAGACTCCTAAATGGTTTCTTTGCCTCCCATCTCCCACTAGCCATTCCATCTAAGACATACCTATGAAAATATGGTACCTAATGCATAGGTCTGAATATTCCAACAGAAAATAAACTTCTTGATGGAAGGGATTGTTTCATTTTTATCTACATATCCCCATCACCTAACACAGTGTCCCATTCTACTTCTCCCTTCCTCCTTATCCCAGTGCATCCTTCTTTCTCTTCCTTTCATTTTATTTTTTAGAGATCATCCCAACATAATCAACTTACACCTGTGGTTTCTGTTTATGCAGACTCCTTCTAACTGCCCTAATAATAGGAGTTACATGTATTCTCTTCCCAGACAGAAATATAAATAGTTTAATTCCATTGAGTCCCTCATAACTCTTTTATGTTTACCTTTTTATGCTTCTCTTGAGTCTTGTGTCTGAATGTCAAATTATCTATTCAGGTTCGGTATTTTCATCAGGAGTTCTTGGAAGTCCTCTGTGTCCATAAATATTAATTTTTCCCCAAAGGAGTTTGACTATAATATTTCTGGGAGTTTTCATTTTGGGATTTCTTTCAGGAGGTGATTGGTAGATTTTTTTCAATTTCTATTTTACCCTCTAGATCTATGATGTCAGAGTAGTTTTCCTTAATGATTTCTTGAAATATGATATCTAGGCTCTTTTTTTGATCATGGCTTTCAAATAGTCCAAAAATTCCTAAATTGTTTCTCTTTGATGATTTTCCAGGTTAGTTGTTTTTACAATGAGATATTTCACAATTTCTTCTATTTTTTCATTCTTTTCACTTTATTTCATCATTTCTTAAAGTTTTATGGAGTCATTAGGTTCCACTTGCCCAATTCTCATTTTTAAGAAATTATTTTATTCAGTGAGCTTTTGTATCTTTCCCAACTGACCAATTCTGTTTTGTCTTCAGTGAATTTTTGTACCTCCTTTTTCATTTGGCCTATACTAATTTTAAAAGGGTTCTTTTCTTCAGTGAATTTTTGTGTCTTCTATCATTAGACCAATTCTATTTTTTAAGGCAACATCTTCTTTAGTTTTTTTTTTTGTTTCTTTGACCAAGTTGTTAATTCTCTTTTCATAATTTTATTGCATCATTCTCATTTCTTTTCCCAAATTTTCCTCCACCACCTTTATCTCTTTCTTTAATTCTTCCAGGAATTCTTGGTGTCCTTGGGTGTAATTAGTATTTTTCTTGAGACTTTGCTTTTAGCTGTTTTTACATCGTTTTCTTTCTAAGTTTATACCTTGGTCTTCCCTGCCACTGAAGTAGGTTTTTATTGTCAAGTTCTCTTTTTGTTGTTTTCTCATTTTTCCAAACTATTTCTTTACTTTCAACTTCATGTTATAGTTGGGCTCTGTACACCTGATGATAGAGAGTCACTGCTTCAGACTTTTTTTTGTGCTGCTGTTTTCAGAGATAGTTCCTGTGGGTCTACAAGTTCCCGGTGCTTCCACGTGTTATGTTTTTCTGTTGGAGATATGGGCATTGCTCTCCTGATGTTGCTCTGTTCTTTACTCAGAAAGGTTCACTATTCCCCCACAGCCGCAAATACTTGTGCTCTTCTTGGTCCTGGAACTGTGACCAGGCCCCTTGCTCTCCTGCAGTCTCAATTACTAGTTCTCCTCTGGGTCTATGGCCTTTGATCCATTGTGAATAATCAGAAACACTGCAATTTGTCTTAGAACTAAAACCCAGAACTGCTTGTCGTCAACAGACTAGCCAATCAGCACCAATGACACCCAGTGCCAGCAAATGGTCCCCTATAAATCTCTTTCTGACTGGCTTTCTAACCCCCTTATCATCTCTGGGCTGAGAGCTCCCAAAGCTGCTGCTGTTGTGGTTGTCTCCAAGTCCCATAGCTGGTGCTCCTACAGCTCTTTGGGCTTGCACCCACTCCAATGTTAAAGATCTCTCCTGTGAACCTCCTAATTTTCCTTAGGCCAAAAAAAGAGTCTCCCTCTGACCTGTTGTTGGCTCTGCTGTTTCAAAATTTGATTTGAGGCCTGATCTTAAAGTTGTTTGGAGGGAATACTGGGAGAGTTCAGCTGGGTCCTGTACTCTACCATGTTAGGTTGGCTCAGTCATCAGTATCCTAGGTTTTGCCATTATTTCAACACCTGATTCACTATTCTCATTTCTCCTTATCCTGTGACATCCTTGGTGACTTCAATTTATACTGTGACAATAATGATTATTAACAATGATATGATCAGTTCATATCAAACTTCTGGCTTTCCAAAGTGCTTTACAAGTATTGTTTCATTTTCTTCTCACAACACCAGGAGACAGGAGCTCTTATTGTTCCTATTTGACAGGTGAGGAGACTGAGATAGTGTCAGCTGAGGGTCACACGGCTAGTAAATGTTGGAGGCCAGATTTGAACTGAAGTCCTCCTGACTCCAGGTCTAGCACTCTCTGTGCTCAGAGCTAGCTGCCTCTACTAATTAGCAAATATTTAGAATAAGAACAGGGGCTAGACCTGTGACCTGACCCATATAGTGAACTTGATAGTGAGAAATCTCCTGCTCCTAATGCACTTTCTATGAAACCTACTGTTGTAGAGAATTCCTTGGGTTCACTGATAAGTTAAGTGACTTGCCCAGGGAAACCCTGCTAGTGTGGACTTCATTCCATGTCATCCTGGCTCTAAGGCTAGTTCTCCATACATTATTCTAGCTGTTGTTAAATAATTATTTACTGAATTAAATTCCAATACTCTAGTCATACTGTTTTTGTGCTGGTTTTTAAAAAAATTCATCACTGACTTTTCCTTTTCTCAACTCCAAGAATCTAGCAGTAAAGCCATGCCTTGAATCTGGCCTTTGTTACCAATGTCCTATTGTTGCTGGAATTATTCTATCCAGCAGATCAAGAAACAGATTTTAGAGGGGCAGCTAGGTGGTTCAGTGAATAGAGCACCGGCCCTGGAGTCAGGAGGACCTGAGTTCAAATCCATCCTCAGACACAACACAAAACTAGCCGTGTGACCTAGGGCAAGTCACTTAACCCCAATTGCCCTATCTTCCCCCCTCCAAAAAAAAAAGAAAAAAGAAAAAACAGATTTTAGGGAAGTCAATTGACTTGCCCAAGATCACAGGAGTAGTTAGTAGAAGGGCCAGAGTGCAAGGTCAAGTCTCCACTACATTGTGCTCCCTTTTAACATGCTGGCACAGTAGGAAAAATGCTGGGTTTGGCAACAGAGAACCTGAATCCAATTTCTGGTTCTGCCATTTACTACTTAGCTTCTGGCAATTATAAAACAGAGAGGTGTAGACTTGATGACTTTTCAAGTCTATAATCCTATAATGGTGTACACAGAGTCACAAAGTTTTAGAGTTGAAAAAATCCTCAGTGGTCATCTAGTCAAAATCATCCCAGAAAAGTAACCCCCACAATCACATATCTCCCCCCCGCCCCAGTTGTAATCAAGCCTTTGCTTGAGAACTTAAAATAAAAAGGTACATATGTTGTCCTGTATAACAAAAGCAGGTAGCTCAGTGGTACTGGTGGTGCCGTGGATAGAGTGCTGGGCCTGGAGTGAAGAAGACTCATCTTCCTGAGTTCAAATCTAGCCTCAGATACTTACTTACTAGTGTGACCCTGGGCAAGTCACTTAATCCTATTTGCCTCCATTTTCTCATCTGTAAAATGAGCTGGAGAAGGAAATGGTGAACCACTCTAGTATTTTTGCCAAGAAAACCCCAATGAGGTCACAAAAAGTGAGACACAACTGAACAACAACCACAGCAACAACATAACAAAAGCAGGCAGTCCTTTCTTCTCATACATGCATATAAGTATACCGTTATCACTGCCCTGGTTACTTTGGGAAAGTTGCAAGAATGGAAGGTTTTCTTAAACAGGTAGCAGCTGACTCTCCCTATATCTATTCATTTCAAAAATACAGCATTAAAATGCAAATCTTAGAACAATGTTACTAACAATAAAGCCAATTAAAACATACCAAACTTCCTTTCATCTCTCAACTCCTAAGACAAATGTATATGACAATCTAAAAAAAACCCAAAATCCAAATAGCATAGCCCCTGCCCTAAAGGTAACAAATCCATATGAAACCTCCTTCACCAAACATCAGGTGATAAAATGCAAAAGGAAATGAAGGTGAAGTTGAGGCCATCTGATCAGTGCTTGCTTTTCATCTAAAAAGAAGAATGTGAATAGTAATAATGAATAATAAATTACAAAATTAAAGTTCTCCCACTGTGCTTAGAACATATAGTTAGTGGTGGCCTAAGAGAGAATATAGTGAGGAGCCAGTACTGAATGCTGGCCCCTTTCGGCCTGGATAATTTCCTCACAGGGCACAGAGAAAAACATCTGTATTCATCAGTGAGAGTTCAGTGTTCTTTCAACCACAACCATGGTGTGTGGCCCTCCTGGAAAAGGTATTTGGAGAAGAAGGATTTGGCGGTACTTAAACAGACTGGATGTGTTTTCATGTTATACTAGGAATTTAGATAAAGACACATCAGCACCATTAGGGAGTGTCAATACACAGAACCTTGAAAAAAGCCACTGTTGTGACTTTTTTCCCCTAGAGCTCAATAAGCTCAGAATTAAACAAAATCTATCAACTCTGCCATTTTGCCAGTCATCATGCAATTTTTGTGCAAGTGAGTTTCTTCATGTCCTTAGTATGGCCTCGGATGAAAGGACTGCCCCTTCCATCCTCTTTGAGCCGCAGATTGCTCATGCTGTCATGATGATGCCTGGCATTCTTCTGCTGCCCAGACTATACCTATTACTCTTAACTCTACAGTCTCAGATGTATTTGGGTGGCGTGCTTAGGATCATCTCTGATAAAATATGCATATGTCCTAAAAATCCATTGTATTTTCTGTGAATGTAATAAGTGGAAAGTTATTTTAGAGGAAATGAAAATCTAAGATTAAAACTCTTCAATGCCATCTATACCCCTGGGGACTATTATTTGCCATGCCTTAGCAAAATAAATTTGCAAAATAGAGAAATTGGCTTTCATTTCAAATTCCTGGGATGTGGACACTCTGTGTGAGTCCCGAGCTCTTTGCAGAATCAATTGTCTTCTGGGTGAATACATTCCAACATACCCATATATATCCAGCACTTTTCAGCCAACTCCACAATGTCCTACCTACTTACTGGCCATCTCCTCATCACCCTCCCATAGGAACCTTGAACTTTGGCCCTAGCATGCTAGACTGACAAGTGAGCTTTGTCTAACCTTGTCTACCAGGTCTTCAGGTCATTTTGTGCCACCTCCATACTATGTACCCTGTTAACTTCCACTTCCCCCTTTTATGTGCCATCATACCCCCATCAGAATGTAAGCTCCTTGAGGGTAGATTATATCTCTTTTGCTTGTATTTTCACCTCCAGTGCATAGTACAGTGCCTGGCATGTAGAAAGTGTTTTAATAAATACTTGCTCATGTACTTTATCTGTTGATCACATTCTGACTCCCCCCTAAATTTAACATAATCATTTTTCCTGAGTGTACCTGACCTTGTATCTCCTTCTCTCTTATAACCTATTCTGCTCAAAAAGATCTTTGCTAGTTCTTGACTTAGATCTGAATCTGTGTTGTCTGGAATGAAATGGGCCCAGGGTTAACTCCTGAAATATCCCAGGAATAAAGAAACCCTTTAAAACAGTATTTGAGAATCTGCTGAATGTTGCATGAGGTGCCATAGAATGGCTGTTTCTATTACCTGGTTGTGTTTTTAAAGTGAGTACCTTTAATATGAAGAGCATCATTTAGAATTTTCTCCAACGGGGCATTTTACTTTGGCCAACCTATCCAGTGGGGGGAAAATACTGAATTCAGAGCCATAAAAGTTAGGTTTAAATCTTAGTCCCAACATTTGTTGCCCAAGTCAGCCTCTCTAAAACTTTATTTTCTCATGTAGTAATTGTAATAATAGAAGAAGGAATAATAGTATTACTAGTTAGCATTTATATAATGCTTTGAGATTTACAAAATACTTCATATATATGTATATATACATATATACACATATATGTATATACATATATACATATAAATGTATATACACACACAAATATATATATATGTATATAATGTTATATAATCCTTATAACAACCCTGAGAGACAGATGGTATTTTACCCTCATTTTTCAGATGAGGAAACTGAAGCAGAGAGAGGTTAAGTGACTTGCCCAAGGAAATACAAGTTATCCCTACTTTATCTTCACTTCTGCTTCTTGGAACCCCAGTTTTCATTCATGGTTCAGCTCAAACTCTACCCCTTCCATGAGATTTTGTGCTGACCCTGCTTGTTGGTAGTTGTTTCCTCTGGAAAAATTAACTTGTCTTTACTTTGACAGTATTATTTCCCTTCTTCCTTATATACATGTTGCCTTTCTAGATAGAATGTAAGCTCTCTGAGGGCAGACTATTTTGGTTTTTGTCTCTGTATCCTTAGAGCTATGCCTTCATACAGTGGGTGTCTGATAGATGCTTGTTGATAGATATTGCAAATGGGAAGGCTGAAGATCAGAGATGTTAAGTGATTCCTGGGGGTACCCTAATAGTAAGTATTTGAGACAGGACTGCAGCCTAGGTTCTCCAACATGACCAGTGCTCTGTTCATTATTCCATGCTATCCCCCATTAACTTCTATCATGTATTAAGGAATGGGCTAGGTCTTTAATACCTAGGGGGTAGACCTGTGGGGAGACAGGAAAGAAAGTGATAGTTCCTGCTCCCAAAGAGATTACAAACACTAGATGTGAAGACGGCAAATAAAAAGATAACACAAGACTGTATATGGTAAGTATCAGATGAGTGGTAGAGGCATTGTACAATAGAGTGCCATCGGAGTTCAGAGCAAGAAGAAAGCACTGTGAGTTGAGATGATCAGAGAAACCTTCACAAAAAGAGGGCAAATTGTAGCTGGGCTTTGAACTGAACTAACGAATGGTGCTGATTCCTTAGGAGAATATGATCAATCCAAATTATCTAGAAAAAAGTGATTCCCTACTCCCTTCCCCTTAATAAGCTTGCTTTAGCTGTGTGAATTAGTCCAAATTCATTGAATAATTGCTTTGTCCTCCACTGAGTTCTGGCTATAGAGCACAGCTTTTCAGTTTTCTTACAATGGCTTTCTATTGCTTATTTTCTACATCGATAATATAACAATAGTTTATATAGTGTTTCATGGTTCACAAGGAAGGAGATAAGCATGTCTTAAATGCTTACTACATGCCAGGCACTGTGCTAAATGCTGAGGATACAAATACAAATAAAAAGAAAGAAATTTCCTGCCCTCAAGAAACATACATTCTAACGTGAGAAGATGGTACACAAAATGGAGCTGAAAATTGGGGTAGGGGTGCTTAGGGGTGATTGAAAGAACCCAGGACTTGAATATAGGCCTTGTGACTTGAAGTGAAATACTTTTTTCCACTATATTACCTTTTAAGACCAAAGCCCTCTGATTGGCTTCCTATACCCTCTATATTATGGGTTTTTACCCTCTTATGTCACTAGCAGAACAATGAAGCCCATGGACCCCTTCTCTGAATGATGCCTATTGCTTACATTTATAATTGAAACAAATGTTAAGTTTCAGTTAGAAGCTACTGAAGATAAAGATGTAATTTTTTCTCATTCAAGTTCGCAAACTCCTTGAAATCTATCTAAGGACCCCAGGTTAAGAATACTTGTTCTAGAACTAGGAGAACATTCTACAGAGTAACAGCAACACTGGGTGATGATAAACTATGACTGACTTTGATCTTCTCAGAAATACAATGATCCAATATAATTCCAAAAGACTCATGATGGAAAATGCTATCCACATCCAGAGAAAGAACTATGGAGTTTGAATGCAGATTGAAGCATGACATTTTCACTTTCTTGTTTTGTGTGTGTTTTGTCCTTTTGTTTTGTTTCTTCTTTTACGACAGAACTAATGTGGAAACATGTTTCACATGATTGCACATGTGTAACCTATATCAGATTACTTGCTATCTTGGGGAGGCATTAGGGGAAGGAGAAAAATTTGGAACTCAAAATTTTATTAAAAATGAATGTCGAAAATTGTCTTTACATGTAAATGAGAAAAATAAAATGCTATTTACATAAAAAAGTTTTAAATGTTAAAAAAAAAACAATTGCTCTACAATCTTTTAAAATTTTGGTCTAATTCAAGTGAATATTATCCTACCTAGTTAGTACTGCTTTCTACTGTCATGTTCCAGCCTGTCATATCTCCCTCCCTGTGCACCATACCAAAGGAGTCGTCTCCTTCCTTGATGCCTTTGCTCATGTTGTCACCTTAACTGTGCTACCTGTATAGTTCTGCTACTCAACCTTTAAGATCTGCCCTAAGTTCCACTTTCTCCATGCAATCTGCTCAAGTGCCTCAGCCCACAGTGATTCTTTATTTCTTCTTTGGGGCCTTACTACACATATTATTAAGTACTGATAGTATTTATTTAGGTAGGCTAGTTACTAGGCATAGCTAAACAATTAAACTGATTGCTTTGGACAATATGACCAACACAGGAATCTAACACAATCAGCTCAGGCATCTCAATTCATGAGGTGGGGGACATGCTTGAGAGACTTTTCTCAAATGTCCCTCAGGACATCTGGAATCTTCAGGAGGCAAGACAATGTGCTAAAGAGCAAGGGTTGTGGAGTCAGAAGACCAGTGCACAAATCCCACCCCTGAGGATTATGCGTGACCCTGTGTGACCTCGAGCAAATCATTTAACCTCCATGGGCTGTAGTTTCCTCATCTAGTTGAACTAGAGGGATTCTGGGGACCCTTTTAATTTTAACTCTAAATACCTATATATCTCCCTGAGCCTCAGTTTCCTTACCTATAAAATGAGGAGTTTGGACTAGGTAACCTGTGAAATTCCTTTCATTTTTAAATCTCAGATTCTATGAACTTAAACGCATAGTAGGGGTTCCGCTAATATGTAGCTGTCTGATATTACTTAGTACAGAAGACTGTGAAAACAATTTCTTGAAAAAATCAATTTTGCTGCCTCTCAATCACCAGAGAGTGATGACCTAGTCAATGTTTATCCTTCCACACAGATTAAATGCACTTCCCCAGCCCTACTAAACTATGATGCAATTCATTCTTGGGTAGAAAGTCATGGAGGGTGACGTTAAGATATGCTTGTTTGAACACTACTACATATTCTGCATGTCTTAAATACTCCCCCTATTCTAAGAAATGAGACAAGAAAGAGGGCTTAGGGCTAGGTGGCGCAGTGAGTAGAGCGTCGGCCCTGGAGTCAGAAAGACCTGAGTTCCGGTCGGATACTTAACGCACACACAAACAAAAACCTAGTCGTGTGACCTTGGGCAAGTTACTTAACCCCAACTGCCCTCCAAAAAACAAAAAAAAAAAGAGGGCTTAGAGTCATTGGCAGTCACTGAAACAGCCATTCTGTTTGGGTTACCATGACCTTCACCTTCAATTTTTACTCAGGCAACTTCAAAAATTTCCTCTGTGTGTGTGTGTGTGTGTGTGTGTGTGTGTGTGTAAGTCCAAATCCTTGTTCATCTTTCTACCTAAATTCAACTTTTTCCTCTTTTTTCCCCTAAGAAATGATACACAGGCCTGAAAAAGAAGATAAGTCAGTCATGTAATGAGAATGGGAGATAACAGAAGGACAGTCCATGTGTTGGAATGGGCTTCGTAAAAAGTTAGCAGAGAAAAGAACAAAGCCTCCAGTGTGCTGAGCAGATTTTCTATGGGATATTTCTAGAACAACATGGTGAAAATTTATACAGGATGAGAATCTGGGTTTGAATCCTATCTCTGCTATTTATTAGTCAAGTGAGGCACATCCCTGAACCTTTCTGGGCCTAAATTCTCTCATCTGGAAAATGAGAGTTTTTGGTCCCTAGATGGCCTCTGAGATCTGTTCTATGATTGAAAGATATTTGAAAGAAGCATCCACTTGGGCTGAAATGCTGAACTGTGTGAGATGATGCATATTCCCTCTGACAAACAGGGTCCCATATTTCTTGACTCATTAGCAAAGAGGAAAGGGAAAAATTTTCTGGAAACTGTAACACTAGCTCCATAAATATTATGGGACCAGATCCTATGTGACACGATGGGAACTTTAGACATCCACAGGAACCAACAGATTGTGGTATTTTCGAATTCATGACTCAGGGATTCTAAGGAAGGCACAGAAGATATTGTTGAGCAAAATTACAATAGGAACATGACATGACATTTTTCTTTGGCCTATTTCACTTCCCCTCATGGGGATTTTCTTCTTCCCACTAACTGGCTTCCATTTGGAGCCCCTATGTTTCTTTAGTCTCTCCCTTATCAAAATCTGCCCTATGTTAGAAAGAACCCCAGGAACTAATTCACAATACAGTATAAATGTCTGATTATTAGTATAGTTTTCTTTCTTCCAAGGAGCATTCAAATTTTAATAGGTAAAAATTCCTTAAACCAAAGCAACAACACTCAAATGTTGGTGTTAGAGGAATCAGTAGAGAACCTGACAGAGGAGTCTGACTGGGGGAGGGGGTTAAAGAATCCTGCTGACATTCCCCATAGCCCAGACCATGGACAGACCCATAAATTTGTCCCTAGCAAAGAGATCTGATATTCACTGCTGCAAGCTAAATGACAGGACATTTCCTTAGAGAGGAGTAGAATAAGTGATCACTTATCATGCACATTCACTCTTTACACCAGAGTCACTTTCCTATGACATCAATGTAGGGTTGACTTGTGGCTCTCATCCCCATCGTTATCCTGAATGGGTGTTCTTCACTTGGCCACAGTCATCACATTTTCTTTTCACCTGCAGGGTTAATATTCCACCATTTCCAGGACTCAAGCAAGTTAAAATTTGGTATTCTGGGAAATAACTGTCAGTCTCATTGCTAGAGAATGAAGGTTGACAGGTGTGAACCCTGTTCAGACATCATTAGTTGCAGTACAATGCACCTACACTTATTCAAACTAACACGGATGCTTTTTCATTCTGATAGAGAATCAAGTAGAGTATGTTTAACTGTTCAGAAGATACAGCAGGAAAACTTCCCATTAGATACTTCCAAAAGGCAGATGTTTCCAATGCAAATGCTGGGTGTAGTTATTTGAAGATTTTAGCAGTACAGATCATAGAGGTTCCCTAGAGGCCATTGGAGGTCAGTAGGTCCAATTTTTTCATTTTACAGTTGAGGAATCTAATGTCCAAAAAGAGAGGAAACGACTTGCCAATATCACACAACTAACTAATGGCAGAACCAGAATTAGAACCCAAGTTTTACAACTCCCATTCACAAGTTCATTCCATTATACCATGCTGATTCTCTTCCTGAAGGAAGGCCTCACTTATGCCCCCAAACTCTACATCTATGAATATAATTTAATCATCAGCAAAGTCACAGGAGAGCTTGCAATTCATTGAGTATTTATTTTTCCTCCTTTTCTATTGACTTCCTCCAATTCTGTCTTCATTTATAATTACAAAAACAATTTATTAATTAACTTCTTATTTGTGTCTGACATAGAGCTAGGAACTGCAGAGACCAAATTAGATGGTTGTGCCAACTAGAGGCTTATAATGTATAAGAATAAAGATATAGGGAATGTATGAACAATATGGTAACTAAAATGCTAAAATGGTACACAAATCATAATAGCCCACATTTAAAGAAAATTTTAAAGTTTACCAAATATTTTTGCCCACAACAAACTGAAAAGGAGGGGAGTTCATGGACTGATAATTCCCTTTTAAAAATAAAAAAGAAACTATTCTAGGCTAAGTGACTTGAAAATAGTCAGCAGAGTTAGTAAATGGCAGGCATGAACTCAGCTATTCTGATTCCATTTTCAAAGACCTTTCCATTGCAGCACACCGACACTCAATTAAAACATATAGGACTAAAAATTTACATTCTATACAAGGAAAGGATAAATACATTTTGAAGACAGAATGGAAGGGGCAGGGTTGTAGGAATTTTCAGCTTGCACAGAATGGGCTTTGGAAAAACTGTCATCTCCCTAGCTACTTTCTTTTACTCTCTTGTCAAAAAATTCTAAAATGCCCAAGGGGGGAAAACACCTTTCTGATATGTCAAGGCCTTATTCTGGGGCTCAGTTTAATCGCTGTCTAATAAGGATATAAATTCTAGGGAACCTCTGAGTTCTGATTATCATCAAAAGAATACCACGCTTCATGAACAATTACAAATGAGAACTTTAGCAAAAGGAATTATTTGGGGGAAAAATATTAAAACAAAGGACTTTCAAAAAGATGCTTCAGTGAAGACTCTTATCTAAACCCAACTCCCATTTGTCACCTCAAAAATAGCAGGAAATATACCAAATGTAATAAAAGAACAGCAACTAACAACAGATAGGGGACAGGGAAGACTGTCACTTCAGAGGAGGGAAGGGAATAAGCATTTTTAAAGAGCCTACTATGTTCCACGCAGCATGCAAGAGGCTTCACAAATATCCCATTTGTTCAGGAATGGAAATAATAAGGAAGAGAAAAGATTCACAGAAAGAACAGCAAAGAAACTAAAAAAAAATAATCGCATAATTGTTGTCCAGTCATTTCAGTTATGTTTGACTCTTTGTGATCCCATTTGGGGTTTTCTTGGCACAGATACTGGAGTGGTTTGCCATTTCCTTTTTCAGCTCATTTGACAAATGAGGAAACTAAGGCAAAAGGGATTAAGTGACTTGCCCAGAGTCACACAGCTAATAAGTATCTGAGGCCATATTTGAATTCATGAAGGATACGTGTTTCTGACACCAGGCCTGGCACTCTATCCACTGCACCATCTAGGTGCCTCCTAATCCTCTAAATAGTCTCAACTCTAAAGTTTAAAACAGTGATGCAAAAATCCCTGAAGAGAGGGAAGATATAGTAACAACAATAAGAACCCAGAAATGATAGTGGAAAAACTATAAGAATTTCCAATAAAAAAATTAAAGGAAGATATGAGGATGAAAATTAGTCCTAAAATTAGATGTATCAAAGAATCTGAAAAGACAAACAAAAGAGCAGATAATTTAGAACAAATGATAGAAACTCTTGAACAGTGGATTTTCTGAAAAAAAAAAAAAGATAGGTAGATTTTGAACTTAAAGATGTAGAAATGAAAGAAGGAATGTTGGAACAAAATTAAAGGCCATAAAACTGGTAGAACACCTGAAATTTCTATAAGCCAAAGCAACAGGCACAACAATCTAAGAATTACTGGTTTATTAGAAAAAACGTTATGAAATAAAAAGTCCTAATGTCATACTTTCAATGAATAAATCAACAAGCAATTAATTCACTTATTATATTTCTCTGGTGACTGTTGAGCCTATCAAGAAAAAAAAAAGCCCAACAGTCCCTGGGCCTCAAGAAGCTTACATTCTAACAGGGGGAGGCAACATATATAAATCAATATATACAAGATAAATAGAAAGGTATCTGTGGGGACTGGGAAAGGTCTCCTGGAAGATATGGTATTGGAGCTGACTCTCAAAATGAACCAGAGTAAATAAAAGGTTTAGTTGAGGAAGAAGAGTATTCCAGACATAAGGGACAGTCTGTGAAATGGCATGGAGATGGGAAATATATAAATGCTATATATGGAAGAAGAGTAAGTCAGTACTACTTCACTGTGGAGTACATGGTGTGTGTGTGTGTGTGTGTGTGTGTGTGTGTGTGTGTGTGTGTGTGTGTGTGTGTGTGTGTGTTAAAGAAGAAAGGTAGAAAGGGGCCAAGTGTATAACAGAGGTGTTTATAGTTGATCCCAGAGGTAATAGGGAGCCCCTGGAACTGAGAGAGATGACATTGTTAGACTGGCACTTTAGAAAAATCCTTTGTGAAAGACTGATTGGAATGGGGAAAGCCCTGAGGCAGATTCCAAATAGATTGTTACTATTGTAGTCCAGCTGAGAGAACAGAGTAAAGAGAAGCAATTAAAAAAAAGGTTCATGGATTTAGAGACCCAAGTGACCTTGGAAACTGGCAGATACAACCACCTCACTTTTCGCATGGCAAGCTTGGGTTCCAGAGTGGCAAATGGCTAGGCTGTGAGTGGTCTTCTAACTCCAAATCTGGTGCCCCTTCAACCCTACCATGTTATTTATTTCATGAATTAATATCTCTGAGAATGAGTTTCCACAAAAATAAAGGAACACTAAATAACTGAAGAAATATATACCCTTCCTGGCTAGATGGCACCAATATAACAAAGATGGTGAATTATGTATGGTGATGGTGTATATTACCCAACGTAATATACAGATTGAGCACTGTGGTGAACTGCCAAGGGGATGCTCTACAGAATTAAACAAAATCATTAAAAATGAAGGGGTCTAGGCATTCCCAGACCTCACAGTATATTATAAAGCAATAATTATCAAAAATATTTGGTACTGGGTAAAAAAATATAAGAAAAGCAAATGAATGTAGAGGCCACGTGTATCAAAATAAAGAATACAAACTATTAGGAGAGGGACTCCTATTCAAAAAAATGGCTGAGAAAATTGAAAAACAGTTAGTAGAAAATAAGTTCAGATCAACATCTTATGCCATACATCAGAATAAATTCTAAACGAGTGACCTATCTAAATATAGCAGGTCATATCATAAAAAATAGGTCATGTCTTTCACAACAATGACTGGAGGAAATTCATAACTAGACAAGGGAAAGAAGAGATTATAAAACACTAAATATACTATTTCAATTTTATAAAATTAAGAAAAGGATTTTGCAGCTCAAAAAAAATCACTGCGGCTAGAATTAGAAGAAATTTATGGACTGGGAAAAATCTTTACATCAACTATGATAAAAAAGCCTAACATTCACAGTCTACAGGGAATTTATATACATCGGTAAATGAAATATAATTCCTCAATTGAAAAAGTCACCAAAAGATATGAAGAAATAATCTTCAAAAGAAGAAATGCTAAAACATCAACAGTCATGTGAAAAATGCTCCAAATAATGAATAACAGGAGAAAGGCAAAAAAAAGCCACACTTACGGTATCATCTCACATCCATAAACTACCAACATTGGTAAAAGTTAGAAATAATAAATGGTGGAGGTGCTGAGCAATCTCATTACAGCAGTGGCATCAAACTCACATAGGAACAGATCCCTGCTGCATATTGACTTAGAAAACCATAAATTGACATTATCCATGTTGTATTGTATTTGCATTCATTTTGTCAAACATTTCCCAATTACATTTCAATCTGGTTTGGATATCTGGCAGTGCAAGTTTGACACTTGCATTACAGGGTTTATACTCCAAGGAGATCAATGACAGAAAAATCCTATAAGTACCAAAATATTTATAGAAACACTGTTTGTAGTAGCAAAAAGCTGTAACAAAGCGTGAGTCTGTTCACTGGGGAGTAGCTAAAAAAAACTGTGGCATATGAAATTAATGGAATAGCTCTGTGTTGTAAAGGACCTATGAATGTGGTGAATTCAGAGTAACTGTGGAAAAATATGTATACGATGATACAGAGCAAAGAGAGCAGAACAATAATGTGAGGACAGCATTAAAAGACAACAGAACAGAGATCAAATTCAATACTTGTTCCAGATATCATCTTCTTCTTCTTCTTCTTCTTCTTCTTCACAGCGGGGAAGGCAGGGAAATTGGGGTTAAGTGACTTGCCCACGGTCACACAGCTAGTAAGTGTTAAGTATCTGAGGTCGGATTTGAACTCAGGTCCTCCTGACTCCAGGCCAGTGCTCTATTTATTGTGCCACCTAGCCGAACTCCCCGTCACCTTTCTTTCTTCTTAATGGACAGTAAATTAGAAGAGCAGAAAGTTATACATATTGTTAGTCCTAATCACTCTATCCGACAATTTTTGCTCAACTGATATTTTCCCCCAAAGTAAAGACACTACTTAGAAATAAAACTGATTATTACTGGGAAGTGAGTATTGTATTGAAATGAGATTTATCAATATGAAATCATTTAAACAGTGTTAACACATTTTTAAAAGGCAAAATATTTCATATTTTGACCACAGGCACTACTTTCCTTAAGTAAAAAGTCTTTTTAAGTTTAACAGGTATACCATGGAGTCCCTGCCACTTTCTGGCTTGATTTGGAATTCAACACTGGAACCCAGCATTGTTCTTTTAGGTGGTGGCTTTAAGGCTGATGACTGAGGTAGAACACAAAGGAAAATCTATTTAGATGGAGGTCACATACTCTAAGAAATAAGAAAAAGATAACAGCCTTCTTCCCATCAAACTAGGGGGCAATACTTAGAATATTCTTCACAAGTGCCTGTTAAAACAAAATATGAATCCTGAATGACTTCATTTATTAGGGGCTTCTGATAAAAGAACTAATGGCATTGAGGGGCTCTCACGTCAGAAAGAATGACTTAGGTTAGGAACAGGGCAAGTATCTACAGCCTCACAAAATGCACTAGCTACTATGAGAGTCAGAAGGAAGAGCCCTCAGCAAAACCCACTGGGCTGCCCCTGCTCTCGTACCAATGACAAACTGAACTGAAATTCATTTGAAATCAAGTACCAGTTTATGGGACTTTTAAGGCCTGAGTACTAACTTGTGGCTTAATGAGCACATTATGGCTGTAGGCTATGCTTGTTAACTGTTGAAAATATTTGAAAAAAGGCTTTGGGTATGGCAGGGTAATGCTGGTTATGAAACATCTATTCTGAAAGGAAACTAACTCTGTATAAGCCCTGTCTCCAAGCAAGTCACCTGGATAATGTCAATGATTAGAGATGAATCATTCCATGTTCTGGACCACAGGAGCTCCCATTAAAAACCTGCTCGGATTTCCTAGAGACAGCAAGGTAAACAGTATCTGCAAGTGTATTAGAGAAAGATAGGGCAGCCCCAGCTATTGAAAAACAGCCACAGCTCAGACAACACAAGATTGGCTGCTTCAAATCTCCTACCTTCAGGCAGGTAAGATATTATTATCATGATTTTACCTGTGGGACAACTGAGGCTGATGACATGTCCAAAGCCCATGTGGAGGACACTGGATTTGAAAAATGATTTAGAAATAGCACTAAGAAATTGACTTGCCCCATAACGTATGTGCTATAGAATCTAGTGACTAGATTTCTATACGAATATCATTGAATACTATCCTGACCGTGATATCTCTACTTACTCAAATCCCTCTTGTGGTTTAAAGCATTTTCTAACTATTTTATGCTATTACCAAAATAAAGATATCTTGAGGATAGGGTAACACATTCACCCATGATAATGAAACCAATAAAAGATGAGTCAGCAGAAAACAGAGTCCAGATAGAATGAGATACTGGCCAGATATATTTTGTTAGGAGAAGCGAATATGAGAGTTGTCTATAAAGGTCTTGATGATGGTTGCTGCAGACAGGGGCTTTGGACAGCTAGGAACGGCATAAATAATTTGGGTCTTTTAAGTGATGGTGTAACTGAGGTAGGAATGGGCAAGATGTTAGATACTAATCTTTGCCTATAGGGCAGCATGGTGTAGTAAAAAACCTTTCAGAGACTTCAGTTTGAATTTAACACTTAAGTATTAGGGACCTGTTCAAGACACTTAGAGGTCAAATGACTCTCTCAGAATCCTTCAGTTCATTTATTTGTACCCTAAGTGGCTAATATTGTACCTAGCATATATGGTAGTATGTACTTTAAAAATGTTTGCTGATTGATTAAGTAGCAAAAGCATGAAATTCCATCTGCCTTACTCTAAGTAGAGCATTCTAATAACACCTATCTGGCAGGGGGGAGGGGGGAGGGATTATGAGAAATGAATAATATTTTTACTAAATATCACTCAATGATGCCGTAAGGGAAGATGTTTGCAAATCTAAGAGTCCTACATAAAAGTGAGCTATTATTTCACAATTTTGCCTAGAAGTGACCATCCACTGAATGACTAAATCACAGAATCATACGAAGACTTTTAAGAGATGGAAGGGACTTTAGTGGTCCTCTAGTTCAGGAGTCTCCAAAATGGGGATTGTGGCCCCCCAAGGCACTTGTGGCATGATTCCAAAGAATATGTGATTAATCAAAGACAGGGAAGATGGATCACATCCCAGTCTGCCTACATGTCTCTAACACAGCTATACCTAATCTTCACGTATTAATGTCTAACACTCCTTCCCTTCCCCCCTACTGTGCTAGATCTCATCCTCCTTCTTTCTGAGTCAGGCATCTGCCCTTCAGAAAAATCAAGGACCAGGACACTCATAGCAACAGCTACTTGGGTATAATTGGGCAAATCCCACATCCCCCTCCCCCTTTCATCCCCACCAGCATATTAAATCCCAACCTTCCAAATCACCTCATGGATATAGCATATGTCCTTTGTAGGGTAGGCTCTTTACTCATAGGCAGAGACCAGAGAGTAAGACCCTTACGTCACTCTTATTTTCATTTTGAGTGCAAAGCAGTGAATCATCTATTATAAACAGAACGGGATAGATGGCAATCTGCAAAGCAGATTGCATTACATTATCTCTTCTCCCCCCAACCCAACTTGTTCTTCTTACTCCCCTATTTCTGCTGAAGATGCTACCATCCTTCCAGTAATCCTGCTTTAATCATCTAGGTGTTATCTTTGATTCCTGTCCCTCCTTGTCTCTCTCCTTTCCCCTCTCTCTTCCCCCTCTCTCTCCTCCCTCTCCATTCTCTCTCTTTCTCTCCCCTCCCCTCGCATCTCCCCAGCCTCATCTCTTTCTCTCTAAGAAGTAGCCATATGCTGTCATTTCTAACTCAACAACATTGCTGGCCTTTATCTCCTCTCCACTCATGCAGCCACTGCCCTAGTTCAGACCCTCAATAACTTTTGCCTAGACTATTGAAATGCCCTCCTAATTGTTCTTCCAGACTCCTGTTTCTCACCACTATAAATCCATCTTCCACAAGACTGACAAAGTAATTTTCCTAAAGTATACTTCAGACCATATCATATTCCTCCTCACAAAACTCCAATGACTCCCCACTGACTCTACCATCAAATATAAATTCCTCTGTTTCACATTTAAAGCCCTTCAAAACCTAGCCCCAAATTACCTTTCAGTCTTTTTATGCATTACTCACCCTCCCACACTCCCTTGTCTAGGTAAACTGGTCTTCTTTCTGTTCCTCAAACTCACACAGAAACACAACTAAAATACCCAAACATGACTAGGAAACTTCATTAATTGGAACCACATAAAGAAAGAAGAATGGATTTATAGTGAAAACATTTTGCTGTGATGAAATCAGAACTAACATACTTTTGCTTGTTTTTACAGTCTATCTGATCAATCTAAAGAGAAACATGACTTCTGAAATTTCATGATATATCACAACCTAATATTTGATTGCTATGTTTCCTAAATTTCAATTTAAAAAATATCTTTTAAAAGGGAGAAACTCACCTGTCTGGTTAGTTACATTGATCAAATTAATTGAATAATTACTTACTAACAAATAAATTTTATTTATGAATTCATCTTATCTCACAGGACACCAAATATATTTTGTTGAAAATAAGGAAGACTATTCAATCACATTGTTATCACTAAAATATTAATATTTTCATTGAGAATGCTTTTTGTACTACTAATACAATAAAGAATATTTTAAAAATGTTCTAACTTCATTTTACATTTCTATTTTGTAT